>OY992532.1:220806203-222006203 GCA_963921185.1 Dasysyrphus tricinctus | reverse complement strand
CGAAAATGGTTTGTTTCTGGCAAAAAAAACTACAATAAGCACGGATAAGGTTTGTTGCATCTACAGTTCAAAAATAACAGCATTCTTAAGAATTTAAAATATTAAAAAAATCACTCAACTGTGTACTTTCTAAGATACCACTTTGTTCAAGGTCGAGTGCCAGGTACGTTCTTTAAGTGTAATAAGCCTTTTCTACGGTGTTCAATAAATCAAATATATAGGCTATTGAATATACCTTTTAAAAAGGAACAATAACGTCCAAGGGTTTTTATTATTAAATACTTATGTTTTTTTGGCCTAAGCACGCTTAAACGGAAAATTCTACTAAATTCACCCATGTGTTTCTGAGAGTATTAAGTGTGAAATAGTCGAATTTGGCTTAATTTCCGAGATATACCTAAGATATTGAAAAGTGGCCAGTGTGACCATTCGCTCAGAAGCGAATGGGTGAATTTAGTAGAATTTTCGTTTTTAAGTCTGCTTATGGGACAAACAAACATATTCAATAATAATAAAAGCCCTTGCACGTATAATCATTCCTTTAGATATATCCCTCATTTTCCGATCTATTCAATAGCCTATAATGGAATATTTGCGAAAAAGAACAACACATTTCCTTATGTCGGTTTCGATTAGATGTTTGGAGTACTCCTTTTATTATCTTTTTTCACTCCTTCTACTCCAAATTTTCTGTATTTCATAGAAATGGAACAGAACACAATACCAAACGACATTATGTCGTTTTCACTTGGATTTTGGAACTGCCCCTTTTCTAACAATATGTAAAATTTGGACTAAAAGGAGTGAAAAAGGAGTTACTCCAAACGTCAAAACGAAAATGACATTAGCATTTCTGCTTCTGATCTTGTTCAACAAAACATCTTAGCTATTCCTATTGATTGCTTACAAACACCACTAACCTAACCCAACTTTCAAAGTGCAAATAAATGAATGATGAAGGGAAATCTTAGTTCGTAAAACTATTTTCCCAATAAAATTTAAGAGGCAATTGTACAGACGAGGTTCAACTCTTTTTCCCGGGATCAAGATTTTGATCCACGACTAATGAAAAAATCCGTAAGTGCCCTTCTTTTCTATTCCCAGAAAATCCAACTTAAATTATTATTAAAATAAACATTAACTTACATTGTGATCAACAAAAATGTCAATAACTGATTGCAGTGCTGCACAATTTCCTTCCTCCTGAATGGCCCAACAAGGATATGGAGCTATTGGTGGCAAACAATCACCCTTCTTCAAATCGATTTTGCCCAATGTAAATGGAACACCCTGTTTGTAGCGTGGCAATGCAACAAAAGCAGTATCACGTAATATTTGCGTTCGAGTTGCAATGACATTTCTTGGCACATATCGTCCCGACTGAATGTAGATATTTTTCGTTGAAGAACATGGCCACAAGAGATTATTACCACCCAGTTGGAATGTCAATTCGGCCAGCGAACACTTTGAATATGTCAGGGTACTGTGAAGGATAACAACTAAGGCAAATAGACCCGTTCGGAATAGTGATATCCGATTGTTGAGCATGTTGAACATGATTAAAATGAGGAACTAGAACAAAAAATTAAAACCAAAAAACAAGAAACTATCACGCGCACTTCTTCAACTTTTGTTCAGAACGACTAACCATGCTCTTGGTATGCTAACGCTCTTATATAAACTTAATAGTAACAAAATCTTTAATCATCTTTTGAAGCCATCACGATCTAAATCGACTTAAATTAGTATCGTGCCATTTGGAAATATTTTTCTGTTGAAAAATACTTACATCTCGCGAATGCAAGAAGCATTGACATTGCCAGAAGGTCAAGTTTCACACGTCACATTCACATTGTGGCGTGTCTTTTCGATGTTTTGAGTATGTTTCTGCAATGCGAGCAAATTTTCGCCGGTGTTGGTGGCGTTCGCCGTGTCGGTAGTCGTCATCGTCGACTTCGTCGTTGGTTTACAAATGGAGTGAAATACCTATCGCATTTCATTTCATTGACTAATGTCTCAGATACGAAGTCAAGTATTTCTGGCCTAATTTCTTTAAGATTGCTGAAAGAGAATCCGAGAAACTACCAAAACGATACTTTTTTACGATTTAAGTGCACCACTTTTCGGTGGGTGACCTAGCATAGAGTATAAATATGAATTCTGGAAATGGAAGCAGGACGTGTCCTCTATTAAAACTGAGAACTTTTTCGTTTTATTCGTTTCATTAGCACTTATATTGGTCAATCGATTTTTTGAACGACCGACCGACGACGGAAATATTCGTGTTACTGAAATATTTTGCTTATTATGGGTCTTATTTTCGTAAACACTTTACTCCGCATTTGCCTTAGCACAGAAAAAAATTTTGTTTTTTTTTTCTTTTTAATTGTTTTGCTGCAGTATAAGCCATTTTCAAGTCACACTATAGCAAGGGGCTAAGTTTTTCCATCTCATTTATTTTTGTTTATATTTCATTTGGCTATGTGCAATTATGGCTTATGAAGTTTTTGTGTATTTATGTTAAGTAGAAAACTTTTCAGAAATTGAAATTTCCAGCGGATTTGCAAATTGAAACATGTAACTACTCGAAGTAAGTTAGCAGTAACTTTTATATAAGGTTTTGTTTTAAAAATTTTATTCACAAAACTATTTTCTTCAAATCTGGGCAGCAAGCTGGATAAATTTGTCAATGGATTTTAAAGAAGGGCACTATATTGAGTTTAGAAATTCTAAAAGATGTCCAGTAATCATAAATTAAAGATGTAATCGTACACTGAGAGAAAAACTCGAGTAGAATAAGTCGTCCAAAGTTTAGATTTTATTTTATTTCGAAACCTTTGTAATGGCAGCGAAGTATTTGTAGAAATCAAACTAGAGGCTTTTAATAGAAATTAAATCTTGTTTAGACCTTTTAATAAATTTGACTTTCCAGTTAAATGCTCAACCGATTTCTATAAAATCTCTCAATAAGGAAGAAGTATAGGTTTATTTTTTTTTTTCTTTTAACTAAATGTTTGAACAAATGAACGATAAATTTGATATTATAGCTTTTTTGATAATTCCACTTTTTTAAAAAAAAATAACTAAATTTGTTTGAAAATCTAATATTTCTAAAAATGAATACATTTTTCAAATTTTGTTTCTTTTAAAACGCAGGAAAATATAGAGCTGTAATTTCTAAATATGTTAGGCTAACAAATTTATTTTTTTAATTATCTCTAACGATTTTCAAAAATTTATTTTTATTAAATTAAATGCGCTGCAATATAATGTTTAAAAGCATGGAATTCCCCCTTTAAATTGTTAAAAACCTCTTTGAGTTGAATGGAAAAGGGATGCAATCTGAGTTCTTGAACAGATATGAATATTTAAAAATTTTGAAAATCATTGAGCCGTTATTTTTGTTTTTAATTTTGGTACGCAAGTCAACTTAGAAAAGGAAAAGGGATGCAATCTGAATTCTTGAACAAATATGAATTTAGGAACATTTTTTTTTTCATTTTTTTTAAGAACCAAAAATAACGGTACCTGCCATGCAATTTTCTTTGTCAATTTTACATAATCGCTTTTTTCTCAAAAACGGCTAGACAACTTTTCTTAAAAAAATTCAGTAAATTTATTTTAGTAAAGCTTTCCTTTCAAAAATGGTTATTAATGGTACCTCCCAAAGAACCATTTTTTTAATTTTGATTTTTTCAAAATTTCAATTATTTTTTTTATACAGAAGCTTTCAAAACACATTAATAGTCTTGTGTACTAAAATTTTTGACAAAATATTTTTTGGATTTTTAAGAAAAGTTTAAATTTTTTTTTGAAAATTCGGTATCTCGTTGGTATCGGTTGACAATTTTTTTCAAATTTTGTTTTTATATGCACGTAAATATATACTTTAGATTTGCAAACCAAAGTTTATTCTTAAAAATGTTATAAGAATTTTATATACAAAAAATTATTTTTTTTAAAAACCGCTCCAACGATTTTAATTTTTTTTTTCCATTCAATCATATTCAATCAAGAATTAAGATGGCAATATTTTTTTCACCTCAAACTGTCAAAAGAGTGGTTTTTGCCAATTTAAATGTCGTATTTCATGCTTCTCTACATTTTTCTCTCATAATTTCCATGTTCTTGTATACAATTTTCTTAAATCCGCAGTGTCTTGAATATAAGAGCAAGTACGTGCGACCCAGTCGTGCATTTAATTTTTTTAATTTTGGTTACGCATATTTTATGTTTTAATTAATATCCAAATAAAAATTAAATAAACAAAATATATTACCCAATTTTGAAATATGTATCGAGTTTTCAAAAAAAATATATAAATTTTTTCTTCTTTCAATCCACAAAATATTTTTTTTTAATTTGTATATGCAAGTTTTTGTATAAAAATTATAATAAAAAAATTTAAATGAAAAAAAACCGGTCTTGGGTCGTATACCCACTGTTAATAGTTGATTTGTGTAAATTTTTTATATTTTATATTATTATAATGTGCTAAAGTCGTTTTTAAGAAAAATTAAATTTTCTTTCACGGTTTTTAAGATTTGGTTGAAATGGAATGATATTTGCATAAAAATTAATAATTTTATAAATATTCTAAAAAGTGTAGAAACCCCGTTTTGTAAAAGTTTCAAAATAATCGACCGGGAAAGGACGCAGTAATATTTAGTTTTCCATAAAAAAGTTTTTTAAATCCAAAAACTACTTTTTGGAAAATTTAGCTGCATAATACCTCCTATTTCAATTTTTTGGGAACTTCTGGATAAAAAAAACTATAAAAATCAGTTACACTTATTTCAAGAAAATCAAAAATCAAAAAAAAAAAATGTTCTATAGGAGTTACAATCAATAAACATTAACAAATTTTTTTCGAAAACTAGTTTTCCACCCAAAGGTAGCCTTTACTTAAAGTAATTTATTGAATTTTTTTTCAAAGAAAAGTTGTGAAGCTATTTTTGAGAAAAATAAGGTTTTATAAAATTGTTAAAAAAAATTGTATGAGACAGGTTGAGGGGAATGACCAAAACCCACCTTGTACCAAGTTTCATGTTTGAAGAAAATGGCCAAGGCCCACCTTGTGCCAAGTTTGAAGAAAAGTGCCTTGCATATTAGCTGCGAATGGTGAACTGCGAATTGCAAATGGTCGCGAACTATGACTGATGAAACATGAATGATCGCCAACAGAACAGGGTGCTAAGAGAATTTGAGCTAAAATTCGAGTGAATTTTTTATTCGCAGGTCTGGGGAGTGCTTCCTGATGTTGTGGATTGCGAATAAGTGTCTTGTTGGTCGCATAGAAAGAATTAAAATGCTAAATTCTACAATTTGAATTAATATTAGGTTGTCCTTTTTTTTTAAATTGTAGACAGGATCGCTTATTCACTTTGTCGAAAAATTAAAACAAGAATTTGTTGATTGTGCTTGAAATTGTCTAAAAAAAATGTATTCGCATTCTCAGGTCGCGCAGCTCATGTGAAAGGCACTTAACTTTCTATATGTATCGCAATTAAAAAAAGCGTATGTGTATCATTAAATGATGTATATTATTCTGAAATTTCCCTCCTTCCCCCCGTCAAAATATTCTTCACTGGATCCTCCGCTGCGTAGATTATACTTCCGTGTCTATTATGTGGTATCCCAACCACATCAAATATGAAAATGTGTACAAACTCGATTGAAAGATGCTTTACAAAATAATATGGTTGCTCGTGTACTTCCCAAAACAATGAATATCAATAAAATTTTATATTTTTATATGAACTTTAACAGAACTAGTTTTCGTAGTTTTGGCTGGTTCGCGAACAGACATAACTACAATTCCATTTTTGTTCTTAAAAATGTCTACAGTTTTTCGATAATATCTTTTCATTTGAAAGAAAGGTCAAAAATGTTGGTAGCCAAACATTTGAAAATGTATTTTAACCAAAAAATCCAATTAAAAATGTTTACTCTAAGTCCAATAGGTGCCGATAAAATTGCGTCAACGTTTTTCAATGCTTTTTTTTCAAAATGGCGAACAATGCAACATTTCCCACCAGCCAAACTGCCCTCACGTGAATCTAAAGAGTTAAGCTTAGTACATACTTCTTCGTGAAGTGAACAATCACCAGTGGAGAAAGTGATTTTTTGACATTGCTCACAGGTACAGACTTGAGAATGTATTGTGAACGTTTGACTTTTAAAACCAAAATGCCTTCATTGGGGCATTTTTCATTGTAATCGAACCGTCAACTGTTCACCATCACCAAGAGTTAACGTTTATTTTGCACACGAATTGCTCTTTGTGTCTTTTAACATTCAAATATTTAAACTCAACTGTCGTTTTTCTCAATTTCTGAAAAAATTAACTGAAGTAGTGAAAATGTCATCTTTTGTTCATGTATCAAAAAACCAGCCATACCCAAATGGCTTAAGGTAGTTTCTCAGAGTTCCCTCAGATTGGATTCATTTTCCTCCTTTTGCTTGTACATTCATTCCAAAGTTCAAACAAATTGAATGAAATGAAAATCCTTATTTCAATGATTGAACAACCTTACCAATTTTATCATTTATGTGAAAGGTTGGGACTATTTGAATTTTGCTTTTAATTGTATCTGCTTTGAGACATTTAGCAAGTAAAATCAGTTATTATTTTTGTGCCAAAAGAAAGTAAAATAAAAAGTAATTTTGGCACAGCCTTCCACATATAAACTGACGTCGAATATTTCAATGATCATTCGTAAGGTAGGTCATAAAAAAAATCATTTTAGGTCTAAGTCTGGGCCAAAATCTCAATAAATCTGCAATTTTCTATTCAGGGGGCGTGGCATCCACCCACTTTCTTAAAAATTCTATAAATTATATGGAGCTTTTCCGATTGTTGTAGAACGATGAAAATTAGTAGGTCGGTAGGCTTTGAAGTACTTAGAAGAAAAAAAATCGAAAAATTGGAAGTTTCAGTTCAGGGGGCGTAGCATCCACCCACATTCTCAAAAATTCTTATAAATTATATGGAGCTCTTCCGATTGTAATAGAACGATGAAAATTGGTAGGTCAGTAGGGCTTGAAGTTCCTACTTAGAAAGAAAAAAATTGTAAAATTGGAATTTTGCATTCAGGGGGTGCACAGTGGGGCGCCAGGTGGAAACTAAAAAGTAAATAACGATATCTCAGAGAAGAAAAGGCGGATTGGAGTGATTCAAAGTTATTTTTGCAGAAAAATAATAGAATTTTCAAATCCCATTTTGACTTCTGTGAAAAAACAATCTCGTCTTTATTCAATCAGAAATTATCTTATTTCTTAAATTGAATTTTTATTCACTGATCCCAAAACTGGTAGAATCTGGTGATGAAATTTTAATAGGATCTTCATTACCACCAGGACTTCCAGAAAAGAGCTGAAACAGACCCTAGGAAGGTGGAGCTTTTTTTGTATGGCTACTCAAGTCCGAAAGTACACCCGATGTTCTTATTTTGACTAGATTTTTCGGTGTAATCGAAAAAATGGGCTAAATTATTTTCTCGTCAGAAACATTAAAGTATATATTAACACAGTACATTCAAAGAAAAATTTAAAAAAATAATCCGTAAGATGGAGGAATCATGGAAAACATCAGTTTTAAAGGCTTAAAATTTCAATGGTCCGTTTTAACCCCTTATTTCGGCCAAAAGCAAATTTTTACTTTCAAATCATTATAACAGCTGCATTCCACATGAAAAATACTGAAAGAAAAGTGTATCATAATGCCATATTAAACACTTTTATATGGGTCAATATTTCAAAACATTAATATTTTTCAATCCAAATTGGACCCTTGCTCAAAACAACCTATTTTGCTAGAATAACAATTGTATCTCTTAATAACTCTTTAATAACCACTTTAAAACAAGGGGTCATAGTATTTGATTAATTCTAACGGTTTTTTAAGTCAGGGAAATGACATTTGTACAGGGGAATGACAAAAATGTATATTAACTCCGGTGATTTGATAGATATTTAATTTTGCGGATGGTTTCAGGAGGATTAAGAAAAAATAGAACAAATACTATCATTAAAAATAGTATCCACGACTACGTCGCACGAACTTGCTCTTGTGGTTCAAGGTTTTTGGGAGAGTAATAGACATTTTTTAGCAATAACTACATTATTTTATGATATTTTGAACGAGAAAATGTTTAAAAATTGAAAACAACTAAAAATACTGAAAATATGTTTAAATGCAATGTTATTGATCCTTCCAGAAGTTCTAAAACTCAATCAATCATTATAATGAAAACTTGAAAGTCTGGGGAATGACACAAAAAATGATGTTAGGGGAATGACTGCGAAGGGTGTTTTATGAGAATTAAATCGAAGTTGTAAGAAAATTATGTGTTTTATATTATTTATCATGTAGGTCCTTGTAAAAGACTCAGACGAGTTAGCTTGTAAAATTTTTATACCACACGGTTTAGTAAAAATCACATGTTAGAGGAATGACAGTTTCGCTTGACGAAAAACAAAATCGTTGCCTTAACTTGAAATAAAAAAGACAACTAAGTTTTTTTGAAACTCTTGCTTCAATTTTCATAAAGGGCAATTCGGTACCGTTAAACAACAAAAAAATCAGTTTTCTATTTTGAGCCTATATATATTTTTTTTAAATTTCCATTGGTGGGATTGAAATGATCAATTTATGGGGGACACTTACTTAATAGCTCCTATTTAAAAAAATAAAGCAACTAAAAATCATTTAAATATTTTTTAGTTAGAATGCATATATTATTAAAAAGACTGCATGATTAGATTTTTTGTATAGTTTTTAGTTTCGTTGCTCAAATTCAGGCAGTGTGGTAAGTAGGCCTGGGGACACGTCAGGGGAATGACATTTTGGGTGTTTAAATGGAGATAGCGGGTATGATAATTTTTTTAACTTTTTTTTTCTAGAGCGAATATTAGAACCCGTTTGTTTCAAGTCATCCAATTAACAAACTTATAGTAAAATTTTGTACTTCGGTTCAAAAATGAAGGAGACTGAAATATTAATATTTTGAAATATTGACCCATATATGGTTTTTTCCACCTCAGCCCCACTGTGGGGCGTGGCACACATTCTTAAAAATTCTTGTAAATTATATGGAGCACTTCCGATTGTTGTAGAACGATGAAAATTGGTAGGTCGGTAGGACTTGAAGTACTTAGAAAGGAAAAAAATCGAAAATTTGGAATTGTCTATACAGGGGGGGGGTGCCATTCACCCACTTTATGCTATTATTTGTATTTGATTACTGATTAAAATTTGGTGGATTTACTTGACAAGTTTTCTCTTAATTACTTACTTATTTAAAATGTATGAAAACTTGACCAGTGAACCCACCAAATTTTAATCAGTAATCATTAAATACCAAATTTCTATCATGACTTGGAATTGTTTCGATATTACTCTACTTAAGATATTTGATATTAAACTTCATGAACTTAAAACTTGGCATATATTTTAGATCTCATTACTTTTTTTGGCTGACTTTTTACGCACAGGTTTCTTGTACACATAAGAACTTGGCTCCTTTTTTAACATTTATGCTTTTGTTGTGATAATAATTAATTGAAACATTTAAATTTTGATACAAGTCTCATCGCAACAGCTAAATAGAGACGTTCCGACCATTGGAACCCCATTTAGAGGAGTTGCTTATAGTAGGGGAGCCCACTAAGGGATTTTGGGATTTACTCGAGCGCGTCAGATTAGTATAAAGGGGGGTACCTTGCACCCTGCTGAGTACCTCCACCATACCTCAGTCCTCTATGTAGGGCCGGGCGCCGAGGGCAGGTTGTCAGATTAGTAAAAAAATCGATAGCTCGAAATACACGAGCGCGTCAGATTAAGAAAGGGTAGGTTAATTACATGCTGAAAAGTGTGTATTTCAATAATCTGACGATTTGAGTGTGACCTAAGGTAGTGGGAGGGTTACAAAATTTACAAAAAAAAAATTGTCACCTGGACATTCTTGAGTGCGGTTGAATTTTGTTTATTGTGAAGCAAATAATTCTAGCATAACGGGAAAAGTATAATCTGCCGTTTTTCTCGTCCCGTTTAGGAGGTAGAGATGATTTTCGAAAAAAAAAAAAAAATGGAAAAATAAATATTAAAAATCAACGACAATAAATAAAATCAAATAAAATGCAAAACAATAATGGTTTTAAAAGCCAGAAATCTGTTCTTTAATCCTACATTTAAATTGAATTATTTGTGTATATAGTTTTCAAATTATTTGAATTTAAACTCAAAATGTTTTATAAAAAAAAAAACGCAAAAAAAAATGTTTGGATCAATTTTTCTCAAAATTGTGGAATATAAACTAAATTTTCTTTTTGTGGTCAATGCTCGTATTAATTTTAAATCGAACACAAAAAACCGGAAGCTTTTATGCCTTCTAGTTTTTAAGAAAATTGTAAATTATTGATAGTAATTTTTTATAAGATTATTATATTATATCATTATGTAGCTGTTCCCATTAGTAGCTATTGACATTGGAAACAGAGAATACATTCAATACATACGAAATTTGGCAAACACCGAACCTCGCACATACCCCAAATCCTATAGTGAGCCCAAGCAGGGCGGTTGCATACATATATAACTTTTAAAACGCAGCCATTACGGCTGGCAGCAAATTAAAAATATTTCAAAAAAGTAGTATCAGTAACTTGCAAGTTTCTCAAAAACTAGAAGACACAGCAGCTTCCGGTTTTTTGTGTTCGATTTCAAATTAATATGAGCATTGACCACAAAAAGAAAATCTAGTTTTCACTTCATAATTTTAAGAAAAATTGATCCCAATATTTTGTTTGCGTTTATTTTTCAAAATTTTGAGTTTGTATGCGAATATTTTGAAAACTATTGACATAAATAATTTAATTTAAATGTAAGATAATAGAACGAATTTTTGGCTTTTAAAACTGTTATTGTCTTGAATTTTAAGTATTATCGCTGATTTTTAATATTTTTTTTTCCATTTAAGTCGTTTTTTCTCGAAAATTGCCTCTACCTCCTAAACGGGGCGACATAGATCCCCTCCCATAATTAGAAATGCTTGTATATATTTGACTCTTCTAAAAAAAAACCGTTTTTAATTTTTGGTGCCCAAGTTATTATACTCTCCTCAGTGATTGAAAAAATCCTGAATAAAAATATTTCTTCTTTTCAAATCGTCAGATTAAGAAAACCCCTCCAGATAATCGTCAGATTAAGGTTCAGCACATGTATGACATCGAGTTGAACCATATATATCAAAATCTGACGCGCTCGAGTATTTTAAAATGGCGATTTTTTTTTTGCATTTTCAAGAAGCTGCCGCAAGCTTGCGTCACATCCGAATCGTCAGTCTTCTGAATGTGAGCATCCTTGGGGGTCACTTAACATCCCCTATTAAAATCTGACGCGCTTGAGTAAATCCATTTTCTTTTTCCAATTTCTACACTCCCATACAGCCACCCCCACCACGCAAGCCGGCATATTAACATACCACCGTTATCAGAAAGATCCAGGCCATATACACTATCAATATCTGACGCGCTCGAATATGTCCATGTGACTGTTTTTTATAACATTTTTGAACACCTGTAGATGCTCCCCCCACCGATGAAACGGTATACTTAACTAACATTTTTTTCTCTCTATCATCAAATCTTCAAAATCCATTAGGTCCCAACGACGTTCGAGTAAATCCACATTAAGCATCGTGGGCTCCCCTACTACCTATTATAGCAGGTACACTTAGCCAAACATGCAACCTGAAAAGTGTATTTTCTAACCATTGCAACCAGATAAAGCTTTTCCGACCAGCAGTTTTGTGAATATTTGGACTAAAGCTATCGGTTGGCATCCTAAATTCTTGTGGCCGCGTTGAGATTTTTAATTTAACGATCGCCTCCCGGACTTCAAATACATGTTGTTCTTATAGGAGCTTTAATATTGATAAAAAAAAGAGTTTTTTTTAATTGGACTGAGCTTATATGAAATCATAAATTAATATTTTGAGATATCAAACATATTATCTTGTAGAAGCTCACAAAATCATCTACAAAAATCCATCTGAAATGGAAAACAACTGAAAATTTCTATTTCCATAACTCAATGTGGAAAAAAGGCGTACAAATGTAATATCTTGTACAAACACTGAGGTAAGGTTCTTAAGTTTGCAGGTAATTAATTGTTTGTTTCGTCTTCCCGTTTCAAATAATTCACGCCACGTCACTGTTAGATGTATGTATATCTTTTTAATCTATCTTATATACATATTTTCAGGTAAATTAAATAGTGAACCAAAATTTGATTAAATGGGACTCAGTGGGACGTCCCATGATTGATTATTAATTATTTTATTTTCCTCTGCATGCGATATCTTTCGAACTATGGTATTTATGTTACTTCAGTAGAAGGACACTAGAACGTCAGTACTGCTGCGTAGGTGCGTATAAAATGTAAATTTTGTATTAAGATTAATGACAGAGTCGCGCTCTAAAAAGTTTAGATATAACTGTTAATTCCTTGGTCAGGTCAAACGGCGGGACCTTAACAAAAAAAATCCTTTTTTTTTCTTTAATAAATTAATCTAAACGGCCTTTGTAGTCTAGTTATGGATATTAGTTAAGTTTATATAAGTCTGCAGGTATGAAAAATTGTTTGTAATTATAGGAAAATATTACTAAAACTTAATGGACACAAATACTTTAAACATGCCATCTCATTATGAATTCGTAGAAAATGTCCTTTAATATCATTTGAATGATATTATCAATATTAATTCCATAAATCTCTAAAGATAAAACATGCAAATGGCGGCAATAATAAAACAGCTAAACAACAAAAAAAAACATCAAACAGACTCTTTAAAATCCATAGACACAATATTATCTACTTGATATTGTCAATTCCAACAAAAGCATAATTTTTCATTTTAAACGATGACGCGACATTCATTGCCATGAAGTTTATTGCAGATTTCCTTCGTGAAAATAAAAATTATTCAATTCCAGCAACATATACAATACTCAAATGGCTAAGTGAAAAGTAATTTAAAATATGATGCATTGACAACTGTCATATTTTTGCAAAAAAAAATAATAGCCATCCGAGAAAGTTTTTTTTTTAACATTACGAAATTTAATACGAAGTTGGTTGCTTTCTGTGAGAGGAAACATTTAAACTTGAAAAGCTGCTTTCTTTTTATTTTTATTTTATTTTCTTAAATAAAATCATGGGACATTTTCACAATGTTTTAAATGTGTAGCTGGGACCCAATAGATGTACCTACACATTTACTGGTGGTTTTATCCCTACACTGCAGACAAATTTAAAATATCAAAGATTTAAAAGAAAAAGAACATCATTTTTGGATACACAGAAGTTTCAAGCGGATGATGTCGCAAATTACTAACACTACGGTTCACATGATTGAGATTTAGAAATTTTATAAATCATCCTTAAAATTTTTGGTGCACAAAGTCAAGTGTTGCTAAAAGTATCCTATGTATGTATGTAAATCAAAATATTAGTTCACTCTACAAGCTTTCAAAATGTAGTACATAGCTCACAAATCAACAATAATTGGTGCATGACTTCTTGAAAATCCATACAAATGTCCCATACGCACAAGATAAAATTGAATGCCCAAAAATACACCAGCATTGATTAATATAAAACATATCTGAATCGAAAGGGCAACCACTGAAGGAAGTAAAAATGAAATTCCTTTCTTTAAAAGCTATTTCCAAGACTGAATATTAATTCATTTTTCACGAATCAATTCTCACTGATTACACAATAAGCAATATACAGGGTGTCCCGGACCTGAGTGGAAGTATTTAAGGGAGTGGTTCTTGGGGTTATTCTAAGAAAAAATTGTATGGGGAGAAACTTGTATCTCCCCCCCCCCTTAGGCAGGGGGGCAGTTTCTGAAACATTGACTTAAAATGCAAAAAAACATTTAAAATCAACGAAAACATATCTAATAATGTGCTACAATTTTTTTGAAAGCTAATACGCAATTATTGCATTTGGTTTTCAAATCAAGTTGTTTAAGCGAATAGCTTTTGAGAAATTAAATTTCAAAGTCAAAATTAAAAAAAAAATTGTGATTTTTTTTTTTTCTTAAGTCGATATTTTTCAAAATTTTACGTAATTAAGGGCCTTTTTTGTGTACAATATTCAATGCCCTCATTATTTTTTTATTCCATTACCGAAAACCAAATGTAAAAATCTTTCTTAGTTTATGAGAATTAAGAAAAAACAAAGAAAACAATTAAGAAAAACAATCAAGAAAAAAAATCACAATTTTTTTTTTTAATTTTGACTTTGAAATTTAGTTTCTCAAAAACTATTCGCTTAAAAAACTTGATTTTAAAACCAAATGCAATAATGGAGTAGAAGTTTTCAAAAAAATTATAGCACATTATTAGATGTGTTTTCGTTGATTTTTAATGTTTTTTTTTTTGCATTTTAAGTCAATGTTTCAGAAACTGCCCCCCTGCCTCAGGGAGGGGAGATACAACTTTCTCCCCATACAATATTTTTCTTAGAATAACCCCAAGAACCACCCCCTTAAATACTTCCACTCAGGTCAGGGACAACCTCTATAATGGTAAATGGGTTATGCAGTGAATACCTACTCACAGTACACATATTAAAAGTAATATAATAAGCGTATTCAGTTTAGTAAACTCTACGTTGTCAGATAGCAACAGGGCCCAACCCTGCACTTGAGAACGTCCATTTCTCTGTGGGACCAATACACCTTCGTGGCCGTACTCGACATTCGGAAACACATTCGAAGATGTGTTTTTCCACTTTAGCAAAACCACTTCTGAAGCTTTTTTACCTCTCCTATTCCTTTCACCACTTTCCCTCTGGGTTGAAAAAGCATTAGTTCAGCCAATCCCTTAAAAAGGCGATTCATCTTCTCCTTCCAATTACCGACCAATTGATCTGACATCCATCCATCCTTTTCCAAATCAATCAATCGTCAGCTTATGAAATGTCTTTAACAACGAAATCTTATTACTGACCGTCAGTTCGGCTTTCGCTGCAACAGTGACTTATTGGCTTTTCTCACGAAAAGTGGAACCAATCATTGCATCGTTTTGAAGAAAGCGTTGTTGTTGCGCTCGATATTTCTTAAGCATTTGATAGAGTTTGGCATCAAGCTCTTTTACATAAAATGCATGCTATTTGTATTAATGAATCACTTCTTCGCTGGATAGGTAATAATTACCTTTTCGAACGTTCCATCCAAGTTGTTTTGAATGCTTTTAGGTCTGAAGCTCACAAAAAAAAATGCTGGTGTGGCCCAAGGTTCCGTATTGTCTCCGACACTATTTCTAATTTTCATAAGTGATCTCTTGTCTACTAATCCACTAAACTATTTCGCTGATGAGAGTACCCTTAGTTTTTCATTCTCCTTTCCAGATTAACCTCCCTGTTCTTCAAACGTGTGGTTGCAACGGCAGAATGTGTGAAACTCATTAAATTCAAATTGAAACAGCATCGTCAAATGGGGTATTAATAATCGTGTGGAATTTAATGCATCCAAAGCTGTCTTTAGTTATTAAAGCGGTATATTCCCCCATTACCATTACACATTAATGGAATATGGAAAACGGGAAAGCTTTTGATTCTTTGTATGTGCGTTACTGATCAACTCTTGTGGAACGACCTCATACAAGATATTGCTTAAAATGCTGCGAAATGCCTACGTTTCCTTAGGCGATACAGGCGCGGATAGAGGGGGGAGGCAATGAGTGCCATTTCCCCCCCCCCCTGGGCAAGAACGAACGTAGCATAAACTATGAATTTAATCAAATGTAATCAAAAAATGCTTTTTCATGCTACGTTAATAAAATTTATTCTTGGCAGCCAAAAGAGGACTACACATTTCCATTCTCCTGATTTTTCATTTCACGAAATTATTTAATACTTTTTGATGAAACAATCGATGTGTCTCAGCTCTCCCAGCTGAGCCTTAATGATCATGCAGCGAAAGTGAATAACACAATTTCTTATGGGAGCAGACAAAACAAGAGTTGCTTGCAGCCCAGAGTTGCACGATGTCTGTCTATACTTCTAAATTTGCTGCGCAGAGTTGCAGCAATGAGTGTTGTCGTTGACCTGGTTCAGTGGAGAAAAGTTCCACTATGCACAAATAACCTTCAAATCGACCGATTGCAAATCTTATAACTTCGGTTTTTTATGTCTAATCTTCTAAGTTAAGGTCTTCCATTAAAAGACTTTATTATTGAATAACTATTTTATGAGAATAGCAAATTATTTCATACTAGAGAGCAGATTGAGTCCCAGATCGATTTGATTTTCAATTTTCAAAATGCAAATGTGAATGAAAAACTTCAAAAATTTGAAAAATAATGTTTCAAACAGTTAGTTCCCCAACCCTCCTCTACAAATTTGTAAATTTTTTTTTTATAGCTTAATGAAATGGCTGAGATGACAGGGGCACTTATCTAAATTTTCCACCATAAAATTGATTTTAATTTTTTTTAAATAACAAAATCTTTAAAGTACCTACGTCGATACAATTAACTTCAAAAAATTCTAACTTTGTTTCAAATGCTCGGGTCGACAAGACTAAAATATTTAAATAAGAATAAAATAATAAACCAATAAATTTCATACTAAAAGGATGATTGAGTCCTTTTTATGATAAATATTTAAATGTGCTTTTACATTTAAGAGAGTACTTTCCCTAGAAAACTCTCTAGAGTGACTCTCGGATATCTGTCTTCTCCTTTAGTGAGATAGTTTCAGGCCGTGTTCACTTACGAGTTTTATTACCGAGGGCTTCTTCAGAGATCCTTGCCATCTTTTTACTCTCAAACGGATATGCACCTTAAGAGTATGCACATTCATGACTGATTAAGCCATAAGATACGTTTCAGATGGTCGTACTCGTGAGGATTTTGTCGCTTTCCTGGATGCGTCTTAGGAACTTCTGTGTTCCGCATTGTTAAACTGGCAAAGAGTATAAATCCGATGAAGAAGATTGGAGAAAAACCAGGAAACGGCTAAAGCAGTCACTTCCGTAGAGAAGGCGGATCAAACTCCTACACCTAAGAATAATTAGTTTTTGGCCGTTTTTGAAAACGTCAAGTCAACAACAATTCCATCGTAGTTTTTTGATATTTGCTATTGGCAAAATATAGGCAATTGTTCTGTTTGCACAACATCTTTTTTATCAACGTCACTCAATTTTCTTGCGCATTTCGCGTTCTCTGGCCCCTCAATATTTTTGTCTTCAACTCAATTTTTTACATACTGCAAAATTGCACCGCAGATCATATTTTTGAACATGTGACCTTAACAAACTGCATTATCGAACAAAATGCTTATGCACTTGTATTTGCCTTTTCGAACAGAAGACTTTTGTAGTTTGAGTTTGAGAATATTCTGCAAATACAGTTTTGAAGCAGATTACTATTTCAAAAAAAACCTTTAACTGGGAAGGCCATATTGGAAAAGTTATCTTGTCCCAGCTAAAGAAGAGATTGAAACTTTCACTCGAACTCGAACGTCATGTGTGAGAGTAGGAACTTACCGATGTGGAAATATGCTTTCCGAAATTCAAGGTAAAGGCTGTAAAGACACTATGCAACAGCCACAATCTGCAAAACTTCATTGCACGAAGTTCCAAAGTACCCGCGAGACACTGTGACAGTTAGGAAAAAAGTAACTGCTTTCTTCAAATTTCAAACTTATCCACACACATTGGTTTGTGTGACCAGGGGCCTAATTCCGCAAAAGTGAGTTTTTTCTGCACACAAAAAATCGTGTGCACATCGATTTTTGCGATTCCGCAAGAATGAGTTTAAATCTATTGACAGATAGCGTGTACACTATCAGTCAGATTTTTTCACACTTGTTTTGTGCTTGAATAGAGTGCGTACACGGAAATCATTGACGCTTGCGGAATTGGGTCCCGTGTGTAGAGCGGGATGAGGTTAATTCCAATTTTCTGTAGATATAATCAACATTTTGGAAGCTCCTGAAAATTTACCCCCCCCACCTCCTGAACGAAATCCTAGATCCGCGCCTGAAGCGATGTAAGAACTCTTGTTCCCTTTCTGATCTGGCTATGAATTAAGAATACATACGCCCGCTAGAGTATAATCCTCATATCTGGTCAGGCACTTCTTAAATAACACACCACCTACTAGATAGTCACCTATCAGACTAAAATAGAGCTTTAAAACTAATAGGTGACCCAATCAATTTCGGCAACATTTGTTTCGTTAGAACACCGTTGAAATGTTTCTTTCTTATTACTGATTTATCGTTATTTTTTCAAACGCTTCTCTGTTGAAAAAAAATATATAAGAAGGTTTTATAATACAAATTCTATATACTACTGAAATAAATCAGCCAAGTAGAAGACTTAGCATTAAGGATTGGACTTGTTGAATTATTGATTCAAAATAGCTTTTTATGGCCTTTAGTCCTGCAAATTGGCGTTTCGTTCGGCTTACTCACTTGAACTCATCAGTGACATAGTGAGGGCTTTGTCAGACGCAATTTGTTTTAAGTTCAGTTCAACTTACATGAATTTTTCAACGAAAATCCACTGTAAACTATATCCAACAAGATTAGAATTCCTAATCATTAAGCTGGAAGTTTTTTTGCCCGGGGCCAGGCATAGTTTCTATATAAGAAGGTTTTATAATACAAATTCTATATACTACTGAAATAAATCAGCCAAGTAGAAGACTTAGCATTAAGGATTGGACTTGTTGAATTATTGATTCACTGATGAGTTCAAGTGAGTAAGCCGAACGAAACGCCAATTTGCAGGACTAAAGGCCATAAAAAGCTATTTTGAATCAATAATTCAACAAGTCCAATCCTTAATGCTAAGTCTTCTACTTGGCTGATTTATTTCAGTAGTATATAGAATTTGTATTATAAAACCTTCTTATATAGAAACTATGCCTGGCCCCGGGCAAAAAAACTTCCAGCTTAATGATTAGGAATTCTAATCTTGTTGGATATAGTTTACAGTGGATTTTCGTTGAAAAATTCATGTAAGTTGAACTGAACTTAAAACAAATTGCGTCTGACAAAGCCCTCACTATGTCACTGATGAGTTCAAGTGAGTAAGCCAAACGAAACGCCAATTTGCAGGACTAAAGGCCATAAAAAGCTATTTTGAATCAATAATTCAACAAGTCCAATCCTTAATGCTAAGTCTTCTACTTGGCTGATTTATTTCAGTAGTATATAGAATTTGTATTATAAAACCTTCTTATATAGAAACTATGCCTGGCCCCGGGCAAAAAAACTTCCAGCTTAATGATTAGGAATTCTAATCTTGTTGGATATAGTTTACAGTGGATTTTCGTTGAAAAATTCATGTAAGTTGAACTGAACTTAAAACAAATTGCGTCTGACAAAGCCCTCACTATGTCACTGATGAGTTCAAGTGAGTAAGCCAAACGAAACGCCAATTTGCAGGACTAAAGGCCATAAAAAGCTATTTTGAATCAATAATTCAACAAGTCCAATCCTTAATGCTAAGTCTTCTACTTGGCTGATTTATTTCAGTAGTATATAGAATTTGTATTATAAAACCTTCTTATATAGAAACTATGCCTGGCCCCGGGCAAAAAAACTTCCAGCTTAATGATTAGGAATTCTAATCTTGTTGGATATAGTTTACAGTGGATTTTCGTTGAAAAATTCATGTAAGTTGAACTGAACTTAAAACAAATTGCGTCTGACAAAGCCCTCACTATGTCACTGATGAGTTCAAGTGAGTAAGCCGAACGAAACGCCAATTTGCAGGACTAAAGGCCATAAAAAGCTATTTTGAATCGAAAAAAAATATAGCTAGCTGCATTCCTCCCGTTAAACAATTTCAGCGTAATACCCGCTCTGCTAGAAATGCTCATCAATTAATCCTTGAGCCTAATTTCAGATGTAGCATCGAGTATAGATCTTCTTTCTCTAGTCGTACCACACAAATGTGGAATTCCTAACCCAAATCTGTTTTTCATTTCCATTTCAATATCAAGATATTTATGACAAATGTATACATCGTTTTCTCCTACTCTATTTTCCCTCTACTTCCTAAACGCTCGCACTGTGTGAAAACATTTTAAAGGTATATTCATAACAGGTCCAGAGGTCCGTTTACTTGTCAAATTTCAAAATTTTATGTTGTTGTGATCTCAAAAGTCAAATTGCCATTTTTAATTAATGACACTTTCAATTTTGACAACCTGTATATAAGGCGTTTTTCTTTTTTAGCTCCGATCATAGCACTGAGCTGTCAAAAAAAGATCTATGTTTCTTTTTTAGCTCCGAGCACTCAGAGCGCTCAACTTTTGTGTTTCTTTTTTAAATCAGAGCTACCTCGGAGTACGCTCCGTGAGCTCAGAATAAAAAGACCGAGACTCTTTTTTTCAGTTCACAATTTGAAAATTTTAAGAGTTTTTGATTGGCCAGCTGTCTGATGAAAATTAAGTCATTACTTAATTTTAGTGCGTTGAACGCATCGCAATCGTATGACAGTTCAGATCTCAGATGTGTTTCAAAATTATATCGGAGAGCTCTGATCATACTCTGCTCAGAGCTAACTCCGATAGTTCGAGCTATACTCCATGCTCTGGTCAGAGCTAAAAAAGAAAAACGCCTAATGTATATTGTGTACTAGATTTGTGTACTGTGGCGAATACTTACTTTTTATAACAGACACCTATTCGAAATTTTACGATTTTGGGTTCTTGTCTGATTATCTTTTTTAAAACTGTTGGTCATAGTTTGTTAAAAATGGGTTGAAGCTGTATCAAGTTGTTCACAGGTTCTGATTAAATGGAGCAAGCCAACCTATATTGTCTGATTAGTGATTTCGATAATTAACAACTCACACTATGAATTGACTAAAATTTTAGTTAATGAGCAAATCATTGATTAATGATGATAAGCTGTGGGAAAACTGGCCCTTTGTATGATAGTTTGGGTGATAACCATTATTTTGATAACTGTGGTAATACACTGGAACTAATAGACAGCGCATCATGTTACTGTTTTTTAATGTATTGAATCTTAGATAATGTAAACAAAGTTCGTGTACAAGATAGAATGTCAGATTTTGCAATATTTTTTATTGGTTACACATTTCTTTTGAAGCATTATGAATCCATTATGCAACGACACGAACAGTCCCAGAACATCAATCGGTTGATTTTTGGACTCCATCTTAATCGATCATGACAGCGTGGTACAGCTTGCTTCTATTTCCTGTGTGCTGTTGGTTATAGTAAATGCGTTTTGAAAAAAAAAAAAAAAAAACAAAACTTGACCACAATTTAGTGACACGGAGTGTTATAGAAAACAAAAAATGCCACTTTTTGACTTGAGGGAGAAAGAAGCAGTGAATGAAGATAGATTTATGAGCTTAAAGAGAAGAGCATTGAAGGTTTTGAATTCTGACACTTCTTTTATGTTTACACTTCAGAAACGTGTTTTTTCAATGGGATTTGTGCGTTTTTGGATGAAATACGATTACATCAGGATGGTTCTACTTGTTTTTTTTTTTTGCTTGTCGGATGAATCGAAGATAAAATTATTCTATATAGAATTTAATATCGTGACTATTATGATAATGCGCAACGGAGAAGGAAAATTGAATTGACACTTAAGTGCACCACTTCAAATTGCCGTTACCCATCACCATGACCTAATGTTTCGTAAGGGGGTAGTGAGAGATGTTTTGAAATAAATACTATAGCTCATGCTCTACCTTTGTAATGGATTATGAAATAAATGAAAATAAAAATATTCTTCAAATTCCTTAGAGCTAATGTGTGGGTTGTTGATGCAAATCAACAATTAATTTAATAAAGTTAATATCCAGAAACTCAATGAAAGTTTGGCAAATAGTTTTAAGAGTTCCAAGTCCCATAAATTCTTTGCGCTTCGCTAAACTCATTAAAGATTAGTTATTGTTGTATTTTAATATAAATTGTTAACCCCGACTCAACATAGCTTTTTTTTTGTGAAATTCCCTTTGGATTAGAGAAAAACTCACACGATTTAAGGCCCATTTAGACGAGCATTTCAGTTTTAGTTTCAGTTGAGCTATCAGTTCAATTTCTAGTTGGGTGCATTTGGGAGTTAAAATATTACAAGCAACTCTCAAGCAGCTCTCGAGGGAAAAACTTGCAAGTGAGCACAGTCATGAAATAAGGTCACAAAGGGGCTTATACTCTTATCTAAATGCTTCAATGCAACTAAACTGTAACTGAAACTGATGAAATTCCCATAAGTTGTCAGTTCAGCTTTCAATTAAACTGATGTGTAAACGTATCAGTTCAGTTGTCATTTCAATTGCAGTTAGCAGTGAATCAAATGTCTTCATATTCCGGTTTTTTGTCCAATATGTCGGAGTGATAATTTGGTCGATTTCACTGAAATTCATCGCGCGTCTCCACGTTTGTGTAAAAAAAGTGATCAGTTCAACTGTGAGCTTAGCTTAAAGCTCAACTGAAACTGAAATGATCGTCTAAATGGAGCTCCAGGGATTAGTTTAACTGAAAGCTTAACTCAAATTTCAACTGAAATTATCGTCTTAAGCCCCATTTAGATTATCATTTCAGTTTCATTTTCAGTTTAGATATCATCAAGCTTTCAGTTAAACTGACCATTTTCCTTACATAAACGTGGACACATGCGATAAATTTCAATGAAATCGACCAAATTATTATTCCGTTTCGACATATTGGAACAAAAAACAGGAATTCGAAGACGTTGATTCAATTGAAATGACAAACTGAACTGAAGAGTATTTACACTTTAGTTTAACTGATAACTGAACTGACAACTTGTTGGAATTCCATCAGTTTTAGTTCAGTTCCAGTTAAACACTTCAGTTTTTGCATTTAGACATCAGTTTAACTGAAAGCTTAACTGATAGCTCAACTGCAACTGATACTGAAACTTTCGTCTAAATTGGGCTTTAGTGGGGCCTTTGTTTTGTAGAAAGTTCGCAAGTATTGAGAATTAAGATTATTAAAAACCTTAAGAACACGACTTCGATAAGGTTTGTACATTTTTCGACAAAAAATAAAACGACTGAAATTACAAGTGTGAAGTTTAATCAAAATGCTTGACACTGTTTTTGTAAAAATGACGAGTGAATGAAGACGAGTTGTCTCGGTGTCATCTCGCTGATCTCTCGCCGTGGTCTTCCAAACGTGGTTATCGTGGTAACTAAGCTCGTCTCACTATGGTCGTAGCTTTCTCACTATATTCTCGCTTTGGTATCGCCGTGACATCTACACGTGGTTTTTGTATCATTCATCGTTTCACTGTAGTCTCGCCAAGTAGGTTCGACTATAGTAACTAAAGTTTAAATTTTAGCCTAGAAGCTACATTTTTCAAGCTTTCGACAACGGTGCCCGACTGGCCCAAGAAAACTATTGACATTGACAGACATTTGACACATATTTGCCACCTGAACGTAACCTAATCGGGTCAATGGAGTTGCGCGTTCCGTACAAAGGACCCAAAAGGGGCGAGTAAAAAAATCCTGATGAAAACCCGTGAGGTTGGCCACCCAAGACACTGTCGTTCAAGAAAGCTATTGACTATCCTTAAAGAACCCTTTAAGCAATTTTTTCAATAAGATCATAATGAGATGAAAAATTAACCATAAACAAGAAAACCTCGTGTAAATGCATACGGCGAGACACCGACGGGATGAAAACTTTGGCCTTAAATGAGAAAACCACGTGCAAACGGCCAAGGCGTGGCTAGACGAATGCCTTGGCAACAAACGACAGCACCACGGTAGGATATGTCGCCAAGAAATCGTCACTATCGCCATCATCGTGCAGTCGTCGTGGGCATGGCTGTCATTGTCGGTGAGGGAGACGTGGTATTTTGACTTGCGAGATTTTGATGTGCGAAATTTCGACTATAACCCGCACAGACCCGTGTCGGCTCTTTAACCACTTCCACTAAATTTTGCTTAAAGAGTGTCGAACAATGCCTGACAAAAAAACAATTCTTTGAAACTCCAAAAGCAGGACTATTTAATGGACAAAACAAAATAAAAATATTGTTTTGTTATAGTTCTGATGTAACCGTAGCCTTATCCATTTGACATCCCGTATCGGAAAGCTACTTATCGTTATGACAATAGTTTCAGTTAGTTATAAAACTTGAACCAATGTCGACTTACCACATTCCACAGCATGCTTTGTAAATTGGGGACTTTTATAGTCCTGTGGCTTCCAACAGTGGAGACAATGGCACCATCCAAAAATGAAGATTATGGTTTGATATTATTTTTTTATAGTTTTTAATTTTCATATTCAATTTTTGTCATTACCAAATTGGCCATATAAAAAAATCTTATTCCAAGTTTATGTATTTCAAACATATAATTATATCCCATTAAAATAATTCATATGTACATACATAAAAATCCACCAATTAAACATCTAATCGTATTGAGCTCTACACCGAGCCCTTAACCTTCATACATATATCATAGCAAACGTATATATAATTTCAATAGTCATTATTCCCATTAGACCCAGCATGTGAAATAGATATTGAATTGAATTTAATTAATTTGGTGACAAACAAAAATTCTACACACGCTGTGTTTCAGGACCTAATAATAGAGTTGCTCTCTCATTCCCGAACAAGCCATATCAAAGGAATTTCTCAGTCCGCACATTAACGACTTGAACGAACAGAGATGAATTAGTTTGGCCTTTAACTGCTCACCTGCCGCCACATTGGTCATCTTTGACGTATACAGAATTCTAATTTTCATAAGCATTATCACCACATGATGGACTAATAGAATTCTGTTCCCATTCCGGCTTCCGTCTCAGCTCTCAGCTTATAGACCTACTTAATTAGTCCTTTCGAAAAGTATTCTTGTGCTTGTGTGGTTGCGGTTATGGTGGCATCATCGGTTGAGGCGCGTCATCGGTGTGTCTTTGGCAATATGCTAACATTTCTCTAGGAAATTCAAATCCAAGAAGAGGCCATTTAAGTGTGCGTGCAATCTATCAAAATCAATACAAAGAAAAATCACAACCATCCTTCGAGATAACGGTGCGACGACATTGCATTACTATTGAATTGAAACCTATACAAAGATCAATTTATATGGAGCAATAACTAACTTACGCATTGTAGATTTGAATTACTTCCAAGGATGATTACGGAAGCAGGAATTGCAGGGACTTCTCTTTATCAAATTATTTCCAATCGAGTGCAGAGCAGTTATAAGATGAAGGGTAGGCTTCATACATTACATAGATATATGTATAGGCAAACAGAAGCACTTATACATTCATTGAAAGGGACCAAAAATGAGGACTAGGACAAGGACTCGCATCACTCACTCAACATTGATTCTGAAATCATACGAAAATAAATAGTAATTGTTTATTACTAACTGAAGGACTTTATGGGCCTGAATTCTCGATCGAAAGACGAAAAGGACTCTCTTATTTAAAACGATTAGAAGAGTCAGAAGGTTTTTTGAGTTGACATGTTATGGTCTGGCACTCTAGGTTGTTCCGGAGACATTTTTGCAGAAATTTAACGGAATGTGATTGTAGAGACGAGAACACATGGAGCTGATTAAAGGAAAATTGACTTGATTGATATTTATTGGTTTAGGTTCCAGGATACAGATTGGTTTTTATTAGACTATAAAGGGAGAATTATCTAGATATAACGTTTCTATAGAGAGCTTACGCTCAATATACATTATTTCCAACGTAAGCCTATATAATAATATGTTAACTACATATCTTTATCAAATATTTACATACTTAATCCCGATTTGGTAAAATGCATGTTAAATTCCAAATGATATCGTGTCATTGACTTTGGTTTATATGTACCTGTTCAATTTGTATTGCTTAAAAAATTTTATGTTAAACAAATAAATTAAATTGGGTGGTGCAGCAGCTCGTGGAGATCCAGGTCCTAGTGACTTGCAACTCTCAACCACAATTTTTTGCCTAGTCCGAACGGCTAGATGAGAAGCAATTATTCATGACAAGTATACTCTTGGAGGATTTGTCAGGCAGTACCTCGGATAAAACATTTCTGTGTATAGGTGGCACGGCTGGGAATCGAACCCAGACCTTCGGCATGAAAGTCCAACGCACTAACCATTATGCCACGAGGTACTACGATGTTAGCACTTTAAGCCTAGTACTCACCTCTTGTGAAATAAAAATTTCGAACCGCTTCAAAATAGGTACACGTGAATTGTCGTTATGAAAATATTATTGTTTTTTCACGTGAATTTTTGATACTCAGTTTGGAATTTTATATACTCACTTTGAGTGAAAAAGCTAAATTGATTTTTATGATAGGTTTTTGGCAGAATCTTGAAATATTTTAAAAAATATTTATTTTGATTTCTTATTTTGTTGTATTTTCTTGTGTTGTGTCATTTTTTGACTGTCGGTAGGAATTAAATGCAGAGAGAAAACGACTATGGTGTAACCGGATGTAAGGGTTTACTCATGTTTTCTTTAATTTATGAATTTTCTTTTATAAAAATAAATTAATTGACAAACGTCAGGCTTTTCCGCATCTCCATATTTTTTTCCTGGTGGTTGTACATTGAGAAATGAAAATTATCGCGTGAAATTGATAACGAACCGGTTCATATTTCAATCTCAGATTTGGGTACTCACCTTTCGTTTCGAATTCCATCGCTGTGAATTAACCGACATTTTTGTATGGAAATTTCATTTTCACTCGAACTGAGTACTAGGCTTTAAAATCAATTTCTTTAGTTTCGAAAGATATCTACTCCATAAATTTATGGCAAGTTATGCTTTCATAAGAAAACTCGAACCCAAACTTGAAATAGCGATGATAGAGAACACCAAAAAAGTGGGTGCCACAATTCCGTCTGTAGGATTTTCTTCAAATTTTAAACTTAAGTTTTTTGTTATTCCTTAATAGTGCAGGCTTATTAACATATTTTTAATCGAAAAAAAGAAAAATTGTTAACAGCAGTTTAACAATTGAATATGATGAATGGGGTTATAAGGAATGTAAAAATAATCTATTTCCCAGATGCGGAGTTGGCGGGGGGATTTGGGGGGTGAAAAAGAGAGGGGAAATTGTAGTTTTGCGTTTTCCGACTAAAGTTGACCCCAAAATGAAAAGTTTTTAATAGAAATGTTGTAGATCTGGCAAAAATCTACAACTTTTACATATATCACTTTTTAACTTAACCTCAAAATTTCCGAGATATTGGCAAAAAACCGTATTTTTTTCTGGTTTTTGTTTTTTATTTTTCATTTTTCCAAAAATATTTGAATTTAAATGAAACTTTGTGAAAATATATCTTGTTGTGTCTTTAATTAGGACAATTTTTTTCAAGCATTACCATTGATCAGTTTTTGAGATATTCAATTTTGTTTGGAAAAAAATACTTTTTTTCAAATGAAAAATGTACTTCAGAAAATCTTTGTACCAAGTTCATTTAAGGATCATTAGTTTTGTTTTTATATTTACTTTTATATGAAATAATGAAAACATGTAACCAATGTAACCACGTACAAAAATACGAAAAAAGCAAAAAAATCATTTTGCATCAAGTAATTTTTTAATAATGGTTGATAAATTGCTCAAAATTTTTGGAAAATGCAAAAACTAATCACACCATGGAGTTCTACGGAAAAATACATACATGAAATAGTGTTTTATTATTTGACCCGAGACAAAAGTTCTGCCGATACCGCAACGATATTGCTAGAAATATTCATTTCAGTACATACAGTTTTAAATGAAAAACAAACATAATAGTACAAGAGCCGACACCAAATTTTTGGAGAGGATATATAACCAGAATCTGAGTATGAAGGTTTATAGGTACATGTATTATGATATCAACTACCAATGTTAGGCAGGTTTTTTTCTCAGCCTTTGGTGGGGATGGGGGTTCAAAACCAGCTTGGTTTCCTATTAAAATTTAATGGTCAATAACTCTTCAATGTACTTTAAAAAAAAATAGGGAATGATGCTCTGTCATTTTCCCTTAGTCTGTAGACTTTTACCTTGATGTTCCAATCAATAGGACCCATAATATAAGCTTTTAAGCAAACCTTATCGGCTTTTTTTTGGAGACTTTATTTTGTTGATTTTTGATTTGTTTGAAATATTTGAAAAAAGGGGTGATATGGTCCGCATAAAATGGTTATATCTCGGGTTGTGTATATCAGACTGTAATAATTGATTATTTTATACAAAAGTTAATCTAAAAACAAAACTAATGATCCTTAAATGAACTCGGTACGATGATTTTCTGAAGTACATTTTTCTTTTGAAAAAAAGTATGTTTTTCCAAACAAAATTGAATATCTCAAAAACTGATCAATGGTAATGCTTGAAAAAAATTGTCCTAATTAAAGACACAACAAGATATATTTTCACAAAGTTTCATTTAAATTCAAATATTTTTGGAAAAATGAAAAATAAAAAACAAAAACCAGAAAAAAATACGGTTTTTTGCCAATATCTCGGAAATTTTGAGGTTAAGTTAAAAAGTGAGATATGTAAAAGTTGTAGATTTTTGCCAGATCTACAACATTTCTATTAAACACTTTTCATTTTGGGGTCAACTTTAGTCGGAAAACGCAAAACTACAATTTCCCCCCTCTTTTTCACCCCCCAAATCCCCCCTCCAACTCCGCTTCTGCGAAATAGATTTTTTTTACATTCCTTATAACCCCCTTCACCATATTCAATCGTTGAACTGCTGTTAACAATTTTTTTTTTATAAATGTGTAAAAAGCCTGCACTATAAAGCCTAGTACTCAGTTCGAGTGAAAATGAAATGTTCATATAAAAGCGACCGTTAATTCACAGCGATGGAATTCGCAACGAGAGGTGAGTACCCAAATGTGAGAGCGAAATACATACATATGTATGAACCGGTTCGTTATCAATTTCACGCGATAATTTTCATTTCTCAACGTACAACCACGAAGAAATAATATGGAGTTGCGGAAAAGTCTGACATTTGTCAATTAATTTATTTTTATCAAAGAAAATTCACAAAATTAAAGAAAACATGCGTAAACCCTTACATCCGGTAACACCATTGTCGTTTTCTCTGCATTTAATTGCTACCAGCAATCAAAAAATGACACAACACAAGAAAATACAACAAAATAAGAAATCAAAATAAATATTTTTTTTTTAAATACTTCAAGATTCTGCCAAAAACCTATCATAAAAATCAATTTAGTTTTTTCACTCAAAGTGAGTATATAAAATTCCAAACTGAGTATCAAAAATTCACCTGAAAAAAACAATAACATTTTCATAATGACAATTCACGTGTATTTTGAAGCGGTTCAAAATGTTCATTTCACAAGAGGTTAGTACTAGGCTTAGTATTCATCTGTTGTGAAATGAAAAATTTAAGCTGCTTCAAAATCCATGTGAAAAATCGTAAAGAAAACATAATTGATTCTCCACGTGAATTTTTGGTACTCAGTTTGAATTTTTTGATACTCATTTTGAGTGAAAAATAAAATTAATTAATTTATTGAAAGAATCTTGAAAAGTTTCTTACGAATATAAATTTAAAAAAATCGCGCGATTTTTGGTTTTAAAATAAAATAAAATGAAATACTGCATAAGTTCTACATACATATGTACATGCATATATTTTAGCCAATCGTGCGATTTTCCTGTACGTTTGTTTAATCGCTGTTCCAAAATGATCTTTTAAGAATTTGATATAATGTATATTATGAACATAAATTGCGCGATCGGCATCAAAAGCCTGTTTTAATAATCGTACAAAAATCACATGATTTTAGATTTAAAAAAGATTTGTCATAATTTTTAGGGAGCTTTTTCCATTTTAATTAAATTAGAGCTTGCTAGGAAAAATTCTCTTTAAGCTTGGGGCCATTTTTCATAATCAAACTAAACTAAAAATGAAAAAACGCCCCAAAAAAATGAAAAATCACCCCAAACCGTAAAAATAAAATAATTCAAGTTGTTGTTGTTTTTCATAAAAATTTTTGGGGCGATTTTTCATTTTTTGTTTGAGTATTCGCGTCTGTTTGGGGCTTTTTTTCATTTATTTTAGGGCCATTTTTCTTTTTTGAAAATGAAGACATATTTCATTATGAAAAAAGGCCCCATTTTTGGGGCCATTTTTCATTTATTGCTTGGGGCCATTTTTCATTGGGTCCAAATTTTATGTAGCCCATTTGGTGTACTGTGATGTTTTTTAACTGTCGATAGCAATAAAATGCAAAAATTAAGTTGTTGGCTTATAGTCTAAGAGCCAGTGGTCGGCAGACTTACGGTATTTCAGTACGATTCATATTAAGTGGAGGCATTGTCCTAGACCTCCTGAGCATGGAATGGGCATTCCTAATCCAAAGTCATAGTACCTCTGGGAGCAGTGGGGTGACAAAAGTCGAAAAACTCGGCCTCGAAAACGTGATAGCAGTACGTCTGCCTCTTTGATATGTTATACTACATAGTTTTTGCTATTCAAAAATAGAAAAGGCAGACATATGGCGTAGTACCTCTAGGAGTAACGGAATTTTTAAAAATGGTCTAGAAAAATTCCTAAAAAAAATAAGCTTTTTTTCTTAGGTACAAAAAAGCACTTTTTCTTGAAGGAATACGTTCAAGTCTTTTATATTTTAGTACTTACAGTCCATTTAACTAAAAAAAATAGTTTTCAGACACCTGCTGTATTACCTGGATTTTTAACGGAATTTCGAAATACAAATATAAGGGAAAAATCTCCATACATATTTCACTGTTTCTTTTCAAATACAACAAAATGTATTTCCTGTTGAGCAATACGTCTGCCTATTTGACATAATAAGTAGTATAGCTTTTATTAAATATAAAAATATTAGCAGATACATGGTGACGTTAATTGTTTTTTAACGAAATTTTGAAAAAAGCCTTAAAGATCTCTATAAAAATTCTGCTGTATTAAGAAACTTAAAAGAAAAAAAGTTTTAACTGAAGGAATATGTTTGTCTCTTTGATAAAATAATTCTTATAGTTTTATTTATTAAAAAAAAAACTATAAGCAGATACTTGGTGCATTACCCAAATCTGTAACGGAATTTAAAAAAATAAGTTTTGAAAAATTCCATAAAAATTCCGATGTATTTCAAAAGCAAGAAAAAAATATCTTAACTAAAGCAATACGTCTGCCTCTCTGATATATAAATTTGTATACTCTCTTTTATTAGACAAAAATAATAACAGGTCCCTTGTGCAGTACCTGTATTTATAACGGAATTTAAAAAAAAAAAGCTTTGGAAAACTCCATACAAACTCCGCTGTATTTCAAAAGCGAAATAAAAATGTTTTAAAGCAATATGTCTGCCTCACTGATATGCTAATACTAATACTCTCTTTTGTTAGAAAAAAAGTATTGCAGACACCTAGTATAGCATCTACATTTATAACGGAATTTTGAAAAAAAGGCCTTTGGAAAACTCCATACAAGTTCCGATGTATTTCAAAGGCAAAAACAAAATGTTTTAACTTAAGCAATATGTCTGCCTCTCTGATGTGTTAATTTCGATACTCTCTTTTCTTAAAAAATAATAAAAGCAGACACCTGGTACAGTACCTACATTTATAACGGAATTTTGAAAAAAAAAAAAAGGCCTTTGGAAACCTTCATGCAAGTTCCGCTGTATTTCAAAGGCAAAAACAGAATGTTTTAACTTAAGCAATATGTCTGCCTCTCTGATATGTTAATATCGATACTCTCTTTTGTTAAAAAATAATTAAAACAGACACCTGGTACAGTACCTACATTTTTAACGGAGTTTTGAAAAAATTTCTTTTGAAATACAGCGGAATTTGTATGGAGTTTTTCAGGCTTCTTTTTCAAAATTCCGTTATAAATGTAGATACTGTACCAGGTGTCTGCTTTCACTATTTTTTAACAAAAGAAAGTATCGATATTTACATATCAGAGAGGCAGACATATTGCTTAAGTTAAAACATTTTGTTTTTGCCTTTGAAATACATCGGAACTTGTATGGAGTTTTCCAAAGGCCTTTTTTTCAAAATTGCGTTATAAATGTAGATACTATACCAGGTATCTGCAATACTTTTTTCCTAACAAAAGAGAGTATTAGTATTAGCATATCAGTGAGGCAGATATGTATATTGCAGATAATTTGTTGAAATTAGTTTCTGAAAGTACTTGCGTGTGTAAACGGATGTGGTTTTGCCATTTGCCATTTTCAGATCAGTTTGGCTAATTGTTTCTTTAGAAATAGATCTAAATGGGTAATCCAGATTAAAAAGAAGAATGTTTTTAAGAGGAAATGGTTTTTAAGCATGAAGATTTGTCCAAATCGAGGCAATTGATTTTTGTAGGGTATTATTTGATGGCAAGCGAGTTAAACTTTCAGATACAAAATATACTAAAAGCTGTTATTAGCGGTACCTTCCTTATAAATTTCTTAACTTCGACTTCCTCATTTATAGCTCTAACGATTTCAATCAAAATCTGGGCAAGTTGTTTTTACAATTGATATTGCTTCGTTGCATTTTTCTTTAATTACTCAAATATATTTAAAAGATCTGAAGTTCCATTCCTGTATGACCCTTTTTTACAACACTGATGAGAGTTTTCTGGGCAGAGGGCGACGATTTATTCTATAATTTTGATCGAAAAATATATGTCAAATATATATATAACTTGCTTGCGCAAATTTTGCAAGTGGCAAGTACTTGCGGCAAGTGATTTAGTTGCTTGCAAGCGCTTGTAGGAACTAGTCACACCGTGCAAGTATTGCTTGCGCAAGTACTTGAAAGCAAGTAAATCACTTGCAGCAATTAATTGCTTGCAAGTAGTTTTTTGGGTCGTCACACCAGGCAATTTTTACTTGCAGCAATCATTTTACTTGCTGCAAGTACTTTACTTGCACGGTGTGACGGCACCTTACAAGTACTTTACTTGCACGGTGTGACGGCACCTTAACTCTCCAGAGGGGAAATTGAAATCTTTTTTAGCTCTAAAAATAACGGTACTTGCCATACAACCGTAAAGAAAAAGCTTATTTATCTCGAACGGCTTCGATTTTGATTAAAAAAAATCAGTGTGTTATTGTCTATATGGTGTACTTTTTGGTATACAAAAAAATTTCCAAAAACTGTTAATAACGGTACCATATAACGTTTTTTTTTTTTTAATTTTCTATTTTCTCTTTAACGGCTCAACTTATTTCAATAAATTTTTTATACAAAAGCTCCTTTAAAATGTCAATAATATTGCATATCAAAATTTTGAAAAAAAGTAAATTTTATATTTTTTAAAATACATACATCCATACATACAATACAATTTTTTTTTTTTGAAAATCCAATTTGTTTTAAAACGATTGATGAATTTTTTTGAAAATAATTTTGTAAATGTATATTAATAAATACTCAAAACTGGCATCCCAAAATTTTGTTTTGAAAATACAACTTATTTTTATGTATAAAAAATTAGTTTTTAAGAAAACCGCTCCAACGATTTTTATTTTTTTTTTTGCATATATTCCTATTTTTTCAAGTAATAAAATGGCATATTTGATTTTGAGCGCTTAACTATTCTACTAGTTTATAGGTGTATAAGACAGGCTTACAGATCCTTGGTTTTCGAATGCAAATAAAATATTACTTCATTCTTTCCCGACGTTTCGTTGGCTATTTTCCAACTTTTTCCAGGGACTGAGTCTTTATTTTATTTTTACATTTATCGGAACTATTAATCCATTTACTCATGTATCTCCTTACTTGCATTACAGTTAAAAACATTAACAACAATGAATCTTTTTGTAATTTTTAGTTTAGTGTTTAAAGTCCAGATCTATTTATTTATTTATTTATTTATTTTCATTGTTGTTAATGTTTTTAGCTGTAATGCAAGTAAGGAGATACATGAGTAAATGGATTAATAGTTCCGATTAATGAAAAATAAAATAAGGACCCACTCCCTGGAAAAAGTTGGAAAATAGCCAACGAAACGTTTAAAGAACGATTTAAATGCTTTTTATGTGTTTTCTAAATTTGTTTATATTATTTATATATTTGTTCTATATTGACTTACATATATTTTAAAAGTTCTTAAGCTCAAAGCAACTTGAACATAAGAGCAAGTACGTGCGATCCAGTCGTGCATTTTATTTCTTGTGTCGGCAAAAGTTTGTATCAGTGCTACAAAACGCGTTGCGTTTCAAGTGTTTTAACACTTTCTGACCTATGTATATCATTGGAAAGGTCTCAATGAGTGCAATTTTTTGTTATAGAAGCTGAAGTCTGTATCTCGTGCAGGGAGAGTATTATTCCCCGATTACTGTTGTTTGTGTTATAGCGCAATGCAAAAGTTATTGGACTAAAACACTTTCCTTGCACGAGATACAGACTTATGCCCATAGAAAAAATAATAGCACTCATTGAGACGTTTCCAGTGATAAAGGTCAAAAAGTGTTGCAACATATGGGACAAAACGCCCGTTCTCCTTTAGGACTTTTGCACAAAATTCATGGCGTATTAACACAAGCCACAGTTTAGTACACCCTTATTGCAAGTTAACCGATGTTTAGATACTAACATCTTTTTGTTCGCTGTTTTAAATACAAATATTTTTTTGTGTCGTACATTTTATTATGTCTTGTACACTTAATAAGCAATCATCTTGAAACATGCTACATATCCTAAATAACAAATATAATACCTGCAAAATTTTCGAAATTGAAGGAAATACACTCCCGTTCAATTGAATAGGTTCAAAATTTTCGAATGCGATTTACCGTTACAACTCCGAACTATGTGGAATAAATAAATTTTTGACAATGGCATTAGAGAAAGCATCCAATTGAGGAGAGAATAAGAAAACACGCAATATCAAACTTACCATCATTACACGTTTTATTATCATTATTTCTTTAAATTCATATTGAAATCGTAGCACTTTTTTTCGTGTATTTGAATAGGTGCATCGCCTTTATAATCACTTTTGCTTTGAACTTGTTGAAGGTCAGACCTTTTAAAGCTATTTTTGGGCTTTATATCATGGTTTCTTTTATATGGCACAAACAAATTGAGAAAAAACGTAGAATGGGTGGAGGAAAAGCTCTTTTCGCGGCTGAGTACGACTGCTGAAATACTGGCACTGAAGTTAGCTTCTTTCCTTGTTTTAGCCATTTAAACCGACGAATTAGACGCAACCCTCAGACTTTTTCGCCTATCACTTGCGGAGGTAGCAGGTTATTTGCATCCTTTCATATCGACACCATCTTTTTGTTTATTTTCAGATAATTATAGATCAAAGAATAGATTCTGTAAGTTTTTTCCGAAGCTTGATTCCCCGTTAGCCATTCATCATGAAAACAATAAATTTCCGCGTACTCAGCCGCGAAAAGAGCTTTTCCTCCACTCATTTTACGTTTGTTCTCAATTTTTTTGTGTCATATCAAAGAAATTATGATATAAAGCCCAAAAATAGCTTTAGAAGGTCTGACCTTCAACAAGTTCAAAGCAAAAGTGATTATAAAGGCGATGCTTCTATTCAAATAAACGAAAAAAAGTGCTACGATTTCAATATGAATTTAAAGAAATGATAATAAAACGTGTAATGATGGTAAGTTTGATATTGTGTGTTTTCTTATTCTCTCCTCAATTGGATGCTTTCTCTAATGCCATTTTCAAAAATTTATTTATTCCACATATTTCGGAGTTATAATGGTAAATCGCACTCGAAAATTGTGAACCTATTCAATTGAACGGGAGTGTATGTACAATATCTACATGCATACAAAAATCAAAGAACTTATCAGACAAAAATTTTGGTACCTGTTTTTGGAGGTTTCTTTCCTTAAGAAAATTCAAAACAAAATTATTTAAAAAAAATCGTTATTTGCCAAGACTATTAGCATTGTGGACCACAGTTTTCTGCAGTTGAGAGGATTTTGAGGGATTGTTGGGCAAATAAGAACAAAATTTCCAAAAAATGATCTTGAGCTTAAAACTAATTTTCCAAAAAGTGCTCGCTAACTATTCACATACATGTACCTACATTATTCATCGTTATTATTTGTGATCTTGCATCATTTTCCAGATGAAAGAACACCCCTATGAATAACACAAAAGCTCATATGTATGTACGTATGTATGTACAATGTACATACTGTATATACATGCATTTCCACCAAAATTACAATTTTTAGATACTTTATTTAATTTTTTTAATTTTTTTCTTATTCAATTTTTGTTTTTCTTCAATATCTTATCTACATACGCATAAGCTATATATATACTTTTATGTTAATATAAGTATTTAATTTGTTCTAAAAGACTCCAAATAAACAGTCTGTGGTTATTTAAGTATCTCTCAATAAACATTGAAACTTGATGTATCTTCTTATAGGTAGATAAGAATTTAGAACGTGTGCATTAGCTTATTGTTTTAAATTTCATTCATACCATCGATTATAAAGAAAAACTCTTTTGGTTTCACAACCTTCAGCAATTTAATCCATCAAAACAAAGACACCGGAGACATTTTTTAATGTAACCAAACAAAAAACACCAAGAAACACAACAAAATGAAGAGTATACAAAGCTCATGAATCATCATCACGCTCACTCTCTAGCCGGCTAAAGAAATTCCACGACATGGCACAAGGTCATCTCAGAAAACGTCGTTGTCGTCGGAACGGCCTTGACAATCGGTTTGTGACATTTGTTCCCACAAACTATTTGTATTATAAAATCTACAGTTATACCGTTAAATGTGATCAGTGTAAGATAACCTTTATAAAACCCGGTACCTTTAACTGGAACGAACAAAGGTTTTTTAAATCCCACATGTAATATGTGGGTGAAGTTGGTTATTCCCATTCTTTTGGCATCTTCTGCTGCCTGCCATGAACACAGTCCTACGCCATACGGAATGTTGCCGACTGATGGCCTCTTTCCGCCTCAGCCCAGTATTCAATGGACCGGTGGACAGTTTGACTTTCCTTGCCCATCAGTGAAATCGTTGTTCAAGAGTTCGGGCAAATTCATTGGCAAGAATATAATCGCAACAAGGGCGCAAATTGTTAAGGATAGTGTATTCCTGGCACTGCCACGCTACCGACAAGGTGTTCCCGCAACCCTTGTCAAGACGGTCATCAAGCCAGGCACTTGTACGACAACATTCGTCCCATTCCCATGTTGGAACATGCAGGAGGAGGGAAATTGTAAAGCCCTTCAATCGGTGGTCGATTTGTTCGTTGATCCGAATGAGATTCTCTGGGTACTGGACACTGGAATTGTGAATACTCTAGAGACACCCATTCGACGATGTCCTCCCAAGGTGGTGGCCATCAGCATCAAGAGTGGCAAGATTCTTAAGGTCATTCCGTTGGATGGACTCACTGCAGCCAATTCCCGTTTACAATACCTGGCCGTGGACTATTCTCCGGAAGGAGAATGTTTTGTGTATATTAGTGATGCTGCAAATCGGGCCATAATAGTTTACAATATCCAGCTTGATCGGGGCTACCGAGTTGTTTTGCCGAAGGCTGTGTCAGCTGGAAGTCGTGCACGTGATGTCCTTTATGTGGCACTTGTCCGCCAGGACTGTGGCTCAACGGTGCTTTTCTTCACGTACCTGGGCTCGAAGAAAATGTTTGCCATAAAAACTGAATACCTTCGTACAGGGTGTGCCGATGGAAGGATTATGGGTAAGTGTTGTGTTGACACGTTGACATGATGTGTGCTCCAAGAAAGGGTTGATTGGATTTTACATTGTTTGTTTTTTTTTTTTTTCCTTCTATTTACTCACACTATACAGATGTAGGACTGAAGCCAGCACGAATAGTTATTATCGGAACGGATAACGGGTCAGCAATATTCTTCCGGCACGAAGGCGAATCAGAAGTCTATCGCTGGGATACGGCGACCCCATTTTTGGAAGCTAATTTCAAAGCGGTTTATCGTTGTCCAACGTGTCAATTAGCCACACATGCCATACCCGATTATAAACGCAATACAATGCGTGTGTTGCAGAGTAATTTCCCTGACTACATGCAGAATACTATGGGATGTGGGGCAACACAACAGCTATCAGTCATGCAAGGGTGTTGGTAGTTTCAGTTGAAAAAGCCGTAGCTTGTTCTTCGAGATCAAATAATTGACTTTTTAACGTGCTTTACCAGCAATCGTTGGACTTGTTTGTGTGTGTATTAATTGTTATTTTTAAATTTATTAAAATAGTTTAAGGAAGAATTTAGACGAGGCCTGAACAACCATGGGCATGTTGCAGCTTTTATTTATGTGCATTTTAAGTTTGATTAAGAAAAAGTGTTTATTAATTTAAAATAAAAAAAAAATTATTTAAATTGAAGTTGTATATGGTTTTAATCTTTTTTTAAATAAAATACGTTTCGTATGCATGCAGAATTATCATGTTGCGTATACGCCACGTTGAACAAAAGTCACCAAGTTGAATAGGTGTTGGATGAAAGCGGTAGCATTTGCAAATGAATTAGTCTTATTGTTGTAAGGATCCTTCAAATAGATGGTTTTAAAAAAATTTGGTAATGAGGCAAGAGCCTTGGACTTACCTGTTTTCAAAATAATGCTCTTTATACTTATCACTTATAAAAGAGAAGATTGCGACATTTATTACAGCTGTCACCAAAGACAGCACATGCTAGGATGCGGATTTGTCGTGGGAAATCGACTCAGATCGAAAGTCATCGATTTCAAGCCGATAAGCGATCGCCTGGCCGTGATCCGCATCAAAGCTACCTTCCAAAACATCAGCCTAATATGTGCACACGCCTCTACCGATGAAGCTGAGGAGTCTAACAAGTAGGAGTTTAATGACCTCCTGCACGGAGCCTGTCCGGAGTACGATGTCAAAGTTGTGCTCGGAGACTTCAATGCTAAAGTTGGAAAGGAAATCATCTTTGGCGGATTATTTGGAAAGCACAGCCTCCACGAAACGACAACAGACAACGGCTTCCGACTAGTCGACTTTGCTGCAGCTCGTAATACGGTGATAAGTAGCACTAGGTTCCCCAGGCGAAGGATACAAACAGCAACCTGGCGATCTCCAGATGGTTGAACTGCCAACCAAATCGACCACGTGCTAACTGGCGCAAGGTACGCATCAAACATCTTGGACGTGCGAACTTTCCAAGGTGCAAACGTGGAATCTGACCACTTTCATGTTGTAACAAAGTTCAGAGCCCGACTGTCCAACGAAAAGAAAACGAAGACCGCCCAAAGAGAGAAGTTCAACATTGCATGCCTTAGCACATCTGAGAAAGCCAGAGACTACAGTGAGCAATTAACCGGGAAACTCTCTGCCGTACACCCAGCCACAAGCGTCAGCAACCAGTGGAACCAGTATCGCGACATTATTAAGGAGATAGCCGAGACCACCATAGGCTATCAACCACCCAGAAAAAAGAACCCGTGGTATGATGATGAATGCGTGGTATTGAAGCAGGAAACGGAAAATGCACGACGCAAATTCTGCAACGGAAAACAAGAGCAGCAAGAGAGGAGTACTGTGAAAAGAGAAGGAAGGAGAAAAAAACTCTGCGCAGAAGGAAAAGAGCTTCCGCAGCCTCTCAGCTCAAGTATTTTGTCCAGCACCGCCACCAACACCCGCCGGTTCTACAAAAGAGCCAAGCAACTGGCATCTGGTTATAGGACTAGCACCCAAGCTCTTCGAAACAGTGAAGGGAACCTAGTCACGGAAGCACAGGGAATTGTAGATGTGTTTAAGCAGCATTTCCAGCAGCTGCTTAATGAGCATTATGTAGAGGAGGCGACAGGGAAACAAAGAAGCATTAGACCAGTCAATGAAGATCCAGTCCCAGCACCCAGTACTGAAGAGGTTAAGAAAGCCATCCACAAGCTTAAGAACAACAAATCCGCCGGATCTGATGGCCTACCTGCGGAACTCTTCAATGGAGGAGATGTTCTGGTAGGGTGCATGCACCAGCTCATCAACCAAGTTTGGGAGGAGGAAAGTATGCCTGACGACTGGTCAAATAATTTTGAGTTTTTCGAGTTTTTGATTGGCCTGCTGTCTGATGAAAATTGAAAGTCACTACTTAATTTTGGTGAGTTGAATGCATCACAGTCGTATGACAGTTCAGAGCTGGAAAAGACCAACGAATTTCAAGTCGAGACCCACCACCTATTCATCGACTTCAAAGCCGCATATGATAGCATAAGTCGCCAAGAGCTTCTATTGGCGATGTCGGAACTCGGGATCCCGAAAAAACTGATCCAGCTATGCCGCATGACGTTACAAAATATGCGGTGCAACGTGCAAATGGGTAACAGCTCATCTGAGTTATTCCAGACGTGTACAGGGCTCAGAGGGTTCAAAGTGGAAATTCGACGAAGAATTACCCTAGCGAACCGCTGCTACTTCGGTTTGGCCAAACAAATGGGTTCAAAACTCCTTTCTCGAAAGACAAAGTGCACGCTATACAAAACGTTAATTTACCAGTTCTACTCTAGGCCCCGAGTGCTGGACGATAAGTAAAAAAGGGGAATTGATACTGGGCACTGTCCAGAGAAAAATTCTTCGGCGGATATTTGGTCCTATGTGCGAAGAGGGAGATTGGAGGAGAAGATTCAATCTAGAACTGTACGAGCTGTACCAAGATGTGGATGTAGTCCAAAGAGCCAAAACACGTCGACTACACTGGCTCGGCCACATCGAGCGAATGGACAACAACGCTCCAGCCAAGAAAATCTTCGCATCGCAGCCCCCAGGTTCGAGACGACCAGGAAGACCGAACCTCCGCTATAGGGACCAGGCGGTCACAGACGCAAGAGCGTTTGGTCTCGACGACTGGAGGGAGCGTGCGAGGGATCGCAACCAATGGAAGACCGCAATATCTCAGGCAGAGACCCTTCATGGATCGGGAGCCGGATAAGTAAGTAAGTAAGTATACTTATCACTAACATACCCTCCTTAAACTTCTAGGGAAAATATTCTTACCTACTTAATTCTCGCCTCTTAATCTAACCAGAAATTCAATATTTTAAAGTTGATAGGGACATCTGTTGTCTTACCAAACCTTACGGTCAAGCTTGTTTAGATTTATTTTATTTGCTCTTAAATTATAAAAAAAATTTGATTCAAAATAGCTTTTTATGGCCAAAAATAGCTATAAATTGGCGTTTCGTTCAGCTTACTCACTTGAACTCATCAGTGACATAGTGAGGGCTTTGTCATACGCAATTTATTTCCCCCTTCTTTCCACCCTCGATCTATATCACCCTCCTCTATGTCTTTTCTTCACTGTCGATCAAGGTATATCCGTCATTGATGCAGAAGTCTCATTTCATTTTAATTTCCGGAAAGCCAACCTTAATTAACTCGAGATCCTTTTAAACAATATTGATTTCAGCCTTTATTTGAACTATAAAACCCCCATTGACATCGCCCTTTCATTCTTCTATACTACAATCTTTGAATGTTTGCTCCTTTGTGTCCCTTACGTACCTCAAAAGAATTGTTTGTCATCACCCCCCTGGTATACTAAGGAGTTGCGAACTGTTCGAAATACAAGGAATAAGTTATGGAAAACTTATTTAAAATCCCGAACATATTCAGATTATTTAAATTACGAGCAAGCTCTTTCCAATTTCTCTCTCCTCTGCGATTCTCTATACCATGCATATGTATCTTGACAAAATGCAGGCCTGTCTCATCTCTAAACCGAAGCGGTTCTATCAATTCGTCTACCTTCAATTTTAACAACACCTCATCTGCTGATCCCGAAGTAATTGTCAATCTCTTTGCTAATTTTTTCAGTCAGTCTTATAGCGATGCTGTTAATAATCCTGATCTAGAATATTTTGAGTACCTGTCAAGCAGTTCGCAAACTTCGCTAGTCTCTCTTAATATTTCTCTTTCGTCAGTCAGTGAAAAAATAAAACTACATAAGGATGACTTTTCTCCTGGTCCTTTTGGCATTCCACCCATTTTTTTCTCAAAAAATGTGCTAACGTGTTGTGCGAACCTCTCACAATTCTGTTTAAACTCTCTCTTTCGCAAGCAGTTTTCCCCACTTTATGGAAAAACTAATTTATTTTTCCAATTCACAAAAAGGGAAATAAAAACGAAATCTCTTACTATCGTTCGATAGCTAAACTTTCTTCTATACCCAAGCTCTTCGAAAGCTTTGTCTATGACGCTCTTTGTTTTCATTGTAAGTCATTAGTCTCCCCACTACAACATGGTTTTATTAAGGGCAGGTCCACTACGACGAACCTCACTCAATTTGTTTCCATGGCACTTTGTGCTCTGGAAAAAGGCTACGATGTTGATGTGATCACTACTGACTTCAGCAAAGCTTTCGATAAGATCTCTCACCAAATTATCTATATTAAGCTAGGAGCCTTTGGGTTTCCTCCGTTGATCATCCAATGGGTGAGGTCTTACTTGGAAAACCGCCAATATAGTCTTGTTTTAAGATGTTCCGTGTCCGATCCCATCTATGCTTCCTCAGGAGTTCCTCAGGGTAGTCATCTCGGGCCACTTTTATTTGTCCTTTCCATCAATGATGTTGAAAGCATTATTTCTTTCTCTAACCTCTCTATCTATGCCGATGACATGAAAATTATGAAAGTAATATCTAGTCCAATTGATTCTTCCCTGTTTCAAAATGACTTAAATTCTTTTCTTACATGGTGCACCAAATACTTCCTCAAACTCAATGTCACTAAATGTCAACACATGACTTTTTCTCGTAAACGCCTGTCCCTACCATCTCGTACTTATCATTTTTGCAACGTCCCGGTTCCCACAGTTTTCTCCATTCGCTATCTCGGCATTTTATGTGATAAAGAGCTTAATTTCCGTTCTCACATAGATAATATTATTGCAAAAGCAAACTGTTCCCTTGGTTTTATAAAGCGCTGGTCTAAAGAATTTTCAAACCCATACGTAACAAAATCTCTCTTCATCACATTTGTTAGACCTATTCTTGAGTATGCAAGTCAAGTCTGATCTCCTTATCAAACCACCCACTCATCTAGAATTGAAGCTGTGCAACGTAGGTTTCTCCGTTTCGCCTAACGAAATCTTCCATGGTCTGATCCTCTTTTCCTTCCCCCTTACAAACATCGGTTACAACTGATTGACTTAAACACCCTTTCTAAACGTCGCGCTGTTGCAGACATACTCTTCGTTCACCAAGTCATTACAGGGGCCATCGATTCTCCGCAACTGCTTGAATTAATTTTCTTTAACTCCAATCCACGTAGCCTTAGATCTGTTCCCTTCCTTCGCCTTCCTACTCACCGAACCAACTATGCCCATTTAAATCCAATTTCAAGAATGTTACGATTAGCCAATAGCGCACAGCATCTCCTTGATTTTAACCCAAGTGTATCCTCCCTTAGAAAAAACCTTTACTCTAATTATCCCTAACCCCCTTCTCTTTAGTTTTTAGTTAGAATAAGTTGTTATTATATGGTTCAAGTTATCTTATTATTGTTATTATTATATAAGCTTGAATTAAGCGAAATAAATAAAAAATAAATTAAGTTCAGTTCAACTAACATGAATTTTTCAACGAAAATCCACTGTAAACTATATCCAACAAGATTAGAATTCCTAATCATTAAGCTGGAAGTTTTTTTGCCCTGGGCCTGGGCATAGTAGTTTCTATATAAGAAGGTTTTATAATACAAATTCATACTACTGAAATAAATCAGCCAAGTAGAAGACTTAGCATTAAGGATTGGACTTGTTGAATTATTGATCTTGTTGGATATAGTTTACAGTGGATCTTCGTTGAAAAATTCATGTAAGTTGAACTGAACTTAATATAAATTGCGTATGACAAAGCCCTCACTATGTCACTGATGAGTTCAAGTGAGTTAGCCGAACGAAACGCCAATTTATAGGACTAATGTCCATAAAAAGCTATTTTGAATCAATAATTCAACAAGTCCAATCCTTAATGCTAAGTCTTCTACTTGGCTGATTTATTTCAGTAGTATATAGAATTTGTATTATAAAACCTTCTTATATAAAAAATTTGTTTGCTTTCTTTTTATAAAGATCTACATTATTATGTGGGCACGAAGCTTGAAGCAAGCTCACTCCCATCTGCATATTCTCTAGGTCGATGAAAAGATTGATAGATGAAAAACAAGCCGACAGAAGATAAGACGAAAACCACTTTATAAGGTTTATCCCTGATCGTAATATTAGATTATTCGCAAAAGCCTCGAGTTTTTATGTCCCTCCAAACCAATACCAATAACACAGAGCAGGTTGATATCGCTATCGTTATTTGGAACTTTTCTGTTTATAATATTATCGGTTTACCGATTTCAATCTACAACCTACCTATTTGCAATCGCAAAAAAAAAATTGAAATCCATGTTTTAAATAATTAATTTCCCCTATTGTTATTAATTTTATTATTGTCTTATCTAATTGATATAAAATGCTCATCATCTAAATATAGATAGGCAGTTGTCTGTTCAAATTCAATAACATGAAACACTTGACGATTTTCTTAATTCTATCTGCGGTTAGTATATTGTCGTATTTTATAATCGTTCTCAAAAACAAAAATTATTTCAGATCCTTTTAGGATGTGCTCGTGCTCAAAGTGTTTACGATCAAACCTGCAGTATAATTCAAAAACAAGGAGAGGCATCATGTTTCGATCGAAGTACATTGGGATTTTGCATGAAAGTTGCAGATGAGTGGAGAGCATTTGAAGCCGCTAAATGTGATTCCAGATTATGCTGCAATTCTAAATTATTGGGATGCGTCATAGATGCTGATTGTAAAGATGAATTTACAACTTCAACTGTGATCAGTACTACCACTACTGAGCAATCTCCACCTGGTGCTGTGGCTTGTGTAGTTGGAAATTTAAAGAAACATGAAAGTGATTGCAAACGGTATTATTATTGTTCGAGAAATAATTGGGTGGAAGGTGTATGCTCGACTGGAGTTTATGACGCAGATCGAATGTCGTGTGCATTTGGAAGTTGTAATAATTTAGAAACGTAAAAATAATCTAAGATTAATAATAAAGTAATAATTATAAAATAGTTGTTTTGAATTACTTAGTACTTAAACTAGAAGATTTTTAAAAAAGTATTGAGTTAACTAAAAATTCATGGAGCAAGGACGTTCATTCGCATTCCATTGATGTGAAGATATGTGACATTCACTCATACGATTGAAGATATTAAATTTTGCAAAGGATTGAAGAACATAGTGCAGGTGAAAGTGTAGAACTCCGAAAAACAATACATAAAAAACTTAAAGCAAACCATTTATGTTTAGATCTTGGATAGGGTTACAAAAGAATTCAATCTCTTGTGAATGCAATCTTTAAAACCATGGTTCGTAGAACGGAAAAATATGATTCGTGCTCTCGTGAAAAATTCAAAAGGAATTTTATTTTTTTAAATAAAAAAATAAATTGGGTGGCGCAACAGCTCGTGGAGAACCAGGGCCTAGTGACTTAAAACTCTCAACCATTCCTGTGTGCGTGTTGTTGGCAAGAATGGAGGGGACCTACAATTTTTTGCAGAGTCTGAGGCTAAATGAGAAACACTTTTTCATGACAAGTATATTCTTGGAGTATTCGTCAGTTCCTCGCAAGAGGCAGTACTTCGGATAAAACATTTCTGTTTTTAGGTGACATGACAGTCCTACGCACTAACCATCATGCCATGAGGTACTACAAAAAATATATTTTTGGTTTCTTTAAAATAAAATTTGGTTTCACAATCGAATCAAATGTGCTAGGATCTGTAAAATATGGTTCGTTCCCAATTTTTCATGAGAGAACTATTGAAAATCCAATTACAAACCATTTAATTGAAATGTAATTTTACAAAAGGAGAAAGTTTTGAAAAGCCAAGATAAAGATCGAAGAACAAAGGACAAAGCTTCAAAAATAAAGCTTTGATATCCTTGGAACTTCGTTGTTCCTTTAGCTATTTCAATGAAATTGAAACAGGTGATAGTTGAAACAAAATTATAACTGAAACACATTTTTGAAATTACGATTTTAGTAAAATCAATATAGGTTTGGTGATTATTTTGCAATACTTTTGAAACACCCTGTTTTAAAAATATTTGTTTCAATTATAATTCTGTTTCAGCTATCACCTATATCAATTTCATTGAAGTCACTCAAGGAACAATGAAAATGACATTTTTTTTAAACACTGTGTGTCGAAAACATTTGTTTCTTTTTTAATTCTATCTCAGTTTTTAACTATGTATGTATGTATGTCAATTTCATTGAAATTGCACAAGGAACAACGAATTGTAACATGTTGACTTGTTTTTATGGAAATACCCAAATTTCAACGAATTGCCTTTAAATCACTGCCCCGGAGGCAGTACAAAGAATGTTAAAATAAATAGCTTCACATCCGCGTAGTGAATGGGTTCTTGATGAAGAATGATTTGTTTTAAGGATCTTTTCAGAACCTTATCGTGAAAGAACTATATTCTAGCTGAATTTTATTTTTCGTATCTCTCACGCAATGATCGATAAAGATCCATATTTTATGATTCGCGAACCCTGTTTAAAATTAATTCATTGAACGCATTTAAAATATTATATTTATTGGTGTCGATTTCAAAATCTGCAGTCACTATTCATTTAACATTAAACAGATTCAAGTCGTTTTTCTCCATTCATTTTACAGCAATCAATTGAATGCAATCTTCTGAAAAGTCATACATTCTCAATGCATTCTTTGCCTTAGGCATTTTTCTTTTTTTAGCTCCAAGCATAGAACTGAGCTGTCAAAAAAAAACTGTGTTTCTTTTTTAGCTCAGAGCACTCAGAAGGCTCAACTTGGGTTTCCTTCTTGAATCAAAGCTAGCTCGGAGTACGCTCCTCTATGAGCTAAGAATAAATAGACCGAGCGAATGGGGGGCAAACTTCACTCTTTTTTTCACTGTTTTTTTTCACCTCTCAAATCGGTTCGGTGTTTTGAATTTTTTGAGTTTTGTCAGATGAAACATCAGTAGTTTCTAAATATTGGTGTGTTGACCGCATCACCGATTAAATTCGAATCGTATGACAGTTCAGTGCTTAGAAATAAAGTATTTTCAACCAAGATTTTGTTGTATCACCAAAATATAATGCGGTAGATTTCATTCCGAGTTTTTCATCATCTTTTTTATCTTATGTCACTCTGCTTAGAGCTATCTCTGGTCGCTCAAGCTCTGTTCCATGTTATGTCCCAGGTGTGGATACCGGGGAGAGCAATGGTTGTAGTACCTTCCTCCTGGGAAAGATCCAACGAAGCATAAAATATGAATTTAATAAAATGTTATAAAAAAAATTATTTTTCCTTCTACGTTTATGAAATGTATTCTTTGGCAGCCAAAAGAGTACTTCACTATTCTATCTCACGAAATTATTTATTACTTTTTGATGAAAAAATCGATGTATCCCACCTCTCCCAGTTGAGCCTTTCCTTAAGATACGTTTCTGGTAATATTTGTGAGGATTATGTCACTTTCGTTGGGGACGTGATAATGATTTTGAATTGTGGCAAAACATCTCATGAAAAGAAGTCTTACAGACTGATTTCGCTTCTTCCTATAACATCGAAATCTTTTGAAAGAATACTATACTCCTGCGCCTGCAGCCAATAATAGAAGAGAAACGATTAATAAATAACTGAACATCAGTTCGGATTAAGAGGCAAGCATTCGACAATTGATCAAGTGCATATAGAATTACTGACGTAATTGAGAGAGCTCTTGAAGAAAAAGAAAAGCCTTTTTGGATGTGTCTTAAGCGTTTGACAAGGTGTGGCACGAAGGCCTCAAATCAAATTCAAATTAAGACTAGTTCTGCGGTTATGCCTGAAGGACTTTATAAAACTCTAAACGAATATCTAGGTAACAAACTTTTCGTCTAAGACACGGAAATGAATATTCTTATTTCAAAGAAAGAGTAACTGGACTACCACAAGGAAGTGTTATAGGTCCAGTTCTGTACCTTCGTTTGAGCGCTTTCACATATGAACTCATATCTCTTTAGTGTATTGATGAACTTTCTTGTTGTTTTTAAATGTCACATATAAATAGAATTACGGTTATTTTGATACCTCATTCATCATCCTACGTAGAATATAAGTGACACAATCTTGATTTTAAATTAATCGAAAAATCAAAAAAATTGCATTGAAATTACCTTCTTGGACCATTGTCCACGACCGTGGAGAAGATCCCGTTATCTACATGGAATTTTTTTATTAAAATTTGATATGGATGGCTTTAAAAAATTATAGCTCCCGTACTACTGATTGTATTTTCAAGGTTAAAGTCTTTAAAGAAAGCTGAAACAACGCGCTATATTGTGTAAAAAAGTAATTGAGAAGGGGCAAAAATGTTCACACTAAAGGGGTGAATAAAGCCCAATTCAATTCCTTTCATTTTGTTCTAAATTCAAATGTTGATGAAAATTTTTATAATTTTGAAAAACTATAAACGCATATTTATTTCCTCATTCCTCTTCTTTATTTTAAGACCTTAACCTACAAGATCCAATGAGTATCACCGGAGTTATAATTTTTTTAAACCAACCATATCGGTCGATTATTTTTTTTTTTGTGTACATCGGCTTTTCTCTCCACTGAAGCTCATTCGATGCCAACGAACAAATACCCAACGTGAATTTAAACCGTGTGAACGAGACTATATAAAACTATACGCCACTGGAAGACGATACGTCACAGTTCATTCGTTTTTTTTTGATAGGTCTGTTGAGTATTCGTAAACGTACTTAGCTGAGTGCGTTTTCTTGCCGCACAAACGTCGCGTCGTCGCGTGGTGAAAGGCTCTATGTAAAATATATACGCCACTGCTCACTCGCACGGATTTATACTGCAAAAAATCGCGCGGTACAATCTCGTGTGAACCAGGCCTAACTTTTCCTTCAAGCCAACAGAACGAGAAACCAAGCCAAGCTTTGTTTAATGAGCCAACAAGAAGCATTAACTAAATTCACTTTCTCTGTACACAAAATTATTCGTTTTAGTAAAAAAATTTTTTATCCAGAGCACTCGGTTTAATTTGTTCTTTCTTCTTTGTTTAACACCTTGATTGTTTTAACACCTTTGAAATTCACCTCTGAATTAAAGAGGAATGATCGAATCAGGTTAACAAATTAAATAAAAACAGAAATAATAATTTCTTACGTTTGAAAATTATTTTTTTCAGAAACTATTTACAATAAAAACTTGATTTAAGAAACAGAATTTAAAAGACTGAATTCATGGCTTTAAAAAAAGCTATAGCATGCCATTTTAGGTGGTCCCATTGTTTTTTAATAATTTTTTTCTATTTTGGGACAAATTTTAAGAAAACTACCCATCCCGTCTGTACGGGGGGAAATAGACCCCCCTCCAATATGATTTTTTTCGTCTGAATCTAATCTATAAGTTCTGATTTTTATTCGCGTTTCATAAGAATCACCCTAATTAGGAAATTTTGTTTCTCTATTTAGAGTCATTTTATGCCTATCCAAGTTGGAATTTCAAAAAAAACCCAATATAAGGACCACCCTAGTATATACATATATTGTAGGCTACCCACAATCAAGAATCTGAGAAACTTTGTTGATTGCTAAAATGAATAAAATTTGACTTTGGCTTTAAAATTTTGTCTATTTAAATAGTTGTTTCTTAACTGCCCATACCACCTGAATACATATGTACAGAAATATGAAGATATACACATATATAATTTATTGGTTTCAAAATTTAGAATTTAGTAAACCATTTTTTCTTACTGCTATATATGCAGGTAGATTAGATCTGATTAATATTGTATGAGCAGAAATTACAAAATTCATTTAGCCCTTAATGACAAAATATCTACCCAACTTATTCCTATGCTATGACCCATATCTTGAAGTTATCGACCTCTTTTAGACAAATATTGTTTTTTCCAAATATTTGTTGACTTAGAAATCAAAATCTTATTTCCTTATCGTAATTTCTTAAAAAAATAAAAGATAAAACAAACAAAGTCTTCATTCAAGCTTCAAGTATACCTATTGCCCCGTCATTTTGTTCATCATTGAAGAAATATTGGAAAGAGTTCTATTAAAAAAAAGAAAACAGAAACTAATTGAATTTCAATGTTAAAGATTCCGCAATATGTGTGTCTTTTTTACCTCTATAGTCAAACAGAAAGACAACAAATATTTCCAAAAGTCTTAAGTTAACACCTATCGGCATAGGTATTTATGTCGCAGTTAGAATAAATTTGTCACACAAAACGGTTCTTTTATATAAAAACGTCCTTAATTTTTACCTTAAGCACCATGTTTATCTCGATTCCTTTGATATTTTCCAAAATATGGATTTTGGTAAGCTTTGTATTTCCTCCTCTTAAGCCCTCATTTTCAAGCCTCTTGTTTAATTTATCTTTGTAGATTGCTTGTATGACTCATATGAGTCTTCAAACTCCAATGATGTCACGCGAGACAAACCTTTGTGTGGAACGGCAACAGCCTGGCTTAATTTGTGAGACATGTGAGCTGTTGGCAACTTGTATCAAAATGGCTCATGGCTACCTTACAGTTCCTGTTGAAACTTGTGATACGGATAAAGGATTTTATTGCAATGTGAATCTTGGAGCGTGTTCCAATATCACCGGTCCATGTCATCCATTTGGATATGAGGGAAATTTCGTGTGTACCTCGCAGGGAGTTTTTCCTGATCCTTACGACTGTCAAAAATACCATATGTGCTATGTTGCTGGAACAACCTTGGTATCGGCCAATATTGAATGTGGTGGAGATAAAGCTTTCAATGTCGAAACTGGGGAGTGCAGCTTATCGATCACAGATAGTGTTTGTGATGTAATGCAGTACGAATGTCCTCGTGTGGGTTACTCAGCTGCATGGCCTAGTAACAAAAATTTGTTTTACATCTGCAAAGCTACTACAAATGATGAAACACGAGTTCTGTATCCGACTCTTTATCGGTGTGGTGCAAACGAAGTTTTCGATGGACTTGATTGTGTGCCAGAAGGCAATAAAGGAAGTGAAAATCCTGTCACAACTAAACCAACCAAAACTCCATCGGGTTCTGTTAGTAGTCCCGCAACTATTTTGCCAACTGCCCTCCCAGACTTACAATGCACTACATCAGGACTTCAAGTTGATCCCGAAGACTGCCGATCGTATTATTATTGCTCTGGAATACGAGGCACTAAGAAGCATACAACTTGCCCTCAAGGAACTTACTTTAATTCAGGTCTAGCTTCGTGTACACTTGGAAGTTGTTGAAAATAATTGTCTTATATTATAACTGCATAAATTCAATAATAAATATTTCTTAAAAGAGGCTGAATGGATATTTTCGAAATATAATTTGTAAAGCATAATCATAATGTGAACTTTGTCCCTGGAACTTTATTGAAATCTTATCAATATTGTTAAAATGTTTTGTGTGTTTCAAGTTTCTATCGTTCAAATCAATCTGGTTATGATTTATAAGTTAAGATTTATTTTTTAGCAAAATAATCACCGATTTTTCTATTTTAATGTCTTAAAATTTAAAATTCAAAAATATTCACTGATTTTTCAAACACATGACTGGCCAATTGCCATTGTGGTTGCGTATATACCTACTCGAAAACTACATAAAAGGTTTTTCTCTGGAAGTTTATCAAATAAACCGCGGCTTTAAGTCATTTAAAATTGACAGCTGGGGGTTTTGACAACGTATTCTTTTTCTTATTTTTTCATGCCGAAATTTGTGTAGCACAGACTTAAAAATATTGCCTTCATTCAAAAAAAAAAAAAAGATTTTCAAATAACCACAAAGGCCTTTCACCAGAAATTTGAATTTCTAAATTTATTTCAGAAATATTTATTTCAATTCAGATTGTTGAAAATGCAACATATGAAATACATATAATAAAAGTGAGATCAGAATTTAGTTCTCGTTCACACTCATTTGGTTAAAAATAAAACAAAGTGGCTATGGAATAAAATATGGCTGTTTCTTTCTTTACTTTGAATTTTTGTGATCTTTTTACAGTTTTGTAATTTGTAGTCAAAAGTTTTGTTAAAGTTTAAACTTAAAATTGACAGAAGTTTGCACTAAAAATCGCAGAAAGCAAAGTAAACGAACAGACATAATAGCAGCGTTTTATCATTCACGTGATCTGATCCGGAGGTCGCCCTAAATTTTCGGTCCCACATTTATATGTAGAGGAAGCAAGGGTATTGTGGTATATATGTTTGTATTTTTGACTTAACAGAAAAGGTAGTAACACGAATGCTCCCAAACATGGTAGATTTTATCACGAACATATATAAGCTACAACGTTTACGGTTTTTGTCGGATTCTAACAGTAACTTACAAAGATTTTGCCACAATAATGATAAGACCTCTAAATTGTCACTTTTGAAAAGTAGTGGGTAATGTGGTACACCTTGCTGTCTAATGTGGTATACTATACCAAGTGGTCTTCCGAATGTCTTGAAGGCAAATTTAATTATTCACCATAGTACAAGTAGGTCTCTGCATATCTTTCGGGTCCCATTTTCAAATTTCTTCTTTTAATGTCCAGTTGCACCAAAATTCACTAAAAGCGGTTTTTGCTAAAATGGAGTTAAAATTTATCGGACTAATAAATTTATTTGGGTTGCACCAATCTATTTTGCGCATTTTTTAGCTAAAATGCAGTTCATGAACCACCCCTGGATTTTATCATATGTTTATTAAACTGAACGAAAAAATTTAACCAGTGCAAGTGAGATAGAAATAAAGAAAATGTGAATACACAATAAACAGAAACAAGGTATTCTCATTAGATACAGACAATGCGCCATCTTGGTGTTTTTTATTATTATTTATTATTTTCTTTTTTTTAGAGAAATTATGAAACTATTGAAATAGATACTAACTAAACAACACTAATATTTTTTTCGACACACTCTTGGAAATTATGAAAAAATATTTTAAAGCGACGTCATCGAATTCAGAAAATGGATTTCTCTGTGAACCTGAACAACTCCGACGCGACGTCTCGCCATTTTTTGGTTAAGTTCGTTATCAGATGAACACATGATGGCCAGTCTATAATTTTTCTGGAATAATTTATTTATTTAAGTAGTGAATTATAAATAGGAAACAAAATGCCTTCACCTGTTATTTTCGTTATTTTAATTTTGAATTAACAATATTCCGTCAAAGAAAATTGAATTATTTTGTTTGTACCTACAAATGTACCTAGACATGTTCGTTTAAACTCGCTTTTAAAATTTATCTGGAGGAAAATGGAATTTTAGTTTATTGGTTCGTTTATTGGCCTGTTAGATTTAGAAGTGGTTGGTGCAACCGATAAATGTCATTTTAAAATTAAACGAAGCAATAAATATTTAAAAGAGGTCGGTGCAACTGGCCATAAGGCATTTAAAAAAAAACATCATTGCAAAAGCACAAAAGTCACTTGACGCAGGTAAAAACTTTAAGGTTGGGTAATGTGGTATACTATACCCCATTAGGAATACTACACCAAATTAGCCCACTGCTAGTATACCACATTAGCCTAAACTCTATATTAATCTAGTTAATGATTAATATATTCCTCCAATGCATTGACAAATTGGTTTGAAACGCAATTTTTCAAAGCGCACAAACACTTTTTGTTCCACCCAAAAAAACTCAGCTGCACACAATTACGGATTTCAACAATTTGAGCGAATTAATGGACGATTTTAGATTTGTTTAAATGCGCATTCCTACTTTTATTATAATCACCGTCTGCTGAATCAAGAACCGTAATAGAAGCATGTTTCGTTTTTGGAATAACTTTCTATACCACATTACCCGCATATACCACATTACCCCAACTTTCTCTATGATTTCGGTGGAGAACAAATCACAAAAAACAGCTATTCTCTGAAGAGAAATTTTACTTAAAGATTTCAAAGAGATAGATATAGATTTTTCTCTTTAAAATTGATAAATCCGATGTCTTCGAATTCGAACATTTCTCGTCTTCCATTTTCATTTTCGCAAAGTAAAGTTTGTATCGATAGCAAGAATAAAATACCCTGCACAATTTGGCTCTAAAACTAATGTGGAGGTAATTATTTCACGCGCTCAATTTTGCCTAAATTTTAACATTTCTAATTAAACTTGGGATCAAATTTAAGGCTATTTTGATCCAAGTGAAACTAAAACAATAAAGTTGTTTAAAATTAAAAATAAATTGTGTTTAAGACTCTTTGAGAATTACATCAAAATCCACCGCTTCAGTAGGTAATTACACAACCCCAATTTTTATTTTGAAATTTTCATGCTGCTTTGAATCAACTTTGAAAAATGAAGTTCTTACAAGAGAAAAAGAGTAGGGTATCGCTGGCACCCTCCGATAGCGGTAGCGGTGCACCTCCGACACCCATGGCTATTTTCGTGAAAAAATCTTTAAAAAATCTTTAAAAAAAACTGAAAAAATGGTCATTGTAGGCTTTTCTAATGCCAAACCCACGTCATTTATATTAGTTGTCAGTTTCTAATCCGTGTCAAAAAGAAAAATAGTTTTGAGTGTCATTGACTATAATTTGCTGGGCAAATTTCTCAGACTATTGTGTTTGCGTTCATAAAAAAATAATTCAAACAGCTTACGAAGAAGTTGCGATGAAAAATGCAATAAGCGATTTAATCAGGAAAGTTGAAAACCATAGTAGGTATAGTAATAGAAAAAAATAGAAAAAAGTATTTTATTTTAGTGAATGGAAATTATTGTGGTACATATATTTCAAACAACTTTCTCTTCGATTTATTTTCAGAAAAAAATATGAATTTTTATTGAATTGAAGCTCTGACCTAGTTTCCTCAGCCATTGTTGGAGGTGCCCCGTTTTGGGGCTCATTCGACACCTTTCTGCATTTTTTTTAACTAAAAAGAAAAAATAGTAAACAAATTTTAACGAATTCTAGACTCCACTAATATTTTGAAAAAATTATGAATTTGGAAAAGAATTTTAAAATTTCAAAATTTCGGCATTTACATATGGATATTAAAAATAGCATACTTAAGGCCAGTTGCACCGACCTCTTTTAAATTTTCTTGCTTCGTATATTTTTAAAATGACATTAAACGGTTGCACCAACCACTTCTTAATCTAACAGGCCAATAAACGAACAAATAAACTAAAGTTACATTTTCCTCCAGGTAAATTTTAAAAGCAAGTTTAAACGAACATACCTAACTACCTACAAACAAAATAATTTTATTTGACGGAATTGATGGTTCCAAATTAAAATAACGAAAACAACAAGTGAAGGCATTATGTTTCCTATTTATTATACACTTCTTAAATAAATAAATTATTCTAGAATAATTATTATAGACTGGTCATCATGTATTCATCTGATAACCCGGAGGCCACACGAGCGAGTACTCGCTAGCGAGTTGGGTACATACATTAATTGTCAAATCACTCGCTGCTCTAATAGTCATACTCGCTTCACAACTGGCTTCGAAAAAGGCAAGCCAGTTGACTAGCGAGTAGGAAAAGTTTCGATGTATTAGTAACTCGCTAGCGATTTACTCGCTCGTGTGGCCTCAGGGTGACGAACTTAGCCAAAAAATGGCGTGACGTCGAAGAGTTTTTCAATGTTTAGGTTCACAGAGAAATCTATTTTCTGAATTCGATGAAGTCGCTTTAAAATATCGGTTCATACTTTCCAAGCAGTGTGTCGAAAAAATATTAGTGTTAGTTGGTATCTATTGCAAAATTTTCAAAGTTTCTCTAAAAAAAAACAAAAAAATAATAAATAATAATAGAAAAAACACCAAGATGATCCATGATCTGATCCGGGTCAGATCATGACAAATAAAACAGACAGGATCTTAGTTATATACCCGTCTCTTTTTGCCTTATGTTTGTTTATTTGTCATGCATCTGTTGCCTCTTTTCTTTGCACTATTGAGACATATTCACAATAGTCATTTTCGGATCATTGAAATAGATCCAGATAAAAAGCAGGATCCCATGTTGTTTTTGTAATCAAGTGTAAGAAATTGATCCGGATTAGATCATGTGGATAATAAAATGCGGCTACTATCTCACTTGCACTGATTAAATTTGTTCGTTCAGTATAATAAACAGATGATAAAATCCAGGGGTGGTTCGCGAACTGCATTTTAGTTAAAAAATGCGTGAAAGAGATTTATGCAACCCAAATAAATTTATCAGTCCGATAAATTTTAATTCTACTTTAGCAAAAACTGCTTTAAGTGAATTTATACTTAAAAATTCTCTAGCAAAAGCATTATTTACTTGTTTTATTCATATCATCCGATAAGTAGGGTCACCCTAAGAAACTATAGAGATACTTGGCATCACATTTCTATCATGATATTTTTCTACTGCTGTCAAACAAGCTCACGGCTTTTGACAGACTTCAAATATACCAAAATAAACCTTTTTCGATTTCTTCAAAATTTTGTTGTTATGAAAATTTCAAGTTTCGTAGTAAATTAAAATTATCCACTCAACAACTACCATAATCAGCTGCAATGGATTTTCTACAAGAGGGTATTGCCCTAGGAGTTGATCTTTTAATACTTGGGATATGCTTCAAGGAATACTACAGTTACAAGAAAACCGTGAATAATCTTAAGGTAAAGTCAACATAAAACCAAATCATCTGCTTATTTATAGTTACGTTAAAGCATAAATAATTTTTACCATAAAACACTCATAGAATGCTCCGCAATTGCCAATCGATGCTGATCTTAAAAAGCTTCTCGAAGACAAAAAAGACAATAAAATTCCATACGCTGTGATCCGAGGCACAGTGATCCCTATCGGTGTTCCGATTCGAAGTGTTATGTCACCATCAGTCACCGGTGTCGTGCAAGTGATAAAGTTGAAGTAAGAAAGTTAAGTGTATCTCAACAAAACTGTTCGAAAACAGAATCCATTGCCTTTCTAGTGAACACCGTGTAGCTAGAGGATTTGCTGGTTTCTGGACGGAACAACGTCGGCTAATTCATGTCTCTTCGAATGAGATGCCATTCGAACTGAAAAACGGCGATTATGGCGTGGAAATTGTGGATGGCTTATCGGCAGAAATCCTCGATATGGACGTTGTGTATGATAACTACGAACCATCTTCGTTATCGTTCTTCGATCATATCTTTGGATTCTTCTCTGGTGTTCGACAAAAAGGATTACAAACTACAGAGGAAGTTCTAAGGGATGGTAGTTTTATAACTGCAGTCGGTGAAATCGAACTTGATGGCAAGACAATAAGAATGCAACCTTCTTCGACAGCACCACTCTTCCTTACAACTTCAACCAAGACGACGTTGATTAAGAAATTCGAAGAAGCTAAATCATCAATGGCGTAAGTTAACTTTGCATAGTAATCTCAAAATGTTATAGAGATTTTTTTGATTTTTTTTTTAGGGTCAAAATATTTATTTGTAGCACGATAACCGTAGTACTTGCCGGATTAATTGCGCGTAAGATCTACTTAAAGAAAAAGCAAGAAAGAGATGAGAGAAAAATCAAAGAAACACTTGACAATGAAAGACGAAAACGGCGAGCGAAAACACGACCTCAAAATCTAACTCCTGAACAACTGTGTGTTGTCTGTTCAACGAATCCTAAAGAGGTAGGTATTGTACCAGTTTTCAAATCATCTAACGTTATTAGCCTCATGTCAGTACTTTTCCGAAAGTACACTTTATCAATGCTGATAAGCAAAACAGTATAGTCTAAGAGTCGACAGCAAATTTTGAGAGTTGATGTATGACCAAAATCTGAGTATGAGGGATTATAGGTACATGTATCGTGTTTTGAATACCAAAATTCGGGAAGTTTTTTTCTCAGCCTTTGGCAGTGCGTTGGACTATCATGCCGAAGGTGTGGGTTCGATTCCCAGCCGTGCCACCTAAAAATAGAAATATTTTATCCGAGGTACTGCCCTCTTGCGAGGAATTGACAAATCCCCAAAGACTATACTTATCATAAATAAGTGCTTCTCATCTAGCCTTTCAGACTCGACAAAAAATGTAGGTCCCTGTAAACTACAAGCACACAAGAATGGTTGAGAGTTGTAAATCACTAGGTCCTGGTTCTCCACGAGCTGTTGTGCCACTCAATTTATTTATTTATTTATCACGATATTTGTACCTGTAAGCCCTCATACCCTGTCGGCTCTTGTACTAATATGACAGGAGTGTAGAAAATGTAGGACGAAACCTTACATTATTTTCAACCTAACACAATCGTAAACTTAACACATTCATAAATGTATAATAATGTTTTGTTTTTAGGTCATAATGCTTCCATGTGGCCATGTTTGCATCTGTGAAGATTGCTCTGAAAAAATCACAGTAACATGCCCAGTTTGTCGCACAAGGATTCTAAGCAAAGCTGCTGCTTTCATATCATAAACCTATAAGGCTATATTTATAGTATGCTACAAAATCAACAAACTTTTCAACAGGGTCAATGGGTGCAATATAAGAATTTAGAGAATAAGTTAATTTATTAACCAAAAAATGCAATAAAGGACAAAATTAAGTTAAAAAAAAAATCAAGAAAAAAGGTAACTTGAAAATAAAAAAAAAAATATTTTATTCAGCTATTCATGATATTTTTGTAGTCAAATTGATCGTTTAACATTTTCAAAAAAACACGATATTTCTTATTGTGATATTCGATAGTTTCTTCTTTTGGTTTAAGAATTGTACCTGTTCCACCCATTGCAGCAGAAGCTTCCTAAAATATAAATTCAAATCAAAATACAAAAAATCACATATTTTTTAAAATCTCGAATTCACCTCTAAAGAAGGATAAACTTTTGCAGCACATGCGCCTAACATTGCTGCTCCCACCAAAACCATTTCCTGTTCATCGGGTATAATAACTGGTAGATTACAAATGTCAGCATGACTCTGAGTGTAAAGAGGATTTTTTGACAATCCACCACAGAACAGCAGAGTGGTAAATTTGGGTCTCTTATATTGTACGAGGTTGTCCATGATGTGTCTTGTGCCATACTGCAGATAGGGACGAACAATGATTAACATAACGGCAAAATTATGAATTATTTATGTTACCCCTAAACTTTGTACAAATGCGAGATAAAGCACAGCTAAACTTTCTTCATCGGTTCTCATGTTAAGGCCAGAGATCTGAAAATGATAAAAATTCCGTTACATTTACATAAATGCAAATGTGTACATTGACAAAATATAACGGAGGGATTTACCATGCCTTTGAGCCTGGCATCTGCAATTGGTGATCGGTTTCCATGAAAATCCGGCCAAACATGTAAATCTTTTGTCAAGAAACAAAAATCCTCTAAGCCACGTTCCCTTTTCATTTTTTCTAAGACGCCATAGATATACGAATGAATATTTCTATTAAGGAAAACAAAAACAATTTTTCAAAAAGTCTTATTGAAGCTGATCAAGTGAAAAATATAGGACTTACCTTCCCATTAATTTCCTGCTAATCTCTTCATATCGTGGATGGGTTTTAATAACATAATCCAACAAAAAACCTGTAGCACTCTGTCCACCTTCATTCAAAAAGAAATTCGGAATAATAGCATTTTTATAAGGACCCCAAACTCCCTTAGCTGGGCACAACTCTCTAGTCATACTCATATGACATGTAGATGTTCCACAAATCAAAGCCATTTTCCCTTCAATACATTGCGATCCAGTCTCAGCATTACAACCAAACATTCCTAAAGCTCCAGCATGTGCATCAATTAGTGATGTTCCAACAATTGTTCCAGGTAGGAGATTGAAAGCCTCTGCAGCTTCATCAGTTAGACCCTTGCCAACGGCTTTACCTGGATCACATACTTTTTTGCCAATAATTTCGAAATCATTCCGACACAAATCTTCCAAGTCGATAGCAGTCAGAAAATCCCTTGACCACGAACCACCAATAGCGTCATAGTTCCATTTGCAAACTACCGAACACAGTGATCTCGAATCACAAGCAGTACTACGCCAAGTAAGAAAATCTGGCAAATCAAATGCTCGCCACATTTTATTCCATGTTGAAATGTTACGATTCTTTTTCAACCACAGCAATTTAGGCATTTCCATTTCGACAGAAACTTGACCACCAACAAAGTTAAGCAATTCATGCCCTGTTGAGTTAATAAGTTCAGCTTCGGCAGTAGCTCGATGATCCATCCAGAGGATAACATTTTGCTCGGAATTGCCATTTGAACTTACTGATAGTGGTTCACCGTCTTTATCAAGTATGACAAGCGAACAAGTTGCATCGAAAGAAAGTGCAACAATTTCTTCCTTGGGAATATTCTGGACAACATCCTGTGTTAAAAATAAGTAAATTAAATTTATTGATTTGCTTTGGATTTATGTACATTTAATATTTAATATACAAAATTGCTATATGTAAATTAAATTGTAGTTATTATATCGTCCCAAACAGACCACATGATATGTTCCAGTAAATCAAAAAAACATGGAGATAAATCAATACTCTTCGGGATTAATCCTTTCGGCAGAACAGAAACAGAAACTCACTACATTGTGAAATAAAAGAAGAATTTCCTACGGAAAATTTCGTAATATCGAAAAAAGGTTCCACATACGCCACCTCACACCATCACCGAACTATTGTTATTTTTATTGTTTTATGTAGTTGAGCAATTATTTTTAGAACGATGTGATATTTTCTTATGTCCTAGGCTTCCAGTTGATTTTTGCAACTGACGAAAAATCAAATTTGACACGACATGGAAAAGTAGTCAAATATTTTGATTCGTCTGATAAATTGCAGCCCTTTGTAGAGGGGCTCTATGAAGAATTTTATATTTCTAAAAGTAAAGAAAGAATTCACTATGTTCCGGGACTAGTATTTCAAATTGGCTTCTATCTACACAAATTAGGAAGTAAACATTTATTAATAAATTCCAGACATGAATAAAAAAGTCTCGTCTCTAATTTGGCCCTATTCAAAAAAAGAAAAATCAATTGCTCTGTAGATGTTTATTTTATTAAACGTCAGTAAAAAAAAACAAGATAAAAAAAAACTTTAAAACGATTTTGATAACGTAGAGCACATGTATTAAATTTGCTTGATGGTTTATTTGTTGTTTTTAAAGGGTCTTTCACATAACGAGGCGACGTTCGATTTTTAGATTTGAAAAAAAAAATAGTAAGATGTGTTTGAGACATCCACTCATTTGTTTTATTTATTTAAAATAACATTTTATTTCATTAAAAACGAAATATAACGTCATTTAAATGCACTCCCTGACTTTACTTGGTAGCACATATTCCGCAGGTCTAATTTTCGATGACGTTGTAGCATAAATCTGACTATATTTGCTGGATAGTGTTCTTTTTGTTGACTCTAAAGACATCATTTTTTTTTGGCAAAATCGCGTAATGCGTAGAAATCTTCTCAAACAGCGCACTGATTTTGAAAATAAAACTTAACGATTTGCACACGTTGTTCAACGCTCTAACCTTTTGCCCGCCATACACTACTGAACATTTTACAACAAATTTTACAAAAGTTATTGCTGTATGCCAACATTAACCTAGGAAATCTTAGTCGTTACTATTGAAAGACCCTTTACTTGAGTTTTCCTTTTATCATTTTTTGTATACAATTTCAAGAGTAGATTAAACTTTTAATAAACTAAAAATTTCAAACACTACTATACAAATAGCTATGAAATATGTGTATGTATGTTCATTTAAAATTAAAAAAACTAATCTTAATCATGGCAAATTCAGTTTAGCCTTTTGTGCACTTTATATTTTAATGACACTGCAAATAAAACCGACAAAATAAATCACTATTCTTTTTTCATGTGTGCTTATGTTTTTGTTCAATGATCCTACAAAACGACAGAACCAGACTTGCAATCTCATTTCAATCACTTACATACATATAGTGAATGTGAACCTAATAATCAAGGTTATTTTTTTGTTCAGAGATAAGCAAGTACAGGCTTTCTATAACTTACATTCTGTTTTCACATCTTTTAATTAACTTACCGCTACACAAAATGCAACAGAGTTCCAGATATCATCTGAAGATTGCTCAAAATGATCTTGTTGTGGATTCCATGTTTTAATCGGTCTGATTGTTTGCTTGAGAACTTTACCATCGGAAGAAACTAGAGCGGCTCTTGCACTTGACGTACCCACGTCTACACCGACGAAGTAAATTCTAGGCATAACTTGTGTGTTATTTCTTTTTTTTATTTTATTTAAATTAGACAAGGTCGCACTGAATTAGGGAGATCTTCACTTGATCGAGAAGTATTCAGCAATGTTCTAGACCTTATAACGCATACGTGCTGTTCTTATCAAATATTCGAGTACTTAAATAGGGAGATTGTATATCAGAAATCAGTGGGTCTATCTTTTGTCTATAGTTTAAAACAAGCTGTTATTTGTTTATGTTTACACAACAAAAAGCTTAAAATTACTTGTAGTTTGAGAGAGCTAGCTCCGCACATTGCGCAATACCAACCTACTGACACGATCACTTTCAGGCGTGTTACTCGTTTCGCGGTCTCGAATAAATTGAAGTAATTATTATGTACGTCTGTGCCCTGTGTGTAGACTGTTTAATGCACATAATTTAGCTTTTCTTTTTATCTGTGTTGGTTTTTTTTTAATAAATAGAGAATTTAACAGAACACTAAGTTTGATTGAGGTAGCAATGTAAGTGTGGGTGGGTCTATTTTATGCTAATTCTATTTTAAATCAACGCTCCCACTTTTCCACTTTACAGAACTGACTGAACGATTTTGATGAGAGGTAAAATAGGCATTTAATTATTTTTTATGATTTTCATCTTTACTCCTAGAATCATTTCTGAACTGAAAATTAAAAAAGGTAGGGAGAATACTGTATGGCCATCATTTTGTAATTAAAGTAGGTACATAGTACAAAATGACAAACAAAATTACCCTTATAAGGAATTCGATTGAAACATACTTTTTGAAGCTGAAAAGTCACTTTCCGCAGATTTTTAAATAAAGTTCCCGGGCATACCTCTTATTGTCTTTATATAAACCGTGAAAAATGATACTATTTGGATTAAAAAATTGCATTTCATGTTCATTTTCTTTAACATTTTTGTATGTACTTAGTGAGTTTACCTTTAGACCGACGATATATGTACATACAAATACATTATTTATGTGATTCCTTCAAACCTCTCGAAATTAATTTTCTTCTACAAACTAAAACTTTTTTCAAATGTAATTATTAAGCATAGCAGATTGCCAAAGCTATCTTCTGTTAGGGGACTGAGAAATTCACCCTTGGTGCTTAGGTGGTACTTATGTATGTCTAGATAAAAATTAATTCAAAAAAAGTTATCAACCTGTTTTTGAAGTATCGAATTTGGGTTTTTTTTATTCAAAAAAACATTCTTTTTTTGAAAATCTGGAAGTTTCTTGGTGAAACAGTTTCCTTTACGTTTTTAATATTTGTATAGTATATACAAAGTCATCAGGAGACGAAAACTCCAGTTCCTTTAATAATTGCGTATGAGTAAATTTTGGCCTTTGTTTTAACCATTCTTTTGTCCAAATTCTTTTCTTTTTGCATGTCAATAAAAGTTCTTCTTCTTCATCCTCTAAAAGCTCATTCAATATTAAAATATTGAACAATCTCCTTTTTGCTGCCATTTTATGGAATAAATAAATATTTATGTATGTATGTATATTCTTTTGCTGATTCTAGTAACTTTATTTTTTTCTATTATTTTAAATAGCGTTGAAAAATCACTAGGTAACTTGGTTTCAAGAAAAACGAAAATTGAAATATGTACATATTTTTTTGCTTGATTCAAAAAATAATTTAAACATATACATATTTTTGAAAATAAAATAAAAAATGTATTTAAAAAATGTATTTAAAAATAATTCTTTTATTTAGTTTATTATGCTTTAATTTTATCACGTTATTATATTAAAATTAAAATTTAGCGATGCGTTTCGGATTTTATTCCATCTTCAGGCTTAGTAAATTAAACTACTAAGCCCGAAGATGGAATAAAATCCGAAACGCGTCGCTAAATTTTAATTTTAATATAATGTTGTGATAAAATTAAAGCATAATAAACTAAATAAAAGAATTGTTTTTAAATACATTTTTTAAATACATTTTTTATTTTATTTTCATTTATAACCACACAACATGGAGACAACACATATAATAAATATATTTTTGTTTAGATTCAGTATATCTGTGTTTATTTTGTTCACAAAAATTTGTATATGCAATATGTTACTGTAAAAATCCCGAAATGGTGAGAAACTAGGATTTACTGAACCAAAAAACAGAAATTATCTCAAATCCCAGTAAAGACGAAGAGAGTTCACTCGCAAAACAATTTGTTGTTAAAAAATAAATTATAAACCTTCTAGAATCCAAGAAGGAAAAGCAATAATTCCTAAAAGTTGAAGTTCACAACACTATTTGCCCTTGAGTAGTTTTACCAAAAAGTTTAACTTGCGTTTCGTTGCATTTATCGAACGACTGTTATTTTAATAGAAAAAATACATTACAAGTGAATATCTTGACTAGTGGGTCAATATGAAAACTTTAAACAACAATACTTAAAAAAAAACTAGAAAATAAATTAGTTTCTGCTGTAATACTTACTGTAGGGGTCATCTGTTAGAAGTTAAGCAAAGGAATTTTCGTTAGCACATCCCCTTCTTAAATATTAAACTGTATATATGCCCTCGACACATGCCTGCAAACCTTTTTTTTGAAGATGTTTCCTTGGTAACCAATTTACAATTGTAATCAATACAAAGTAAACAACTTGAAATGTTATCCAATTTTACTTGACCTAGAAATTTTAAAGAAATAACATCTCTTTATAAAAAAAAAACAGTTTAAATCTAGGAGCGTTAGTGCTGCGGTTCATCATGTCAACAATTTCGGTTAAAAATAAAACTTCCAATCGCGATGTGCACCTTCGTTATTTAGACATGCTGGAAACCATTGCAGACACTTGCTGTGAGATTTGTCAATGTGATTGCTACAGTTCTCACAGTGCGCTTAATACAGAAAACATCATAGAAGCAGGACCCTCATCTGTGCGACTGCAACCACTTATTAGCAAATCGCACAACAAAAAGACTTCCCAGAGAAAAAGAACCAAATCGAATGGCAGTAAACTGAAACGATCCAAGAGTGCTTCTTCCTTTTACACCAAAGACTGTAAAATCCTGAAGGAACTCAATTTGAATGATAAGCTTCCTCAAGTGAAGGACTCATCACGGTACCCAAAATGGTCTAGTATGGAATCTATAGAACTTTGTGAACCAATGCGAAATCTCTGCCTCTCGCCAACAGTGTCTAAAGCTTTCGAAAAAATTCCTCTCTGTGATAAGAAAATTCTCAATAGAATGGCTAAGAAACGTGGTGAAAAAATTATCGATAACGAAAATGCTTGGCTGGCACAGAAATTCTGGGAAAACGAGCAATACGAAAGGGAACTGCTTAAGTGTGAACAAACGGAAGAGTTCAAAAAGGCAATAAGAAACAAACAATTTCAGGACTATCAGATTACCAAAGCGAGACTTAATGAAATCGCTCAGCGGGATATGGACGAACTGCAGCGACTACGAGCTAGTTTGCGAGAAAAGGATAAAAGAGCTAAATGACGCTTAAAATTAGTTCAGGTAGAGAAGGATGTTTTGCAGGCTCAACGGCGTAACAACGAGTTGAGAAAGAGCGAAGCAGTTTCAATTGTCCAAGAGGAACAAACATTAGACGAACAACTTCGCAAATGTGAGATAAGTCATAAACTAGAAGAGCAGCTTCAACGAGCAGATAAAATCCGTCATCATATGCTAGATAGTTACCTAAGACGGCTACGCTATGATAATTATCTTGAACAGATTGTTCATGAGGAGAATTTTCGCGAAGCCCAGGAATTCGAGAGCATGAAAAAGGCTCAACTGAAGGAACAAATCACTCAGAAAAATGTTAAAACTGAACAATTTATTGAAAATAAAAGAAAACAAAATAACGAAATGAAGCAAAAGGCCAAAATATCAGCCAGTTTGAGGGAGTTGATACGTGCTTCGGTAACTCCGGATGGCGTAAACAGACGTGATGCTAAGGATCAATTTGTTCGATCTATGTCTAATATGTCTTTCCATAAATTTACTGGGCCAAGTTATCTAAGTGAAAACAAATAAAACAAATTACTAATAAAGTTTCTTTAACATAAAAAAAAGTAACGAGTTGTCTAGAAGTTTCTTTAATAGAAATATACATAATACAAAAAAAATTATTTGAGTTATGCTTATTATTTACCTTAGTAAGCCCTTCAACGCGGGATGCTTCTGGGACTAAGGTAATAGAAATCGCCAGTCTAAAATCTACTTGAAGTTGTTTGTCTCGATTGTGGCGTTTGAAGGATAGGGAAGTTCAGCATAAAAGTGTATGTCCCCTTCGTCGTCAATGGGTTCTTAGACCAAGACCATTCAATGAAAGTAAATTTTATATATTCTTTTGGATTTGGATAGATTTCTATTCTGTTGGCTTCTTCTTCGTCTTTTATTTGATGTTTTTCCTTGATATTCTGTCTGAATACTTGCACGTGCAGATTCCCAAAACCAAATGTCCAACTTATTCTGTTTTTGTATTCCAAATGCATGTAGACACAGGTCTGTTCCTATACTTTGATTTTCTGTGCATTTAAGTTCAAAGTTGTGTCAAAATTCATATACAAAAATTTTTTGACACAAGTTTGGACTAAAAATCACAGAAACCCAAAGTAAAGGATCGGACCTAATGTTATAAGAAGTGTCTTACTGTAATAAATTGGTATAATCTTATGCTTTATTATTCAAAAAACTTGTTTGAAATCAAAGCGAGTACATATACATTATGTATGTATGTATTTTAAAACTTAAATAAGGCGGTTTATAAAAAGAACTTCATACTAAGATCTTGATTTTTCTAAGCTAATTCAAATTCTAGAACACTTTTTATAAGATCATTACGCTCCTTAGCCGATGCTATATGCCCAACCATACGGTCTAAAAATGCTTTTTGATGTTTCACAATAAATTTGTTACATTGCATAATTGTAGCACCAGTATAAAGAGTTCGGAACTTTGCTCGATAGTCACCAATCTAAATTCAAATATTTATAATGCAAATTAAATAACAAAAATCTTTAAATCTTAATCCATACCACAGTGATTAAAGGCATAATACTTGCAACAAACCTATGTGGTTTGTGTCTGCAACGAATAATGGCAATTTTGGTTTTATCATTGCAGTATTTTATACGAAATCCATGTTCTAAGGATCCAACTCCAAAATCACCATAATATTGTTTAATATATTTGAGGAAGCATTTGGTCAAGATATTGTCATTGAATGAAATGTTTCCGGTACAAGATTCATGTGGTATTATTTGAACAACAATATATCTAGAGTAGTCAAGTTTTATGAAAAATATTTAAATAAGGAATATTGAAAATACTATTTATTCGATAGTTACCTACTTTTAACACGAACCATTTTGTTTGTTTATTTACGTTTCTCAAAAAAAAAATACCTCAAGAAACCACACGCACGTGTGCTGTCAGCCAAGGGCGAACTCTCATGACATTGCAAGTGGTGCCAAAATTTATTTTGAATGTGGTTATTTAGACCCTGTTTAGATTGCGGCTTTTCACTATGCCATGACGATGTTTTTTGGATAAGAAGGGAAGGGGCTCTGTGGCCCGATTCCGCAAGCGTGAGCTTGTTCAATGTATACAGAAAATCGTGTACACATCGATTTTGGCAATTCCACAAGATTGAGTTTTAAATTTTTGATAGATAACGTGAACACTCGGTCAAATTTATTCACACTTCTTTTTTCGGACGTTAAAGGCTCTCCCAAACCAACGCGAAATCATAGCGAATCATTCGCAAAGATAGTTTTTTTGTTATTGCTTAGCATTGTGTATCTTTCATATTTTGTATTATTGTGAATGATTTCGCGTCGTTGGAGAATGTTTCGCGTTGGTTTGGGGGAGCCTTATAATAGGTTGCTTACGCGGAATCTTCATAGAAAATCAAAAAGCTACCGACCTTCACGTTATCTATCAAAAATTTAAAACTCAATCTTGCGAATGATTCGCTATGATTTCACGTCGGTTTGGAAGAGCCTTTATTGTATATCTTTCATATAAAAGAAAAATTCGTTATGATTTCACGTTAGTTTGGGAGAGCCATAAAAAATTAAGAACGCTTAACAGCCCTATTCTGGCAAACCTCACTGATACCTCACAAGTCACAACAACCTCACAAGGTGAGGTTAATTTGATTTTGTGAGGTTTTCGTATTGTGGCAGCAACCTCACGGCTTGTGATCCTCACAAAAACTATCGAAACTGTGATCTTCTTCGGAGGAGGTCACAAATAAAAAGTAACACTTGTGATTTAGAATATTACGTCATTAACATGTTTGTTTGTGTTTTCTTTATTACCTCCCTTAAAATAAATAAATGAATGAAAAATAAACATTCTTGCATGTGCTTAGCTAATTTATTAAAAAACAATCAAACAAAAACAAAAAAAAAACAAATCATGTTTCTTTTGATGTAAGAAATATGTAGGTGTGTTCAACATACATCCAGAACATTTTGAAAGTTCACTCATCTGTCTTTCTATAACGGTCGGCCAATCAGAGCACAATAAAACTAGAAATCATGAAAATCTGACATGTTTGAACGTGCCCATTCACCGTGGTGAGTTTCTTGCGAGGTTTCTTGTGATGATTTTCCCAGAATACCGAAAATGTTATCGAATCACAACAAACCTCACAAGGAAAACCTCACAAGAGCTTGTGACCTGTGACCTGTGACCTCACAACGCCAGAATAGGGCTATAATTTTTACCTTTGTTAAACTTGAGATAAGAGATACGATTGAGTAGTTTATAAAAAAACAAAATTTTGTCACTTTGTACAAAACTGAAATGAACGTAGTCAAGCCTTGCCTTGTTTTTTAGTACATTTTTATTTTTGCTCGAAAAAAATGTTCATGTTAAGTACAACAACAATACGGAATTATACCAAATTTTTTATTAGGAATAGGAATTTTAGTTTGGAGATAAAAAAGCATTAAAAAACATGACAATTGTATATCTGTATTTCTTTATCCTTGCGAATGTTTCGCACCAATTTCGCGTTGGTGTGGGAGAGCCTTTATATTGCTGAGACTGTTCATAGTCCTGTGATTGAGGAGATCTGAACTATTTTAATCACGTGGTGTTAGCCCTGTTTTTTAGTGCATTTTTATCTTCGCTTAGAAAAAAGTAGCATGTTAAATACAACAACAATACGGAATTATACCAGTTTGTTGTTGTAATTAACATGCAACTTTTTTCTAAGCGAATATAAAAATGCACTAAAAAACAGGGCTGTTATCTTAAACATGAACACGCTTATCATTTGACGTTTCACTTTTTACACCGGCCCCGCAGAACGGAGGCATGTATTTGTTTTTAAATTAATTTTTACGCAAATAAATTCAATTATTCAATAATGTTGAAGACAAAAGCTATCTCAATTTTAAGTTTATCATGCCAAAGAAATTTCCTAATCAATCGTCAGTTCAAACTATCTTGTAAACATCACGAATCTGAAGCTACAGCGTCGGGCTTGCAACCGAAAGAAGCGTCAATCGTTCTTTTTCCTGGACAAGGAGCACAGTATGTTGGCATGGGAAAAGATTTGCTGCGTTTTCCAGAAGCAAGATCCATATTCCAATTAGCAAATGAAGTTTTAAAGTACGACATTCTGAAAATATGCCTGGAAGGCCCTAAGGAAAAGCTTGACTCAACGGAATTCGCCCAACCAGCTGTTATGATTACATCCTTAGCAGCGTTAGAGCAGCTTCGCGAAGAACGCCCAAAAGCCATAGAAAACTGCATGGGCACAGCTGGCTTCAGCTTGGGAGAGATAACTTCGTTAGTCTTTGCTGGTGCCATACCATTCGATAAGGCCCTAAAACTGGTACAAATTCGGGCCACTGCTATGCAGGCTGCCTGCGATCAAGTAAAAAGTGGAATGAGCATGGTGATATTTGGCCCAGACTCTGAAATCAACGAAGCCTGCAATCAGGCGAAGCAATGGTGTTTGGAAAAGGGTCTAGAAAATCCAACCTGTAGTATCGCAAACTACCTCTATCCACATTGCAAAGTGATAGCTGGAAATATTGAAGCTCTCGAATACCTGGAAAAAAATGTCAAGAACTTCAAAATACGCCGAATGAAGCGTATTGCTGTGAGTGGAGCATTTCACACTTCGCTCATGGAATCGGCTGTTCAACCGTTTTCAAAAGCGCTGCGATCCGTAGAATTAAACGATCCTTTAATAAAAGTTTACTCGAATGTCGACGGAAAGACTTACCGAAATGCAGAACATATTCGCAAACAGCTTCCCAAGCAGGTTGGTACCTACATATGTATATTACAAAATCTAAAAATATAACTTAGCAAATTTGTTTTTTTAGATTGTGAAACCAGTTAAATGGGAACAAGTCTTACACATGATCTATGGCCGTAAGCAGGGTATAGATTTTCCTAGAACCTTTGAATGCGGACCTGGTCGAGGACTAAATCAAATTTTGAGCAAAGTTAATGCAAAAGCACACAATTCTGCATATAACGTCGAGGCGTAGGGTTAAAACAGTTCAATAAATAGTTTTTACAAAAAAAGCTAAGAACAAAAGTTGTTTTGTTATTTTGAGGCTCTTCCAATTTCTAGGATCAGTTATTTTTAGGATTTAAAATAAAGCAGTTCGGTTTTATAAAAATAAATATTACAATAAGGGTATTTATGCAACAGCGTAAGGTCTTCATAATCGTAGTAAAGTTGCAAGCTGCGTAAAACTGTCTATTTTTCCATACAAAATTTCACAGGCTTACGACAGCTTTACGATGTTGTATGAATACCCTTAATGTAATTCTTCATTCTTAACATTTTATGATCGTACCGCATACACAAAAATAAGATTTTGGCTTTAAATTTGTCGACAGGCTGAGACAGAAATAGCTCAAATTATTTATTTTTTTTTTTTTTCAATTTCTTTTGGTTTTAATTGAAAACCATACTGAAAACTCAATAAAATCAAAAGAACAAAAAAATAAAGAATTTTCTAAATTTAATTTAAAACTCTAAAACTGTTTGGTATAGTTTCCTTAAAATATAAAATACAAACATTCACACCTCCATGAGGAACCTTCTATTAGATGTCCTACTGAGCACATGAAGAAGATTCTTACACTTCAGATGGACGTCACGGAATGTCAGCTTATGGTTCTTGCTATAGACATTAATATAGATTCCAAAAACCACTATAAGTCCCGACCACAAATATCTGGGTAGACAAAAAAAAATTAATATCGAAAGAAAACGGAATAAAACTTTCAAAATTAGACATACTGCATGGTAAATGGTTTACTAAAGAACACAAAGGAAATAGCAATCGTAACCGCCTTCCGTGCGGTTGTTACAGTTGCGGCAATCGGAGCACCAGTCGATCTCACCAAAGCCAAGACGAATTGTATTCCTAAGTAACCGGATAAACTGAACAGAAAAGCATAGCCGAATGTTTCTGTAGGAAACTTTAAGAAGATCTGTGTTAAATAAGCCCAAAATAGTTCACAACTATACATACCTCTAAACAGAACTGCAGTCCCGGTGTAAAGTTCCCGCTGAGGATCATTATAACGAACAAATAACAGAATCCCAGTCCATAGGAATAGAGGACGACTTCACTGCTCGGAGCTTTGTGTTCACGCATAGCCTTCTCCTGAACATTGCCAATGGCAGCATCACAAAGCAATGCCATAGAAATCATTGCCACACCAAATGTGTTGAAATTTGGTGATACTTGCGAATCAGCCAGAGTAAACAAGGCCAATCCAAGGCACATAGCTACAGCTGCAAGAAAGTCCAGCGGGCCATATTTCTTACCTTGTATCAATATACTTCCAATAAGGACAGGAATCAACTTGCAACACTTGAAAATAACCTGAGTGGGATAGTTCAAGTAGCCCAGACTAGAATTTGATAGACCCATAGTGCCCAATGTGAGGGCGGCCAGAATAATATACGTTCTCATGGGAATACATCGTTTTTGGTTCTTGTTTTCGATTTTCCGTTCAAATAGACCAAAGAGGATATAGTAGAAAAATTGTATCAGAGTCAGGAACCAGCCGAATGGCTTGAAACCTTCCAAAGTGAAGATGAGTTCTTGCATATAGCCATAGAGAAGGTAAAGTATAAAAACCCCAGTGCAACAGCAAATAAACTGTGTAGTCTTGTTATAGTGGGTCAATGTAAAGCAGAGGATCTTTAATTCTTCTGAACTGGTATTTTTACCTAGACTGGTGTATGTTCTCTTATCCGCGCCACCGATTCCATTGACCACTATCGTGTCCGGTTTATTGTTAGAGCTCATCTTTTTATTCTACAGCAAAACACTTCCAACTTTTTGATCACGACATTTTCAGTTAGATAATGTGCAAAAAAACGGAAATGATTTAAGACCTTTTAGATAAACAGATAAACGAAGTAGATGTGGCAAAGAATTACAAAAATTACTAGAATTTCCAGAGCTATGGCTGTGGCTTCAAGTTCATATTTAATTTTTTTTTGACATCAAACGCAAAGACGTGTTCATCGTATCGTCGTTCGTCGTTTGTCGTGTCAAAAGGGATGTGTTAAGAGACGTTTGAAAAAACCGATGCATACTTTAATACTGCGTTTTCATTAGCCCAAATGAGCTAATTTCGTTGAAAATTTCCAAATGCGATACGAAATCATCTCATTTCCCATACAAATTCACATTTCGAAATGAGATAATAATTTCAACCAAATTTGCACGGTTGGAAATTAAGTCAAAACCTAACGAACACACCCAATTAGCCACAGCTTGGAATTCTGGAAAGATTTTGTATGAAAATGTCATAGATTTTAATATATACCTAGATGGCCAACATAGGATCTTTCGTACAGAGAAAAAGTGAAGCTTTGCGACCATTTTGTTGGAGGAAAAAAATGTAAACAATCGAATAAAATGCCTTATAATATGTTCCCACCAAAATGAAATCCGAGATTTCGGTTGAAAATTTTTCATATTTTGAACTGCTGGGAAAAAATTTCATAGAAATTTAAACGAAATCTCAATAAAAACTCTGGATTTCAACGAAATCTCCATGAAATTCTGCTCCACTTATTTGAAATCTCAAAATTTTTTAGCTGAAATCTCGGATTTCGTTTTGGTGGGAACATAGCATTAGTGGTTTCTCTAAATAAATGTTTATATCTTGGAATTTAGAAGAGGTAATAAAATGATTTTGGTATCAAATGAAAGGTATTTTTACCATCTCTTCAATGGTAACAAAATTATATAGCTACGTTTAATATATTTTGAGATATTTACATTTAACTTCTTGCGAGAAATTATTTCCTAGTCTTGCTTTTGTACACTGATATCTTTTAAAATTCTGTGATGACGTGTACATTTTTTGGTATTAAAAGAAAGCTTAAATTTTTGGCTTTAGTTGCAGATATAATTTATTATAATAAAAAAAAAATTAAATTCTGTGATGACGTGTACATTTTTTGGTATTAAAAGAAAGCTTAAATTGTTGGCTTTAGTTGCAGATATAATTTTTTATTTCTCAAATAAATATGGCAAAAATACCATTTTTTCTTGTTACTGTTTTTACACGTACAGACACTAGCAGAACTAGGTATTTTATTATTTTTGCAATCTTCCACACCTTAAAATCACGTTTCATAAATAAAAAAACTAATTAACTAAATACAAATACTTTATTTTAGAAAAAATCTCCTCTGCAAAAAGTAAACAACACACAAAACACAATAGAATTGTTGTTGTAAATGCCTCCAATAAAATGGTGGCCGAGCTTCACTTTTGAAGGCGAAGTTGGTTATCTAAGTATATATTAAAATCTATGGAAAATGTCAAAGCGCAATGGAAGGAGACAAAAGAAAACAACAACAAAGAGTGATTAACAGCCAGTTGAAATTCAAAAATGAAATGAGCTGTCAAACGAAATTACCAAACTACAAATGAAAACACTTTTTCTGTGATTTGCGAAATTACCTCATTTGGGCTCTAATGAAAACGTAGTATTAAGGCCTTAATATGGCATGTTCAAAAATTAATATTTGTTCAAAATTGACAGAGATCAATGTGGAATTATACCGGATTGTTGTTGTATTTAACATGCCGCTTCTTATTATGTGGTAGTAATGGACTACTTCAGGGACCCGGAGGCCACACGAGCGAGTACTCGCTAGCGAGTTGGGAAACTACATTAGGCGTTTTCCTTTGGAGGTGGCGAAGAACTTGCAAGTACTTTGCCAGCTTTTTTCAATGGAACACATCAAACTGCTTTCCCATGTAAATTGTATCTACTCGCACATGAGAGCATGTGCAGTTGGTAGTACTAGATTAGGGTTTTCATCTACTCGTAAGTACTTCGCCACCTCCAAAGGAAAACGGCTATTAATTGTCAAATCACTCACCGCTCTACTCGCTGGCTTTGAAAAAGGCAAGCCAGTTGACTAGCGAGTACTCGCTCGTGTGGCTTCAGGGTTAGCAAATTTATAAAATTTTGAGTTCTTAATACTACGTTTTCATTAGACCAAATCAGGTTATTTCGTTGAAAATTTCCAAATTCAGCACGAAATTAATTCACTTCCCATACAAAAGCCCTATTTTTTAGTGCATTTTTATCTTCGCTTGAAAAAAAATAGCATGTTAAATACAACAACAATACGCAACTATACCAGTTTTTTGTTGTAATTAACATACTACTTTTTTCTAAGCGAAGATATCTTCGCTTCATTTCGAAATGAGATAATAGCCCTGTTTTTTAGTGCATTTTTATCTTCGCTTGGAAAAAAGTAGCATGTTAAATACAACAATAATACGGAACTATACCAGTTTGTTGTTGTAATTAACAAGCTACTTTTTTCTAAGCGAAGATAAAAGTGCACTAAAAAACAGGGCTAATTTCAACCAAATTTGAACGAAATAAGGTTGGAAATTAAGTCAAAACCTAACGAACACACCCAATTAGCCACAGTTTGAAGAGCTCTGAAAAGGTTTTGTATGAAAATGTTAAGGTGCAATGGAAGGAGACAAAAAAAAAAACAACAAAAAGCGATTAATGCTATGTTCCCACCAAAATGAAATCCGAGATTTCAGTTGAAAACTTTGTATATTTCCAGTTGATGGAACAAGATTTCATGGAAATTTCAACAAAATCTCAATGAAAACTCGAGATTTAAACGAAGTCTTATGCTATGTTCCCACCAAAATGAAATGCGAGATTTCGGTTGAAAACTTTTGATATTTTGAGCCGCTGGAACAAGGTTTCAAAGAAATTTCTACGAAATCGCAATAAAAACTTGGGATTTCAACGAAATCTCAATGAAATTCTGCTCCACCAATTTGAAATCTCGAAATTTTTTAGCTGAAATCTCAGATTTCGTTTTGGTCGGAACATAGCATTAGTGAAATCCCGCTCCACCAACTCGAGATCTTAAAATTTTTCAGCTGAAATCTCAGATTTCGGTTTGGTGGGAACATAGTATAACAGCGAGTTGAAATTCAAAAATGAAATGAGCTGTCAAACGAAATTATTAAATTACAAATGAAAACACTTTTTCTGTGATTTGCGAAATTACCTCATTTCGGCTCTAATGAAAACGTAGTATAAGGATTGGTCATGAACTCCCAATTTTTATTTTATTAACATCTTGTGAAAGAAAATGTGATAAGTTTATCACATTTTCTTTCACAAAATGTTAATAAAAGGCTTGTTTTATTGGAAAAAACTATAGCTAGCACAGTAAAATTTCCCTTGGTAAACAACAACAACCCCAAAAGTGTCGATAAATAAGGCAGTATAAAAGTGAATATAAAAGTTGAGATAAAGTTTCGTAAAGTTGAAACTAAGGTGGTGCTGAACTAAGTTATAAACAAATATTCATTACCTGAAGGTTGGTAGCCTTTGCTTTTATGTAAAGATTTGTTCGAATTTTTAATGGCGAATAGTTTTGACATTAAGGCCTGGCGCCCACTAGGCAACTTAGTTGCCGGCAACTTTTAGTTGCTCGGAGTTGCCGGCAACTCCGAGCAACTAAAGTTGCTTACCATCGCCCACTGGGCAACTTCCGAGCAACTTTTTGATTTGACGTTTGTGTTTTTTTGTATTTGTTGTGTTGACTTTTGACACCTTGTTTTTATTTTCAACTGTGTCATTGCGACGTAAATAAAATTGTAAATACAAAGTAATTTAAATTTATGATTGTACTTTAGATAAATTTATTAATTAAAGCTACAAAACATTATTCAACAATGAAAGCAACAGTAACAAAAAACCAGCCGAAGGCGCTATCGAAGAAGAAGCAAAGAGTCTTTGCCAAACGACGCCGAAGATAAGATTTGGTAAACTTTTGTTGGTTTTGCAAGCCATTTATTCTGGAGAAACTTGATGCAATGGTACTTCTCGATCTAGAATCGCAAGATACCTTCGACTTGTAAGTGGAAAACGAAGATATCTCTACTTGCAAGGAATTCTCACAGACAATGCGCTCTGCCTGCCTGCAGACCAATCGCATGTCACCTTTGATGCTGGAACTATCATGCGCGAGTTCGACGTTGAGCATCTATCTGCCAAATTATTGAAGATCATGGCCAGTCGCTGATAAGTCGGCGATGGCACCAACTTCGTTGGTGGGATTCAAAACATACATGGGACTCAAAACATATTTTATTTTGAAATCATTTGTTTCGTTAAACATTAGTTTTAGGAAATATTATTTTACATGGCACTAGGCCAAGAAAACAAATAAATTAAGCCATCTACAATTTATAATATTTACTTTGTGTTTACTGTATTTTGGAATTCATTTTAACTTTTTTGCAGGCAGTAGGTTTGTTCGTTGAGCCCTGAAGTCACCATGGGGTCGCCCCAAAGTGTTTTTTGAAAACCCTGAACTCGCTCTGGTCAGCAAATTCCGTGTTTTTTGAGACCTAGGGTCGCCCTGAACTAGCCCTGAAGTAGAACTAGGTTTTTCGCTGGGGCGAGTTGAGGTAAAGAATAAACTATTAAAGTGACATGAGCTCAAAAGCATTTAGCAGATAATTCTATTGTTTTTGAAATATAAATTCACGGAATACACAATTTTACTTTAAAAATAACAAAAAGAAATCGAAAACGAAAACTGTGGTTTGCTTTTATCCATTTTTAAAAGAAATTTTATTTCTTTCTTATCTCAACAACCCAAAAGAAGACCCTTTAGTGTTTTTTGAGAGCCGAAAAACCCAGGTTTTTTTGACAATTCTTGGGGTTGTCAAGAAAACCTGGGTCAACCCTGGATAAACTTCAACGAACAAACCTAGTATTGGGTTGGAAGTCCCTTCTGTCTTAATACCTCCACCCGTCTATTTCCAATTTTATCGATCAGCGCTGCACATTGGGACGGGATTATTTTTCCCACTCTTGTTGGGTTTAATTCCAAAGAGAAGCCTTTTGCTAATGGATTTTTCTAGTCGAAAATCTGCTTTTTATTATGCTCCAAAAATTCTCTATGAGGCTGAAATCAAGACCATGATCAAACCACTGCAGAACTTAGATGGAGTACGATTCAAAGCACGATTTGATGACCAGAGAACAGTGCTTTAACTATTGGCATAATCCCTATTCAAATCAAAAAAAATCCCAAGTTCTAGGGAGGGGTGAAAACCAATTTCGGCTAACACGAAGTTGCATTCATATTTTTGTTTTCATTGCACTGTGTTATCACTAAAGTCCCGGTTGTGGACTACAAGACTTTGTTTTTTGAATAACACAAGCTTTCGACGCCACACCTAAAATATGGTGTGGGTTCTAAGTCTATCATACTTACATTGTATGTAAATTAAATTATTCTGCAAACATTTATAGTAGTACTACGTTGGAGGAAATTCAATTTCAGGATGCATATGAACTTCTGCTTAGAATGTTTTTATTTTTAAACCATTAATGTATCTTTATTTGTAATTTATAAATAATGAACGTTATTTGTAAAAAAAAACATATTTAGGCACCTATTTTGACTTGCGATTCGCCGAGCAAAACATTCAAATGTGACGATAAATTGAGTTCGCCTTAAATGGCTAAAATTTGAAAAAGTCGAACGTTCGACTCGGTGTATCGCAAGTCATAAAAGGCTGAATAGCTGATGATTTTGGTCGAGAGAGCTGCTGCGACGTTGAGACAGGCTCTTCCAGAATAATCAGAAGGTTCTGGAAGCTCGGTCGAGCCAGTTTTGTTACATTCAATTGCATTACCTACAATCGGCGATGTCGTGGATACGCTGCAACTATCTTCTTTATCATCCGCTTTAGTCTTTAATGGTGGCAGATTAGCGAAGGTCGGTGGCAAATAAACATTATTCTCTGCGACTGGTGAAACTGCAAACATATATGATTGTGTCAAAAAACTTCCTTCCTAATAAAATTCACAATCTTACCATTTTTTGAAGCAATTAGTTTCTTCCACACTGCCACTCCACTGGCCTCGTAAAGTACCAAACGGATTGCTTCTTGCTTATACCATCGATTCTACTTTTCGGTTGATTTTCTTCTCCTCCTACTGCCACTGAGTATTTTCTGCTGTTCTGGTACCGACAGAACGTTGTCCTGTTTAACAACACTTGGACTAATCACTGCAGTTGTGTCTAATCGTTTAACAATCGGCGATAGATTTTTATTGCACTTAGAATTTGTTATACTAGACAGGTCGATGAAGCCTCAGCAGCTTGCGAAGTTGTTTTATTGCTTGCCGTATTATTGGGTTAGATGGGTTATTTGCAGGCTTTTTATGCTTTGGTGTTGGCTTCAATCACTTTGGTGATATTAAAACCACTGAAGCTGACGATTCTTTTTCTGGGCTATAAGGATATTCAATTCCTGCTCTTGGGCGACTAACTCTTGACGTTCCTTGATCTCAGAGTTTTTTCTCTTCGGTTATATCCCTCCATCGGATCAATTTCGAATCAGCTGCTCCACTGAAAAAACGTGTTTCGCCATGAGCTACTGCTAGCGTAGGGGGAGATGCGGGGAAATTGTGGTGTATCAAACTGAAAAATTAACTTTGGTGCAGTTTTGAGTGCTAAATCAAATGAAACCAAAACCAAGTCGATACGGCCTCCGTGAAAAAAGTAATTGTCATTTTTATCTAAAGGTGACTATATTTTCAGTATAAAAGTAAAATATTACCGGAATCCAGGAGAAAATACTGGTTCGTCGATGAAACTTGGCATCAATGGTTCATTCGTGATGAAAAACAATATAAGAAGAGTCTATAAAAATATCTGTGGTTAAAGGGTTATTTTTTTTTTAGTATTGGGGATATGGTGGGGTAATTACCATAAAACCTGTGACAAAAATGGTACCCTCATAGTTCTTTATACAAATGTGCTATGAACTACCAGAATAGAGAATCAAAAGAGTCTATAAAAATATCTATATGGTAGCAGGATGTTTTGATTGGGTGAAGGAAAGTATAATACTTTTTCCAAAAACAAAAATTGTTTCCAAAAACAAATAACAGCGTTTACCCAAACCAACAAAAACTCCCTTTCTCCCTTGATATTTTTGTAAACTCTTTTGGTTCTTCATTCTTTTAGTAAATGAAATACTTTTACCAAAGTTTCTTGAAAGCACCATCCTTTTCCATTTTTTTGAGAAACAACCACACACTTCCCCCTATCTTCAAAAAACACACTCTCTCCAGTGAAATATTTCTATAGACTCTTTTGATTTTTCATTCTGTTAGTCCATAGCACATTTAAACAAAATCTCAGGGGGGTACCGTTTTTGTCACAGGTTAAATCCCACCACTACCCCAACTCCCAAAAAAAACACCCTTTCACAACATATATTTTTATACTCTTCTTATTAATGATTTTTATGACAAATAAACCATTGATGGCAAGTTTCATCGACGGACCATTATTTTCAACTGGTTTTCGCTAATATTGAACTTTTATACTGAAAATATAGTCATCGCTACATAAAAATGACAATAACTTTTTTCACCGAGGCCATATCGACTTGCGTTTAGTTTCATTTGATTCAACATTCAAAACTACCTTAAAAACATGTGTCATATGCTTAGGTTGCACCAAAGTTAATGTTTCTGTTGATACACCACAATTTACCACCCTCCCTCCCCCTCAAAAAAAACACCCTTCCATGTGAAATATTTTCATAGACTCTTTTGATTTTCATTCTCATAATACCTGAAACGTTTTCACCAATTTCATGATGGTACTAATTTTTTTTTATTCGAAAGACTTTTCGTACTATATTTTACCTGTACTTATTGCATTCCTTTGGAAATTAATTCCGCCCTCAGAACCGAACTTTCGTGACCCTTGGATGGTGTTCAAGCCATATCGGTGAGGGACCACATGCGAAGATTACAGTCAGTCGAGATGGTCAGAAGACATTCGATCGATTGGCAAACAACAAACGCACCACAACTCCTCGACGGTGTCCACGGAGAATTCCAAGCATACAAAGTTTGCTATCCCAGAGCTTTGCAGTTTTATCTTGGGACACTGTGGCAACAATAAGATCGTTAGGAGAATAGCCACGTAATTGATATCCTTCTCCTGGGCAATAGCAGTTATTGTTGTGCACAGTAAGGGATGTAGATCCGCATCGTCATAGGAACTGTTTTCGAATTTCTTCGGCACTTCCTGGACCTTAAAACAAGTGCCACACATTTCACTTCGCACGAGCCGGGATCAAGCTCACAGATTCTGATGGTGAAGGAGAGCAAAAAGTTTGTATTTGAAGCCAGACCATGACGGAGTGTCCCTTGAGAATGGAACAATTCAAGTTGGTTGTATCATAGAATTTGATGTCATAACGGTTTGTAGCTACGGCCTGATAGCGAGAGGTCTTGCCCACAAAACAAACATCAAGTATTTTATCACTGAAACCAATCAGTTGCTTGGCGCAGTGAAATATTGTGGACCATGATATTGTGATCTGCTGTTACCATCGCCAGCTGGTTAGTTTTGGCGCAACAACTGTTGGTTTAAGTGTAGATGTTCTTGGCATCAGAGCAGTTCTATACACGTATGCAGCCATGGTCTCCAGCTACAGCCATGCATTTTGTTCCTTGTTTTCTGCAGCACCTATGTAGGTCAGATCCAATAGGCACTTTTTAGAGTCTTAGGGAGGATGCAAACTCCTTCTTAGTCCTTCGTACAATGTGAGAATTTTTAATCTGCTCACCGTTTTCCACATTCCATAGAATAATAACCTCTTGTTTCTGCTTACATAGACCATAATTTTATAATCTGTGTCAAAAGAAACAGAAGTTACCTCGAATATTGTCCAGTGAAGGCTGTTTTGAGTACCTTGTTGGCGTAGTCACAGCAGTTGATTTGATCTTGTTGTCATCTCCTGAGCCAAAAACCAGAGTAATCTCAGTTTCTGGGTGGAACACCACTAAAGCAATCACACATTGACTCACAGACCCAAATTCGAATCGATGCATCCGATCTGCCAGATGCAACCACTCCTCTCCGACTTCGGAACGATAATCTGGCAACTGGACCCTTGTGGACACAGTCTACCAGTTTGCTTTTCCCAGATTTTCGACATAAGTCCACTCTTGTGAGCGATTAAGACATATGTATTCGTCATTGGCACTCAAAGCGAATGTATATACTCAACATACTCGTCCAGATCTGTAGATTGCACTTCACCAATTGGATTTACTATGTTTCCGATATCGATGTTAAAAACGTTGATTTTGCCAACACCTTGGCAAAGAATTTTCCACCATTCACCGGGCAATTGTTCCTCCAGTGTAGGAGTGCACCGAATTGGGATTCAGCTTCAAAACTGGTGGAATTGACTGATTTAAAAAATTAATAAGGTATGAGGTTTGAGGTATGAAGAATACTTACTTAGTTGCCATAATTTTTTTATTTATTTGATAAAAATTTTAAATAGTTTTTGTTTATCTTGTTTTGGTCTTGTGACAGTCCAAACATATTCAACATTCAATTCATATTTCACAATTTTTCACTGTTTCTATTGGCCAAATTTCATAAAAAGTTATGACATCTGACAACTGGCCAGTCAGAAGATAAGACAGTTCAGTGCCGAGATTCAGCTAATTCGAAGCCGCAGGGAGTGAGTCACTTTTCGTCGAAAATCGATTCAGTTAGCAAAAGGGAGTGAGTGAGCGAGTGAAATGAAATGTCAGATTACTCGCCAGATATTTCCGCAGTGACTTGGTGTATGTGTTGGTAAATTTCTAGTTTTGGATAGGTATGTGAGCTTTTCTCAAGAATTCCTATTCATGGATAGGAAACGAAATAAAAAACAACAACGTAGATAAAAACAACTACCCTTTTATTGATTCTTTAATTTTATTTTATTATCATATGCACATATGTATATATATGTATATTAAATAAATGTATATTCTATTCACTTTCAGCACTTTTAAACTTTTTATTTCTCAAGGGTAAAACTCACATTAAACTTTAATTATGACAAAAAAAATAATTGAAACAAAAGATACTCCAAACTCCATTATTAAAGATTCCAATGTTAACATTGTTGTATTTGTTGATTCATTTCGTTTTGCGTAACGAGTGTGACAAGGAGGTAGAATTTAGCTCTTTTATATTTATTCTTTGTCTCATGTTCGAAACTAAATTCGAACTTACTCATTTCACTTAAATAGCTGAATCACTTTTGCGAGTGAAGTGAGATGAGTCGGCGAGTAAGGCGAGTCATCTCATCTCACTCGCTGAAATAGCTGAATCTCGGCACAGGAAACTGAATGAAAGATTTCATCGTTGAACACGACCATCTTTGACAGATAAAGTTGCCGGCAACAAAGTTGCTCAGTGGGCGGTGGAAAGCAACTTAAAGTTGCCGGCAAAAAGTTCCGCGAGCAACTTCGAGCAACTTAAAGTTGCCGGCAACTTAGTTGCCTAGTGGGCGCTCTCCCATATAAACCCAATGTAATTGGATCGGGAGCAACAAAAAGTTGCTGGGGTGAGCAACTAAAAGTTGCCTAGTGGGCGCCAGGCCTAAGTGGCATGTCTGCCAACCTTCAGAAAAAACACAAAGTGAGTATAAAAGTGAATATAGCGTTTTATTGGTGCTTGCATTGCTGCGCTAGCTATAAATACCAATAAAACGCACCTATTAACAGTTTTAATACTAGCCCTGTTTTTTAGTGCATTTTTAAATTCGCTTAGAAAAAAGTTCCATGTTAATTACAACAAAAAACTGGTATGATTACGTATTTTTGTTGTATTTAACATGCAACTTTCTTGTAAGGGAAGATAAAAATGCACTAAAAAAACAGGGCTAACAATTTGGTATAACTCCGTATTGTTGTTGTATTTAGCATGCTGCTTTCTTGTAAGCGAAGATAAAAATGTTAGCCCTGTTTTTTAGTGCGTTTTTATCTTCACTTACCCTGAGGCCACACGAGCGAGTAATCGCAAGCGAGTTACTTATACATCGAAACTTTTTCTACTCGCTAGTCAACTGGCTTGCCTTTTTCGAAGCCAGTTGAGAAGCGAGTAGAGCGGCGAGTGATTTGACAATCAATAGCCCTGTTTTTTAGTGCATTTTTATCTTCGCTTAAAAAAAAGTAGCATGTTAAATACAACAACAATACGGAATTATACCAGTTTGTTGTTGTAATTAACATGCTACTTTTTTTTTAAGCGAAGATAAAAGTGCACTAAAAAACAGGGCTAATGTTTGTGCCCAACTCGCTAGCGAGTACTGGCTCGTGTGGCCTCCGGGTTAGAAAAAAGTAGCATGTTAAATACAACAACAATCTGGTATATCTCCATATCGTTGTTGAATTTAACATAAGCCCTGTTTTTGAGTGCATTTTTAGCCCTGTTTCTTGGTGCATTTTTATCTTCGCTTAGAAAAAGTAGCATGTTAATTACAACAAAAAAATGGTATAATTCCGTATTGTTGTTGTATTTAACATGCTACTTTTTTCTAAGCGAAGATAAAAATGCACTAAAAAAAAGGGCTTTATATGCGCTTTGGAAAAAAGTAGCGGGCTAAATACAACAACAATACGGAGTTATACCAAATTGTTGTTGTACTTACATGCTACTTTTTTAAGCGAAGATAAAAATGCACTAAAGGCTATTATAAGCCCTGTTTTTTAGTGAATTTTTATCTTCGCTTAGAAAAAAGTAGCATGTTAATTACAACAACAAACTGGTGTAATTCCGTATTGTTGTTGTATTTAACATGCTACTTTTTTCTAAGCGAAGATAAAAATGCACTAAAAAACAGGGCTATTGTACTTTTTTTAAGCGAAGAAAAAATGCACTAAAAAACGGGGCTATTGTGGTTTCAACTTAATGAATAAAGGGAAAATCTATCCATTTCTCTCGAGCACCGGTTTGCGAAGTTAAATCAAAAATGTCCAAATTGTAAAAAATGGCGTTTTCTTTGATTTGAGTTGACAAGTAAAATTTAGCGCAAAAGTTTTTCTCTATTCATTAAAATAAAACCTCTAATAAATTAAACAATTTGTTAATATTATAAAATAATCAATTCCATGAAATATGGATGGCCCACAGCCACCAAGAGGTATTATCTCCAAGTCTCAACCGATACGCCACAAAAATAAGCAATGCACATTTTTTCACGTTCGATATTTTTATTTCAGATTCTAGCCTTAGGAATATAATTGATAAGCTCGCTGAATTTGTGGCTAGAAATGGTCCCGAATTTGAGCAAATAACCAAACAAAAACAAAAAGGCAATCCCAAATTCGATTTCTTGTACGGTGGTGAATATTGCAATTACTATGAGTGGCGGGTTTCAGCGGAACAAGCCTGTAAGATGTTTCAGTCCATGTCTCATTAAATTTAGTTAAAGTGTAAAAAACATTGTTAGAGATAAAAGAATATCTGGGGCAGTTTGCAGTCCCAGAATTACAAAATCACAGACTTTAGCTTTATATTAATGAAAGAGTTTACTTGCAGTTTTGAAACAACAAGGCTCAATCTCACAGGCAACTCATCATTACCATCAGCAGGGAGGTCAACAGCAGCAGCATAATTTCCATGATAATCAAAATATGTCCTTAAGTGGACAGCAACAGCAACAACACCACAACTTTCACGACAACCACAATATCGCACCAGCCGTCAGCCAACAGCAAATGGCTGGAAGCGGTGTGGTTGCCGGTGGTAACTATAATCAGCAGCAGACAAATCCCGCGAGTCTATGGGGCAATGGACATGGTGGTACTGGAAATCAGGCTAACAGTTCCAATCCAATGAACATTACCGCTCAGATTGAAGCCATCAACCTACAACAAAATAACTTGCGCAAACAGATCCACCAGTCGGAGCAGAATCTATCCGCTCAGCACTCGGTATGCATTAAAAACATTTAATTTTGGGAAACATCCATTCTATGGAGCATTTTACAGAAATATATTTTTTTGCATTACGTTATTTTTAAGTCTAGGAATACTTTCAGTGGTCAATCTCAAAATCTGCAGTCAGCGGGAGAATTCCTTTCCTATGTGTTGTTGTTTTGGTGATTTCTTTTTCTCGCTTTTTAATTCGAACTGGTTTTCAAATTTTGTCTTTGAATGTTTTCTTTTGGTTGCAAAAAACCTGAAATTATGGACATTGCAATGTTTAATTGAAAGTAAGTTGTCCAAACTCGAGCAATGGAAATAGTGCTTAAATCTCACTTTTTTTCATATGATTTAAAATCCAACTCTCAAACCTTAAAAAAATTGATGAACCAATATATTTTGTTCTTCACATAAGTGTAGAGCTTTATATAAATGTATACCAATTTTGATATTTTTAGATTTTTGTAAAAATAATGGGTTCTTCTATTGGCATCTCCGAATGTCTGAATGAATTGAAGATTTCCATAATTGCTGTTTTATTTCTAGGTTCCTTTTTTTCTATATTTTTATTCGGAATTCAATATACCTATTCGATATACAAACTCCGATACAAAAGCATTTTTTCTACAGAAGAAGAACAAACTGTCAATCAATGACTTATTGAAAACGCCAGCAAGTTGACTTTGACTTCTTATGTTGTACATACATAATCAAAAGTCCTATGTCAGCATTCGGCAATCCTTTATATAATGTGCTGAAAGTTGTGGCTAAATTTTGCGTACACTGTATTTGTTTGCAATTAATGAATGCTTATTCAATAAACAACATGGATACAGAAATTTCAGTTACTAATAATAAAGAAGATTAAGAATCTTTAATGGCTAAATGATGTCGATTTGTTTGAATATACCTGGATGCGTTTTTCTTAGGTCGTTATTTTTGTTTACATTTTTCGTTACTTTAAACAAAAAAAAATCCTGTAAGTTTCACAATATTTTAATTTAGCGCTTTTTTACTGTAGAAAAAACGTTCTCTTCCTACTTTTAAATTAGTTTTGTTGATAATAGAAAACGTAAATATAATTGCGTGTATGCTTGTGTATATTATTAACTATATACAAATAATGATATACAAAAAATGCATTCTGATAAGTTGTACCGTACTGTGCATTTGTTACTGTCAAAAGCAATGAAAATTAGCATTAGTGTTTTGTTTTTATTTTTAAATTGCTTTCCTCAATAAATCGTAGGTATAAATATGTAAAACAAATCCCACGATTTCGATATGCTGGATTATAAAATTTATCTAATGCAACAGCTTCCTTATAGTGCTGATTAAGACCCGTTTGCCGATAAACGCAAAAGCCCAGTTCAATATAATTACTCAACTGCCTTGTGATGAAATCCTGCAAAATCAAAGTTTTAAGACTATTCTGCAGCTTAAAGAAATGTCATATTGGTAACAACTGTTTTGTATCTCGTAAGCAAGTATTTTTTCTTGTAGCAAATATTTCTAAATTTTTCAATTTTTGTTTGAAATTCGGAATTAAGCATTTTATTTTTTATTTTCGATTATTTCTTTTTCTTCGTTTAAAAATGCAATGTTAAAGGTAAGGGTGTCTTTTTTCCTGCAACTTACAAAACACATTACATACAAAACTGTTTAGCAAAACTGTATAAGAGTAATATTTGAATTTTTAAAATATTCATTTCTTGTTCGAAATTTTTAAAATGGGCTCTTTAATATCTCTTGCTTGTCATTATTTTATTGTTATTTTTTAAAAATTAAGATCAAGTGAAGAAGCCAGTTGTATTCCACCCCCAAAACAATTTTGCCCCAGTTTTCGCCACACTAGGAAAAGGCATCGGTCTACTATTCATCCTAGCTTGGAACGTAACGTTAATTGCAAAGATCAATTTTTTAACTGCACTATTTGAACGTGTTATACTTTTCCCGCCTTATCTTGTCTATCCCCTTTCAATATCCGGACATTTTAAACGTGTCCACTTCACAAGACTTCTCCCTGAATCCTCGTTCTGTGCGACAACTTGTTATTTTATTGGCAGTCGCCATAATAAGTTGGCGTTATGTATTTATAAAAAAAGAGAGTTCCGGAAGCAACAAATTGCATCAAATTTGCTTTATTTTATTCCATCGTAAATTGACTTTTACCAAATGGCCTTTTTGTTAAGGGAACTGATTTGAATTTTTATGTGTCAAAAAGTGAAATTCTCAATTTATATTATGCTTGAGTTAAAGTACCTTTATGTTTTGTCTTCCAAGAAATAAAATAATTCTAAAATCTAAATAAATTGTTGGATGATTTTTTATCATTATTTTCTTAAGAGAAAATTTCAAAATTAAAAACCTAATGTTGATTATCTGTCTTATCCTTACGGCCATTTATATAATTTTTCAAATGTGGATATTTCTTCATATAGAATTTAATTTCTTTAAGGTTATAATATTTTATTTCAACGTTTTTATGCCTTGGATTTATATTTCTTTCGGTTTTTTACATATGTTTTTCTACCTTTAATTATAAACGACAAAAAAAACTTAGGCTTTGATGCAGCAACAACAAAAACAAATTGACGACGCTATTGAAGACGCACAGAATAATAGTTTAGAAGAACAAGCTGCAGAAAACAATATATCACTGATTGATTTTGATGATGTTCTACAACCGATAATTGATGCATGCACCAAAGACAGTATATCAGCAGGTAAATATGAATTGAATGAAATATGATATCGAAATAAAATTATAGCGTTTTTAAGGTAGATTCCATGAAAGTAGACTTTTATAGCTTAAGAACATGAAGGTGATTGATTTTCGCAGTGTCCAATGTCGTTGTATTCTGTTATCAAATTTTGCTTTGATATTTTACTGAAATCTAGTTAATTAGAATAAAATTTTTGACATTAATGTACTTGAAGGGTGGTCCAAAAATATTTTGATTGGCCCACCACATAATTTTTCTACCTCCATCAATTGTGTTATCAGTATCCTAGGTATAATGCAAGAGGTGCTCAAGCGACTTACTTTTCTTATGATTTGCTAGCAAATCCACAGTATAAATGTTTTTGTATATTAGGGGCCAGTTATAACGATCAGGAAAACGCATTAGGAAAATGCTTTCAAATGGATTATTTACTATGTATTCAACGAATTTGGAACACAAATGCTACACGGATCAATGACAAAACACTCAAAGAATATTTTGTACAAATAATATTTTCAATTGAACAGTTATTTTTTGTAAAAAATGTATTTTTACTATTTTCCTGATACGAAAAATTAATTTGCATCAGGAAAATAGTTAAAATACATTTTTTAGAAAAAATAATTGTTCAATTGAAAATTTTGTATTATCAAAAAATTTTTCGAGTGTTTCGTCATTGATTCGTATAGCATTTGTGTTTCAAATCCGTTGAAAATATATTAAATAATCCATTTGAAACAATTTTCCTGATGCGTTTTCCTGATCGCTATAACTGACCCCTTAGGTGATTCGTAAAAGGTTCGGTTCAGGCAAGAAAAAAATTGTATCGATCATTTCCCCCAAATGGACATAAATATTAAAACTCAACGGTAAAAGTTACAATATTGTATTAAGATTTTTAAGATTTTAAATCGTTTCCTTTATTTTTACTTGCGATATAGGTACTTGAATTCGTGAAAACAATTCTGTCTGTCTGTTTGTATCTGGATCTACAGCCTTAACCAATGATGCGATTTTCTTTAAAATTTGAACTTAAGGTTTTTTTTGTAACTCTCCAGAGGGGAGATTGAATTTTTGTTTAGCTTTAAGAATAACGGTACTTGCTATACAACCGTTAAGGAAAAGCTAGTTTATCTCGTAAACGGTTCCAACGATTTTTATAAAAAAAATCAGTATTTTATTATAGATATGGTGCACTTTCTGGTAAGAAAAAAAATTACCAAAATCATTTATAACGGTATCTGCCGTATAACGGTTTTTTTGATTTGCGGTTTTCTCATTAATCGCTCATCCGATTTCAATAAAATTGTTTGCACAAAAGCTTTGTAGAATATAAATAATACTGCATACCAAAATTTTGGATTTTTAAAAAAATATTAAAATTTTTTGTTTGAAAATTCAATATTTCAAAAACCGGTGGATGAATTATTTTAAATTTCAGTTTTGAATGTTTATTTATATATACTCAAAATGAGCATACCAACATTTTTTTTGAAAAATGTTACAAAAATTTTATTTTTAAGAAAATTGCTAAAACGATTTTTAATTTTTTTTTGCATATATTCATATTTTTTCAAGTAATCAAATGATATATGTACTTTTTTTTTAGCTCTAAGTTATTTATCAGGCTGTTTATACAGATTTAAATGCTAACTTGAACATAGGAGCAAGTATGTGCGATCCAGTCGTGCATTTTATTTTAACTTTAATTTTTTTGAATCAACAGTTTTTGAAAACAAATATTTTCAAACTTAAAATATGTTTGAGAAAATTAAATTGTAATCGTAATTGTTGAAATGCATTTAAGTGCAGTCAACTGACATTTAAAATCAATCTCATGTATTCAAAGATCGTCTTTATTAATACTGATTTTAAAATAAACTTCAAAGCAACTTCTGGCTCGATGAGCACATTTTTCAAATTGAAAACACTCACAAATGTTGACACGCACAACAAAATAAGAAGGTAGGCTGACCTCTGTTTTTTGTTTTTCCACTTTATCCATGGACCATCCTTGTGTTGCTGTTTAAACTCTGTTTGTATGTTATGAATGATTAATTTGATTCGAAGAGCCTTAAAAATCCCAATTTTCAATTATACAACTAAGCTAATAAAACCAATTGCAATGAATTAATAGAATCTCCTAATAGAAGATAAACCATTACACCAAAATACTTACCAATTCATTCAACTATTAACAAACTTTTTGTTACTATTACTGGCACATCGCCTATTTATGCAAAATTACTGAAAAATAGTCGCCGAGATACCAGAATATCAATTTTGACAAAAAATCCAAAAGTATATTTCTATTAAGCGGCCACGAAATAGCAAAAAAGAGCCATTGCATTTACTTATCAAAACCAAATACCTAGGATTCTGATGATGAATTTAGATGTTTCAAGAAAATTTCCCTTCCCATCTGAGCACCTCCCATTGAATTTAGTTCCTATCGCAGTTTATGCGAATTATCTTGGAGCCCAACTATGTATATATTTCATTCTATAATGTAGATTTGCATAGTTGACATTTACATACATACGTACATACATTTTATTTTGATTTTGTCGTCACCGTTGTTATTATTATTGCCATCAAAATTGTTGTGTCCGACTATAAAAAGAGTTTTGCTGTACGGGCTCCATAAGGAGTTAGCCAGTTTTTCCCACAAAAAAATGCAGTTTTTCTCCCTTGGGCAGTTTTAAGTATTCCCCTGCCTAAATCTTCGTGAGAACTCAGAAAAGTGGTTAAAATCTGCCTCTGCTTTTTATTTATTGACAAATTATTTTTTTTTTCCGAGCTTTTTTTAAAAAAATCTTTTGTCTCAAACGCCATTTTCGAGTTTGTGTGCCAGTGTTGGCACTGACGGTACAATCGAGGACACTCGATGGAATCAAAATAGGTGTTGCGAATGCTCGATTGTATCAAGTTACGTGCTGGCACCCAGGGCTTAAAAACAAAATACTTCCGATTAAATATTACCGCGATCTTGGCCCGTTCCTTTTTACTGTTCAATACAAACGCAATTTGTTTCCTTTTATTAACCTCGCAACGGCATCTAAATGTATTACTCCTCTCATTCAAAAATAAATCATTCCAATTCCCTTATTTTTCTTCTTCGAGAAATAGTGATGAAAGGTTTTCCAAAAGGGAGCATTACACGTTACACGAGTTATAAAAGGTACATCGTGCGATTTTATTCGTGCACTATCTATATTATCCCGTGCTGAAAAAAAAAAAAAAAAAATTCGTTGAGATATTATAATTAAGTAAGGTAAATTTGTATACGTTGACCTTATTTTGTAATAAGTTATAAAAGTCTACTTTATAATTTTTGATAAAAGAGTACTGAATTAAATCAGTAACTTAATTTAAAACTTAATTAAAACATGATTCAAAGTGCAATTGCAAAAAACTTGAAGCACATTTTGTCATTCCTTATGATCAAAAAATAAGATTTTATTAAATCTTAATCAAAATACATATAAAAAAAAAAAAACAAAATAAATATTTTTTTTTTTTTGCTAACTAAATCGATTGTAAATTAAGTTAATTTTTGTAATTGCAATTTTAGGCAAAAACTGGATTTTACAGCATTCATCCGACACCGCTAAAAACAATGTCGTATTGCAATATCTCTTAAAGAAGTACGCGTCAGATAAGGGTTTACTCTTTGTATTTGAAAAATTCTATAACCTATTTTTATTTTTTGAAATTTTGGATTTGATACAAAAATAGTTTGGTAATCTGCTGATAATGGAGAGAATGCTTATCAAAAAATATTATTTAAACTTAAAAAAAAAATAATAATTTAAATCATTTCCAAATTGTCTTTACAAATATTTTTTATTTTTCAATCTTAATTTCATTGTTGCCTTCTGTCAAAAGCGTCAATTTTGATTTGCCTATGTTTTGTTGTGAATATTTTGGTTCTACGAAATAATTAATGAGTATATATACATGATCAAAGGCAATTGTATAGTTAGACAAGACGAAAGCAAGAACACAAACAAAACATTTGGCTTAGAGAAGCAAAACCCAAACAAACAATTTCTTTCGTTAATTTATTTTTAGGGCATTGCTTAATGGAGCAACATTTACACAAAAATTACATCTAATATACTTAGTAAATGATATACTGCATCATTGGTAAGTTTATTTCAAAAGCAAGTTTTATAGGCGTAGCTAAATAATGAGTAAACTTTTGGTGGAAGATAAGGTTTTTAATTGTTGTTTCGTAACGAGTCTCCATATTTCGGTAACCAAAGCACTTCCAATTTTTTTATTTTTAATGAAAAATGTACCAAAATCGGTCTAAATGTACCCTTTTTTAACACTATAGAATAAATTAGTTCATGTTGAAGTAACGAAGAAATCAAAAAAGGTCTTATTTCTCACTGAAAGTGGACTCACCACTGTTTTAATTTAATTTGTCATGCTATGTTGATTACCAAGGCTCATTTAACCTTCAAATAATTCCAGTGTCAGGAAAAATGCAAATGATCTAAAAAATAGCTTAGAGAATGTTGTGATACCTATGTTTTGCAGCGCCCAGCTAAGTAAGTATCAAATTATAGGTACATTGCACAAATCGTTTCAACTAAAAGTTCAATATTTATTCCTTTTTTATATAGTTGCGAAAAATGATCAAAAGGGTAAACTAAGTAAGTTGCTAGCGTTATGGGAGTCAAAGGCGAAATTCTTTGACGCATGCGTAATTTCAAAATTGGGTTCGCCTGACTCTTCAATGCACGAATACAAAACAAATCTGATGAATATGCATCACGATATTGTGAGCAACTTTACCCAATCGACGAAGTCAACATTAGAAGGGTAAAAACCAGTTTTACGAGGGTCGTTCAATAAGTAAATGGGCAAATATATACGCATATAAAAACATATAATTATTATTAATACATAACCTAGAATCCAGCTCAAATCTGCTTTAGAATGATACCGCTCTTTTTGTAGTATGTGCTTTATTTAACCCGACTAAAGAATTCACTGAAAATTTGATACAACTTGTACTCAGGTATATTTCCAAAATTCGTTATTTATCCGGTGCTTTTATACCTCCTCCAGTGTTGGTTGATCGGTTACTTATTGAGCGACTCTCGTAGTTAGATTATATTAAATTTAAATTTATTTATGGTTTGCTGTTCATAGGTATCAACAACAACATCAGATATTTATTCAGCATGCAACACAACAAATCACTGTACTCGAGCAACAAAAGCAAGCTCTCGAGCAGAAAATAATCGCTGCCGTGTTACCTAGTGCGGCGATTATACAACAACTAATTGATCCCCAACAACTTCAAACTTCGGCCAGCAATTTGCTGCAGAATAATGACCTCATCAATAATTCTTCCATCAGAAATCCGTCACCACAGCCACTGATGGCGCAAAAGGTTCAAATGCCAATTGAACAACCGAGTGCCTACGGTAATCCTCCCAATCCCGGACCTGAAAACAATAACCAACCCTTGTTCGGGAACCCGTTCAGCAGTCAACCAGTCCATAAAAATCCATTTTCACAATTCAGTAATACAGCGATTGGGAGCAACAACAGTGGAGGAGGTGGCCTTTGTAATAATCCACCTTCTTCTGGAGGCCAAGTACCCATGCAACATCATAATCCTTTCTCTAGCATAGGATCTTCTAACTCAACTGGGAATGACAGCAACGATTTTGTGGCAACTATAGCTAGCTTCTTTATACCAGATTTGTCGAAACCTCCTCCGAACTTTATGACTCCCGGTGGATCCCAAGCTCAACTGCCGCAAGAAGCTGCTCAAAATGTAGACCTGCTTCCGATTATGGAAGAAGATCCAAAACCAACAGCTCCGTATTATGATTTACCTGCGGGCCTAATGGTTTCGTTGATTCGGTTGGAGGACTATAGCTATAAGCCATTAGACCCAGAAGAGATGCGGCTACCACCACCGACACCTCAAAGTGATCGGCTGAGAAACGCATTAACCGCTTTTGTTGCTCCGCCAAGTCATGATCGTCCAAGAGATAAGTATGTCGTAAGCTCAAAATTAATAGTTTTTTTTACAAATTCGTTCATTTGTAGTGATGGGTGGGAAAAACTTGGCTTGTATGAGTATTATAAGGTGAAGAACGCGGCTAAAAAGCAAAAAGAAGAAGAACTTAATGACGGCACACGTGAACCATCTCGTTCACCAAGTCCTATATTGTTGGAGGCAGCAAAAACCAAGAAACAAATTAATAAACGTTGCTATCGGTAATTTAATTTTTGACATTTATTATGTACCTAGCCTGGATTAGAATAATAATAATAATTTAAAATTAAATATCTTTTCAGATCGAAAAGCAGAAGCCGTACGCCAAGATCAAGATCGAGATCACCTCGTCGCTCTAGATCGCGTTCCCGTTCGCCATCCATTCAGGAAAAGCCCAGAAGTCGATATGCAAATAATTCTAGAAATCGATCGCCACGAAAAGTTTCACCGATCAAAGACAGAGATAGGGAAAGAGACCGCGATCGTGAGCGAGATTCGCGTGAAAATAGGGAAAGAGAATCGCGCGACAGAGAAAAGGAAATGCGTGAAAGAGATTCTCGCGATCGTAATAGTACTCGTCGTGAGAGAGAGCGATCTATAACACCGCCAAGTTTTTTGTAAGTTAATTTTCTTTTTTGCATTTTAATTAAACGAATCTTAGAATATATATTTTTTTTAGCAGTGGAGGTAATTATAATAAATCAAATGAATTCATTGAGGAATCCAATAAAGGTCATCAAATGCTCATGAAAATGGGTTGGGCCGGATCAGGAGCTGGCCTTGGTACGAAAAACCAAGGAATTGATGAACCTATATCTGGAGGTGAAGTTAGAGAACGCAGAGACATGTATAAAGTACGACCTATTATTATAAGTTCCTTTTTAGTATGAACCTAAATTAAGATTTCATTTAAACACAGGGTGTTGGAAGCAACATGAATGATCCTTTTGAAAATTTCCGAAAAAATAAGGGTGCTGCGTTTGTGCATCGCATGCGAACCAGAGACGAAAAAAGCTAAACGTAGATCGAGAAGGACGTAGTGAATAATATTATGTAATTTTAATAATTTTTCCCATTGCCCTGCCACAAACGAAAACAAACTCCTACACTTTGCGCCTAATTTTAATTTAAAGAAATTTACAGTGAGACAAGGGAAACCTTTGTTAGAATACATCTCTGAAATTATATATATATAAATAAATATATGGGTAGATGTGTACCCACTGCGAACATAAAAGAAGCCATAGATTATACGAACTTGTTGTATAAATAACATTATAATATTTGTTTCAAAGACTGCAGCAGAAAAATCGATCCAAAACTTTTCTCCAAAAATTAATAAGAATTTAACGGTACAGGAGCTGAAAGAACTTCATATTTTTTCATGATTGGGAGATAGTCATAATCAAATCAACAGTGGTCTTCGAAATAAATCCTCTTTTCCTTGGAATAAGGAATATATTACTTAAAAAAATAGTTGAAAACAATATGCAAACATGTAAGTATACATAATATGTAAGTATATTGAACTAATTTGATAAAAAAGGTTAAACTATGTACCTCCCTCTGCGTTGGGTGCGAAATCCCGAATGCTGTTACAGTACTAAGCCATTCGAGTTTCTAGCCTTCAAATTAAACTTTTCTGTGTTTATTATTAGATCAAAGATAAATAATAATAATAATTGTTGATTATGATATTGAAAGTTTGTTGAGAAATTTTGTTTTGCTATCAAACAGTTCGTGGTTTTTGTACATTCTAGAATTTTGTTCGTTCGAGATTTTTATAAATATTTTATTGAGAAATGTTTAGTCCAGTTAACGAAGACTCAAAATCATAAAATAAATGCAATAAATCATGCTCTCTGGGTTATTATTTTATGTGGTAGGGGTGACCCCCAGGTATAACATACTAAAAGTCCCCAGCCCAGGGCCGCGAGCTTTAGGCAGGAGGGGGGGGGGGTTAAAGGTTCCCTTTTGTAACTTTTCGGGAATATTTTGAAAACTAAGCGTTTAAGAGGAAAAGTGTACACTACAAAATGAAAGAATAATAAATTTCCTACAGAAAAAGTCTTATTCGTATTAGGATCAAGGTTAAGAAAGATACGAGCAGTAGAAAATTCAAAAAATTGTAAAACAATGTTATTGTCTTACAACATCTATGGTTTTTGATCAATTTACTCAGAAATGTCGGGAAAAGTAAATATATATTGATTCATGGTCATCCCAGGCACATTACGAGAGCAAGTTATGGTGTAAAAATGGTGGTTTTGTTTAAAATGTCCTTATTTAATTTTTTTTATAGTGTTTATTTTCATATGAGAAATACTGTTTCTTCAAGGTAAAAAGTACACAGCATTTTTCAAAGCTATTGGCCAATACTTTATGAAATAATTTTTGGATATATTCTAAGAAATAAATTATATAAAAGGGGAGGTGTATTTCCCCCTCTTTTCTAAAATTTTTCAACAATTGTAAACTTTATTTCTCATATAGTCAAAGAATTTGTTTTAAGCTTTAAATAAAGGTATAGCACAGTATTGTAAGTATTTCCGTTGTTTTTAAATAGCTATTTTTTTACTTTAATTCAATGTTTTGGAAATTTGTCCCCCCTTTTAAAAAAGAGGAGGAAATACACCTCCCCTTTTATATAATTTATTTCTTAGAATATGTCAAAAAATTATTTCATAAAGTATTGGCCAATAGCTTTGAAAAATGCTGTGTACTTCTTACCTTGAGGAAACAGTGTTTCTCATATGAAAATAAACACTATCAAAAAAAATTAAATAAGGACATTTTAAACAAAACCACCTTCTTTACACCATAACACTCGTAATGTGCCTGGGGTGACCATGAATCAATATATACTTACTTTTCCCGACATTTCTGAGTAAATTGATCAAAAACCATAGATGTTTTCTACTGCTCGTATCTTCCTTAACCTTGATCCTACCGTAAATACGAATAAGACTTTTCTTATAGGAAATTTATTATTCTTTCATTTTGTAGTGTACACTTTTCCGCTTAAACGCTTAGTTTTCAAAATATTCCTTCGTTGACTGGACTAGCTTTGCATACGAGATTCTTGTCATAAGAGATTTAAAATGAACAGAATTCAAGCCAAACAAGGTTTTTTTTTAAAGAAATTAAATACATAGTACTAAAAAAGTATTAAAATTTGAATTATCTCGAATGCATTGGGGATTTTTGGCGTTCGGGATTCTATCCATTCTGTATTTTGGCATTTGGGATTTTATCCATTCTGCATTTTGGCATTCGGGATTATGGCAATCGGGATGTTGTACCCTTCCCGTTGCAGTATGCCTGCAGAGATGAGTATTCACTTCATATCTACTTTATTAATTTATTTGTATGCATAATAACAGCATAATTTAAAAAGGTGTTGTCGGTCTGTCTCCTTAAACGCGGCAATCTTCAAAACAGCTGACGACGGGACGTACATAGTGGACAACTCAGTAAGTAATATAGGCAACTTTAAATCGTGAAAATGTTAACGGTTTCTTTGAAATATTAAAAAAACAATTAAATTGAGGAAAAATTACATATGTCTGTATATGTATAATGTGGAAAAAAATGAAAGGAAATGATTATAAACAAGTAGAAATAATCAATTTTAAAAGTAGACTATTAAATTAGAACAATAATTACATATAGGTCTGAGAGAGTTGAAAGTCTTGCTCAAAATGTCTTTACCATTAACTTTGTGGACATAGGTACTGTTTGGATCTGTGCGAACTACATGCAACCAACAAGGCTGTTTGACCACCACATACCACAATGTCAACGAAAAAAAAGAGTGTTTTATACCTACCTCATCTACCTGGCAGTGTTATGACGGCCTTTTGACGATAATAATGTATTTTCAAAATGCAAAAAAAAAGTGATTAATACCATACCACCATAAGTTAGATAAAAATAAATAAATTTGGTGGCGCAACACTTCGTGCAATTACACTTTATATGCGTATAATCTGCGTTATGGTTGTCCTAAGACCATAATAATGCACTTTCAAAATTAAACAAAATTGAAAGTGGTTAATACCGCCCTAAGTTTCGTTTACTAACACTTTATCTTATGATGCGACGAGACGGCCGTAAGACCATAATAATGCCCTTTCAAAATGCAACAACAAAATAAAAGTGAATAATTTGGTCCCTCAGTTTACTTCGCTACGAAAGAAATGCTATTGTATACCAAAAATGGTAGAGGTTCCTTCAAAAGTTGGAATATGAGAACAAATTTAATGGCTTAGAACGCATAACAGATTGGAACAAGTGGTGTGCTATAAAATTCTAAGTAAATTTTAGTTTAATTTTATTTTAAGTCAATTTTACTCGTATTGATAAAAGTTTTAGTTCTAACTAGGCGTGTTCTTGAAAATGAGATCTCAGAGCCCTCAGCAATCTCAGTCTCTTGAACAGGATTCCTCAGAAATTTTGCTGTCAAATCACTGAGGAAAGAAAATATTGGATTCGCTTGCTCAGTTTTTGACACTGAGCCCTCTGAGATCTCATTTTCCTGAACTAGCCTATTGTATTATTCTCGAATGTTACTTAATTTTGAATGAAATACAAATACATATGTAAAGGGAATAATTTATTGTTATAACTGTACAAACTTTTTGTATTGTTCACGTACGAAGTTGCGGGTAAAGGCTAGTAATAAATAACATGAATATAAATTCGTTTTGTTTATAGGTGGGTAAAATATATTTGTTTGTTTATCGGATATACACATTTTACAAATCTTCGTTTTTTGTTTTTAGGCAATTTTTTTTTTGTGCCCAGCACTCATCCCTGGTGCCTAGGTTTCGTCATCTTTGTTCTTTATTTCCAGCTACTCGAAACGGTAACGTTAAATTTTTTTTTACTATACAAATATTTGAATACTCCTCTTTTAATTTCCCTAGAGTTTGAGCAACTCGCTCGCTGAGTACTTAAAGGTTGCACATTGCATGTAATAGAAACTAAAAAATGTGTTTTATATACATTTGGTAGCTATGTAGGTACCATGATTTCTATTTCATAACTTTAGCGGGTGTTAGATAGATTTAGAAAAAAAAATGAAAAATCAATGGCTACTTTACATGCGAGAAAAAAAGCATTTAAGTGTTCGCAGAAAGTACTCAATGCCATAAGGTTCTACACATAAATTCAATTTCGACATAAGAACCCTGGACAAACTGCTTATCTTGCGCAAAATATGGTAAACAAATAGGTATGCCCCTGCATAGTTCCTAAATGCAAACGTAAAATTCCCTGCTTAGCAGTCTGTTCCAAAATGCAAAAAATTCTTTTTTTCTTGTGCAATTAAATGCAAAGGCATTTGCGTAATGCTGCGGATTGTGAAACATTTTTAATGAAATAAAGAATTTATAATAATAATAATAATAATAATAATAATAATTTAGGAATTTTTAAGTTAAATAGTTTTTTTTTTTACACAAAATTGCCCAACAGGGAACTTTAGGGACAGTTGTACAAACGTGGTTCAAATTTTGATTTGTGGTTCATCATTTTTAACTCTCCGATTTCAGTGGATTAACCGAAATTCAACGATAATTCAAGCATGTAATTAGCTATTATAATATCCTTGAACCGCAAGTCCGCTGAAATCAGCGAGTTAAAAATACTGAACCACAAATTAAGTTTTGAATGTACACCTGGCCCTTAATGTTTTTAAATCTTTTTCTGTTCACTGATAGGTACCTACTTGCCTACATTTTCTCTATAAGTAAGAGCTTTTTGTTTTGGAGTCATATTTTGTAATTGATTGTAGACCCCTAGTCTATAGTAATTAAATTAATAATTTCTTCATGGTTTCATGGCATCTGATGATTTATCAGAAAACCGATTTGTAACCGTTTTGTACAAAATCCAGCCACCTTTAAATCGATTTTCTCAAAACTAGAGTTGATAATGCTGACTATGTAGTTGCATCAGTCCCCTGAATTCAAGTCAGTCAGTTAAGTTCATTGTTAACAAAATAAAAACTTACATGGGATTCCCCTTTTTTATTTTTGCGCTTCTCGAAAATTATACTAACGAAAAGTGCAAATATTTGCAAAAATATGATTTTGCTGGTGCTAGTACATGCACACATACACAGTGGTTCTATCTTGGCACAAATATCACATAGTGTATGCCAGACAAAACATTACTCCAGTTCTGTGAGTAGTTTTCGAAGAAATTACCTCAACCATCATAAAATTCCCTTTTTATTTTACACATTAAAAATAAACATTTCCACTACGTTGTAATTATTTTTTTTTTAATTTGAACAGCTTCAGTGCTGAAGCAAATGGTCACAAAAGTCAACGAATCTATATTTTGAATAATTTAATATGTTCTATAACAGAATTATTAAGAAATTAGAGTACAATAATTTCAAATAGAAAGTTTTTGAAATTTGGATAACAAATGTGCTTAATTTTGAAAAATTGTTTAAAATCTGTATTTTTTTACTTTTGTTGACCTGTAACTTTTTGAATAATAACAACATCGAACAATTGTTCTTGACATAATAAAATACAAAAATGTATTCCTTGCATTTTTTGTCTATCACACTTTTGTGTAGGAACAGTGATATATGTATATGTAGGTAAACTAATAAAACTAAAAATAAAATGCAAGATGGCAGCCAAACGGTAACTTTCGTGAGTGCGAAAAGTTGGCTATCCTTCGAATAACGAAAAACAAATTGGGGCTAGGTGACCCATATAAAATTTTATAAATGCACTGGACTAAAAAAGCTTTTATTAAGGTATACTGTTTATTTACTTAAATAAAAAAAAAAACTTTCTAACGTAAAATTCAAAAAATTTAGATCAATCAATTAAAATCAATTTATTTTATTTTTTTAATTTTGAGTTTGTAAAATAATTTTTCAAAAATTAAAAAAAAAAAAGTTAATTAAAGAATGTAATTCCAGCTTTAAAAAAAACCTTTCATACGATTTTTAATTGCGGTATATGTAGGTATTATAGGGCAAATTTTGGATGACATTTCGATGTTAGAGAACGCCAAAAAAGTGGGTGGCACAATTATTCGGTCTGTCTGTGCCTTGCCCTATAGCCTAAGCCGCAGGTAGCGGTTTTCTTCAAATTTTAGAGTAAAGGTTTTTTGTATGTAGAGGGGTATTTAAAATTTCAATCAAAATCAAAAATAACGGTACTTGCCATATTTTTGATATTTTTGATACAAGAAATCAGTGTATTATCGTAGGTATGGTGTACTTTCTTGTAAAAAAAAATACCAAAAACTCTTATTCACGGTTTCTGCCATATAACGATTAATTTTTTCACTTTCGATTTTCTCATTAACGGCTAAACTGATTTCAATCAAAATTTCTGCATAAAAGCTTTTTTAAAATGTTATTAGTATTGCATATCAAAATTTTGGATTTTTGTGAGTCGTGCATATTATTTGTTTGTGGAAATCAACCTACACACTAGCGTTTTTGTGGATATTAAATCTAAAATATCCTATAAATGACTATCATAGTAGATTCCATGAATTTCATGGTCCACAGTGTAATCTATATGGTTTTGAATATTACCTATTTTGTTTAAATAATTGTTGTATTGATCTTTTCCAGAGAATAAGTACCGTCCGTGAAATTGTGAATGTTAACAATAACCTAGAAAAGATGACAGTAAATCAAGCTACGTTCTCGCTTTTTCGTCACAAGCATAACTGCGTTTTCGTTAAACTACCTCAAAGGAGTCAGTTAAAATTTAACGCAGTCTGTGTTTTTTGTTATATTATATTTTCTTCGCATAAAATAGAAGTGTACAAAAACCGACACCAACGCTTACCCCATGTATTATCCGGATTAGATCATGTGGATAGTAAAATGCGGCTCTTGTTAAAATTCTGTTTTTTTATCCGCTTAGTTGCCTTCAATTCTTTTTACTTCTTTAGAAATTCCCTCCAAGAGGGATTTTTTTTCACCACCCTCTCAGTACTAATTTGCTCTACCACAGCTGTTTTTAGCAAGTGCACGTGTAGAGGTAGTTACAATTTTGTGTTATCTTTTTTTTTTAATTTTCTATAATAAATAAAATAATCGTTCTATTAAAGCAGTTGCAGTAGTTTTGTAAAACGGTTGTAGTTGTATTTGTATAATATGTATTCTCATAGGTATTCTTCTACTTTATTTTAAATATTCATTCAATGTGTATCGAGTGTCAGATCGAAAGCTGACTTCAGACGGTGATTTGTTATGAAAAAAATCATTATTTTAAATTGTATTTCTTTATTTTATTTATAATTATTTGTTACAAACGCTACACAATAAGGACCATACAAAACTAAAATGGAAAAAAAAGCATTAAATATTCATGAAAGTTTCGCTGCAAATTTAGCCTATAAGGATACTATTTTGTGGGACGCGTAAGTTGTTTTTAAATATTTTACGAAACATTAATTTATATACACTTTAATCTAATAAGTTAGTTAATCTCAGTTCACCTGGACCGAACCCAACCGTTGGGGTCTTCTCAGCGAAAAAAATTTATAATTGTTTACATGTAGTTCAGTTAAGTAGGTATTACGTAGTTGCTTCTTTCAGTGCGAATGCACTTATGATTGGATGATTCAGTTGAGGAACAACGTTTGAATAATTTCTCAATCTATAATTTTATACCTACCTATATTTAACTTTATAAGTATGGTATATCTATTATATTTGTTTTGTGGGACGCGGAAATTCCGAACGGAAGTTGAAATTTTATTAGATAGCTTCAATCATCTTTTTTCAATATGTACACAGGTACTTAACCTATGTAGGTACATAAAGGTTTAACTTTTCGCACTTGAAAGCGAAATTCAAAAATCAATCGTACCTAAGAAGTAACTACGATTGTTTTTATAAAGTTTCATATAATTTGGTACACATAAGTTGGCTCTCTCTATCCATCAAATACACTTGGGGTCAATCAGTTTTTCATTAACCACTTAATTCTTTCAGCTACACTCCAAAACAATTTCCGTTGTTTAGGCAAAAGATTAACGAATTATTTCGTGAACCTGAACCAGAACCTGAAATATCTGCCCAAAGTAGTGGAGATACTGCAGAAACCCAACAAAATGCAGCGGATCCAATAAATACTGAAAATTCTGAAAATAGTTCAGCAACTGGCGAAAGTAACAATTCACAGAATTCTACACCAAGCAAAGCAATGGTATTTTAATACACCCTTGATATTTGACCAAATCAATAAACTTTTTTAATTTTTAGGAAAAGATTCGTCAAGCTGTATACAAAAGTACCATATCACAAAGTAAGGGATGGACATGTTTGTAGTATTTGTATATTTTATATTATTCAAACATTTTGTTTCAGCTAAATACACAAATAAAAATCTACTTGCCACTTTTATTTTGGTAACAGTAGCAGAAGGCACAACTTATCTAGAAGCTCGAGACGCGACGAAATTTTCCGTTCATTTGATAATACGAACGAGAAAATGCATTAGTAAGTATAGGTACTTCTTGTTTCCCAAATTTATTTATTTACATACATTATATCAATGAAATATAAATATAAAAACCCATAGGCATTCTGATTAAACACAGCGATTTGTTATCAAGTAACAAATACATAATTCGATTCTTGATTTAAGTTCAGACATCAGATATTTTGAGAAAAAACAGAACAGTATTGTACATAAATATATACATCCATAAGACCACTTTTTCTCTATTTTTTTTTAGAAATGGACGACAGTACAGATTGCTGTATGGCTTTTATTGACGAACAAGGAAATGTATATAAGAATTGGAATCATTTCATGGAAACGAATTGTCTGCCGGAGGGTGTGGCACTGGCTCCTCCAAAAGGCGTTTATAAATTCGAATATGAAAATGAAAATTCAAATGGAAAGGTAACTGGATAGATTTGTTTACTTTTTATGCCTCGTACAAAAAACCCAACAATAAACAATACATTTCATTCTTATTTTGATTAGCTTGTTCTTGATTCTTGGATAACGCCTTCAAGTAGTATTGGTTGTAAAGCTGCCGCGACTGCAGATGTTGTTGCCGGAATTGGGGGTCTTGCAGCTGCTGGTGGTACAGTTGCAGCCCTAGCTTTACCCGTTATTGTGCCAGCTTTGCCAGTGCTTGGCATTATTTGTGGTGCTACTGGAGCCTATTCAGCTATCCGCTCTGGTTGGAGTTTATGGTCTCGCAACGATCACGAACAAAGCATAGGTTTACAAGATTCATCAGCAAGAGGGGCTTGGCTCGGCGTTGCTTCAGGAGCACTTGCTGTTTCATCTTCTATTGCAAATAAATCACTTGCGCAACTAGCTATGGCTGGAAAAGAAATATCATTGGTAACTTGGTTTTGTAAATTTATCAGTAAGTTACCTGAAAAATATTTTTTTTTTTTACACAGGTCCGAGAAGTAGTAGTTGATGGAATGAACATTTCAACAATGCTTTTATCTGGCACAGGAGTGGCGAATGGAATTTTAGATTTAATTTTTGTGAGTCGTTTCTTTTTTTGTATTTTTTTTTTTTTTTTTTGGCACAATTGATCTAAGGTCGCATTTATCCCCGAATAATTCAAGTCGTTATCTTACATCATAAATAAAGACAAATGAGGAGTTAAGGAACAAAAGGTGACATTTTCACTTTTTATTTTTTTTCAGAAACTGAAAAAATTAAAAGGTATGCCTGCCCAATTTTTTCAATTTTGTTCCTCCTTATGTGCATCACTCAAGCAGACTATTTTAGGGTATTTATTAGTTTTTCAGTAGGTTTTGATATAGAAAGTAAATATTTTGAATTTGGTACCTGTTGATCCAAAACCAAGTAAATAATTTATATAGGTATTTGTATGAAAAATGTCACCTTTTGACCAAAAATTCTTTCTCAAGTTGAATTTTCATTGATGCATGTCATTATTCTTGACTAAATCTTCTTGGCAATCGATAGAATTCAGGGTTCTGGACCAAATATGTAATAACAATATAAATAAATCGCTGACAGGAAACGGTCATTCGCGTAAACACATAGCTACACTTAACTGTTTTTTTCTTGGTCTGAGTTTTTCCAAACTTTTGCTATTCTGCGTTATTCTGATCAAGTTTTTCTTCATTAAACACAGCTACTTCAATGATTCAATGACGTTTCGATTGGTCATCAAGAAACCTTGAGTTCTTCAGAATGACAGTTTTTCTAAAGACTATTTTCTCCACTCGGTTTGATTTCAGAATAATTGTTTCGGGTGACCAATCAAATCAGTTTATCTGGGGATCGACCACTTTTTAACCCCCCACCCCTCACAAAGGCTGAAAACAAAACCTGCCAGACTTTGGTATCTGATATCACCACACATGTACCTATAATCCCTCATACTAATTTTGGTTATACCTCCACTCCCAAAATTTGCTGTCGGCTCTTAGACTATAAATAGTGAATATAGAAATAGTAAAAGTTTCAACTTATCGTAGCATTTAAAAGAAAATATTCAATTTTCTCAATTTTTAGAAATACTCTGATGATGAAAAAATTACCACATTAGATGTGGTACAAGTTGCTGCTTCTTTAGCTATCTTTACTCACTCTGCTTATAATTTCCGTTTGGCATCTACCATTGTTGCACAAACTCATGACTCAAAAGTAAATGCCTATCGAACAGAACTGAGTAATAGACAAAGGTAATTTTTTGCTCATAATATTATTATTGTTTATTAATTTGTTTTAATTTACAGAAAAATATTCGATAAGTTGTATAAAGAAACGATACGCACACAAGGAGCATCAAAGGGTAAAATGGACGTTATTCGTTTAATAAATGAAGTACCTGACAGACAGTATCTCAACGATATGAACAAAATTAACAAAAATCTTAACAAGAATAAAGTTCGCTTCAGCGCTGGTCAGAATGGCCAAATTTCACTAAACGATGAGATTCAGGTCAAATCTGGAGATTTGCGCAATAGTCTTCAACACGGTATAGGTGAAAATATTTTAGGAAAAGTCAGCCAACCGATACCAGATTCCCATCAAACAATACCAGATCAAAAAACATTAAATATTTTGACCCAAAATGCCTTTTACGAGAATACCAACACTCTTATCAATTATTGTCAGACAGCAATGCAAATAGCTTCACCGCTAATCTTAAACGGCGAAGCTTTTCAGGATTGTGTGCAAAATCTAATTGTTAATGTGGGAGAGGAAATTGCAAGATTTCTTATACAAAAATCAAACGAATTTATTCAAGTATACGGACGAGCAATTGAATTGTTTTTAAAAACTAAACTTCACTTGGAGGTCGTAATATGGGATTTGTATCGTAAATGTGAGCAAACCTTGTTGACATTTACCATCGAAGTTTTACAAAAGAGCATGCAATCAATTTTCGAACAGCTTTTATCTTCTTACGAAGAGATGTCTTATGAAAATCGTACCGGTGAAAGAATTCAGTGTAAGGTTTGCCAAGGATTTTATCAAATTTGTTCTATTTAGTCAAATGTCTTGAACTAGTCCACTCAACTTAAATACATATTACAAAAACACAAATTTATTCTCTTTTGTCAAAAGCTTTTTTAAAACATTCGACTGATATTTGAAACAAAATTGACATCAGATGTTAACAAAGTGGTGCCTTATTGTTATATACATTATTCTAATACAATGTTTAAACCTAACTTAGTTCAGTACCTAGTAAATAACTTACAATGAAGATATTAATAAAATGTTTTAGTAGTCATAAGTCTCAAAGTGGAATTTTTTTTAAATTCAATATTAATAAAAAAGTAAAAATAAATAATGAAACAAAATATGTTTTTCTCCTCTTTTAGTGATAAATACCATGTTTAAAAATGGAAATGTAAATATTTCGAATCACGTAGTGTGACATAAAAAAGCGAAAATTGAATTACCAGCTACCAACAAAAAAAACGGCTGCCAAATAAAACTAGCTTCTAATTCAATAACTAGGCCCCAAGTTCTGGAGATTAACCTAGATTTAAATATATATAGCCCTTATTATGACTAGCGATTCGCCGAGTTGAGTCTAACGTTCGACATTTCAAAAATAAAGATGCAACTTTGTTCAAAGTCACCAAGAATTACAGTTCGACATACGCGAACCTTAGCTTAAATATTGAGATTAAATTTTTGATATTTCAGGCGAAATTATTTTAGTTGAGTCGCAAAGTCGGTAATGCCACACAGTCCCATTCGCCAATTTTGTGTTGTAAATCGCGTCATAATAGGTGCCAGTCTTTACCCTTTGTTGCCCAAATTAATATTTTTCCTTCTTTCGTAGGATAACAGTTGATAAGATGGTTTCAAGTAAAACTATGTACTTGAGCCGAGAGAAAATTGTTTGATAAGGTGGTTTCGGACAGTAAGGCCAGGAACGCACTTGCGATTTTTGTCGCACAATTATTTAGTCGCAAAAAAGAACACATGAACCACAACGTGAATGAACGTACATGCAACCAAGAATTTATACTGAGTTGCGAATTTTTTTTTAGTCGCGGCGAAAGAAAATCGCAAGCGCGATTCCATCCTAACCACCGCCACCGGGCAACAAAGGACTGAAGGACAATAGAATTTACGTCATAATTTTGTAAGTAGGTACATATGTATATATTGAATAAAATTAATGATTATGCAATACACGTTACTCTTAATACAAATTGAATGGGTAAGAATTTTAAGATTAACTTTTAAATATGAGAATATGTAATTTGTTTTTGTTTTTGTGGACTATTCTGCGATCCTAAGAAAAAGGGCTTAAAAGCCAAAATTCAAAAATTGGATTAGTACCATAAATAGGAACCGTTTAATAGTTTATTATTTTTGTGTAAAGTTTAAAATTCATACTTCCAATTGCAAATGGCAAAAAATCACGAATGCAAATTTCATTGCAGGTTTCAAGCAAGTTGCATAATTATGTGCCTACACTAAGCTAAAGTAGCAAGTTCATTTTTCTAAGTTATTAAAAAACTCAAATTTATTTAATTTGAAGTCGAGAACTACTCAAACGGAGCAGTATTATTAAATATAATTCAAAATAAAACTTTTTTGTGACCTTTAGTCCAAATGCGCTTCGCCCAGGTACAACAGTTGGGCTCATCAGTTAAATGCTGTTGTTCCCTTCCAAGACGCATAATTTTCAATCTATGGATACCGAAAAGTAATAAAATATACAGCGCCGAAGCACTTTAAGTTATATTTTTCTAGGGGGAGTTGTTTAAATTAAGACGCCTAGAATTATATGATAGTAAAGCCCGTGGTCTCTGCCTAACGCACAGAAAACAACCTAGGTATCTCACTGCATGCGCCTTTCAGTAAAAAGGACCATGTAGACAGGAACTGAGAGACTGTTTGTTTACTTTTGATCGTTACTATAGAAATATCGAAAAAATACAACTGCGAATTTCAAAGGCAAATATTCATTGATTATCTTTAGTCCCCTAAAACCATGGAAATAAGCTGAGGTTTTAAATTAGATATACTACTATTTTTATTATTTCTAGCCCGAATCTACCTCTGATACTCATACCAATCAAAAAGGGCATGATAAACAGAAAAAAAAACAAGTAATGCCCATTTGGTGTGTGGCGTCACAATCATCTGCTTTCTTTTGTTCGAACAATAGCAAACAAAAATTCATTCATTTGATTGTTCTTAGTTTTTCTATTTTCTAGTTTTTATCCCTCACAAACAATTCGTTTCATTATTTATTTTTTAATTATAGATTCACTTAAAAAAATATATAATAAAAAATTGTTAGATGACTGTGACGTCACGAAAACACCAAGATGGCGAATTGGATGTATGAGCATCCCCTTGTTTCTGTTTATCGTGGAAAAGTTTATGCCCTATGGAGTCGGGGTGTAATAGTGCAACACGCGCTCGCACTCGCACAACACAAAATTACTATTTTTTTTTGTCTTGGTCTTGTGTGTCTCCCGTCTCCCGTGCTGTGTTGTGGCTGTAGGTGTGGGATTCCCCATTTTCCACAAGATTCGGCATCGAAATCGGCATTTATTTCTGTAATTTCAAGTCAGATTTTGATTTCAGTTTGTCTCGCTGATATACATAAGTTGTAGAGTAGAATTTCAGTTTACTAGTTTAGTATGTTGTTTGAATTTGAATCAGAGAGTCGTGTTTCGTGTATCAAATGAATATCTATCTATCTAGAAAAGTTTCTGAATTTCTCTTTCGTCTGCAGTAATTTTTGGTGTATTTCGTTTTAATTCGTATATTTATAAATAAAACTTCTTAAATTAACAATTGAAAATAATGCTTCGAAAAGCAATTGATATTCATGAAAACTTTGCCAGTTATTTGGCTTGCGAAAACGGTATATTGTGGGATGCGTAAGTACAGTAATATTTCTATTTTTATTAAATAAGTTTAAAAGTACACAACTAACTTGGCACCTAGTTGGGTACCAAAATAGGATTTAACCTTTGGTCCGTTTTCTAAACTGACCCCACATTTTACGGAGGTGAAATCTTTAATAACTAACATTCTTTGCAATGATAATCTGCTGTTGTATTACAAAAAACTAAACTGCTCCTACTGCTAGTTAGATAAGATAGTTAGTGAAGATAAACATTAATTAGGAGCTCAACAAAATACACCAACAGCCGACAGCAAACTTTGGCTGAGGATTCAAGCATCTTGATATCAAAAACAAAAAGCTTTGCATTTTTTTTCTATACCCTTGGTGGAGGCCTATTACGTATTAAATTATTGTTTAGCATGAATGCGTAAACGAATGGGTAGTTAGTGAAATTGTGGGTTTGTATCGAAATTCCGAATTTCCAAATTTGGCGTGTAAAATGAAAACCCGGAATTGCAAAATCCGAGTAGGTACAAATTTTAATACCAGAAAAAGTGCTAAGCTATTCGGGACTTTGCCATTATAAAATAAAATTATAGGTACAATTTCAATTATTTTTACATGCACTTATCATTTTGGGCTCTATAAAAGAACAAGGAGAAACATTTTACTTTATATTTGCCTCCATTGTATCATTTTCATTTAATTTAATTAAATTAAACCATTTTATCTACGCTACTTGAAAAATTTAATTTCAAATTTTTCGATCAGCTGATTTGTTATTTGACAAGTGTAACAATAAATAACTTGGCAGTACTTCGTCCTGAAAATATGTGTTTCGGTAGAGAGGGACGACCATACATGCCGCACTAGAATAAGGACGATAACAAAAAGTTTATGGGTAGTCTGAGTGTGTTGCCTGAATTGTTAAGACATGTTTCGTTTTGTTTCTTATAAAATCCTCTAGATTTACTTTTAAAGGTGTTATTCGTTTCTATTTATTAAAGTTCAGAAGCGGGATTGAACCTGGAAAAATCTAAAAGATAAGTCAAATCTATATTTTGAGACTACTTGTTTAAATTTGTATAAAAAGTACTCGTACATAATTGTGCGCTTATGTATATCTAATACCGGGTGGCATGCGCAAATATTCGGAGCATATTATCGAGATACCTACATGTTTTATGCACAGATCGTCGATGAGATTAGTGGAGTTTTGTTTGGTGTATTTTTGTTTTTTGATTTAAAATTTCATTATCAAATTGAGAAATCGAGTTGAAAGTTTAAGTCGTCATCCGAAGCGCGACAGTGACCGTTATTTTTGGGTAGAACAGTGGATGGTTGCATTTTCAGTTTATGGAAAAGTAATGATGCTATCTCTTTTGCCCATTAATATTTATAAGAGGTCTACGAAATGGGTATATGATGCCAGAATTCGTAGAAGCTACTATCATTGTATATAAATTCTATAGTATTCTCATGAAGAAAAAAAGCTCGTGGCCATCTATGCGTCCAAATGTCATACTAATTTTTGTTAAGGGATCTCGGTAAGGCGATCACAGCGAACCTATCGACCAAATGTCTACCTACAAAATCGTGTTTCATGAGAATACTATAGATTGGATATACAATGCTACTATTGTAACAAATGTGTGTAAAAAAGAGAAAAGACTATCACAAGTGAAAAGTGATCGTCAAAGTAATTGCTGGATATGTTTTTTTTCGGTTTACGAAAAAGCATTATGGTCATCTCTATCAGAGATTTGTAAATTGATGTAGAGCAAGGGAGAATAATATTGTTGGAAGCAATATGTAGGTATGATGAATTTGTATTTTTTCGGTATACGAAAATACAAAAGCTTATACCTAATTGTGTGCTACGTTGTAGCTAATGAAAAGTTGTCAACAGTCAGAGACAAGAAGTTGACTTTTCGAAATAATAATATTGGTAAATGGTATTGAAACGATGTGTTTTTGGTATATGAAAACACAAAGTTTGTCAGTTTTGTGCGCATTTGGTGGATTGTAAGCAGTATGATAGAGAATGTTTACTTTTGAAAAAGATAATATGAAATTAGTAAATGGAACCTGTTGAAATTATATTGTTTTTCGGTGTACGAAAATACAAAGTTTATAGTTACGCGAACTGTGCGAAGATTGTAAGCAGTCCAAGACATGTGATAAATGTTTACTGTTGGAATAAATATTAAGAATGGAATCAGCTAATTTATAAAGTTAAAGAAAAACGAATATTAATTTGTGCTTCGGTATTCGGAAATGCAAGTTTTTAAATTGTAGGTATGTCCTGTTAGAAGACTGAATGGTCTGAGATAGAATGTTTACTTTTGTAGTAAAGCATGGAATAATTATTAAATGATAATGAAATATGCTCCGGATGTTTCGCAAATGCTCCCAATATTGGAGATATGGGTTGGCAGTATAATTAGTGGATGTTCGAATAGTTGAATTGAGTGTATATAAAATAAACTTTTTTTCTGAAGCTACATCAGTTATGTTGAATCACGTATTCAGTGTAATGATTGTTTTAATAATTGTTGGAAGGAAAATTGAATACATACTTTGTGAAATTTCAAACATTGAAGTAATGAAAGTAATTTTGTAAGGACGTTAAGAACCTATACAAATTGACATAAATGCCTTTGGAAACATTCCTCTTTTATCGTACAAATTCCGAGTTAGGTGTCCTAATATGTATGTTGGTTCTAGATCAGATAAATGGGCTGAAAGAACTTCAAACAGCCTCAAGAATATCTTCTTAGGATCTGTTGGCCTAAAATAATTTTTATTAAAAGAATAATCGACCATAATACGAATCAAGTTGTGGAAATAACTCATACTCACTCTACCCATGTTTGGATCAATCGCCTGGAGCAACGGACATCAATTATGAAGAAAATTGAAATACAACAGCTAAGTATTGTTGTTAAAACTTATTAAAGCTTATCTTAAACTATGTGCGGATTCAAAGTGAGTATTCATTACAATCGAATTTTATTGTATTTCAAACGGCCTAATGTGATTCAAAGTGTGAAGTTTTTATTTCGAATATCCAATTAGGAAAAAAGAAAATTTTTAATTTTCATTGGTGAAATGTTCCTGTTTATGACGGTGACAAACTTTAAAAGTAGATTTAGTAAAATCGTCGACGGTCACATTCATTTACTGCATTATGACCATTTCGCATTTTTATCGTTTTGATAAAGTAGTACTGCATTTGCATCTCAAGGATTTAATAGATAAAGCATAGTTTAATCATTCTTAAACTTCTATTGATCTCCTAAGGTGTTACCGTTAATTTGTATAATGTAGTTAGCTTCTTCAGGTATAAACTCCAATATTTGTGTGTGAATCTAGTCAAATGACCAGTCAATTAATGTATGTTTTGCTTCTTTGAAAATAACTACAAATTTCGAGTTCTCAAACTCACTAGACAGCAATCAGAACATGGTGGAATACAAAATTAATGTACAAATATTCTTCAATTTGACAAGAGATTCTTTCTACATTTGTGAGTGACTAAAGATCACTTCACACATACTGAGTGAGCGTATTTTTCATTTTTCGGGTCGAAATCTAATCTTAAGAATGAATCCTCTAGAATAAAGTATGGAAAATAGATGCCATATGAGCGTATTTGTCATTTTTCGGGTCGAAATCCAATCTTAAGAATGAATCCTCTAGAATAAAGTATGGAAAATAGATGCCAGATGATGTAGACATTGGTCTACATAATTAATATATTGGTCTAACTCGACGAGGGCGTCGAAGATGTCAGGAAGGCCGAATCTGTAACAATAAATAACTTGGCAGTACTTCGTCCTGAAAATATGTGTTTCGGTAGAGAGGGACGACCATACATGCCGCACTAGAATAAGGACGATAACAAAAAGTTTATGGGTAGTCTGAGTGTGTTGCCTGAATTGTTAAGACATGTTTCGTTTTGTTTCTTATAAAATCCTCTAGATTTACTTTTAAAGGTGTTATTCGTTTCTATTTATTAAACAAGCAAGAAAGTGCAGTAGCGGTGATTGAAATTCCATCGACTGCTCGAGGACGATACGCAGGGTGTTGATATGGTCAACACAAGACCGCCCAGCCCACTGCGGAAGCCAGCTTGATGCCTCTTGAGTGTAGACTCGATTCGACTCGAAACACGTTTTGGGTAGATTTGGGATACTTTGGGATCCCACGGGCGAGTAAAGAAACAGACCTAATGTTGGCTCTCGTTGGTTTTCACTTTTTTGAATGTTTGAGATTGTTTATTTTTATAAACTGATATTTTTAAGTAAGAAATGTGTAAGAGCAAAGTATCTTATAATACTACTTTACATAAATACCTATAATAATTATTACTTTTAATCATTTCAAAAATTTTATTTATTTTTTGTTCATCCAGGTATACACCAAGTCAGTTCTTTTTGTTCAAACAAAAATTGAATAAATTGTATCAAAATGTTGGAAACTGTAGTTTGGAAAGACAAAAAACCATTGTAAGTATAATCATTGTCAGCTAAATAAAGAAATTTAACTATATGGGTGTAGGTAATGTACATAATTTACTCGTTCGTACCTATGAGAGTGTTATTTGAAATAAAACTGAAATTCATTGAAGCGGAATTTTATTTGATTTCGATTTATAAAAGCAATTTAAATTCATTAAAAGAGTAGGTAGGTATAAACATTTTTAAACAAAGTCTTTTCCTTTCCAACAAAAATGATTAGTTCATTTCCCAGTGAGATTTATCTCAGTAATCTCTATACCTATAATAAAAAGTAGGGCTCAGGTGATATTTTTATTGTAAATCAAAGATTTTTTTATTCATAAAGTCAGTTTTAAAATGAATTTACTGATTTCGATCAAATTTATTATAATATAAATATCTGTATACAGGATTTTATGTTTAAAAAATAGAAATCGGTTAAAATACTATAGCTGAAAACTAAAAAAATTGGGTTTCTGGTAAAACAATTTTAAAAACTGAATTAATTTTTACCATAAGGTTATAGAATACCTACATTATGTATAATTAAATATTATTAAAATCCTAAGAGTCGGCTTTCGAAAAAAATTAACTTATATCTCACTTTTATATCACATGGATATGAAAGAGATGTTGTTTGGGTATTATTTTGATTTTATGTTCAATTGTTTTTTCTCGTTTATATATTTTTAGGAAAAAAATCGTGACGCAATTTATAAGAGCTCGATTGCACAAGGTGGGTTGAATTGAAAGCAAATCTCAATACAGTAAACATTAATATGTTCCTAAACCAATTATTTTTATTTTACTAATATAGCAAAATATACAAATAAAAATCTGCTGTCGACATTTATATTAGTAACTGTGGCTGAAGGTGACACTTTTTTAAAGGCTCGTGATGCAACTACATTTTCAGTCCATTTGGTTGTTCGTACGAGAAAATGTATGAGTAAGTTTTCGTTACTTGAAAGACATTTAAGATTTTAGCATTATATGTTTTTTATTTTAACAAAAGAAAACGACGACAGCAGGAAGTGTTGCATGGTTTTTATTGATGAGCAGGGACGTGTCTATAAAAATTGGAATTCTTATATTAAGGATAATCTATTGCCAAACGGTATTGCATTGGCGCCATCAAGGGGTTACTATATGTATGAAAACGGAAAAGTAATTTTTGCATTTAAAATGTAACCTCTTATTTTTGTTCATAACATTTTTTTTCTTTCTATAGCTTAGCATGGATTCTTGGCCAACACCTGCATCAAAATCGGGAAAAAAAGTCGTGGCAGCAACAGATGTCACCGCTGGTGTCGGTGCATTTGCATCTGCAGGAATAACTATAGCTGCATTGGCATTGCCAGTTAGCGCACCTTTAATAGCAGCAGCAAGTGTTTTAGGAGTAAGTACTGGAGTATATACAGCTGTGAGATCTGGATTTCAACTTAAGGATCGTAGTGACCATGAACAGAGTATTGGTTTGACAGATAGTCAATCTAGGGGATGTTGGATTGGTGTAACAACTGGAGCGTTGGCTGCATCATCATCTATTGCGAATAAAGTAATACAAAGAGTGGCAGTTGCAGGGCGGGAGGTTACACTGGTATAGAAGACAAATATACATGAATATCAAATCAACATTTACTATTTTTTATTTTTTTTCTTCAGCTAGAAGAATCAGTGGTTAAAGGAATGAATGTAGCAACAATGCTTCTTTCTGGAACGGGAGTTGTAAATGGAGTTGTGCATATCATAATCGTGAGACTCAACAAAAAAGATCTTTGTGAATTTTATCTACCCTAGTTTTATTTTTCTAGAAACTCGCAGATGACCAAGAAACAACACCAACTGATTGGTTGGAAATTGCCAGTTTCTTGGCTATATTTACTCATTCAGTTTATAACTATCGCATAGCATCAAATTTAATGTTGCAAAGCCGAAATTTAAGGGCAAATTCATTTAAAACAAAGATTAGGTACACACAAACTCTAAAGATGTTTTGTAACATATTTTAAAACATTTTCTTCCAGAGAGATGTCTAAGAAAATTACCACATCATCAACGTCAACTCACGGCAATGTTGATTTCATTCGTTTGACGAATGTTATTCCCGATAAATTTGTAAAAGTAGTCGATGGAGTCGATTATGCTTATAAGCTCTACAATTATTTTAAACCGCTAGTTTTAAGTAAAGACAATTTTAATGATTGCATTCAATCTCTGTGCAAAGTTGTGGGTCGAAATGTAACTGAGTATTTAGTTAACAAAACGAATGAGTTTTTGAAAAAATACCGATCGACAGTGCAAAAATACATCAGGACAACATTGTTTTTTGAAACTGCATTATGGGATTTATATCTGGAATCCGAGAAATACTTAAAAACAATAACAATACAAAATTTAGATGCGATAATACAAACTATTTTTACATTGCTTTTAGAACATTATAAAGAAATGACATGGGAGAAAAGCGATTCCGCACATAAATGTGACGTATGTGATGGTTTTTACAGTGTGACGAAATAATTACAAAAAAACACATTAAGAAAGCACAATGAGCCATATTAAAATTCACGGAATGTGTCTTATACATAAAACATAAATATTGAACTATTTGTGTAATTGTGTCATTATGCGGGACCAATTTTCTGGTTCAGTAATAATATGGAAACCCACTCAAATAATTATAATAATCAATCTCAATTTTATTTTTTGCTTAATAAACATTAAAATTTTTTTTTTTGGAAATTTGAGGTCATTTAAATTGCTTTCTTTAAATGTTGTTGAAAAGTTTTCCTTTTTTTTCTGTTTATATTAAGGGTATTCATACAACAGCGTAAAGTCGTCGTAGACATTGTAAACATTTAAACTTCGTAATTCTGTCACAATTTGTATGGAGAATTTGGCAGATTTACGAAGTTTACAACTTTACGATGTTTACGACGAGTTTACGCTCTTGCATGAATACCCTTATTATCTTTCTGGCTGACAGCAAAAGCTAATGCAATAATTGTAAAAAAGTAAAACGAACGAATCTAGTTTGTCACGTAAAATGTATTCTACTGCTGAGTTGATATTAAGAGCAATAACAGCCATGTCCCTAAAAAGGTGGTAAAGTGGTTATGAGTAGACGAGAACTATAATCTAGTAAGTATGCCTTCCTCTGTGAATTACGACTAGATAGTATAGGAAGTAAGCACATACAAACTATTACAATGAAAATGGATTGTAAAAACGAACTTACTACTAATTATACTGTTGGGCTGCTGACTGACGGCCTTGGGCCAATGTCTTACTTCATTCTGTTTATGGTGTCGGTTCTGATATTCGGTCGGATTAAAAACGGCCAACAAAAAGATACCGGAATTGAAAACGTCAAAAAATAGCAGATTGTGGATCAATTCATTTTGCTATACATTTATGATTCAGACATTCGTCAAAACAAACGGATTTTTTTTGACGCTTTTAATTGTGGTATTTTTTCTGTTTCCGTTTCCGATCCGTACGGATTCAATTCGAATATTAGAACAGCCGTGAATTAATAAATTTTTTATTTAAAGAGATGAAATAAAATTAATTTTGAATTGAATTTATTGTTGAACTACGTTCATCTTATTCAATTACTAATAAAATGTAGTCTATTTTATTAGCGTTAAACACTGTTTTATTATTTATAGATATATTTGTATATACAAAAAAAGGCTTATCTACTAGCGATTAATAAACTATCGACTAAAACAATATATATTGCGTGTATATCGATACCTTCCCGTAAGAATGTATTAAGCGACATTTCAAAAATTTTAAAGGCATCGAAAAAAACCTCTGGTCCAGTTATTTATTTATGTATTTAAAAAATTAAAAAGATTTGGAACAGGATTTTCAACTCAAAATGCCTCTAGAAATCAGTTTATTACAACAAAATACCCAAATAAATAACTGAATAAGAGGTATTTTAAAAAATTAATTTAAAATTTTGAAAATGTCGCTTAATACATTCTTACGGGAAGGTATCGATATGTATTTCATAGAAGAACCATACAATATTTTTTAAATATAAGAACAAACTTTATCAGTAACCTATTTTTTTTTAATTCTCTGGTGAAACAATTTCCTCTTTAATGCATACATCCTTCGTTTCCTCTGACGAGCTGAACATTTTTTTCTGTAAATGTCTCCAAAGTGTGCTCTTTGGAACATTGAACACATTCGCCGCATGATTCTGAGACATTCCGTTTCCCAAACAAGCACTTACCGCCTTGTTAAGTTTTGCTTTGAGTACTTCTTTCGACAATGGGCCCCGTTTCTTGAAAGTGACATAGTCGGGTAGCCTGCCTTCCTGTGCTAGTCTCACTTTGTGTCGATGTAGTGTCGACATTGGTATATCGAGTGCTTGACTGATACTTTTTAATGAGTCCCCACTCTTGAGACGTTCACATGCTGCTGTTATTAGAGGATTCTCACGAGTAGTTTTCATATAGAGCGGATGTTTTTTCACTCTTCTCCACAGGACCGTTTTAGATATGTTAAACATTATGGCAGCTTTCTGTAAACTCTTGCCCTCATCTACCACAGCTAAGACTGCATTTTCTAGTGCTTCCACTCGTGCCGATTGGGTTTCGTTGAAGTTTTGTAAGCTAGCTCGTGATATTTCTTTACGTTCCTCTGGACTTAGTCCTTGAAATTCACTAAATTCATCCTTTAATTTTTTATTGGGTTTGGTGTCTTTCTGGTCTGTGCTCGAACAATGACTGCTGTCACCTATAGGATCATTTACATATTGTTCCATCAAATGAGCTTCTTCGTCCGTCTTTTCAACCAATGCACCCACTTCGGTCGAATCTATTTTCATATTCGGTGTCAGAGTAAATGTGCCAGAACTTTCAGTTAAAATGTACTCATTTGGATTGTTTGGGGTGATATTTTCGATAGTGTAACTAATCTTGTCTTGTTCATTGTACACTTCAAGGAATTCGAGTTCACGAACGCTACTATCTCCTGTACATGTTTGCTGATCCTAAAATTAAATAAGATTTTATTTATATCTTAAAAAACGTATATAATATGCTTATATTTATTATTACTAGTATCCGCCCTGTGGTCGAAACTCGACCTTTTAGTTTAGAGGGTCAGAGGTTTCAAACTCCCTCTGGAGTTATCTCCCCCCATTGTGCAAGTGTGTCGCTTGGTCACAGTACAAACAACTAAGGTAATATACTGCGCATGTTGTCAAAATTGTATTCTCAGAAATAAAAAACACGTAAACGTAACACCGTATTTTAGCACATATTTTGATAGATGCGCAGAACAAAAATTGAAACAAAAATGTACTTTGGTTACACAGGATCCTACAACTACAGTAGGTAGTTACTTCTTATCTACTTTGGGTGGCCCTCTTCAGGTTGTTGCCTTATCAGTTCTTCTGGCTTTGGTCGCTCATCCCACAGTCAAAAGTTTCATACAGTAGTCAAAAGAATAAAAGCAAAGCATTTTTTTTTTAAACTAAAACAAAAAATACTTGTTTATAGCTTTTAAAGCCAAGTATACTGTACAAAAAACATGTATTTCTATTATATAAGTTATATTTGAATAAAAATTAGAATTTCCATTTTTTCAACAAAAATCCCAATAAATAATCTTCATCATCTCCCAAAATTTCATACTTCCAAACACAACCCTTAAAAAGATAAAATTCAATAACCTCAAAAAAATTCAAATAACCATTACAAAGCTTAACGGCTACATGGACAAATAATTTTTGGATTCTGCACATCTGTGGGATAAAAACTTTCCAACAGTACTTAATTCATGCTTTTGCGTTGAGTATTAATGGAGAAAATCGTACTGAAAGGATTTCCATACATTTTGCTAAGCGTATTAATATATAGAATTATATATTTATTAATCATGTAATAAATTAGAGGCTAAAAATAAGTTAAAGAGCTTCTAGCTGCAGACCTACCGCTCTATGATACTTAATTTAACATTTAATTCTGTTTTCAATAGGATTTCATTAATTTTGTTTATGTTATCTACATTTGGGCATTTTAAGATTTCGGTGATGGCGTTTCCGCTTAATATGTTGTTGATGAATGATCTTAGTCTGTTGCAGTTGTAGAACAGGTGTTGAAGATCAAAAGTAGTGTGGCAAGTAGGACAGGTGGGAGGTGTCTCTTTTTTGAGGATGTGAAGGTTGGTGGCAGAGGTATGGCCAAGTCGAAGTGGGATGAAAATAGTTGCTGTTTGTGCGAGTAGTCCTAGACGAATCGTTTTGCCGTCTTCGTTTGTTATTGCAATGGTTGTAGTATCAGAGGTTTTGGATCCAACCATTAAATGAACTTCCAGCTGTTGGCCTTGAACTCAGATGAAATATTCATCATACGATGCAAGGGTCATTATAAAGGAGCTAGAGTCTATGAGCCAAGGAGTTTCCAGAGCAGTCGAATTCTTCAGTTTTAATAGGTCTTGTTTTGGAAATTCGGTATTTGCGGATTGAAGGATTGTAAAGATGGCCGACGGGATCTTATATCTCTTCTTTCGATTCAGTGTGAGGTTGATTTCCTTATCAATAATCGAGTCGGTTGAAAAAATCAGTTTGGCGTAGAGTTTATACGTTATTTTTTCTCTTTAAAATACTTAAATAATTTGGGACCGACGCACGCCCCAATCTTTGAGTTTATTTAAACGACATGTATTCCTATTCCTTCAAACGACTTTTCAAAGTCTAAAGTAAGTACAGACACATGATTTTTAGAGCTCAGCTCTGGAAATATAGTCGTCAATATATAAATGAGCATCTGAACACCCTCGATTTGCCTCAAATGCTACTTGGTTTGTACTTAGAAGTTGATTAGACTCTGCATACCAAGATATTCGTTTGGCAACAATTTTTCGAGTATTTTTGCAATGCATGGTAGGAGGGATATAGGGCGGTAGCACTCAAGCGATTGTCTGTCTTTTCCGGGCTTGGGGATAGGAATGATTGAAGCTGTTTTCCAGCTGTGGGGGATAATGCTTTTTTTAAGTATATTGTCATAGAGATCGAGAGTTCCAAGTTTCACCGTGTTTGGCAATGCATTTTGGTGCAAATAGTTAATTTTTAATAGAATAAAATATTAAAGTACCTACATCTAAAAGATAGTTCAATAGTGTTTAAGTAGTTATTTCGCCGTGTACCAAGAATTAACAACTTACCTCTTCTTCATCTTTCTCCTCAACTATTTCTTGCTCCGGTTCAGCTTCCATAAGTTCCTCTTCCATCTCGGCAACTTCTGTAACACTCTTGATGTTGCTAGCAGAATAACTAGTCGCACATTCAAAACTAATGGCACTTTTGATGCCCAAAACATTAATCGCCTCGAGAAAGTCCGACAGATTTGTTGACGAAAGACTCGTCTCGCCCATATAAATGAAACTCAATACACTGTCGAGCAGTGCACCTTTAATATCGGGTACTATTATGGTGGCTTCCTGTCCAACAGGCACATCATTGAGGATGTCACGCAATAGATCACTGCAGGAGCATAACACAAAGCGATTAGCCTTCACCGATTTGCCTCGACAAGTAAGTGTAATGTCACAGGTTGCTGGATCATTTTTGAGTTCCTTTTGTATGTCGAGGATGGTTGCCGTGTGGCCCATCCATTTAAGGTGATTCATGTTTGGTTATTTTGGATTTATATTTTCAATACCGCTAGGAATAAATTTAAAGAAAAAAAATGTAAACAGGAATCTAGATGAATTTGCAATGTTCCGCGTTTATTTTGTTTTGTTTATTTTGAGACGTTCCTATCAGGAAAAGGAAATTTTCTCTTTTTCACTTTGGCCACAGACCACTAAACCAAGCGCAAATTGAATTGAGAAAACTTTTTTGGGAAATGGACGACAAGAAGGCGGTGATGAAATTTTTCTTCTCGATTCGTTTCGTTGGAAATTCACTGAATGTACTATAAATGGACGCATTCCATCACTTTTAACCATTACAGCGGGTTTTTCTTACGGAGTCAAAAGTAAGTGCCCTTTCACACGAGGAAACTGAGTTGCCAGCAACTTTTAGTTCCTGGGTGAGAAGGGCAGGAGGAAAGAGGGGCGAACAGAATCTCCCCGGTCGAGGATTTGAGGAGATTTTTTGACATTTCCTTTCACATCTAGGTTTAGGTGTGTTCAACCAATAGACTTTCAAAGGAAATTTCAAAAATTGCCTGGAGATTTGTTTCCTTGTGTGAAAGGTACAAGAGATTTTTAAGGAGATTAACCGCCATATTATTCACTCTGGATTTAAATTGGATTAAGGAAGTTTTTAATCCAACAACTAAATCCGGATTTATTAAATCCAAAAATTCAAATCCATTTCCATATTATTCACTCTGAACATGCCTTAAATCCAATGGATTTAAAATGCCCTTAATCCAGATGTAAAATGTATTTAAATCCACATTAAGATCGTTTAATCCAAATGTCAAATTTGCAAAATGTCAAATCTCTCCCGTGAAACTTTTTGTTTACTTTAATTGATTAATTTCACTATAGGTCTGTTCCTTTACTTTGAATTTCTGTGCATTTCTGAGCATTTCAAGTCCAAAGTTGTGTCAAAGTTCATATAAAAAAAAATATGTTGACACAAGTTTGGACTAAAAATCACAGAAACCCAAAGTAAAGGATCAGACCTTATGTTGGTAAGATTAACTGCGAGCGCACAAACAATCAGAAACTTTAAATGTCAAGAAAAAGTGAATTATATGAAATTGTGTTTTAATCTGGATTTAAGTACTTAAACTGACCTCCAGAGGGCAGTTTAAATCCAATTGGATTAATCGATATTGGATTTAAAAAATTGGATTTAAGTTTGGATTAAACGAGTGAATAATATGGGATTGGATTTAATGTTTGGACTTAAAATACTTTTAATCTGGATTTAAGTTTAAATCTGGATTAAACGAGTGAATAATATGGGCGTAAGAGAAAACGTCAAAAAAATCTCCAGCAACTTGTTTCTTCGTGTGAAAGGGGACTAATGAACGCGTTTAGGTCTCCTTTCACACGAAGAAACAAATTGCCAGAGATTTTTTTAACGTTTTTCTTTTAATCTCCTTAAAAATCTCTTGTACCTTTCACACAAGGAAACAAATGTTTGAAATGTCTTTTGAAAGTCTATTGGTTGAACACACCTCAACATAGATGTGAAAGGAAATGTCAAAAAAATCTCTTCAAATCCTATTATACGATGATTCTTTGCGCCTGACTCTTTTCGAATTTTCATATTTCACTTATTTTTGTGCAAATGGAAATTAAAGGTCTGTTCCTTTACTTTGAATTTCTGTGATTTTCTGTGCATTTCTGCGCATTTCAGTCCAAAGTTGTGTCAAAGTTCATATAAAAAAAATATTTTGACACAAGTTTGGACTAAAAATCACAGAAACCCAATGTTAAGGATCAGACCTTAAATAACATGCATTGACAAAAAGAGTTTAACTACGTTGACCACTTTTTGCAACAGTACAAATATTTTTTTTTCCCGCTATCGCAGTTGTTTTGTGAAAACAGATATACAAATTGGCGCAAAATTATAGTGAAGTTAACACAATACTAAAACAACTTAAGTGTAACACTAGGTGAAAATGGCGTTTTCTTAAATTATAGACGATGTAAAACCAACTTTATGTTTAAACACTTGCATTTAAAGCTATGTTCCCACCAAAACGAAATCCGAGATTTCAGCTAAAAAATTTCGAGATTTCAAATGGGTGGAGCAGAATTTCATGGAGATTTCGTTGAAATCCAGAGTTTTTATTGAGATTTCGTTAAAATTTCTATGAAATTTTTTCCCAGTAGCTCAAAATATGAAAAGCTTTCAACCGAAATCTCGGATTTCGTTTTGGTGGGAACATAGTTTAAGTTAAAATCACCAAAGTCTGATTATAATTTTTTAGTATCACACTAGCTTAAATGACGTCTGTCGCACGAACTGTCATTGATTTAGGCGAGTCCAACTTTAATTTGCTTAGAAAATGGTCTTAACGCGACACTAACTAGCATGAATCTTTAATTCAGGAAAAGTTAGAGAACGGCATTAAAAAATTGTTAACTAGTGTCACGCTAAGGACCTTAAAATAGACTGTCTATAATTTTACGCTATTGTTTTTAAGCTAAAATTTAAGCTTTTTGCATCATTTTAATAAGTTATCCAGTGAAAAATGAATTTGAAAATGTTCACTTTTGTACTTTCTTACTTTTTTGGCCAAAGTAGTTAAGGCTTAAATCTGTTAAATTTTCCATACAAATTATGACAGAACTACGAAGTTTAAAATCTTACAACGTTTAAGACGGTTTTACGCTGTTGCGTGAATACGCTTACCGCCATATTATTCACTCTGGATTTAAATTGGATTAAATACTATGTTCCCACCAAAACGAAATCCGAGATTTTGGTTGAAAACTTTTCATATTTTGAACTGCTGGGAAAAAATTTCATAAAAATTTAAACGAAATCACAATAAAAACTCTGGACCCATGTTCTGTAATTATCGAATCGATAAAAATAGTCGAGAAACGATGAAAAATGGAACAAAAGCCAAATTATCGCATCATCGGGTTTCTGTAACCTTGACAGGCGATAATTTTATCGCATGAAACACTATGGAATGAGAATCACTGGAAAGTTCGATAAATTGGTGTTCTGTAAGCTCGAAAGGCGATAACTTTTTCATAACAAACGTCAAATATTATCACCTACTGCCGAGCAGGCGAGTAAATGAGATGTGAATAATGAAATCAAATCTTAAAATTTTAATTTACACATTTTCATTTATTTTGTGAAGAGTTTCATTATTCATAAAACATAATTCGTTTGATATATTCGCGGTATTAAAAAAAAAGTTTTTAGCAGTAGCGGTGAATGACGAAATGCAATGTAATTTCCAAGTTCTAAAAGCACCAGAGGTAAATAAACTAAAAGAAAAAAATCCGGACTGTAAAAAATGTGAATCGCTGTTTATATGTATATTTTGACTCGTCTAATAAATAGCCATAAAACACAATCAAGAGTTTGTTCTACGTAAAGAAAAACCAATCTGAGAAATTAGGTAAAATATTCGAAATTATAGTTCTTTGCACTCTAAGCTTAATGTTCCTTCATTTTTAGACGACAGATATAATGGTAGAGGAAGATCTAGAAAAATATTAAGCGAAAAAAAGCTGACGTAGTTTAAATTCATCATGTATTTCATAGCTATTGAAACGAACAGAAGCTAAGAACTTTAAAGAGATAAAGAATTCCATGGAGTCGCTGCCTGGAGAACCCAAACAGATGAAATCCAAAACCAAATTTAGTTGAAGCTTTGTATTAAAAATTCTATAAAAAAGTCGAAGGCATTTATTTATTCTGATATCGTGGTAAAATCCTAAACGTTTAACATATGCTATCTTCTTATTATGATGATGGCTATGCGAAGCTTTGTTTAAATGGTCGTTTCTTCTTCGTTTGAAGTTTGCAATGATCCCAAATCAGATGTTGCTAGAGAAACTATGTTTTCTTCTATCATTTTAAGCTTTCATCTAAAGAATAAAAATAGTATTGTAACTCATCACAACCACAAAAATTCATCCATTAGAGCTTACTTCACATCGTATTGCGACAGCATTCCCTCGGAGGTTTTTTTTTTCGTTCGATCCTTGATGCTTTGAATCTACAAATATGTATGTATGTAGAAAAAATATCATTCACTAAAGACACATAATATCCCGAAAGAAAAACTTACTTTACAACCATTTTCCTATCCGAACAGTAAAGGAAACGGGGAATGAATTCGACGTGGACTTGGATACTTTCAATAGAATTTTTGTCCGTTTCTTATTTCTTTCAAGCTTGGGAGCAGAACTACTATTTGTGGATCTACTATCCCCGCTTTGGATTTTGGACAGAAAAGTTTTCTGTAGTTTCACCTTTTCTTCACACTTCGTCCTGGCCGACACGACGTAGATGTTTCCGTCTTCATTGACGTCCTTGAGCTTTTTTAATAACTTCGATTATTTATCTGTTGCTGCCAAAATTGAAATAATATTTCACAGCCTAGTATGGCATCAAACTATTTTTCTATATTTTTTTTTTAATAGATCACAAATTAAAATTTAAAAATTTCACTTTCTTTGTTTGTTTTGTTTTAAAATGTCAAAATGACAGAGAGACTTATCGCCTTCCAGTGGAAATTCCAGAAAAAGTTTAAGCGTATCGCATCGAGTTATAGAAACGCAAATTTTTCCAGAGGCGATAAGCGAGGAATGAATCGTTTCATTTTTTAACGATGCGATAAGTTATCGCCGGAGTTACAGAACATGGGTCCTGGACCCATGTTCTATAACTCAGGCGATAACTTTTCGAATCGTTAAAAAATGAAACAACTCATTCCTCACTTATCGCCTCTGGAAAAAATTGTGTTTCTGTAACTGAACGCGATAAGTGAAATTTTCGAACAGTTCTGGCTGGAATTTCCAATGGAAGGCGATAAGTAAAACTGTCACATTGACATTGTAAAACCAAAACAATTATTTTTCTTGAAAAGTTTTATAAAAATTGAAAACCTATTTGGTCTCGAAAAAAATTATGCATTAAATAGTTTTAAAAAGTGATGTGGAGAATCAAAAAAGAATATATAAAAAAAGATGCAAAGAATAGACGCAAATACATAAATAATGCTTTTCAGCATCACCGACAACAGTACCAGCTAAAACCAAAGCATTCGATACGTACGCTTATTGTTCCGGGAAACGAGTTGAGCCTTTTGTTATTGGTATTCGTGGTGGAAAAGACAACGCCAACAACTAAGAAGCAAGACGATCCACATGAATGTAATTTGTGTGAGAGAAAATTTGTACATGCTTTGGTCTTCGGAGCTCTTTTACGGCACATGGAGAAGCATGCACTGGACCTGATTCAGCACAACCATCTAGTTGTTATTCTTCATCCAAAGGTCTAAGTGTGGTTATCAAAATGTACGAGCTGTGGCCGGAATTTCAATAAGAAAATTATCTCGATGACACTATTGAACTGCTTGAAAAAGATATTAGTGCCAATAGAATCTCTATAGATTATCATAACTCATTTTTAGTCTTCAAATTTGGACGATGCACCTCAAGATGGTCATTCTGAGTTGTGCTCTGCAATGTGAGTTCTGTGAAATGATTTTCTCTCAAGTTTCGTATTTGTTTGCAAACTGTGCTTGTCATCGACCTAGCCGACAATGCCAATGAAAATGCTCGCAAGGACATAGGGATTGCTGGCCTAAGAAAGATAAAGTTTGCTGCGGAAACATCAGCACTTCGAAAAGCTTTGCAGGATAAAACAACAGGTGAAGAAGAATTAAGAGATGAGATTGTGCAGCTTAAGCAAGAAGTTGTTCGGTAAGTTAATCGAACAGCATAATATATATTTATTTTTATTTCATTTTTGTTTTCAATTTTTAACAGGTTGGAACACTGCAAGACATGTGAAGGTGTTTGGAGTATTTGAAAAATGTTTGTATCAGCTTTTTATCCACCAAGAGCATTTAAGGAAAACATCATATGATCAATGCTATTGATGCATTTCTGCAGTTTACTTCTGCAGAAATTCACAACATTAACAGTATATTCCATAAGAAATAAGGTGAAATAAGGCATGTATCAAATCTAGTGGGAGCTTCAATGTGATGACCAAATTTAAATAAAAAAATAAACGCAAATATTAAATGTTTCCCTTGTTTGAATAAATATTTTATTTATGTAGGTATCATTCACATTCCACAGCAAATTTTGGTTTATTTTGCAAAATGAGCGGCAATACCATTTGATAAATAGCAAAGGAATGGGTAGCCTCCAAGAAGATGGATGCTGCCTAAAGTATATATTTATATTTGGCATAGGTACATTCTCAAAGACTATCTTATCTACCAGCACCTTACATCTTTGTAATTCTTTTCGTCGATAAGTTCTTGAATCTTCGTCATCAGATTGTTTTTTTTATTTTAATTAAGTCATATGCAGTTGTAATGCCTTTGTAGAGTGACAAAATGCCTGAAATCCTTATAAAATTAAATGAAACCATTCGCATATTGTCGTTACACAAGTTGGCGATCTCCGGATTGGTCCTGTGCAGAGCACAAATCGTCGCAAGAACTGAAATTTAGACAAGTTATTAGGTATGTTATTTAAATCGTGGTATAGATTTGTTTGTAAGGATATGTTGTCGTTATTCTTGAACAAAAAATATAAATAAATTCATCAAAATGTATACATCTACATATTTGTTTACCTTTTTGGCTGGATCCATTTCATTTTTTAAAATGTGTGTTTTATTTTATTTTATATTTTTAATTTACTCGCCAGCTCTTAGGCCAGCGATAAGTTTTGGCATTTGAAATGAAAAACTTATCGACTTTCTAAGATACAGAAACCCATTTTATCGAATCTTTCCAGGATTTCTATTTCCATTGTTTCAGTCGATAAAATTAACGACTGTCAAAGTAACAGAAACCCGATGATGCGATAAAATTAATTTCGTTCCAATTTTCATCGTTTCTCGACTATTTTTATCGATTCGATAGTTACAGAACATGGGTCCTGGATTTCAACGAAATCTTCATGAAATTCTGCTCCACCCATTTGAAATTTCGAAATTTTTTAGCTGAAATCTCGGATTTCGTTTTGGCGGGAACATAGCTAAGGAAGTTTTTATTCCAACAACTAAATCCGGATTTATTTAATCCAAAAATTTAAATCCATGCCCATATTATTCACTCTGAACACGCCTTAAATCTAATGGATTTAAAATGTCCTTAATCCAAATGTAAAATGTATTTAAATCCAAATTAAGATCGTTTAATCCAAATGTCAAATTTGCGAAATGTCAAATTTCTCCCGTGAAACTATTTGTTTACTTTGAGTCTGATTACACGATGCATTTTTTCGTTCGTTTCATCTTTTGTCTTTTTGACAGGTTTGTACCTTCATGATTACACACAACGACAAAATTTCATGCGTGATTTTGACGTTCAACAAATTTGAGGTTCATTTATTGGAAAATAGGCAGTAATAATAATTAAAAATATTTTTACATCACTTCTTGTTCAAATTTATACCTAATTATGAAAATCAATTTTTAATCTCATTATATAAATTTTATAAGCATTCCCTGCCTCTACTCATAATATGTCAAATCATAAACGCCAAAGTTCAACCGGAAAGTCTTAAAATTTTCATACGTGCTTTCGTTACTCCTTCACCAAATGTGTAAACAAAATGAAACGAGAAACGACCGAACAAACGAATCGTGTAATCAGGCTCTTAAACTAATTTATTTCACACTGGTAAGATTCTGCGAGCGCACAAGCAATCAGAAACTTGAAATGTCAAGAAAAAGTGAATTATATGAAATTGTGTTTTAATCTGGATTTAAGTACTTAAACTGACCTCCGGCGGGCAGTTTAAATCCAATTGGATTAATCGATATTGGATTTAAAAAATTGGATTTAAGTTTGGATTAAACGAGTGAATAATATGGGATTGGATTTAATGTATGGATTTAAAATACTTTTAATCTAAATTTAAGTTTTAATCTGGATTAAACTAGTGAATAATATGGGCGTTAGTAAATCATGCCGATTAGTCAATTCGCAATTCGATTCGCACTGGATTCGCATTCGCATTTTTTCTCAATTAATTAACTCTTCGAATGAACTATATTATCGATTCCTGAACTTCCCTACCATTTTCCGAGCTATATTATCGCTTTTGTCATTTATTGACATTTCAAACGTGACACGCAAACGTGACACGCAAACTCAAGGGGTGTTCAGACAGTCCTCACGTCAAAATGAATCACCTCATATTAAGCCTGTCTAAACATAATCCTAAAATTGTAAACAATTTCATTCTTCAAAAAGAATATTAAATAATTTACTTTAGCTAAACTATACTTTTAAATTCAGAATTATAAGTCTAAATTTACATTTCTGTGTTATTCATTATGATTTTCTGGCAAAAAAAAAGAAAATCAACAGCATATTCGCGACAAAATTGGTGCGGATGTAAAATGGGAAAGTTTGTATGGAGAGCGAAAGGTTTGCGGTTTCACTAATATCAAATTTATTGAACAAAATGTCGGTGGTGCAGGTAATGTTACCGACAGTCATTCAATTTTATATCTCGAATTCACTGATAGCTAAAATCTCGAAAATGAGTTGAATCGTGACATGAGCTCATTCGCCGAATTCACTTATAGAGGTGAATATTTTACGCAAAGTTGAAATTTTGTTTCCATAATTTCTGTACGAGGGTTGTAACCGATGTTTTTTTATACAATCTTTTCCCAGCGAAACATTCTGCCTCCGTCAACTTGATATATTGAGCGCACAGTTATGTCGTTTTTCACTGAAATCTGAAAGATTTGACTTCAAAATCTAGAATTGCTGTTTTGAATGAAAAAACATCTGGGAATATTTTTCTCATTTTTTTTTTAAATAAAACACGAAAAAGTGCTAATCTTTTCCCAAAAAGATCAAATCTTTTCAACAGGATGGTATGCAGAAACTCAGATGTTTTTTCTCCTTCGCACTCATGAAAATTCAAAAAGAGTCAGACGCAAAGAATCATCGTGTAATAGGGGACATGGGGGTCTTTGAACTTGTGTTCCTTGCTTAATATTATCATTTCATACCATTTCGTTTCAAAAACTCAACGTCGAAAAACAGCCGCTGTAGTAAATTTCATTACATAAACCTGTCAAAGAAAACCATTCGAAAAAGATTCCTGCAAGTATTGCTTTGTATTTTGTTGAAATTATTTAATGGCATCTTTGCTGAGGAATCTAGGATATAAATTGGCTACTAATCTGGCAGCCAAAAATGGTATCTTTTCAATAACTCCCAACAAATTGATTGTACTATCATAACTTCTTTATTATATAGCTTCATCACCAGCTAGTCGTCTGGCTCTTATGAGATTCGCAAGCGCTGCCACAAGGAAACCCGATGAGCGACGTAACAACTTATTTTTTATTAAATTTAATTGGAAATTTAATATAGGCGATTTAATCTTCTAGCAACTGTCCGCAAATCAGATGAAACGGCTCGTTCTCATTTGACCGATTTTGGAAAGTACGTAGCCGAGTGTCTACCAAAATACGTACAAAAGGTTCAACTTACCGCTGGCGATGAACTCGAAGTTCTAATTTGTCCAGAAGGAGTTGTTCCAGTTTTGCAATTCCTCAAGGATCATCATCAGGCTCAGTTTGCGAATTTGGTTGATATTGGTGGAATGGATGTGCCCAGTCGCAAATACCGCTTCGAAGTGATTTACAACATTTTGTCGTTGCGTTACAATTCTAGAATTCGTGTCAAGACCTACACCGACGAATTGACACCCTTGGACTCGTGCTATGAGGTCTTCAAAGCCGCTAATTGGTATGAACGGGAGATTTGGGATATGTACGGTGTGTTCTTCGCCAATCATCCCGATTTGCGTAGAATTTTGACCGATTATGGTTTCGAGGGCCACCCACAACGTCGCGACTTCCCTCTGTCGGGTTATGTTGAGGTAATATATTTATATTTTTTCGTTGGTGTAGCAATTTTCATTTGCATGTTTTGTTATATTCAGCTCCGATATGATGATGAGAAAAAGCGTGTCGTTTGTGAACCATTGGAATTAGCTCAGGAGTTCCGTAAATTTGACTTGTCTGCTCCCTGGGAACAGTTCCCTAATTTCCGAAACGCCAATCCTCCAGCTGTGACTGTCGAAACAAAAGACCAGAAGAAGTAGAAATAGTCCATTTGTTTTTAAATTAAATAAACAATTAAAGGAAATAGTGGCATTAAATCGTATTATTTCCATAACCTCCTCATTATAAAATAATGAATTAGTTATATATAAACAGCCTTATTCATAAACGCATCATAGCTTGTGCATAGTGCTATGCACTCGTTATAATGCATCTGAACGCAAAAACCTTATTCATAAAACTTATGCAACGTTACATATACTCATTATAAGCTAAACGAGTTTGGATGCTGAATAGTGGCAACATAAGGATATTTTAGTATCAAAATGTCACTAACACACAAAAGTGAAATATTTTGATATGCGCACATATACCTATTCTTCCCAATAAAAAATGTGAGCAAAGAAATAATGAAATAAAACAACAAAACAGATTATTTTCTCAAAAAAACTAATTTTCTTTTATTTATGCACATATGTTAATGCGTATCTACTATAAACAATAAATAACACATTGAAAATAGACTATGTATGCATGTAGTTGGAAAACCCGCTATATAAGGAGTAATTTTTACCATGGCGGCAAATAATACAAAAACAATGGGATTCAAAAGTTAGATTTCAAAAAAAAGATTGGGCACTTATGTACGCCCATTGGAAGTTATGAAGGGTGTTTTTTTAGACGTGGTTTTCAAGAAGAAATAGAACGCATATAATTTAATGGTATGGCCAAGAATTTAGCTTAATTGTAAAGATAAGGGTTTGCCATTATGTTTTAAAAATGATTTCGAGCAATTTTCAAGCCACCGCGACTGGCTCGAATAAATTGACGACGCGGATTGACTCATTCGGGTCTTCTTCGATACTCTGCTCTACAGCAGCAATAGCGTCTTCGCTGCGCACTGTACGGCGTCCCTGAGGATGCGCAACCGATGGTTGCTCGAATTACCGACTCTGCTGGGCGGTTATATCTACCGAATATTGGACGCAGTGCGCGATGCGCGAACCGTTCATTTGTTCAGGAGTTTATTCATTATGAAATGGCAAGCCCATAGAACCAATATTCTTCTTTGGGCAAACCAAACTGGTCATAAATCAAGTGACAGCTGTCAAAAAGACCAACTCCGAAAAAAGTATTGCCGGATTGAAAACCACACGTTTAAAAAAAACACCCTTTACTTGTCCCCCTCAATCCATCTATCTCCCCACACGTCCAAATAATGTCCATTATTCATATGACCATCAGTCAACAAATCTGCGCTTCCTTTAACCCTCGGTTTTGAGCAACTCCGGTCGGTGGAATAAAGGCGAAGTACAAAAACTTAAATTTCTGAGGTAAATACACAGGTTTACAAATATCGGTTAACTTTTTGACACATGAAAGTGAGGGTCATTGTAGGGGTAATTTTTTCCGCTGAACTCAAATCAGCTATCCGTTTTTCGCTATCGGCTCAGGTTTTCGAGATATCACCGTTATAAAGCGCAAAAAAACCTTTTTTCGACATTTTTGGGGTTATGTAACTATGCGAATTGATTTTTATTTTTCTTAATTGTATAGATTTCTGAAAGTTCTAATCTTAATCTTCATCTTTTTTACTTTTTGAGAGATATTAAATTAGTTATTAGCCCCCATCTGACTTCATATAATTTTAAAAATGCTTTCTCTTTGGCTTACGTCGTTTTCGACAGGAGCAGGTAAAATATGTTCTTAAAAGAGTTTTTAGTGAAGATTTCAAATCTGAAATCCATTTCTTGCTATCAGCTCAACTTTTGGAAATAAATTAAAAAATCATCCGTTTTTGACCATAGTTTTTTTTAGTTTGAAATAACTCTTACAAATTAAAACTAAGTGTAATGGAACTGCTAGGTTCATTTAAATTTTGGTCCGTTTCAAGTACAAGAGACCAACAATAGTCACTTAACATACCATCACCCCAAAAACCTTTGCAACGTTTTTCTATTCTTTCTAAATCTTGGTGAAGTCGCTATCCTTGCTCATCACATTATATTGAAAAATGCAACTGAGGATTTCTCAAAAAGGAAAAGGGATATTGGGACGATTAAAGCTGAATTTTGAAGATTAAGATTAGTACTTTCAGAAAACTGTACAGTTAAAAAAAATAAAAACCAATTCGCATAGTTACATAACCCCAAAAATGGCGAAAAAAGGTTTTTTTTTAGCTTTCTAACTGTAATATCTCGAAAACCAGAGCTGATAGCAAAAAACATAACGGATTTGAGTTCAGCACGAAAAATTACCCTTAGGTCAATTTTTACTTAGTCATGTCGAAAACCTTGTGATATGATCAATCTCAAAAAAACATGATTCCTTCCAATGGGAATGAAGTAAAGTAGCAATCGAAATAATACATTTCTCTAAGGAAAAGAATTCTGTCCGATTTTTAATAATTTTTTATCATCGTAGCTGTTCCGATTAATAAATCGGTAATCCCTCTGGCAAAATTCAAAATAAAAGCAACACTTGTATCGCTTTTCGCTCCTTCATTGACATACTAATATAAGTAAAGGAAAGTAAAAGTTTGATTTCAATTAAGATTTGTTTTTAATTTTTGCATCGATATTTATACATGAAAAATATTGATTAGGAAAAATAAAAAACTTACCACATTCAGTACGACCAGCTGTTTGTATTATTGAAGTTAAGACCAGACATTGCAGCAAATTCCAAACCATAACCAGTCGGCCGGGACCGTCCGAAGAGAGTAATATTTTTGATGAAAGACAAGATATTAGGGCTGGACATACCATCGTTTTCCATTTAACCACTTCATATTTGGAAGTCAAACCTCAAATCTTTAGTTACAAATAATAGGACACAGAATAAGATTTTAATGTAACATGTTAACCTGTGCAATGGCCTCAACATAAGGAGAGGTAACAATCATGATTGTGTGAAAAATAAAATAAAAATAAATTTCCTAAATCCTAAACTTGTTGGGCGATTTGGGCCACTCTTATCTCTTCGTGACTTTCTCTCTTTTTAAAGCGTACGCTGCTGATGCGAAACAAAATATTTTTATAGTCTTCAACAAGACAACGAAATACTTGCGAAAACAGCGGAAAATGTAATGAGAGTTTCACCTATTGCAAAAAAAAAAAACAGAAACAGATTTCCTCTTGTAAAATTGAAATTAGTGAAATTAGCAAGAGAGAAAATCTGCTCGTCTAAAAGGATTCTTACTTTATTCATAACTTCTTAAATTTTTTTTGTTAAATTATCCTTCAATGGTAATTAATCATTGGTGAAGTTCATTAATCTTTTAAATATTAACTTTTCTATAAATTTCTTCATCGGAATTTTTGTCAATCACACGTTTAATTTTATTTTGAACTCTTAAGAATAGATTCATTAAATTGATCTTCTACAGACACGATCATTACATGAATCTTACAACAAAAAATATATGATATACCTATTAGATATATTTTGTTTTTGTTTTGTCTGGAACAGTATAAAAATAAAAATAATTTTCTTTATAACAACATATAGATTTACAATATCTATAAAAATACATTCAATTTATATATTAAAATCCATATACATAAATAGAGGTATCTATATGTATACAAAGTAATTAAAATTCAATAAACAACAAAATGTTTAGTTAGTTTATTACTACATTTTGGTATTTTGTATAGCTTACAAATTGTCTATATAAAACTTTACTAAAGATTTATTATTTCTTTTGCTAAAATGTTTTGTGTGTGTATGTAAAGAATTGTTGATAATAATAACTTACGACAATTACAAAATATCTATATGTATATATTTGTAGTTAACTATAAGGTAGAACAAAATGTACACAGTTTAAAGTTTCCTTTTGTATTTTTGTTTTGCTTCTAAGTGAAGAGTGTGATTTAACCAGAGGTGGATTTGTATCTTGTATTATAGTTAAACATACATTTACACTCATTTGATTTTCTTTAATAATCTACGATTGAAAGTTAGCATTTTTTGTGAATTAAGGTACATTTATATTTTATAGTATAATACATATAATTATTATTATATTTAGGTGTTCTTTGATTTATGTTTTCAGAGTTTTATTGGCACAAACTAAAATTTGCTAAAAAAAATGTTCTGAAAACATTTTCAGTTGTGTTAAAACATAACGGTCTAAGCCGTTATTTAAATATTTACAAATATTCTATTCATATTGTTTTGTACTCAACAAAGATAAAAACTTTACAAATTTGCATTAACATGACTTTTGTTGGATTTTTTTTTGTTTCTTGCTATGTTTAACTTTAAATAGATTCGGTTTTCGAATAATGCCGCAGATTACTTCCACCACTGCCTCCTCCACCAGACGAAGAAGTGTAATTTTTATTGTTGTCATTGGTGGAGGAAGTATTTTCCGTTGAAAGGCGTTCATGATATTCTTGGAAACAGGGAACAATACAAAGATTTGTTTGACATTCTGGACAATGATATTTGGTTTTGCGGCGTAATATTCTGCCATGGCCGTCAATGGTGTTCCAACAGAAATTACAACCCAATGCTGGACCTGGTCGTATAACCGGACAATGACTGGATCGAGGGTTTTCCAAACTAATAATTTCACGATTGGTCTGAAAAAAAATAAATATAAATATAATGAATTTTGTTTGTCTGTTAAGTAGCTTTAAAAGTAAGGTTTAAAAAAGAGTTACAGTAAAATCGGTAAAACATAAATGCAATCACACATATATTTGACAGGTGATTGGATTATTTACCTGAGGTGAAGACACTGATCGTTGCAATTCTTCATTTTTAACACGTAAAGTGGGCATATGTTCAAAGGAGCTACTTCCCAAATTTAAAGTTGTTGCTGCCGATGAAGGCACCGGACTTGGTGGCTCTGATATCAAAATAACTGAAGACGCATGTGTTGGGGTCATGTGTTGCGCACTTTTCGAATGAGAACTATTCTCAGCCTCTTGTTTCATCGTTGATGATGTTGTTGGTTGTTGAGTTATTAAATGAGCAGAATTACTCGACGTCAATGCACACGTGGCCGTTGCGGATGGTAGGACTTGACTTCCAGTTATAATATAACCACTACTAGTGGTTACAACATGAGGATATATGGCATCAGAAACTGATATGTGACCAGATAGCGTGGACGAAAGTGGATGGGAGTGTTGGCGGTGCAGCCCTAGTCCAAATGTAGACGAAGTTGATGAAAGTCCCATGTGACTTTGTTGGCTCGGCAAAAGAGGGTGCGAGTGCTGTTTAACCAAAAATGGTGTACTTTGTGGAACAGAAAGCAGATGAGGTGACGAAGGTACACAACTGGGGGCCGGTTCAGATGCATGACGCTCAATTCGAGGAGGTACCGTCAGTAAAAGTGAAGGTGATGAACTTGTCACTGTACCACTAAAAGGATCAAATTCAAGCGTCGAAGTTTCCGGCGATATTTGATTATTGGCGTCACTATCCCTTTTCACTCGTGGTTGACGGATAAGAAAACGATTACGCTTACTGCCCATAACGCTTAACGTTGAAATAGATGAAACTGTGTTTGATGCCGGCGGGGTTCCTATAGAAAAGATAAAAAGTTAAACAAACATTAGGGAGGAACATTATTTTAATACAATTTGAATAAAACCGGCTCAAGATGGAAATTTAGTTCCCAAAGAGCGTTGCATTCAAGTGAACTAAACAAACTTGTAATAATAATTTAAATAAAACATACAATGATGAATTATAAAGCTTCTTTAAAAAGATAGATATCGAGGGAAAATTAGGCTAGGTACAGAGCACCGGATTAAAATTTCTTCACCGACAAAAAACGTCGAAGCGTTGTTTCAAAAATTGTAAATGAAATAGCTTACAAAGCTAAATAGACATTCATTCAATAATAATAATAATAGTTTTAATTGTATGTCTCTAAGACCTTAGGTCTTTTAAATGCAATCTAAAATTCACGGCACTAGTTAGAAAGAGTAGGAGGATAGGAAATATTTGGCACAGTGGATTGAAATCAAGGTGTTTATTATTTCATTAAATCCCACGGGTGGCGTCCAGTTAAGCTAGGAGAATATAACAAAAAAGAATGCTACCTAGAGAGGGACTCGAACCCACACCTCTAAGTTTGCAGCCAAGCACTTCATCCACGACCCCATTGCCACCCGTAATTTCAAATTTTCTTGTATGTTTTATTACTATTAAATATATGTATGTACGTAACACTTAATTAGAATGACGAAATATCGGCGCATTCTGACTGTGGATTTTGAGTTTTATTGAAGACATCAAACCTTAACAGCTATATTATTCACTCCAGGTGTAAGTAAGGTTTAAGTGAATTTTAAACCTGTTCTATTAACTCGCATTTTTTAAACTTTTCAATTTAAACTTTTGTTCATAATATTCACTCAAAACGCGCATTAAACTCGGTGGATTAAAAATACATTACAACCGGATGTAAAATTGTTTAAACTTGACTATACACCGATTTTAAACATACGGAATGTCAATAATTTGACATTTGCCAGCATGTGTTTCCTGTTTCTTCGTTTCGTGTTGTTGTGTTTCAAATTGTATCTTTCAAAATTTAAAAAATTGAGTTGGTGTTTGAAAAAAAAAAATCAAAATAGTGAAATTATTGTCTATTAATTTATCTCAATTTAGGTATGTATGTATAATAAATTGATACAAGAAAATGTCGAATCGCAAAATAAAAGGTGATGATTATGGAAGCAATAACACAAAAAAGAGGAAAACGTTTTTCCCAAACCGAAAATATTTCCTGAAATCCACATCATCATAATCATCGACGCAAGCCCGCTTGTACATACGGTACACTCGACGAGAACGACGTTGATTCTCCATCTAGTCCAGAAATTCATCTTTTGACGACGAAGACATCACCATTTCATTTATAAAATCCATTTTATTTTGTTGCTTTTTTATTTTATCTTTAATAATGTACATATGTGCGTAAAAACTTCAAATATGACTTTGCTTCGCTTAAATGAGTGAATGTACTGAAAATCTAGTTTACACCCGGGGTTAAACTACTTTAACAGCTCCCTGGAGGGCAGTTAAAATTGAATCGGGTTAAACGCGACAAAGTTTAACAGCCATATTATTCAGTCAATTAATCCGGTTTTAAATTTACACCTTGGTTCAAAGTGAGTTAAGTCTCAAAAGTTCAACCCAGGCGCATAATATTCACTATTAAAACCCGGTAATAAACTCTATTTATTAAACTTTGTCACGTTTAACCCGACTCAATTTTAACTGCCCTCCAGGGAGCTGTTAAAGTAGTTTAACCCGGGTGTAAACTAGATTTTCAGTACATTCACTCATTTAAGCGAAGCAAAGTCATATTTGAAGTTTTTACGCACATATGTATGTACATTATTAAAGATAAAATAAAAAAGCAACACAATAAAATGGATTTTATAAATGAAATGGTGATGTCTTCGTCGTCAAAAGATGAATTTCTGGACTAGATGGAGAATCAACGTCGTTCTCGTCGAGTGTACCGCATGTACAAGCGGGCTTGCGTCGATGATGATTATGATGATGTGGATTTTAGGAAATATTTTCGATTTGGGAAAAACGTTTTCCTCTTTTTTGTGTTATTGCTTCCATAACCATCACCTTATATTTCGCGATTCGACATTTTCTTGTATCGATTTATTATACATACATAAATTGAGATAAATTAATAGACAATAATTTCACTGTTTTGATTTTTTTTTTTCAAACGCCAACTCAATTTTTTAAATTTTGAAAGATAAAATTTGAAACACAACAACAAGAAACGAAGAAACAGGAAACACGTGCCGGTGTATAGTCAAGTTTAAACAATTTTACATCCGGTTGTAATGTATTTTAAATCCACCGAGTTTAATGCGCGTTCTGAGTGAATATTATGAACAAAAGTTTAAATTGAAAAGTTTAAAAAATGCGAGTTAATAGAACAGGTTTAAAATTCACTTAAACCTTACTTACACCTGGAGTGAATAATATAGCTGTAATAAATAGCGTTTATTACCGGGTTTTGATAGTGAATATTATGCGCTTGGGTTGAACTTTTGAGACTTAACTCACTTTGAACCAAGGTGTAAATTTAAAACCGGATTAATTGACTGAATAATATGGCTGTAAGACTTCTCTCTATAATATTACTTACTATTCCACAGTTTTGGCTATTCATTAAGCAAACTTTAGGGGGATATTATGGAAATGTATTTCATTGAGCTTGGAGTAAACTTGTTCCATCAAATCGATCAATTGCATAATATTTTGATTAAACGGTTAAAAATAAGAATACATTTACTTTTTTTATTAATTTTATATATATATATATATTTTGTTTTTAAACATTGAAAATTACAATAATTTATTATGCGTTTTCATAAATTTATTCTTTTGCTTTTCATCAAATGTATGTTTTTTTCTTTTTTTTTTTAATTTTTCATTTTTTCTTCTATTTTATTTCACGAGACATTTTTTTTGTAGTAACATTGTGAAACAGCAAAAGAATCTATTTCTAAATCTAGTATTGTTTTTTTTTGTTTATTATTTTTTGTTCACATTTATATATAGTTTTTAATTTATTATTTATAGGACTTTATAATTAGGATTGTAAAAAGTAGTGTTTTGTTTGTTAATTATTAATTACTTCTTTATTAATAAATGTTTTTATTTTTTTTGTTCATACATATATATAATAATCAACTTAAAACACACAAAAATGTGATCTTATTGTTTTAAAATTTCTTTTTTAATTTATTTTGCACTTTCTTGCATTATTTATAACGTAAAGAATTTTAAGAGTAGGTTGAATCTATATAATAATATATATATTTATTTTTAATATTTAAAATTTGACCTTAAACTAGCTTAATTAAAAAACTCCTAATAAATACGAATATGCAACTGTTGTGTTTTCATTTTTTGTTTGTTTCTAAAATAATTTATAAAGATTTTCTGAGTAAGATATACATTTTTTAGAAATGAAACTTTAAGTTTAAATTAAGAAAATTAATAAAACTAAAGGTTGATGGTCTTGAGGAATTTTTGGAATTTGGTTTTGCATTTATTTATATTGGCAGAAGTAGCTGCACGATTTTAATTTGTAAAAATTGACTATTTGTGGACTTATAACAATATGTATTTCTTTTTTTTTATTGTTCTCCTAACCATTCTGCCAATAAGTGGAAGGGCTTGATTTGGAGACTTTAGTGGATACAAGATATGTGTATATAACCATCAAACAAATTAAATCAGAAAAATTAACTGAAATACTATGTATGAAAAAACAACAACTAGACTGTACATTGTGTGGACTTGGTTTTTTTCATTTATGAATAACCTTTACTTTTATTTATATCTGCTATAAAACGTCTCTAGAGTTCTTTTTAGTCATCCTAAATGGAATTAAAGTTAATACTTTGCAGATTCATTGCAGAAGGATTAACGTTTACACCGCTATCAACATAGCGCTGTCGAGACATTGTGTGTATACTGGTCGGGAAGTCCATGTGCCTGGTATCAAGGAAGCCCATCACGCCCATGGGATGTGTGTGCGGGGTGCACATGAGTGGCGTGGGCGTATCCGATGTGGGAGGAACTTGCATGTTAATAGCTGACTGGTTAATATGCTCGTAGTTTTCGATCGTTGTTTCCTCGTTGGTGGGCGTTGGCGATGGCGAGAGATTCTCTTGCTTGACTACCCGACTCTTTATGCTCGGCCTACTGATGGGATACCCCCGCTTCTTGTACTCTAACCATAGAGTACGGTTATTCACTCCGTAAAGACGGGCGGCCTTGCAAAAGCCAATTCCACCCGATCGCACCGCTTCGAGTGCCCGAATAAAGTTTTCGTCACCTTGAGGATTTACAGAGCGCTTACGCTTAACTACAATAGTAGTTTGTGTGGTTTGGTTGCCCGACTGGACTTGGCTGTTGTTAACAACACCTGTTCCACTGTTACCTGCTGTGTTAACCACAGTAGTGGTCAGCGGCCCACTGTTGCCAGTGTTATTGCCATTGGCACTATTGCCTGCACCACTGCCAGAGCCGGCGGTACTTGCGGCGCTGGTCGTCGTCAGGCCCGAGGGAACTGTGTTCATCTGATGGACTGGCGATTGGGTTGGTGTCGGTCCTTGACTGTACACCGATTGCACCATTGCCGACTCATTTGGCGACGTTGGCGTCGATAGGTTCTGCGAGTAGCTGCCCACTAGACTATTGACGGAAATGATTTGTGGCGAATACGAGGAGTTTGTGTAGTGCATTTGAATGTGACCATGCTGCGGTTGTTGTTGTGTGTGGCTGAGTCCGCTAGTTGCACTGGAATTGTTGCCATTTGAATTGTTGGCATTTTGCTGCTGCTGTTGTCGATGCTGTTGTTGTTGTTGTTGTTGCTGCTGTTGCTGCTGCTGCTGTTGTTGTTGCTGTTGTTGCTGCTGCTGCTGCTGTTGCTGATGGTCCGTTGTATTTTGATTTCCAGTATTGCTCGGGTTGTTGTTGTTGGTTGATTGATTACTCAATCCTCCGTTTGGATTGTTTGTGCTGCCATTACCAATTAAATTGGGCTGACATGACGACAGCGAAAATCGGGAATAATTTGAATCAACGACCGTCCATTGCAGACCTGGGAGTAGAGGAATGAGAGCCATAATTAGTTCTATTTTTTTTATTTATTCTTTTTTTTGTTTTGATTTCTTAAAGATTCGACTAAATACAAACTATTTTTTGTTTTGTTTTTTAGTAAAATATTCAGTTTCATTTGTATAATAAATATTTAGAAAAAAAAAAATACTAGTGCAAGTCTGTTCATTTTTACTAAACAAAGTTAAATAATTTGTATTATGCATAGCTTTTTTTTGTTTTGTTCTCTTTATTTGAAAAAAGAAATATGCATTACAAAACAAAAGGTAAAATACTGTATATTGAAATATCCCTACAGGCCGTTTGTACATCTTTACAAAAGTCCAACGCACAATCTTGTATTGGTTTTATTGTTCTGTGTTTAAATGCAAATCAATAAAATAATACATGCTCGCACGTTGAATGACGTTGATAAGACGAAGTTTTAAAACAGTCTTTTTGGTTTAAAAAAAAACCGAATGATTTTCATTTTTGTTTGTTGTGAATTGTAAATAAATAAAAAAATAAAACAAATTCTTCTATAGCTCTTTTCTCCTGATCCCAGATAGCAAGGAAGTTGTTGTTGAAAACCAAATTAGTTTCTCTTGCCTAATTTTCTTTTCGTTTTGAAAAGTTTTTTTTTCTTTTTAAACAATAAGTTGCTTTGGGGGAAAGTTGTAGTTGTTTAAGCAAATTTTGTAGTTAAATTATTGTCAGCGTTAGTTTTTTATTTTATTATAATAAGTTAGGAAGTAAGCAAATAAGATTTTTTTTAACAAATATCATTTAAAAAAATATAGATTAAAGGAAAAACATCTTAAAATAAATGGTATTCCGATTAAACAAACACAAAATGATTAGAAAAGTATTTTTTTATGAACAACTTTCAGAAATTTACTACACGCTGGGAGAAAGAATTTTAGTTTTTGCTTTTCACTCGAATATGCCAGCGTTTAATATAAATTATTTGTTTTACTTTTAAAAAATGAAGTTTTTAATGAGATTCTTTAAATTTGAATGCATATTTGGTTGAATCGATGCTTAAATGGATCAGGATAATATTAGTCTTTGTTGGATTAAGAACATACAGATTCCATTTACTATGGATCAGGATAACCTTTTGTCAATGTCAAACAAATTCCCTTATAAATGAAACATTTTTCGTTGAATATGTAAATGTTATAGCATAAAATGGATGTGCTTTTAAATGCAAAATTTCAAGTCATTCAAGATATGAATCATTATTGGGTGGATCATTCATAAAAATAACGAACGTCGTGGTTTGATTTGAGATGATCAAATATAATGAATAAGAATAATGTCTAGATGAATAAGTTTATGAAGCTGTGTTTTCACAATTAAACAAATAAATGTAAAAAAATGAAATTAAGTTTCCAATATGCCATTGTGTTAGAGATCTTGTCATGACAGAACCCAATAAGTCAGCCAACTCTGGTTTCTTATGGACTAAAAACATGTTCTACATGTCGCCGGCTTTTTGTCAAAACCTCATAAGTCAAAAATGAAAAGTATTCAGTAGACATTTTAATTAGAACCTAAAAGGTTTTTAAAACTGATTATCCAAAAGGAACCATGAGACAGCAACGAGACATTGATATTTGGATTTAGTCATTTTTTGTTTAAGTTTAGTTTAGTTAAGTTTATTTAATTCGTTGATATGCTATACAAATTAAGATAAATAATATATATGTATATATAATATCTTATTATTTGTTTGCCTTAAAATACATTGAAGTGCCATTTTAAGACTGAAGAGTTTTTAGCGATACCATTTTTTCGATATAAAGTTCAGACTCATTCAAAGCTTTCGCAATAAATAGCAATCGCAGCAACAAGGTAAAGTTTAAACCTTATCCAAAGAGGAAAAATTCCGATATGTCATCAGCGGACTAAAATTAAAGGGACAAATCAAATATGTGTGCACATACATATATGTACATAAATACGGAACTTTGTTTTTAATTAAAATTGGCATTATTTATATTTTTATCTAAAGTAAAAACTATGAAGTTAATATTTTTTTTTCTTTTGTTCAAATGGCCAATGTCAAACTGGAATTTAACAAAGCTCACATTGTACCACCCAAACAAAATTCTTGTTCTGAAATTCGCAGGTAAAGGAAACTTTCTACTTCCTCGTAAGCTCTGTCTTTAAAAAAAAAAAAGATAAAGTATACAATTTGGAACGTTGGACAAAGAATTTGATCGGTGAAAATTGAAGAAAATCGTACAACTTCTGAACCAAGATAATGCGAGATGAGTGAAAGTACTTGTTATTTTGTATAATGTCATATAAACGATTATTAGTTATAAACGCTCTTATATATCATCAAATTTGAGGGTTAATTTGCGACGTCTTTACAGAATTATTCAATATTCTTGAGATCACACAAATTTCCTTCAAATTCAAATCCTTTTTCTCTGTATTTTATATCAGTACTCAGAAATGTTACTCCAGAATCTTGTTCAAATCTCTGAGATTTCGGAGAAACATAAACTGAAACAAAGCATCTAGAATATCCTCGGTTCAGAGCATGCTCGCTGTGATCGTAAAATTTGCGTGTATGACGAAATTCATACAAAACGAGCAGACACAATCAAAAAATAATCCGTAGATTTAAAATACCAATACAACATCGCAAAGACAGTGTAGTTATTTTTTTTTAGTTTTTGTCACGGTTTTAAATTTTGTTTCGGTTTTCATACGAATCGACGAGTCTCAATCAAGTTTGGCTACGAATGAAAAATGCATGAGTTCTTCTTGTTTATTGACGTATTTTCAGTACATCAATATCTATATATTAATAATTGTTTTTTAAGATTAACCAACAAATATATTAGGTATTTTCTTCAGATTAATGGATACCTGTTTTGGAATTATATATAATTTCGAACACACATTAATCGATCAATTGTCAAAGAAGTAAACAACCTTTGTATGTATGTAGGTTTTCTACAGCTAATTGAAATTTTGTGTACAACCAAACTCATAAAAAATTTGTTATAGTCGTGATATTGCGAATATGTTGCATAATATTTCCTTTTTTTATGGAAGAAATATAAATATTTTCTATCCCTTATTATTATTCGAAAATGTGCACCAATATCTTGAAATGACATTTGAAGTCAAAACAAAAATTATGGATTGCAATCGTATACAAACTCAAAATTTTGATTGATACTATTTATGAAAACTCGTTGTAACTATGAAAATTTCGAAAATGTGCACCAATATCTTGAAATGACATTTGAAGTCAAAACAAAAATTATGGATTGCAATCGTATACAAACTCAAAATTTTGATTGATACTATTTATGAAACCACCCGTTGTTATGTTAAAACTTTAAGAAAATAATATTGTAACTATGAAAATTTTGTTAAATGGTATCCATTTACATATTATAAAATATTTTGTATAGGAGGAATTGAATTTGTAAGTCTCTTTTATATCTTTTGATTAATTTTGTAAAAAATATTTACTTGACGATTTTATTATTAATTTTGGCTTTTTATTCACATAACCTTAGATATGTTGTCTTTTATTGCATTTCACCCTCTACAACCAAGCATATTACAGAATTTCAGAGATCTCCGAGATATCGAAACCTTAACAGGACTCCCCCAGCTAAATTACTCAGTCTTGCTTTCGATTACTTAAATTTTAGAAACGTGAACTGGCTCATTAAGAGTAAAATATTTATTATACAACATCAGTTATGACGACTATCGATCAAAGAAAGTTACAGAGAAACATTGATTGTAATTAGATTATTATCAACAGAAAAGAACATTCCAAAATTCAAGTACCTTTTTGATTTAAATCAACAAAAAATAAATGCTCTTGGAGAAACTTCAGGGTTTACATATTTACACAGAGTAAAAAGAACATGAGACAAGCATCTACCAACAAAAACGGAACAAAACAACACAACAAAAATACACAATGATTAATTCGTTGACTCACCTGAATGCGATGACTGTGAACAACTGGCGTTCGGACCATCATGCTCTGAAGGAGTGGTGCCTCCAGAAATATCTAAGGGTAGGGTCTGTGGAACACTCAAATCCGTTTCGGGTTTCTAGAAAAAAAATAAAATAAAATAATAAGTACTTGCATGGACGATTTACAAATAAGCAAGATATTTACGATTTGCATAGTATGAGGATGGCCATTACCATCGTCTAAGCTATCGGGGGAAGAGTCTTGCTGATGACTATCAACATCAACACTTGTTGACTCCTTAATAATTTTTGTATGTAAAGTATGCCCAAGACCACTTGAATTCCCACCAAATGACATCTGACCCATTTGGGATAGGTTGATATTACCTCCGGTATCGACTCCACTGTGATCATCCGTAATTCGATCACCTGAACCTTTGAATTATGAAAAATAAAAAGTGATATGAATGGCTAATTGTTTTGCAAAATTAGTCAGTCTCACCATTATTTGAAGACTTTCTTAGTCGTTTCCTTCGTGTGGCTGGTGAGGTACCAGTGCCAAGCGGCGAAGGTGATCTCCTAAGCTGGTGCATTTGCTGCGTTTGACTCTGCTGATGATGGTGGTGATGATGATGTGGTTGTGGTTGCGGTTGTTGTTGTTGTTGTTGTTGTTGAAATTGTGACTCCGAACTACCCCACAAAGAATCTGTCCCACTGCTCTGCAGTTGATCGGGTTGATCGGACGATGATTTGCTATCGGACTTTGTAAGAGTCGCCGCATCGGTGGGCATCTCGGCTAAGCCTTTGATTTTAAGCATCTCAGCCGTTTTAAGAATGTGCGGTAATTGTTCCTGCGACACATTCACCTCACCGTAGTACATAAAATCTACCATTGTCTTGAGATCGTCGTATTGGACGTCCTTCAGAATGACAATTGGATGTTGACATGGATTCGTTGTAAAAAGAGTCTAAAAGAAAAGTAAAACAGTTAATTAAGATTAAACAATTTAAGTGAACAAGTATGTGTAATTTACTGTAGCTAATGCAATTGTGCACAGCTAAAGTCTGAAATTTTTGTTCGTAAAATATAGTTATTTAGATACAGGTTAAATTATGCATTATACAAAAAGTGCATAGCGCTTCCATGGGCCTACATCAGGTGCGGACACAGAAAAAATATTTGGGGTACCCATCCAAGTTCCGTTGAAGTTGAATCCTTATGCCTGCATGCATTTTTGAAATATACAAGCTTACACGAAAACCAAATTTTGTTTAATGTCATTTTCGATTTCAGGAGGTCAAAATTTAAAAGAAATAAAATGCACGACTTGTTCGCACGTACTTGCTCTTATGTTCAAGAGGCTGAGAGTTTAAAAAAATTGTATATAAAGACATGGAAATTACGAGAAAAAATGTTTAAAAGCATTATTTAAATTAGCTGAGGTGAAAAAAAGAACGCCATCTTAAATCTTCGTTGAAGAACTCTTACATTGCCCTTTTCGAAGAATTCAAATCTCTTTCAAAGTCTCTATACACCAATCATGTATACGAAATGGGAAGATCTCTTAAAGAAGACCCTAAGGCATTTTGGAAGTTTGTTAATTCGAAGAAAAACTCAGATGGTTACCCGGCAAACTTCATATATGAAAATTGTGCGTTGAAAGAAACCATCGACATTTGCAACGCATTTGCGAAAAACTTTCGTAACTCTTTTGTGGACACGCCTTCTGATATTGATGAAGATTACTTCAGAAATTTACACTCCTATGCCCAAACGAATTGCAATAATTTCGCTGTGGAACAGAGTACTGTTTTAGAATTACTATCATCGTTAAATGATGATTTCTCATCTGGACCAGATGGAATTCCCCCAATATTATTGAAAAAGTGTAGACATATTCTAGCTGAACCTCTTCAATTTTTGTTTGAGCTTTCTATTAAATCAGGGAAATTTCCTTGTTTATGGAAAACTTCATTCCTAACTCCAATTTTTAAAAAGGGTGATAAAACTGATATTTCGAATTATAGGCCTATATCCAAACTGTCATGTATACCAAAGCTCTTTGAACAAGTTGTGTGTGAGACTTTAGCATTCCATACCAAGAATTTAGTATGTGATCAACAGCATGGGTTTGTGAGAAGAAAATCAACAGTAACAAACCTACTTACGTTCTTGCATAAATGTTCTAATGCCTTAGAAAATGGAAGTGAAGTTGATTGCATATACACCGATTTCTCTAAAGCGTTCGACCAACTTAGTCACAACATTATTATCTTCAAACTTAAGCTTTTGGTTTTCCAACTTTCTTTATCACATGGATAAAGTCATATCTTGAAAATAGATCGTACCTAGTAGGATTTAGAAACTGCCTTTCAAATGCATTCATTGCTCACTCCGGTGTGCCCCAGGGAAGTCATCTAGGCCCATTTCTATTTATCCTGGCTATAAATGATGTTTTTCATGCATACGCTCTAGTGATATACTTATATTTGCTGATGATATGAAGATATTTAAGTCAATAAAAGCTAACCATGACCACGTTCTTCTGCAAGCTGATATTGAAAGTTTCAACATTTGGTGTGGTAAGAACGGTCTTTCTCTTAACCCTATTAAATGCCAAACAATTACTTTCTCCAGAAAGCGAATGGCAAGTGCTTTTGATTATTCCATTTCGCAGCAAAAACTTTGTCGAGTCTTTAGTTTCAAGGACTTGGGTGTTAACTTTAGCTCAAATTTAGAATTCACTGAACACATTAATTACATCGTTAATAAAGCAAGCTCCATGCTTGGATTTATAAAACGTTGGGCTAAGGAATTTAGTGATCCATATGTTACCCTTTCCTTATACAATTGTTATGTACGACCTCATCTAGAGTACGCCTCGCAAATATGGTCTCCCTTTTATGAAATTCATAAAAATCGTATTGAATCAATACAGCATAAATTCATTCGCTTTGCTTTGAAGGGTCTTCCTTGGGCTGATCCGTACAACCTTCCACCATATGAACATCGGATCCAGCTACTGCAGGTACAAACCTTATATCAAAGGCGTGTTAATAATGATTTACTATTTCTTCACCAACTTATAAATGGCCAAATAGATGCTCCTGATTTGTTAGCCTGTATAGGCATAAACTACCCCGGAGGATCTCACCACCTGCGAAGATTTGAACTATTACACGTTAATTTCCATAGAACTAACTACGGTATACATGAGCCTCTTAACCGCATGTGCAAGATTTTTAATTTAAACAGCTCCTCTGTTGATTTTAACATTAGTAAGATGGGATTAAAGAAAATATTTCGAACCAGTGCTCCACGGTCGTGATTGTTCTTATTTTTGATACCACGTGTATGACTAAAGTATTTTGTATATTGTTTGATTATGTATTTATATTAATTTTTTGTTTAATTTTGTTAATGTATTAGTATATTATTATGCATGTGTTAGATTGCCTTATTTTACTAACCACTAACACATGCACTTATGATGAGCCTCTGATTGTAGGTTGCAGCTTGCTCTAAGCTCACTACAACTAAGAATCTGAAGTGTAAAAAAAAAAAAAAAAAAAATATGATTGTATGAAAAAAAAAAAGAATTAAAATAGTTGGAGCGGTTCTTTAAAAAATTATATATAACATACCTACATATCAAATTCTTATACATATGTATGTATATGTAGCCTATTGAATAGACCTTTTAAAAAGAAACAATTACGTGCAAGGGGTTTAATTATTAAATAAGTTTGTCTGCGCCATAAGCATGCTTTAAATCGAAAATGCTACTAAGTTCACCTATGCGTTTCTGAGAGAATGGTCACACTGGCCACTTTTCAGTATTTTTGGTAAAACTCGAAAACTAAGCCGAATTTGACAATTTTAAATATAAAACTTTTTGTTCAAAATTAAATTTTCTATCGAAATGGATAGTTTGGAAAATTTCTTAAAAAAATTTAAGCAGGAAAAGTAAACAAAAACCAACATAAAAAAATCGAAAAATCAAAGATTTTTAATTTTTTTTCTAAATTGCGCATTACTTTTTTCGGAGCAAAGAAACGCTCAAGGCATGCATGATCAAAGTAAACTGGAGTCTTAAGGCCTTAATATGACATGTTAAAAAAGCCATATTATTTGAAAATTGACAGAGATATAGGTAGCCATTCAAACTTTACCATTTCTTATAATTTTTCGCAGTTTTTGCCCGAAAGCCAATTTTTTGGTACTTTATGACAAATTTAACGTTCCTAGCACCTAGTACAAAATCTTATGTTAATCGGACCAGCCGTTCGGTCTGTAGGTCTGAGAGCATTTAAAAACAGCTGAAAAACGAAATTGCGAACTTACATCCTTTTTATAAATTCTCTATAGTTCTAATGTCATATTATATCAAAATTTTGATTTCGAACATTTTTACGAAAGTGAAATGTGCCACATTGTACCGAAAAACGGACTTTTGGGCCAAAACTGCGAAAAATTATAAGAAATGATAAGGTTTGAATGGGAATATCCCTGTCAATTTTGAACAAATATTAATTTTTGAACATGCCATATTAAAGCCTTCAATAAAAAAACCCTTGCACGTAATTGTTCCTTTATACCCCTCATTTTCCGGTCTATTCAATAGGCTAATGTATATAACATTTTTAAGGACAAATTTTGGTATGTAAATCTTAAGTATTTATTTATGTACATATACAAATTAAATTTGAAAAAAAATTGTCAACCCGTTGTTGGGATATCGAATTTGCAACAAAAAAAAAAATTGAAACTTTTTTTTTAAATTTAATTACATACATACATATTTAGTTTATGAAAAATTGGATTTGCAATATTGTTTAAACTTATTTCAAATCAGAGCTGTAAAGTAATTAAGTATATTGGTACTTAAGTACAATTTAAGTACAAATACCTTGTACCTGAAATTTTTAAGTACCAGTACAATTCCTTGGTACTTGTACTTAAAAATTTCAAGTACCAGTACCGGTACTTGTACTGGTACTTTAATTCCACAAAAGTACTTGAAATTTTTGTATTGAATACTTTTGTGAGTAGTACTTAAATACTTTACAATTCCTTTTTAATTCCATAAGTACTTATAATTCCTTTTTGATAAAAAACTAGAAATAATATTATGTATGTCTTAAACCAAAATCGCCGTGGTCGTTCAAACGTGGTTTTTAGTGACGTGGTCATTATATTCGTCTCGATCTAGTCTCACATTGACTGTTTACACTGGAATCTGTTTCGTGGTTTTCTCGCTATGGTCTTTCTTTGGTCTCGCCTAACATTTTGAAAGTGGTGGTTTTTGAAATTGGTCTCGCTAAAGTCTCCCCAAAGTTGTGTTTTCGAAAACAGCCATATTTTTTGGGTGGGTCTGGATTCTGGACAGAGGTGGTTTTTTTTGAAAAAAAAAATACGTAGAAATATAAACTTATTCTACATTTTTTTGGAAAATTTAGAAAAAGCAACCTTTTTCCTAAACTTTTTTGAAGAAAAAATTACTTTCATAAAAATTTTGTTTTTCTTCAAAATAAAAATGATTTTTTTTCTTTTGCTTAAAAATTTCAATCAAAAATTAAACTTTTCTCAACATTTTTTTTTCTTCTTTTAATTTTTCTTCGAAATATGGATGAATTTATACGAAAAATCGACTTTTATCTTTAAACGCGATTTGTGGCTAAACTAAACGTCCTAGCGACATATAAAATGCATATTCGTGATCTAGGAAGTGCCAGTTCTAAAAAATAAAAGGAGTTGGTTAAAAAGTAAATTAAAAGTTTTTTTCTTAATTTTAACTCAAACAAATATTTGTCGCAAACGCAATTTTTTTTTAATTTGTAAAAAAATTGCGAAAAAAGTTGTTTTATTATGAATTTTCAAAAAAAAAATTCAGTTGTTTTTTTCAAAAAATTCTTCGAAAAGAAAAAAATTATCCTTTTAGATAGATGATAGATAGATAGATATATTTATTTATTTCACATAAATTTCATTTTATATACTTAAAAATATAATAGTAACAATATATAAATAACTTATGGAAATAATAGTGACATTTTGTATTTTTTGGATACCAAGTTATAAAAATAGTGTTAAATGCCACTTCAATGCGCTATAATCTCCAAATTAAAAAATGCGTGAGGGTGGGGTGACCCTATGTACAAGAACATATCGTGATTCAATTATGCAAATTTAAAGTTATAAAAATAAATTATTTTCAAAAAAGATGGTACTACAAACAAAAGAAAAAGAATGTTAATTTATAATTTACAATTCAAAGTTCAAAAACATTTTTTCAAAAGTAAAATAGGTACGTTAAATAGTATATTGGAGGAGATAATAACTGTTTATCAAACCAAAACATCAGAGAATAGTAATTCTAAGCTCATATATTCAAAATTAAAAAGCCAATTTTTAACGTGTTTTACAAACATTCCAATATTGGCTAGTGTTCTTATTGACTGAGGAAGTTTATTAAAGAGACGATACGAAAACACAGAATAAAAATTACGAAAAGCAGTGGTGCGAAAATGAGGTAAAGACACAAGGTTTAAAAAGTTCCCACGAAGACTATAGTTGGAAATTAACCTAAAATTAAGATTTCCTGACCTCATAAAAAATGTTTTTAAAACTTTAAAGCAGTACAAATGCCTAACAGGAAGTATTTTGAGATTACAAAAAAGTTCAAAGCTCTGATGACGACGATGTTTTCGACAGATTTTTCTTATTATGGCTTTCTGAAGCGTAAGAAGTGGTTGGATTTTGTTCCGATAAGCTCCTCCCCAACAAGCAATTCCGTACTCGAGCTTTGAATGGAATATACCATAGTAAATTGTTGTAAGGAGTTTTGAAGAACAAACATTACGTAAATAAAATAAATTTCTTAAAGTCCAGTTAAAATATTTCCTTAGGTACTCTGTATGGCAAGAAAAGTTAATCCTCGAGTCGATGCAAAGCCCCAAGTACTTAAACTCATTTACTTTCTCTATCACAAAACAATTATCGCTGCAAATAAGACTGTCATAATAAATATAAGATGAATAATAATTTGAGCATAATGTACACCTATTTATTTGAAACCTTTGGCATTCAGGAGCATGATATAAAACATCAGTTTCAAAGGCATTTAGGGAATACAAATTGAAGAACATAATTTTTGTTTTTGGGCTAATAATCAACCTGTTTTCAGCAAACCAAGATCTTAATAAATCTAGATCCCAATTTATATCCGCAACAAGGTTCAAAGCACTCTTAGAACCATAAGTACAACCAATGTCATCAGCAAATGCAGTAAGAGTGCTTTTAAACTTTAATCCGAATAATGAGTTGATGTAAATTAAAAACAGAATCGGCCCTAATACAGAGCCCTGAGGCACACCTATGTTAAAGAATATTATATTACTCCTGGAATTTTCTATTTTAACTCTTTGTGATCTATTTAGAAGATATGACCTGAACCAGTCGAGCATAAAACCACGAAAGCCAGCATTTTCAAGTTTTCTCAATAATATCTCATGATTGACCATGTCAAAAGCTTTTGTTATGTCTATAAATAAGCCACACGTTAACTTTTTGTCATCAAGATTAGAAAATATTTTTGAGCAAAACTGTAAAAGGGCATCTTCAGTAGATCTTCCTTTTTGGAAACCATATTGAACTGGGTTAAAAAATTTGGTAAAATTTAACTTGCCTTGCTTTGACAACTTTTTCAAAAACTTTACCAACTGTTGGAAGAAGTGATATAGGTCTATAATTGGTCATTGGTCTTTGTCCCAGTTCCAGACCCACCTCCAGAACCTTTGTCCCAGATTCCGTCACAGACCCAACCCTGTCATACCGACCATCGTCGTCGACAGAGGCAACATCGTCGTCCGTCCAGAACCAAACCAGTCATCCGTCCAGACCCAGACCATAGCCGTCCGTCCAGATCCAAACAATAGTCGCCCGTCCAAATTCCAGATCATAATCGTCCGTCCAGATCCCAGCTAGGCCAACGTCCACCCAATTTTCTGAACCACGTTTTTAGATCATTTTAACCTCTTTGAAAAATGTTATTTTGAAACAAACAAAAAACATTGGCGAGACTATAGCGAGACAAAGCGAAGCGGGGTGACGGCAAACACCATTCCGAGAAAACCATGTAAACGGTCACTGTGACTACTGTGAGGCTAGAACAAGACAAATACAATGACCACGACTCTGAAAACCACCTTTTGTCGACCACGGCAATTTTGGTTCAAAAAATATATTATTTCCATATTTTTTTCGAAAAGTAATTAAAGACGATTATAAGTACTTTTGGAATTAAAAAGGAATTGAAAAGTATTTAAGTACAAATAATAAGTACAAAAGTAATCAATACAAACATTTCAAGTACTTTTGTGGAATTAAAGTACCAGTACAGGTACCGGTACTGGTACTTGAAATTTTTAAGTACAAGTACCAAGGAATTGTACTGGTACTTAAAAAATTTCAAGTACAAGGTAATTGTACTTGTACTTGTACTTATGCTTTAAGTAAACAGGTCTGTTTCAAATCAATATATAAAAAAATAATCTAAATCCATTAAGCCGATAATAATAAAAATCTAAATAAGAGAACCATTTTATGAGAGGTACAATTAGACTAATTGCTAAGTGTAATTTTTTATAATTTTTGCTAGTAGATCGCACTAATTTTAGCATTACGGAAAAAGTTTTATCATAATCGTAGGAGCTGTTTTTCAGAAAAACATAGAATATTTTGTTCTTAAAATATTTTAGAGTTTTAAAAACTCTTACAGCCGTATTATTGACATGTTTCAAAACTAGTTTTGCGTAAAAACTTGAAATTCATAAAACCAGAAATATCTGGTTTTAAGGGCCTCAAAACTAGTTTTGACACATCAAAAAAATGAAACCAGCAACTCATAAAGTCAATGAATACACAAAATGTCAAAAAATAAATCAAAAAATATTGATGTACATACATAAGCTGTGATTTTGATAAATATAAGGAATGTCGTATTTCGCGAATTGTTTTATTGTTAACAAAAGTGCGGACTCAGCCTAAATGATAGTGTATTTCCAATTACAAGAATCATGTGTTTAACGCGTGAGTTTCATCATTAAATTTTACAAATAAGAGTTAAAAGTGCAGAAAAAAGTGTTATAATTTTTTTCGCGAAAAAATGTTAAATTTTGTGCAGCCAATAAGTACTTGGTATGTACTGATCGCGAGTTTTAACCATCCTGAATTACTTTGGGAAATAAAACTCAGCTGGGCAGCAAAACTAGTTTTATGGAAAAAACTAGAAATTCATTTGATACCCTATACTAGTTTTATCTCAAAAAGTGAATTATGTCGACTTTTTTTGAAAACTACACTAGTCAACAAAATTAAAGGAACAAATATTTTTTCAATTTTTGTTAGCGTTTTTTGAAGAGCTGTATCTTTGTGACGAGTGGTCGTATTGAGTTGAAATAAAAAGCATTTTACAGCTTTATGTTTTTTGTTTCGAGATTTGTTTGCAAACAAATTTTTTTGAAGTACCGTTATTGCGTAATGGCAAAAAATGAGTCGAGACAACAAAACATTTTTTTTTTATTTTTCTTGAAGGTCCTCATACATTTTATTTCATTTTAATTCAAAAAAATATCTAACTAATGCAAAACTGTGAAAAAAATTCACTGGAATTACGGTTTTCTTGTCATTTTGATGACGACTACGCATTGTTAAGGAACAACACAATTTGTTCCTTTACCTGGTTTGTAAGACTTTGAAGTTTTGGTGAGGAAAAACGGTTCGATGAATCAATTTGAAAATTTAGCGCAATTTTAGCAAATTTAGCGTTCCCGTGCGCAAAAAAAATCTATGCAAATATTCTCGCATTTCAAAAATAATTGAGGTGAAATGCTAAATTAATTTTTTTGCATGATTGGTGTTGTTTTCTGCAAAAAAAAAAAACACCATTGCTGTAATGGAATGTCACGCAAAACAATGGACAGGCAATTGTTTTTCATGCCAAAAAAAGTGTGGTGAATAAATTATTCTTTTCCACTGTGTTTATTTAGGCTCTTTTAGTCTAGGTATTTATAAAAATGCGAAAAAACAACTTTCTACCTATACCATTTGTTTAATGAAACATTAAACAAAGCTATGCTGTAGCAATCTGAATTAAGTACCTGAGCCCAGCTGTGATATATGTAAGTGTCATTGTTTTGTTATTTTTGAATTTAAATAGTAACTGATTGCTTTTAAATTATATTAATTGTTTTTTATGTCAAAGTTTGCGTCAGTGCCGTCTCGGGAAGGATGCAATTTTAGTTATAGGAAGCAGATATGTAATTTTTGGACAGAAAAATTGAAATAAATATAACCCCTGAAGAAGTAAGGAAAACTTACGAATCGTTGGGAAAATAATGGAATAGTAATTTGTAAATGAAATATTCGCATTTTTTACAAATAGATCAAGAGAGCCTAAATAAACACGGTGGAAAAGATAAACAAAATATGAAGTGCACGACTGTTTCGCACTTTCTTGCTCTTATGTTTCAGAAACTGCGGGTTTAAGAAAATTGTACATAAAAACATGGAAATTATGAGAGAAAAATGTGGAGAAGCATGAAATACGACATTTAAATTAGCTAAAACAACTCCTTTGACAGTTTGAGGTGAAAAAAATGCCATCTTAATTCTTGATGCCTATAAGTAAGGGAGCCCACGATGCTTAATGTGGATTTACTCGAGCGTCGTGGAGACCTATTGGATTTTGAAAATTTGATGACAGAGAGAAAAAAATGTCAGTAAAGTATACCGTTTCATCGGTGGGGGGAGCGTCTACAGGTGTTCAAAAATGTTAAAAAAAACAGTAGCATGGACATATTCGAGTGTATATGGCCTGCGTCTTTCTAATAACGGAGGTATGTTAATCTGCCGGTTTTCGTGGTGGGGGTGGCTGTACGGGAGGGTAGAAATTGGAAAACAGATGGATTTACTCGAGCGCTTCAGATTTTAAGAGGGGATGTTAAGTGATCCCCAAGGATGCTCACATTCAAAAGACTGACGATTCGGATGTGACGCAAGCTTGCGGGAGCTTCTTGAAAATGCAAAAAAAAATCGCCATTTTGAAATACTCGAGCGCGTCAGATTTTTGTAGAAGGGTTAAATTTGTACAAGCATTTTTTTACAATGGGAGGGGGGCCTATGTCGCCCCGTTTAAGAGGCAGAAGCAATTTTCGAAAAAAAATGACTCAAGTGGAAAAATAAATATTAAAAAACAACGAAAAAACTTAAAATGTAAAACAATAACTGTTGTAAAAGCCAGAAATCTGTTCTCTAATCCTACATTTAAATTATATTATTTGTGTCAATATTTTTCAAAATATTTGCATTTAAACTTAAAATTTTGATAAAAAACGAAAAAAAACTAAATTTTCTTTTTGTGGTCAATGCTCATATTAATAAATAAAAAAATCGTCACCTGGACATTCTCGAGCACGGTTGAATTTTTTTTTTATTTTGAAGTAAATAATTCTAGGATAACGGGAAAAGTATAATCTGCCGTTTTTCTCGCCCCGTTCAGACGTAGAGGTGAGTTTCGAAAAAGCCGAAATAAATGGAAAAATAAATATTAAAAAACAACGAAAAAACTTTAAATGTAAAACAATAACTGTTTTAAAAGCCAGAAATCTGTTCTTTAATACTACATTTAAATTATATTATTTGTGTCAATATTTTTCAAAATATTTGCATTTACACTTAAAATTTTAATTTAAAAAAAACGAAAAAAAAAATGTTTGGATCAATTTTTCTCAAAATTTACATGTATGTATGTTTGTTTATTTAGTCTTTCAACTATTTACTTACAAAGTTTAAGATGTATACCTACATTCTTTTTGTTAGATACGTGTTAGAAGGAACAAGATATAAATTTAATAACAAATTAATAATTTAACGATAAAGAATTAATTTAATAATAAATAAATAATTTATGTAGGTATTATATATAAAAAATAAATAACAAATAATTTTGTAAAATTAATTTTGAGGCTTAACAAAATTCACAATCTGTCGCTTGAAGCAGTTGTAGTTGGTTTCCGTTTTAAGTTCATTTGCAAAGTGTTGAAAATTCGAAGTCCTTTGTAAAATAGACTGTTTTGGGCTGCACTTGTTCGCGCCAATGGAAGGCGGAAATCCTGGTTGTTTCTTAAAGAAAAAGGTTGAACATTACCGACATAGTTCAGTAAACGCGATAAATAAGCAGGCATCAGATTATTTTTTATTTTAAAGACGAACAATAAAACATTCATCAAAATTCTTTGTTTAACGTTAAGCCACCTCAACATTTCTAACATATAACAAATAGGGGTGAAAATATTGTACTTTAAAATTGTTCTCATTGCTTTATTTTGGAGAAGTTGAAGTCTATTGATCATTTCTTGATTACACAAAAACAGAATTGAAGGACAATATTCGAAGTGTGGTTTTACTATCACATTGAAAATGTTAATTGCACTAAAAGTGGAAATATTTTTCCGAATTCTTCTGAGTAAATTTGTCTTTTTAGGTATTTTCTTCTCTATATAGTCAAAATGCTTACTAAATGTTAGTTTATTGTCTATAACAATACCCAGGTATTTAACGTCCGAAATTATTTCTAAATGTTCGTTATCAATTTTAATGCTTATCTCACTTTCACTTGTGGCATTGTTACCAATAACCATCATTTTTGTTTTTGACACATTTAATTTTAGTTTGTTTGCTTTGAGCCAAACACTTAGATTATTTAAATCAAATTGCATTTTCAAGATACCTTCTTCTAAATTGTTACAGCTAACATATAACAATCCATCATCTGCAAATAAAGCATATTCACTATTGTTTATTACACTCCCAATGTCATTGATATATACGTTTAAAAGAAACGTGCCTAGGATGTAACCCTGATGTACACCAGTGTCTATTAATATTTCATCGGATAATATGTTGCTCACTTTTGTCTTTTGCGTTCGACCTGATAGATACGAAATCATCCAGGATAGTGATTTTCCACGCACTCCATACCTTTCCAGTTTTTCACACAATATTGTTCTGTCTACTGTCTCAAAAGCCTGTTTTAAATCAAGAAAAACACATATTATTTTCGCCTTCGCATCTAATTATCGTCAAAAAAAAGTGTATAGCTGTGAACTGCGTTTTTGTAACTCTGTTGAAGAAAATAGATTCGATCTTTTAGGAAAATACTTATCTTATTTTTTAAAGCGGTAAATCTTCAATGAATTGGCATATAAAACTTAACAAAAAATATTATAATAAAAATTCAATACAAAAATAACAAAACATACTTCATTTTTATGGCGTCAAAAGAAACTGTACACTATTCAATTAAAGCGAAAAACTTAAAACCAATACTTTATCTGCTTCCCTTTCACCTTAGGACAGCTTCTATACGTCTGGGGATTGACTCTACTTGCCACTCTTTAAACAAAATTGAATTTTGTGCCTTTTTTCTAAATAATTTCCTTTTTTGGATCTGTTTGTACAAATAATCTCACAAATGCTCAATGAGGTCAAGGCCTGGGGATCGCGGAAGGTCTGCTAGTTGCTTAGAAGTACCATGGAGTAACCATTCCTTGACCAATTTCGATGTATGCTTAAGGTCGTTGTCTTGTTGGAAGACCCATAAAGCAGTTAACCCCAGTTTTGCAACAATAAACGGCAAATTGTCTCTTAAAATATTAAGGCAATCTTCAGTCCTCATCGTACTGTCAATAAATACAAGGTTTCCAACACCAGATGACGCCATACATCCCAGACCATTACCAAACCGTCTCAGAAATCCCCAGACCATCACCGAACCGTCTCAGAAACATTGCCATATAGCCATACCTTTCCGAAAAAAAATTGAAATTGAAAGCTTCTTTATGCCAAAAAATATAAAAATTACGGTTCATCATTCTGGGAAATGATCTTGTTAGTGGACAAGAGCAAAATTGCTTTATTTTTGGGTCAAGACAGCCATCAAAAATATGGCAACTGAAAAACACTGAATTAAGCGGGTTTCTTGCTTAAAGCACGGAGGTTGTTTGGTAATGGTCTGGGGATGTATGGCGTCATCTGGTGTTGGAAACCTTGTATTTATTGACAGTACGATGAGGACTGAAGATTGCCTTAATATTTTAAGAGACAATTTGCCGTTTAGTGTTGCAAAACTGGGGTTAACTGCTTTATGGGTCTTCCAACAAGACAACGACCTTAAGTATACATCGAAATTGGTCAAGGAATGGTTACTCCATGGTACTTCTAAGCAACTAGCAGACCTTTCGCGATCCCCAGGCCTTGACCTCATTGAGCATTTGTGAGATTATTTGTACAAACAGATCCAAAAGAGGAAATTATTTAGAAAAAAGGCACAAAATTCAATTTTGTTTGAAGAGTGGCAAAAAATCCCTGCTGAATTGACAGGGAAGCTAGTAGAGTCAATCCCCAGACGTATAGAAGCTGTCCTAAGGGTGAAAGGGAAGCAGATGAAGTATTGGTTTTAAGTTTTTCGCTTTAATTGAATAGTGTACACTTTCTTTTGACGCCATAAAAATGAAGTATGTTTTGTTATTTTTTTTTTATTGAATTTTTATTATAATATTTTTTGTTAAGTTTTATATGCCAATTCATTGAAGATTTACCGCTTTAAAAAATAAGATAAGTATTTTCCTAAAAGATCGAATCTATTTTCTTCAACAGAGTTACAAAAACGCAGTTCACAGCTGTACACTTTTTTTTGACGCTCACTGTAGCTGTTGCTTCCAATTGTGAAATGAAAAACTAAATTTTCTTTTTGTGGTCAATGTACCTATCATAATAATTTTGAATCGAACACAAAAAACCGGAAGCTTTAGTGTCTTCTAGTTTTTGAGAAAAGTGCAAGTTACTTTTAAAACAGCTATTGTTTTACATTTAAAGTTTTTTCGTTTTTTTTAATACTTATTTTTCCATTTAGGTCACCTTTTTCGAAAATCACCTCTACCTCCTAAACGGGGCGAGAAAAACGGCAGATTATACTTTTCCCGTTATCCTAGAATTATTTACTTCAAAATAAAAAAAATTCAACCGCGCTCGAGAATGTCCAGGTGACGATTTTTTTTTGCAAGTTTGTAGCCCTCCCACTACCTTAGGTCACGCTCAAATCGTCAGATTATTGAAATACACACTTTTCAGCATGTACCTATGTAAGTAAGCTACCCTATCTTAATCTGACGCGCTCGAGTATTTCGAGCTATCGATTTTTTTTACTAATCTGATACCCTGCCCTACATAGACGACTAATATATGGTGTAGGTACTCAGCAGGGTGCAGGGTGTCCCCCCATATACTAATCTGACGCGCTCGAGTAAATCCCAAAATCCCTTAGTGGGCTTCCCTACTATATAATATGAAAAAAGTTTAAAATCGTTGGAGCGGTTGTTTTTTTTAATAAATTTTTTATATAGGTATATAAAATTCTTAAAACATTATTAAGGACAAGCTTTGGAATGCAATTATAAAGTATACGTACATATTTATAAGCTTTTTTTTAATTCAAAAACTTTTTTTTTGAAAATTTTGATATGCAATATTATTCAATCTAATCTGAAATTTGTATATAAAAAACGTATCTAAATCCGTTCAGCGGATAATGAGAAAATTCAAAATAAAAAAAAACGTTCTATGACAGGTAGGTACTATAAATATGTACATTAGACTGATTCAAAAAAATGAAAATGTCCTCGATTTTCAATGCCACTAGCTTTTTTGTTAAAGTTTAATGAAATAATAATCCTGGCAAAATTTCAGCCCTTAAGGTCAATATTTAGAGGTCGCTCATCGATACTATCTGTTTTCCATACAAATCGTATGGGAACTTTTTTTTTATTCCTTCTTTATTTTATAACTTTAGAAACGGTTATTATACAGAAATAATCAAGGTAGAATCTGAAAGAAGATTTGATGTTCTTTAAAAAAGGTCCTTACTTTTTATCTAATTAATGTACTCCTTCCAAAGTTATTCAAGGTCAGATTGGTATTCGTGGTGAATTTAAAAGTTTTTTGGATTCCGTGTTGAAAAAATTTGCTATAATACAAGATGTTTTGCAAAAGCTGTAACAAAACGCAAGTGCGTGTAAGTTGCACTCAGACAAGAAAAAAATTGTTTTAGAGTGGGGGTCTATTTCCCCCCATTTAGGCGGGAGGGGCAATTTCCTAAAAAAATTGGTTTAAAAAAGAAAAAAATATTACAAATCAACGGCAATACTTATGGTGTCATGCTATTACTTTTTTAAAGCCAATAATCCATTATTCAATTAACTTTTTAAAAAAAGTTATTTTTGTAAATATTTTTTGAAAAAATTAATTTCAAACTTAGATTTAAAAAATGAAAAGTAATTTTATTTTTTAAATATCTTTTTGAAAAATTTTTCGTTTTCAAGTACAATTTTTGTTTATGGATTTCAATACCTTCCTTAATTTTTAATCAGATGCTGAAAACCGCAGGCTAAAATGTTTTGTAGTTTCTGAGAAAATTGAAAATAACAAAAACCAAGTTTCTTGTTATTTGACGCCCTGGAATTTAAATTGTTCCTTCCTACAAACACCCAATTTCCAGTAGTAGTAGTAGGTATTTTTATTTTCAGTTTTCTCAGAAACTACAAAACATTTTAGCCTGCGGTTTTCAGCATCTGATTAAAAATTAAGGAAGGTATTGAAATCCATAAACAAAAATTGTACTTGAAAACGAAAAATTTTTCAAAAAGATATTTAAAAAATAAAATTACTTTTTCATTTTTTAAATCTAAGTTTGAAATTAATTTTTTCAAAAAATATTTACAAAAATAACTTTTTTTAAAAAGTTAATTGAATAATGGATTATTGGCTTTAAAAAAGTAATAGCATGACACCATAAGTATTGCCGTTGATTTTTAATATTTTTTTCTTTTTTAAACCAATTTTTTTAGGAAATTGCCCCTCCCGCCTAAATGGGGGGAAATAGACCCCCACTCTAAAACAATTTTTTTCTTGTCTGAGTGCAACTTACACGCACTTGCGTTTTGTTACAGCTTTTGCAAAACATCTTGTAATATAGCAAATTTTTTCAACACGGAATCCAAAAAACTTTTAAATTCACCACGAATACCAATCTGACCTTGAATAACTTTGGAAGGAGTACATTAATTAGATAAAAAGTAAGGACCTTTTTTAAAGAACATCAAATCTTCTTTCAGATTCTACCTTGATTATTTCTGTATAATAACCGTTTCTAAAGTTATAAAATAAAGAAGGAATAAAAAAAAAGTTCCCATACGATTTGTATGGAAAACAGATAGTATCGATGAGCGACCTCTAAATATTGACCTTAAGGGCTGAAATTTTGCCAGGATTATTATTTCATTAAACTTTAACAAAAAAGCTAGTGGCATTGAAAATCGAAGACATTTTCATTTTTTTGAATCAGTCTAATGTACATAGTTGCTTAGTGTAAAATTTTACAATTTTTGGTAGTAGATCGTACCAATTTAAGTATTATGGAAAAAGTTTAATCAAAATCCTAGGAGTCGTTTTTGAGAAAAAAATTTTCCTTTGCGGTTTTTTAACTCTTGTATGGAAGGTACCGTTATTTTTTCATAAATATAAAATCTTTTCTTAAAAACTTCTAGAGAGTAGATACTAAAGACTCTTAAGTTTCGAGTTTCAAAAAAATCGATCGTATCGTTTTCGAAATATTTGATTTTCAAAAAAAAAAAATTAAAAATATTTTTTAAAAATCCAAAAAATATTTTTTTTTTTAATTTTGGTACACAAAACTATTTATACGGTTTTAATTGGGTTGGGCCTTGAATTTTAAACATCATAAGCCTTTCATTATCAAGTGGAGTTTTCCCAAAGAATTGGAAGACATCAGTAATAGTTCCTGTGCCAACAATTGAAAATTCCAACAAAAGCGAACACTTCAGACCGGTAAATATGCTTCCTTTGCATGAAACAAATTTGGAAAAAGTAGTACAAATAAAACTTGAAAGTTTCACTAACGAAGACACTAAATAAAGCCAAATCAATTTTTTGCTGATGATGGGCTTGTATACATTGATGAATTTGAACTAGGTGTGTGATTGTATAAGAAAACTAACCGATGAAATAAAAAATATATTTAAACATAAATAAACTTAAGTAGCCTATTGAATAGACCTTTTAAAAAGGAACAATTACGTGCAAAGGTTTTTATTATTGAATATGTTTGTTTGGCCCATAAGCATGCTTAAAACCGAAAATGCTAATAAATTCACCCATGCGTTTCTGAGAGAATGGTCACACTGGCCACTTTTCAGTATTTTTGGTATAACTCGAAAACTAAGCTGAACTTGACAGTTTTACATATACATATATCTAATACTTTTTGTTCAAAATTAAATTTTTTATCGAAATGGATAGTTTGGAAAATTTCTTAAAAAAATTAAGTAGGAAAAGTACAGAAACAACAGATATAAAGGCTTTTCTCAGGTAGTGGGGTGATGGGTAACCCCATTTGCCTTCGAAAGGTTAAACAAATAATTTATGAAGTTTTAAATTTATTCAGTCAGTTTTTTGAGTTAGTCCATTATGGTTAGTTCATAGCAATCACGCCTTATGTAGGTATATTAAAAGTTTAGAGTTTAATTTAATATTGATTTTTGGTAGCTTTAACAAATGGAGTCAATTTATTATTTTCAGTTGAATTTTGGTTTTTAAAAATGCCATCAAATAAAAGTACAGGGAATCGTACGAATGGTCGAAAAAAAAATGTCGACTGAACTGAATAGACTCTCGCAATAAGCCCCACAAATTTCATTGATTGTTAAAATGTCGACTGAAGTTTGAGGTTCTAGCAGATCCCGAGTTGTCAAACAAAAATTTTTATTTCTTTAGTAGCTCAGAGCTTCAAATTTGTTTCTTTTTTTGCGAGCATGTTCAGAGTGAGCTTTATGAGCTCAGAATAAAATAAAGAGCAGACATAGTTAAATGCTGAATACAAGTATTCGAAAGAAAAGGTTCAGGTGTTTAAAAATAAGTCGGAGCGTTCAGAACACGCTTGGTTCAGAGGATGTTCACAACATGCGTGGTATGCTTGAACTCTATTCAGAGCTCTATTCTGAACTAGAAAAGAAAGTTGCCTTATGTGCCGACTATTAGAGATTTTCACTTTTAATTTTCGGACAGATACCTACCCTCATCTAAATTCATTTTTTTAATTTAAGTATCAGTTTGTTTCACCCTTTAATTTGTAACAATGTTGATAAAATTTTACCCCTAAAGCCATCCTAAAATAATAACTATAAATAGCTATAACTCCAGCCTATATAGGGTGATGTCTTGCTAGGTCAGCCTTCTCTAGTAGTCAGCCACCTCTTTATAAAAAACAGCATAAATAGTAAAGGCTTTCTGTTAGTTTCGGAAAAAAAATATTTTTAAAAAGCCCTATTATTTTTCTATATGTGTGCAAAATTTTGGTTAAATGCGACTGATGGTTTTCTGTTTAAAAATTAAAGTTTGCTTCAAGTTTGCAAAATATTTGAATGTGACGGTTTTTACAAAAAAAAAGTTAGTGGAAGTGCCTTTTGTAAAGGTCTCAAACAACTAAAATACTGAAGAGAGGTCCATTATGTTATTATTTTTGTGTTCCTTAAAGTCTATTTTACTTGTTTTTTGCAAGAAAATATGAAATTTTTCAACAGATAAATATTTAGAAGGGGGGCTGGCCTTAGGAGACAATTTTTGTTCAAGTCTTTTAAGCTCGGCCCCCCCCCCCGGCTGACTACTGAAGACTACACTTTTTTATTTTTTTATTTAACTGAGTATGAAAATTGAATGGACCTTTTATGCTCTCTTGATTTCTGTTAAAATTATTTCTTAAAAATCCCTATTTTCAGTAGTCAGCCGCCTGTTTACATAATGAAAAAATGGCGGCTGACTACAGGAGACACGTATAAAAAAGTGTGACCCTATAGTCGGCCCCCATTTTTCATTTTGTTAACAGGGGGCTGACTACTGGCGAACTAAGGTGGCCGACTTCTGGATCTAAGGTGGACGACCTCACAAGAATCGTACTTACAGTTCAATTTTTGTTAATAACTTATTTATGTTAACAAATTAACTAAATACGCCTATAATTTAATAACCTACACATTTCAAACAATTAGATAACGTAAACACTCTATTCAACAATTTGAATATAGAATTTCTGAGGCCCAGTTAAACATAAAAATAAAGTTAAAGGGCTGACTACTAGCGACATCACCCTACTTGGAGGTAACACACAAAAGTTGTTGTTGTTAATTCAAAATTATTGAAATAATAACTTTTCAAACACTAAAAGGGTTTGAAAGTTTAGTTGTGTAGTTTCTTATAGCTGGCCATACACGACAGAGCCAAAGAGCCAAGTGGCCCCGCGCCGATCCACAATCGGTCGTGTGGGGTGGATCGGCCGCCGATCCATATGGATTTTCAGCCAATCTTGAGATCAGCGCTCTGTAAATAACAAACAATTATAATACCTATTTAATATATATAAACCAAACTAAGATTTGTGCCCGAGTAAAGCTGGGCGGATCGGCTAGTAGGCTATAAAGCCATGGAACATTTAGAAGAAGAAATATTATAGAAGAAAATTTAAAGAAATAAATTGAATGACTGCCGGTAGTTTTCAAGCTAACCAATGCAACTTTTCAAATCTCTAAAAATATTATGATATCGGGACTGATCAAACATACTTGTTAGAAATTCGTCTTTCTTGATATTATGTTGAGTGGAAAATATGGTTTCCATTGGCTTTCTTTGTCACAATAACTTTAGCAATGAAACAAAATTTGTAACATAAGTATAGGTACTAGTCCCGACCTTTCGACAGGGGTTGCTGTCTTCTTCAGGGGAAACTTTCATTACATAGGTACAACAAAATATAAATGTAGTTAATTCCAAATAATGCAACAAAAATCCAATAAGAGTTTAACTTATGTCGTTTTCGATTGGACATTTGGAGTAATCCTCTTTCACCCCTTCTACTCCTAACTGTCCATATTCCATAGGAATGGAACAGCTGAACACAAAACCAAACGTAAATGACATTACATTTTAAAAAGTACCTATTAATATTAAAAATGAAACTGATTTATATAAAACAAAATTTAAAAGTGAAGAAATTTGTTTTTCTTGTCTGGATCTAATCTATACGATCTGAGAACTTTTCTATGTTTTAAGAGTTGTCCTGGAGCCCAATTCCGCAAGTTTGAATGATTTTCTGTGCGTGCACACATTCTATTCACACCCAAAACAAGTGCGAATAAATTTGACTGATTGTGCATGCGTTATTTGTCAAAAACTTTTCACTCACTCTTGCGGAATCGCAAAAATCGATGTGTACACGAATTTCTGTGTACGCAGAAAAAACTCACTCTTGCGGAACTGGCCCCTGTACCCATAGTTAGTCACTTAATAGAAAAAAAGGAGATGAATTTATTAATTAGTAAAATTTCGTTTTTGTATTTAGATCCATTTGATGTCCATCCAAATTGGAATAAAGGACCACCTAATATAAATGCTTTTAGTTTTTTGGACCAACTTAGATTTGTCTAGTCGTCTAGGTATATAAGCCGATGGTGGGCCAGATAGTAATATCTACATAACATTTTCTAAAAAATCATGACAATTAAAGCTGCAATTTGAAAAGTTCAAATTCAATACCTTATTTGACTTGATTAAAAAATAGTAAATGTACAGGTAAGCTGTCAAAGAACAACGCGACGCGCCTTTGAATATTACTTAACTGGCCTTAATAGTTATATTTCTAGGTTTAAATGATAATTTGTTCCCTTTAAAATGGACGACAAGAACTAAATAATATAACAACAATGGTAAACGTACTAGTCCTCAGCCAACTAACGTCTTTCTTACTTTGGTGTTTTGATTAAAATTCGTTTGACCAAATAATCTAAAGCGAATATAAAAACATTATTCCTCGCCAAAAATACCGCGTTGATAAATACGGCAAATCTTGCAGTTTAATTTGATTTTGAGACAGCAAAAATAATATCAATCTCATTCACAACAATGGGGATGTTTAATTTTATAATTGGTCTAACTTGCGATGATACCACACTTAAAACCAGTTTTCTGTATTCTAATCGCCGCAGCGACAGACTCTCAACAATACTCCAAGTCGTTGTCACAGACGACGCGACGTGCGAATTCTAACACTTTTCGTCTTGTTAAAAAAAAATCAATGAACTTCCCTGAAAATAACCACAAAAAAGACAAACAAAAAATGTATATCCCCAAAAATCAAAACGACTAAAAGAGAAAAAATCAATTTTATCTATACGTCTTCATCGTTGCTCGACCGACCATCCTAATCGACTTGCAGTCGAGTCCATCCATACCTGGAAGTACGAGCTGCATGCTGACAAGACAATTTTGTGCGCCTGTAACTGACGTCCTTCAGCCGCAAGGGTTACATCCACCAAAGTCCCATTATGCAGCAACGAGGAACACACCGAAATAAAATTCGGCTGGTGATTGTTCCAGCGCAAGCAGAATTGCTGCACGGACATGGTCGGTGCTGCTACTGCTGCTGCCCACTGTGGTTGTGGTGGCGGCGGCGACGATGACGATGGCTGCGCTCTCGCCTATTGGATTCGAGTGGTCCTTCTTTTTCTGCTTTAACTCTTCAAAGTGATGCGTGGTTTTCAAAGTTCAGAACAGAATTCTTCTGCCTTCCTGCTGCCTGCGCCGATCCGATCTACACCACTTCCACTGACGACATTTGTTTGTTTCGATTTTCGAGTTATTTGCACACACCACACTTTTTTTCACACTCTTCTCACCCACTCAATGGGGATGGAGTGCAGGGGCAGGTAAAGGGGGAGTGATTCGCGCGATATAAATTAAATATTTCCAATAGAAATCCGATTAAGGAACTTCTTAAAGACCTTGAATTCCTTTCAATGACGTCATTCATTTACAACTCACTGCACACACGAGAAAAAGAAACAAAGGCAGCCAGTAGAAAATAAAAATAATAAATATGTAAGCACAAAAAATAATAAAAACGTTATTAGTTGCGTAGGGCAAAGAGGGAAAGACTGATTTGTTATGTGCGCCGTTTGCTCGAGGGGGACACCATCCACAAACTGGGTATTTTTTTTTCTAATTCACTTTTTTCTTATTATTTCACAATAATTTTCGCATAAAAAAAACACTGTAGCTTTTGCAATAAGATTATTTGTAGAATTTTAATGAAAAACGTATCGCATCGCAGATTTTACTATCAATTAAATAAGATTCGCCATAGCAAAAATTAAAAGAATAACACAGAATCGTCTATTTGCCGCGGATAGTTTTGTGTTCTTCTTCGTTCGTTCATCCAAAATACAAAATGGCGCGCGTCCATCTATTGTTGCTTTGTTTCTTTTTTTCGTTCACACTCGCATGAAATGAAGCGACGACGATGAGATATTCGTTTTGCAATCTCGAGAAAAAAAATCCCAAATGGCGTCAAGATTTTTATTTTCTTATAATCACACTGTTCAATTCAATTGAGCCGGTAATTAAGTAAAAATAATTGGTAGATGCTTTTAAAGACATGAAAAACATAATGTTGATGTTTTTATATACTTCGATTCGAGAAAAAGGGTTAAAATTACACTTTTGTCACTTGATTAGAATTTTTCGTTTTTACTTGGGTATTTTTTTTATGTAATGGTAATGGAAAACTTCCAAAAGCAAGAGTTGATGCGCTCACAGAATTTTTCGACTTGAATACTACTCTGAAGAGGCAGGTGGCGCTGCTGATTCCTTTCAAGAAAGTGATGCCAAGTATTTTTAATAGTAGGTTATGGTGAACTTACATCTTTTTGAATTTGTTTAAAAATAGCTGCGTTTTTTTGTATGTCCATATGGAGTTTGGCGAAAAAAACGACATCGGGACATTTCAACATTTGCCTTGGTCTGCCATTTTGTTCTGAACTATCTTACCAACAAACATTTGACATTTCTATACAAATTATCGATAACACAACGACAATGGTAGTCTGGCAATACCGTTTTATCGGGACAAAAGTTAACTCCAGTTAATTATCTGGACTTAGCGAACTCTATATGGACATAGTTGTTGTTGTATTTAACATGCAAATTGTTTTGCTTTGTTGTCGTTTTTTTTCACACAATTTTATCTGGACATGCAAAAAAACACAGCTAATAGCTGCGTTTTTTTGTATGTCCATATGGAGTTTGGCGAAAAAAACGACATCGGGACATTTCAACATTTGCCTTGGTCTGCCATTTTGTTCTGAACTATCTTACCAACAAACATTTGACATTTCTATACAAATAATCGATAACACAACGACAATGGTAGTCTGGCAATACCGTTTTATCGGGACAAAAGTTAACTCCAGTTAATTATCTGGACTTAGCTAACTCTATATGGACATAGTTGTTGTTGTATGTAACATGTAAATTGTTTTGCTTTGTTGTCGTTTTTTTCACACAATTTTATCTGGACATGCAAAAAAACACAGCTAATATCTCTAGTATACAACACCAAATTTGGGTGCTGAAAATTATTTTCATATTTTGCTTCCATACTTGCAAGCATACATATTTCACCATAACCTCAAAATCCCAGATTTGAGAGACCATGATTGGGAAGATTAAAGGCCAGGGCCCTATTTCTCAGATCATAATATCACAAACATTGTATTATTTTGACAGTTCTGCTGTATGATTTCTATTTCTCAGATTTGTTGTATGATCCACTATCATACAACAATGTATGACTGGAGATTACACTGGAAATATTGGAATATTGTATGATTCTGTTTCTCAGAATTTTTTCATACACATCATACAACAAATTAACCTCAAATGTATCATACATTTCAAACAGCAAATAAAATTGCTGTTTTCCCTTCACAACATTATAAAACCACATTTTGTCTATTTATTCTTTTTATTTGGTATCAAGTTACTGCATTATTACAATGTATTAATATAGTTTTTGTATTCACAAATATTTTTTTTTAAATTTTGCTTGAGGTGAAAATCGATCAAAATAAACGCTAATTTTGTTAAGCAATTCAGAGAACGAAGCCAAACAACTTTATTTTACTATACAAAGTAAAAAAACTCAAAGAACACGAACTATAAAAAAAACCTACGAATCACTCTTTCATTTTATTTTCACATGCTGAAAGAAAACAAAAATCACAAACAAATTGAATGACAATGAAATGTCAAAGTCATACATTTCATACAATTAAGAAGTATCATACAACACTTCCAATGAAATCTGAGAAACAGAAAATTGTATGATGTGTATGATGTATGAAGATGTTATATGTTGTATGAAATGTATGTGATGTATGATCTGAGAAATAGGCCCCAGTTTGATGACAGCTAATCATTCAATCAATTGGTGTTTTTCTTGTTTGGCTCTGAGCAAAGTTTTGAGCAGAGGCTGAGCGATCAGAGCAGATTATGATCAGATTCCTCATAGACCAAGAGCCCACAGCAGATTTTGGGTGTGAGTGATAGCAAAAAAAGAAGTATAGGCGTTGAAAGCTTCATTAAAGGCTATTCAAAAAATCAAAGTCTTGCAGTCCACAACTGGGGCCTTGGCGAGAAACAGTGCATCGAAAAAAAAATATGAATGCAACTTGGAGGATAATCGTCTTAGCCGAAATTGGTTTTCACTCTTCCCTAGATAAAACTCCTCGGATCACATATCGCGGAATCTGAGACCATTTGAGTGTATAGTTTGCTCTACCGGACCGTTTGAAAAATTAAAAATTCTAAGTGAAAAACGGTTTTTTAATTAGTCTGGGAGGGTGAAATAAACACTCAAATGATCTCAGATTCCGTGATATGGAATCCAAGGAGCTTATCTAGGAAGGAGTGAAAACCAATTTCGGCTAACACGATTATCCTCGAAGTTGCATTCACATTTTTTTTTTGATGCACTGTTTCTCGCAAAGGCCCCAGTTGTGGACTGCAAGACTTTGATTTTTTGAATAGCCTTCAATGAAGCTTTCGACGCCTATACTTCTTTTTTTGCTATCAATCACACCCAAAATCTGCTATGGGCTCTAAGTCTATCAGATTTAATTATGAAATACACTTGAGCACTGAAGTGTCATTTCATAGGTATTTTTGGTAAATTTAATTAAATTTCTTGTAATTTTAACAAATAATGACGGACGACTGTCCAGGGACTGTCCAGAGAATCCATTTTAAATTATATGCACCACTAAAAAAATAAATGAAGTTGGCTTCGCTTAGCGTTTCGCTCGATTTGATCGGTCATTTAATCCTGAGCTAATTGAGCAAGCTCTGAGCTAGCTCCGATGGAAAAAAAGAAATACACTTTTTATGCTCTGATATGTCTGAGGTAAAAAAGAAACATAGAATTTTTGTTTGACAGTTCCGTGTGGTCTGCTCTGAGTTAAAAAAGAAAAATGCCAAATGATCATTATTTCTGGTAAATCCGTGAATATGTTTCGTTATACTATGTTCCCACCAAAACGAAATCTGAGATTTCAGCTGAAAAATTTGGAGTTCTCGACTTGGTGGAGCGGGATTTCATTAAGATTTCGTTGAAATCTAGAGTTTTCATTGAGATTTCATTGAAATTTCCATGAAATCTTGTTCCATCAACTTGAAATATCAAAAGTTTTCAACCGAAATCTCGGATTTCATTTTGGTGGGAACATAGCATTACGCTGCACAGTGGGCTCAAAAGCAAATCTAGCGGGTCAAAAATCCAAATCTTTGTAAACCAGTGGTGTGTGTGTCCAAATGTTATTTCAACACCTAAAAAGCCTAGCAAGTGCCAAATTAAGAGAATAGTCATTTCATTGTTATGTGGACAATTAGTTATTTTTCAAAGACAACAAAGACACAGAATATTAATGATGAAATGATGTCTCTATGCCCGTTTTTGGACTAAATTATGGTTTGAACATAGGTAAAACTATATCAGCTAATATTATGTTGACCTCTGAGATGTTTGCCACTGATAATTTTTCACTTTTTAGCCGAACAATTTGGACCACTGTCGTCAAATAAAATGTAAGATGTAATGTTTCACTTTTCCCAAACGGGCAAAAACGGGCAGATGAAAAATAAAAATATGTTATCTATATTAATCCTGGAACTCAATTTTAGTTCAATCTTTTTGTACAGATTTGTACAGAAAAAGTTGCAGCCTACAGAATTAATGTTTTATCAATTTTTCTTACTGATAAAGAAAATGCCACGATTCATTTAGCTAAAACACCGTAAATCATAAATAAATAAAATTACTAACCTTCTTAAATATAGTCGATTTGGGAACAATAGCAAAAAAGTTTATAACTTTTAAAACAAATAAAAGGTAAACAAAATCCTACCGTCATAAATATTGAACAAAGAATGGCTGCATGATGTGTCTGCAATTAACGGTATTATTGCTTAAGAACTAATGTCTTCTGTCAGTTAATTTGACTCTATTCATTGTCTCTGACATGTTTACAATCAACCTAAGTACCACCTGCCCTGATATAAAATGCATAGTTTTTGGACTTTTGACCCGCTAGATTCGCTTTTGAGACCACTGTGCGCTGTGGCTCCATTGGCAATTTTTGAGGCATTTGCAATTGGAATAGGAATGGCAGTTTATTGCTTGGGTGGGCATTTTCATTGCTAGGCAATTTCTATTATAAAATGCAAATGCAGTCAAATGCTGTTCAAATCCCCTGTTTTTAATAAAATTTAATTTGTATTTACTATAGGTCTGATCCTTTACTTTTGGGTTTCTGTGATTTTTAGTCCAAACTTGTGTCAAAATATTTTTTTTATATGAACCTTGACACAACTTTGGACTGAAATGCGCAGAAATGCACAGAAAATCACAGAAATTCAAAGTAAAGGAACAGACATTATATTTTGTCATGTGCGCTTTCATATTCTACGATTTAATTGAAAAAAATCAATAAAGAAGCCATTCACAATCACGGGGAACCCCATTTTTCCTCAATTTATTGCCTTGACGATGGAAATCAATAATTACCTCTCATCTACTAGGTAATAGGCGTTTTCCTTTGGAGGTGGCGAAGTACTTGCAAGTACTTTGCCAGCTTTTTTCAATGGAACACATCAAACTGCTTTCCCATGTAAAATGTATCTACTCGCGCATGAGAGCATGTGCAGTTGGTAGTACTAGATTAGGGTTTTCATCTACTCGCAAGTACTTCGCCACCCTCCAAAGGAAAACGGCTAATATTGCCATTGCCATTGACAAAGCGTCTCCATTTGCATTATTTAAGGCAAAAGCAATGAGTGAGGCAATTTATTGCCTCAAATATTGCCAATAGAGCCGCTGGGTTACCCGGAGGCCACACGAGTGAGTACTCGCTAGCGAGTTGGGTACATACATTTATTGTCAAATCACTCGCCACTCTACTCGCTTCTCAACTGGCTTCGAAAAAGGCAAGCGAGTTGGCTAGCGAGAAGGAAAAGTTTCGATGTATAGTAACTCGCTAGCGATTACTCGCTCGTGTGGCCTCAGGGTTAACCATAACGTTAGTCAATGAATCAATAGTTTGAGTTTTTAGTTATCGAAATCGCTAATTGGCCAATATTTGGTTGATTGGCTACATTTAACCAGAATCTGTCAAAAACTTTTTACAGATTTAACCCAATGTAAAATGCCTGCTCCATTGGGCATGAACCATGCTTACTCCATTGGCAATATTTGAGGCAATAAATTGCCTCACTCATTGCTATTGCCTTTAATAATGCAAATGGAGACGCTTTGTCAATGGTAATAATGCCTAGAAGATGAGAGGCAATTATTGATTTCCATCGTCAAGGCAATACATTGAAGAAAAATGGGGTTCTCCGTGGTTGAGAATGGCTTCTTTATTGATTTTTTCAATTAAATCCTAGAATATGAGAACGCACATGACAAAACATAGTAAATTAAAATAAAATTTTATTAAAAACAGGGGATATGAACAGCATTTGACTGCATTTGCAGTCAAATATTTCTATACACACATTTTATAATTGAAATTGCCTGGCAATGAAAATGCCCACCCAAGCAATAAATTGCTATTCCTATTACAATTGCCCCAAAAATTGCTAATGGAGCCACAGCGTAAAGCAAGTTGAACGAAACTTGACGAAACGTTCCACTAGAAACATTCAAAACAGTCTGTCATCACCCTTAAGGATTTGAATTTACTTAACACACCCCTAACTAACTGTTAATTTTTACCAAGGTGAGATTTGAACTGTCAAAAAGTTCATGGTTTTGTGAATTCGATTTGTCTATCAAGTAAAAACATTTAAATTTGTTTTTGCATATTTTACAAATAAAAGTGATTAAAAATTGTTTTTTCCAAACAAAAATGAAATTCATGTTTTTGTTATCGGTAAAAAAAAATAAAGCGATTTTCTTTCCTGGTTAAATTAAAAAAAAGAATGGGTTTTTTTCCCGCCTTTTACAAAAATAGCTTTGGGTTACCAAATTTTAATAATCCATTGTTTTTTTTCTCAATAGTTATGGTATATATGGATAAGTGCATCAGGATCTTGAAATGTGTAATGCAATGATCACAATTTAGCAGCACATTTTGCACTCCAGACTTTACCAGGTAAGTGTTATAATCAATTAACCAAAATCGATTAACAAATTTTGTATTGTCTTGAACGTGCCATTTGAACAAACAAATGAAGCCTACATGCATGCACAAGTAAATATCTATTGAAACCTGATAACTTCGAACTTTTAACCTGTTCGTAAAAAGCTTCTTCCTGTTCAGAGTGCCTTCTTTATTCTTATATTTCCTCGAGCGACGGCCGAAAGGTCATCATTCGCAACGATACAAAATATGGCAGATATAAAATACTAAACAAAAACTAAAAATATGCCGCCAGCGAATGTTTCGCGTTAGTTTGGGAGAGTCTTTAAAGGCGTTAAAAGTGAAACATTCGATTAGACCCGCGGCTCCCAATCTTTTTCAATCGCCGAGCACTTTTCAGGCAAAAATTCCTCGCGGAGCACCTTGTTGTGTGTATGCATAATTTTTCCAATTTATATCTGTGGTGTTTGGTAGAAACATGATAACTCCATTTTAAGATTTGCGTCTAAGCATTCGCCTTACATCAAGAGAGACCAAAGGATGAACCCATTTTTTTTAAATTTTAAACATAATTCTTCGAAGATTATCTTCATATTCCACATTTAAAAAAAATCGGTAAATTTGTTTAGCCTCTGGCTCGATTAAAAGTGGACGTACAGACGCAAATTTTAAAATGGAGTTACAATGTTTCTACCCAACAGATACCTATGTAGAAATTGCAATAACAAAGTTTATTCCAGTGAGAACGATGTGCATGTTATGTTTTGCATAATGCTGATATATCTTGTAGAATTTCTGACAACTACTTACTACAACCGAAAATGTTGCAACGAGAAGGCTCTGCATATCGTCCCCTTTATGCCTGAAGCATGAATGTGCAACCTAATTTTTTTCGAGGTGGTTAGTTAGTTTTATAAATTTATTGGTATTCCTTGCCATTATAAATAAATAAATTGGGTAGCGCAACAGCTCGTGGAGAACCAGGGCCTAGTGACTTACAACTCAACCATTCCTGTGAGCGTGTTTGTTGGCAGGAATGGAGGGGACGTACAGTTTTTTGCCGAGTCCGAACGGCTAAATGAGAAGCACTTTTTCATGACAAGTATACTCTTGGCATTGTATATAAATTCTATAGTATTCTCATGAAGAAAAAAAGCTCGTGGCCATCTATGCGTCCAACTGTAATCCTAATTTTTGTTATGGGATCTCGGTAAGGCGATCACAGCGAACCTATCGACCAAATGTCAACCTACAAAATCGTGTTTCATGAGAATACTATAGAGTGGATATACAATGCTCTTGGAGGATTTGTCAGTTCCTCGCAAGAGGCAGTAACTTGAATAAAACATTTCTGTTTTTAGGTGGCACGGCTGGGACTCGAACCCAGGCCTTTGGCATGACAGTCCTACGCACTAACCATCATGCCACGAGGTACTACATTCCTTGCCATTTTAAACTTTAAATGTGCGTATATCGAAGAAAATATCAGTTAAGCCATTAATAGTTGATTAAACAAGTTTTCCTTAATATTTGAGTAGTATTCTTCCGGAAAATATCAGTGGAAGCCGTCGAGAAAACCTAGCAGGTGAAATGAAACTCGTTTAAAGTATCGTCGGGAAAGTCCGTCGGCTAGATAGACCAATTTCAGCGGCCAACGCTTTCTACACAGCCTGTCCTTAAAACAAAATTGTCGCAAATTATGAGGGGTCTGATTTCAGCCCTCATTTCAAAAAGCTACGTTAGTGTTTTTCCGTGGGAAGCCACCTTATTTCTGCGTGAAGAAGTAAGGAAGTACATTATGCAGACTACCCATACCCAAAATAAATAAAATAAATAAAATTTGTCATCAATTTTTGGTGTATTGATTTCTTTCAAATTACTAGGCATGTTCAGACCTCAGCAATCTCAGTCTTGTTAACAGGATTCCTCAATAAAATTTCTCAGTTTTGCTGTCAAATTACTTAGGAACAAAAATATTGCATTTGCTTGCTCACTTCTTGACAAAGCAATATTTGGTGAGGTCTCTTAGATCTCATTTTTCTGAACAAGCCTGATATTTCAAGTTGCTAAGAAGGGCAAAATAACTAGTGAAATGCAATTTTGATATATTTTTCGATCTTTCCTAGGAGCATTGGATATTCTTAGCACAAAGAGCTCCGCGGAGCACACTTTGGGAAACCCGGGGTTAAACAACGAAACTTTCACTTTTGTTCCTGCAACCAAACAGTTTATTTTACTGTTAATACGTGATTCCGAGTGCTAAATATATGTTTTTCAAGAAGCATACTGTGTAGGTATGTTAAAACTTTACCGAACTTTTCGAAACAAAATTAAACAACAACATAAATCTCTACTGGGTTTAACCTTTAACCAATAAAAAATAAATAAATTGGGTAGCGCAACAGCTCGTAGAGAACCAGTGCCCAGTGACTAACAACTCTCAACCATTCCTGTGTGCGTGTTGTTGGCAGGAATGGAGGAGACCTACAGTTTTTACTTGCGTACTATAGGGCAAGTTTTGGATTCGTGCAAAAAAAAAAAAAATTGAGATAACAATCAAACATGACATTACGATGATAGAGAACACAAAAGTATGTGGCACAATTATGTCTGTTTGTTTGTACCTCAACCTACAGCCTAAACTACTGAAGCGATTTTCTTCAAATTTTGAACTTAAGATTTTTTTGTAACTCCAGAGGGGGAATTGAATTTTTTTAGCTCCAAAAATAACGGTACTTGCCATACAACCGTTAAGAAAAAGCTAATTTATCTCAAAAACGGCTCCAACGATTTTGATAAAAAAAAAATCAGTGTATTATTGTTTATATGGTGTACTCTTTGGTATACAAATAAATTTCCAAAACTGTTACTAACGGTACCTGCCATATAACGGTCTTTTTGATTTTCTATTTTCTCTTTAACGGCTCAACCTATTTCAATCAATTTTTTATACAAAAGCTTCTTTAAAATGTCAATAATATTGCATATCAAAATTTTTAAAAAAAGGAAATTTAGATTAAAAAAAAATATTAATTTTTTTTTTGAAAATTCAATATTATGAAAACGGGTTGATGGTTTTTTTTTAAATAATTTCGTAAATGTATATTAATAAATACTCAAAACTGGCATTCCAAAATTTTGTTTTAAAAATATACCTATATAAAAAATTAGTTTTTAAGAAAACCGTTCCAACGATTTTTAATTTTTTTGTCGCATATTCATACTTCTATTTTTTCAAGAAATAAAATGACATACTTGGTTTTGAGCGCTAAGCTATTTTACTAGTTGTTTATACAATTTAAAGAACGATTTAAATGTTTTTTTTTATATATTTTTCTATATTTTTTGTTATATTTTTTATATATTTGTTCTGTAATGACTTGCATATTTTAAAAGTTCTTTAAGTTCCAAGCAAATTGAACATAAGAGCAAGTTAGTGCAATCCAGTCGTGCATTTTATTTTTTTTGCTGAGTCCGAACGGCTAAATGAGAATCACTTATTTGTGACAAATTTACTTACTCTTGGAAAATTTGTCAGTTCCTCGTAAGAGGCAGTACTTCGGATAAAACCTTTCTGTTTTTAGATGACACGACTGGGAATCGAACCCACACCTTCAGCATGCAAGTCCAACGCACTAACCATTATGCCACGAGGTACTACACCTTTAACCAATATAACTTTTAAAATAAAAATATCACTTAAGAATTAAAAAATTACCTAACACCTTATCTTTGTAATTCTCTTCAAACAAATTCCAAACTACCTACCATTTTCTATACAAAAATTTGCACTTTAAAATAATTCAATTTTAAGCACAAATTTGAGTGAGTTACTTACTTTACTCATTTGTTGTGTCTTATGAACGGAAACACTGCGCAAAGGCTCATCACTTCAAAATAAAATTCACAAGAAAAAATTATAGTTGTTTTATTTATTTGATCTTTTATTTTGTCATGTCATGTTATAAAAATCGGGGTTTCGTTTCGGTAGTGTAAGTTTACTCGAAAAACGTATTACAAATTGACCAATTTTAAATACCGTTTTTACATTAATTTCAGTTTTACTTGATGTTGGTTAGCTAAAATTACATATATAAACAAAATTCAATCGCACCTATATTTTTGTTTGTCTCCCCAAAAAATACTTAAAACTTGTCAAATTTTAACAGATTTCCAGGCACGCATAAATGTATGTACATATATGTATGTACAAATACATGCCTTGTCCTTACATTACCGATTTTACAATTTAGAATTCTCTTTCAGTAAAATTTATCACAGTTTACAAAAAGAATTAAAAAAAAATTGTTTTTGTTTAAAAGAGAAATCGTTAGTTGCGATCACTCTTAAACATTTGGAAGGATTTTCAAATAACATTTCAAAGTTTAGTTTTTTTTTTATTATATCTTCGCTCGCACTTTATTATTATATTTTTTGAAATGCCATTGAAATCCTTTTGTATGTTTAAAAATGGCAACTTTTGCTTTTCATTTGATATATAAACGTTTGATAAGTTAAAATTATTAATAAAATTATTATAATATGAAATCAATAAATATCTTAATTAAATATATATATAATTAACTTAGAACTAAATAATCAATATGAGTTGTATAATTTTTATTATTTATAATTCGATACTAGCTGCGTTGGGTTTTATTTGAACAACTTGCCAGCATTGCAAAATATTCGGAAGAAATATTCATCCTTACGTAGTAGTTTAGCGCGGGCATACGAGTGAATGTCCGCATCCATGTTATGATCACGTAACCAGGACGAAGTATTATCCGTACTCATACCAGTCATTTCAGTTCGTGGCTCATCGGGCAGCATCTCGTGACCTGATAAAATGAAGTAAAATCATAAAATCATCGAAGCAGAAGCTTTTAAAAATGTTTAAGCCTTATTGCTCAAATGAATCATTTTTATGTTGAAGTTCAACAATAATTAACGGTAAATGTAACTTATTCAGGGTTTAAACGACTAAAAATTATCAACCATTATTTAGTTTTTGGGATCGCTATACTTGCAATTTAATTCCCTATATGTGGCCATAAGATCCATGATTCATTTGATCAATTTTAAATCTAGACAGAAATGCGACCAATACTTTTGAATTTTTTTTCTTGAAACTTACCCGTTGTTATGACCTTGTATGGTTCTTCAGACTCTAGCGGTTCACTTAAACCAATTTCATTTCTTGCAAAAATACGAATCATATATTCATGATTTTCTTGCAGATCCTTAATTTGGAATCTCTGTATATCTGGTGGTACACGTCCAACTTCAATCCACATAGTCTTACGCAAATCACGAATGGCAATATTATAGCCGAGCAGAGGCGCACCTCCATCTGACTCGGGAATACCCCATTCGAAGATATGCGCATTGGCTGCAAGAACTCTTGCCTCCAATGGAGCAGTGGGTGGTGATGGAACGGCTAAAATTTGTGAAAAAATAATTAAAGATTATTTTTAATAAATTATTACTTTGTAAATCTCTTTCGGTTATTTAAACAAAAAATGTGTTTATACAATATGTCAAATTACGTACTTGCGTGTGTTTTAAGTGAAATGCTATCGGTGGTTGTTGGGATACTGAGACCCACTGAATTTTCAGAAAATACCCTGAAGGTGTATTCGCATTTTTCTTTCAAATTTTCGATTGTGTATTGTAGACAATGGGCATCCAATGTCACAACCTTTGTCCATTTTGTTGATGTCGATGAACGTTTTTCAATAACGTAACCTGAAAAATACAAAAGACAACAAAAAAAAATTAAATAATTAAATAACCCAAAGCATCATTCCGAATACGAAGCCGAACATCCTTTCGGGGGCTTCGGAGTAGAAAGTAATGCTTAAAATGAAAACGAAATTTGACTGCAATAAGGTTCGGACAGTAGACTTCATGATAACCTCATCTTAATTCGTAATTATATCGTTTTTGATTGAACTTTCTGTTTGTTTCACTCTTTTTCGATTCCAATCATTCAGAGGTATCAACTTGTGTTTCTTTTTTCAATCAGAACTAGCTCAGAGTACGCTCTATGAACTCATGATAAAAAGACCAATTAAATGGAGAAAAAAGCTGAGCGCAGTCAAGTTCACTCTTTTTTCGATTTGAAAAACATGAAGAAATTTCAATAGGGAATTTTACGAATCTGTCAATTTCAAGAGTGACAGCTTCCATTGGGGCGGAAGTGTCAAATTCCCAAGTGCAAAGCAAAAAAAAAAACATTTCCGCCTGAATGCTGATTTTGACGTTTCTAAATGAAAGAGAGAGTGATATATTGCTATTTGTTAAAGAGCTCTATTGGGTATTTGTGCGTGAATTTACATGTGACAGATACCACAAAATGATGATTTTGACGTTTGACAATAAACGAGAGTGCCATATATTGTGCTATTTGGATATCAAAGGCTTTCAAGATGTATGAGTGAAAAAGGAGTATCTACTGTGAACGTCCAATCGAAAACGACATTATAATTCAAATTTTAAAAATTGAGAAACTTACCAGTGATTTCTGATCCGCCATTGCTGATTGGTACTTCCCAATCTAAAGTAACGCTTCTGCTTGTTACATCTGGCGCTCTTAGATTTTGTGGTGGCGATGGAGGTGCTATGAAATAAATAACAAACGTAATTATAGTAAACAAATCGATTTGAAATTGATGAAAATATGAACAACAACGCAAGCATCTAAGCACAGCAAGCTTTTCATACATACCAACTTTTTCCCATGGACGAACTATAAAGCAAATAAGCCAAAAAGCATTAAGCATTTCAAAAAGAAAATTGCAATGGTAAAAAAGAAATAGCTTTAGATACATTCTTAACTCTTGTGAAATTTTAAATACTTTTACTTACTTATTCTCCTGCCAACAATAATCTTATCTTCAGTCTCTAATGCTTCACTAATGCCAACTTCGTTCTTGGCATATATTCTAAAGTTATAGGCCTTGTCTTTCACAACATTGCTAACAAAAATATTCGTTACATTTCCATTCGAACAACCCAAGAGTCTAAATTCAGTCTCGTGGATTTCTTTGATTTCAACAATGTATTCGATGATCTTGCTGCCACCATCCGATTCGGATGCTTCCCATGAGAGTGTAAATGAAGTTTCAGTCATACCGCACACATCTAGCGGTTCTTTGGGTGGCGTTGGTTTGTCTGGAAGTATTTTCAAAAAAGTTAATAACTGAACGTTAAAGCAAAGAAAACAAAAAGAAGATCCATAGAAGCGTAGCTCGATAAATTAAAAATTTAATGCTGCCGAGGTAATATTCTTAAGCTTAAACAAGATTGTATACCAGTACAAAACCACAGAATCAAAAAATGACATTTCGGTATACAGTCTTATCTAAGCTTAAAGAAACCCATCTAGCTTACCCATTTTCTTGGCAATCGTAACAGGTTCACTTTCTATTGGTTCCGATACACCAATTGGATTGCTGGCATAGACCCTAAACATGTACTGGCTATTCATTGCAAGCTTTTGCACTGAATAAGAGCATATGCTTTTGTCCATCTCAGCAACCTTCATCCAGACATTATTTTGTATGTCGCATTTCTCTAGAATGTATTTTGTAACTTCCAGGCCACCATCATCAATAGGTGGTGTCCATTCCAGTTTAATGGAATCCTTCTTCATTTCCTTGATTTCCAAGGAATTTGGACGTTTTGGCTTATCGATTACTTGTACAGTAACATCCACACTTGTTGTACCAGCAGTATTTGTAGCAGTTATCTTATAACGTCCCGAGTCTTCACGTGTCAATTTGGTTATAGTGACAGTTGATGACGTTTCGATTGTTTCGATAACAGTCCGTTTAGTTGTTGTTATTTCCGTTGTCTCCTTATACCATGTTACTTGTGGTTGCGGATAGCCTCGGATTTTCGCTGGAATGGTTAGTGTGCTGTCTGTCTTTAATTTCTGTACAATATATTTCTCATCAATTTCGATTGTGGGCTTCTCGCGAATGAATATTTTGCATGAAGTCTCCACTGAACCGACTTCATTTTCTGCCACGCATGTATACGTTGCTTCAGTCTCAATTGTTGTCTTTTCGATTGTGTACTTCGATACACGATTCTCATAGCGAATGCTTGTTGATTCGATAGTTTTGCCATTCTTCCTCCATGTTATTTTTGGTTCTGGAATACCACCGAAGATGCAAGATAACGTAACCTCTTTGTCGAGTTCACTGGTAATATCTTGAAGTGGTTGTTGAACTGTTGGCTTTTCGGTTTTCTTCTCAGCAACCAAACGAATGGTTGGTGAAAGTGGTGATGGCGGACTAGGACCAACTTCATTTACAGCTATTGCTCGGAATATATATTCTGAGTCGACTTGTAGTTTGGTCAGAGTATAAGTTGTGTCCTTGATCTTTCGGATCTCAGTCCATCTATAAATAGGGAAAAGGGCAAATGTTAAGTTATTGACAGGTAGGCCTAATTTTTGAGAATTTGTGGGTCTAGATTTAAGTTAAAAATTGTAAAAAAATATAAATTAAACAACACACTAGACAAACCACCACTAAAGATATCTGATGAAATAGCTCGAAATCGAACCCGTAAACTTTGATGTAAGAACACTCAAGTGGTTTTTGTTCATTCAAAACCCTCCATCATACTCACTTTTGTTTTTTAACATCCTGGTACTCGAGGATGTATTCAAAGACCTCCGATTTGCCATCATCTTCTGGTGCCTTCCAGTAGAGAGTAATAGAATCGTGCATAACTTCCAGAGGCTGTGGTGAGCCTGGGGCCTTTGGTGGTCCTAAGAAAAACACAAAATATTAGCACAATGTTTAAAATTGTACAATGTAGGTTTTCCTTACTCATGATCACCAAATTAATACTAGCTTCTGCATCGCCAACTGGATTAACCAACTTAACGGTATACTCATCTTCATCTTCTTCAACAACTTTGCGAATTGTTAGCGAAGCTGAAGCCTCATCAATTGTAGGTGTTATTCTATTGTTTTTCTTAACAATAGTCTTTGAAGTCGACCAAGTAGCCTCTGGTTGTGGTTTGCCGCTGAATTTAATTGTCATTGTTACGTCATCGTTCTCCTTAACCTTGATTGTTTGCTCCTTGTCAGAAATGATGATTGGAGCAGTTTTTATTTCTGAAAATTAAATAAATTTCATAAAAACCTCTTCAAAGAAGATCATTCTCTAAGTTTACCTTCAACACACAGTCTACTAGTTGTCGTTACATTAATAGCTGTGCAACTTATCTCTCCAACATCATCTTCGTCGGCATTATGTATAACCAAACGACGAATAGTGCCTTCTACATACACATCGTGTTTCTTATTCGGAGTGATTTTCTTGCCCTTCTTGTACCATGTTACTTCAACATCGGGCTGTGAAAGTTCACAAACGAATTCAGCATCCATTGATTTAGTTGCCAAAGTTACTTCTGGTAGTTTCATTGTAAATTCAACCATCGGTTCTTCAACAACTAATTTTGCCTTTGAAGTTTGATCTCCAACTTGGCATGAATATTCCGCAGCATCATCAGTTTGGGACTTGTAAATTTTCAGCATTTGACGTTTACCATCGATGCTAAGTTGGACATGTTCGGAGAATTGAAGTTCTTTGCCATTCTTGAACCACTTAACTAAAGCATCACCCTTAGTCAGTTCAATTTCAAATGTGGCCGATTCACCTTTAGTAACGGTAACGTCTTCCATTTTACGAATAATTTGTGGTGGCAATTCTATAACAATAAGTTCGGCTGTGCATTCTTGATCCTCAAGCACACATGTGAATTCACCCTCATCATGAATAGAACACTCACGGATGATCAATTTACGGACTTTTCCTTCTTTCACCAATTCGAACTTCTTGTTTTCAGGTGTGATTTTCTCACCTTCCCTTGTCCATGTTACTTCCGCCGCGTCGGAAGAAATTTCTACCTCAAAGTATGCATCTTCCTTCTCCGTGACTTCAAAGTCTTGAAGTGAACGAATGAATTCCGGTTTACGTTGCAATACCTCAACTGTTGATTGGGTTTCTTTGTTCTTAACTTTGCACACATAATTACCGGCATCGCGGAGATTTGTTGTCTTAATAAAGAGCTTATGCACTTTGCCATCTTCAACGACAACTCTATGATCCATTCCACTGAGTTCTTTATTATTGAAGAACCACTTTGTCGAAACAACGTGTGATGTCTCACATTCAAGTGTCAATGACTGAGTCTCTTCAATACTAATGTTCTTTTTAAGTTTTTTGGTGAATGTGACTTCGTCAACTTCGACAATGACACGAGCTCCATGTGATGTATTACCCACTGGATTACTGGCAATGCATTTATAATCACCCGAGTCAGTTTCAGGGTTAGCATTAGTTATGGTGAGCTCAATCATTTCACCATCATAACTCAATTGTACACGTTTCGATGGCTCCAATGGATTGTTATTAAAGAGCCAGCTAACTTCAGGTACTGGATTACCTGTAACCTTTGCTGTAAGACTGATTGTTCCTTTTTGGGGTACTGATTGTTCTTGGAAGCGTTCAACAAAGAGCGGTGGTTCTGCGTTTCCACTTGCTGCTTCTGTGGATAAAAAAGGAAGTAAATGATTGAAAAGTAAAAGTGGCGCCCAACGAAATGGAAAACTTTCGAAAAATCAATGAAAAATTATGAAGCCACTCCCTTGACAGTTTTAAAATCTTAACAGTTCTATATGGCATTTTTCATTGGCCACCCAGAAGCCTTCTAGTTTCGATTGTGAAATGAAATCAATTTGAGATGTTCAAAAAGCTTCTGGATGATCAATCTAAAACACCAATAGAAAATATAGTTTTTTTTCTGAACCGTTTTCGAAACTGTCCAAACAATCAAAATAATGCCTCATATTTTTCAATGTACACAAAAGAGTGAGCAGACCTTATGTCATACACAATTTTATCACTGACAGATGTGAAATTACAAATAATAGTGTAGAAATAACGAAACAAAGGGTTACACGTAAAAAACTTGTATTCACATAAAGGTGTATACCATGTAAACAATAAACAACACCTACCTTCAATTGTCAAATATGCGGTAGTCTCAACACTTCCTAGTGGATTCACTGCTTTAACAGTGTATTCACCCTTTTCTGGCAATTTTGGTGAAATCAATGTCAGAGTATGTGTATCCTTCTCGGACTTTGTGTTTGCCTTAACCGGCTTACCGTCCTTATGCCATGTGATCTTTGGTGGTGGATTACCAACAATTTGTGTTGTTAACACTGCACTTTCACCCTCACGAATGATCATATTTCGCAATGGCTCGAGGATTTGTGGTGGTTCCTTTTCTTCGGTTTTCACCTTAAGCACAATTGGTAATCGTGATTCACCTTCTCGGTTTGTAGCGATCACTTCATAAACACCTTCTTGTGATTTTTTAACTTTGGTAATGTGTATGATGCTGCAATACATGTGCATGTCGGATTCGGTAGCGACCTTAATATTCTTCTCGGTAATGACTTCTTCGCCATTAAACGTCCACACAATATCTGGTTCAGGAACGGCTACCAAACGGCATTCTAAAATCACATTCTGACCCTCGTCCACATATTGTGCACGTGGCTTACGTGAGAAGGTTGGTGGTATACCTTCGAGAATGTCAGCGAGAGATGATTCACGGGACAAGCTCTTGCGTGACATTCCGGTGGCATCGGATCCGTGATCGGATAATGGTGTTTCCACTACCAGTTCTGTAGTAGTCGATGCAAAACCAGCGGAATTCTTTGCCACACATGTGAACATGCCGGCGTCCTCAGGGAAGACTTCCCGGATAATCAGTGTAGCTACATTGTCATCATCGTAGTACATTTGGAAGTCTTGCGATGGCTTAATTACAGCCGTTTGGCGGAACCATGCAATTTGTGGGCGAGGTACTCCCTCAACTTTACCCTCAAATTGAACAGTATATCCATCTGGCGTGTGGATTGGTTGAAGTTTTTCGATGAAACGTGGTGCCATGGGCTTTTCATCGGGACCGGGTCCTTTTTTTGTTTGCAGTGACAGATGACAAAATTAAGTACGTGTGTGTGTTGGAGTGTGTTGGTGGTTAAACACAACGATGGACGAAACATAAAAAACACAAAAACGTAAGACAAGTTTTACTTTGAAATTTTGCATTCATTTGTGACTTACGTTCAAAAACTGGCAGTTTATCGATCTTCTCGTGGAGTTTCTTTTGCACGTAAAGTGTGTATGCTGCAGGTTCCATAAGATATTGGGCAGGTACCCAACCTTCTTCAGCTGTTAGGTTCTTTCGTATGAACCACCATTCAGAGCTGTGACGTCCCACTACATATACTTTCTCACCTTCAACTAAATTGATGGCTTCATCGTTGTCAGCGATATAATTACAAATGGAGTACATGACATTCTCTTCACCATCGGTTTCTGAAGATTAAACAAAATATTTTCTGTCAGTTTTGAGAGTACCTATGTATATAGAAGATTGAAGACATCTTACCTGCAATATGTGCTTCACGGGTAATGTTCAAAGATGCTCCTTCTAAGATTTGAAAAATAAAAACCGTTAGATAATTTTAACAAAAAAACAAAATAACGAATGACATTTAAACGCTGCGACAATTACGACGCTCAAGTGTCAGTTTTGAAAGCTGGTGATCTGACTTTTTCTAGATACTTCAATATATTTTCCTTTGGTAAAATCCAACAACTATTTTCACCACTGTTTCCAATAATTATATATTACTTCGTTAAGCTAACAATGATTCAAAATGTCAGATGCTACAAACTTTCAGAAGTGGCATTATGGATCGTAATAGAACTAAGGACAATATTTGTTAGAACTGAACTAAAAAGTGAAACTTTAGTATTAGTTATGAACATTTACAACTTTACCTCACAACAGTACTCTGTTATCATATAAGCATTATATTTGTATCCTAATATTAAAATTAGAAGCATCAATGTGGGTTTAAAATATAAAAGTTTATAATGTGTGTGTGCGAATGAGAATAAAAAATTATAAAAATATCAAATGATAAAAGCGCATTAAGATTAAAAAATATAAATATAGAAATGAAATAATAAAGACCTTCATTGAAGATTTGTTGAGTTATCTTGCGCTTCTTGTGGAACGTCAATGAGTCTTCATCATATTGCACCGAGTCTTCATGACGTTTTGGCTTGAATGCCAGTAGAATCTCTTCACCATCTTCATGCTGCACAGAGTATCTTGGTTTTGGTTTTGATTTCGGCTTAAGTTTGATCTCGACTTCGTCGGGTGGAAGTTCTTCAGCTTGGAATTCTTCTGGCTCTTCAACATCATACATAGTATTATCTTCACCTTCACTGCTATCGTTGATTTCTTCAATAATTGGTTCTTCACCATCGTCATAGTCTTGAATAATCTTTATTTGAGCCTCGTCCGCAGCTTCGGAATAGGCCATCTTGATGGGACGCTTGACTTTCACCTTTGATGACATTGAAATCTCTTCCTCGGCATATGAGTCTAAATCAATGTTGAACTCTTGGTCAACGTCTTCCTTTGTTTTCGTCGACTTCGCACGGAAAGTTACATTTTCAACATCTGTGAATTCGGGAATGTCAATACTGCTCTTCTTGCGTCTCTTTAGCTTTTTGATTGTGTATTCCTGATCTTGTATGTCAGTTATTTGCTTTGGCTTAGGCTTAGGCTTCCTGCCAACAACGAATTCTTCAACGTCTTCCGTTTCTTCATAATCCTCAAGTTTTCTTATCAAAAGTTCTGCACTTTCCTCTTCAGCATCCTGTACAGGTTTAACTGGACGCTTTTTGGTAACTGTAGCTTCACCTTCGACACCTTCGGTTATTTGACGAGGTTTCTTCAAGGACATACTAACTTCTTCTTCGTCAAGGTCCTCGACAGTTGGTTTCATTTTTGGTTTTCTTCGTTTGAAAACAGCTTCTTCTACAATTTCTTCTTCCTCAACTTCTACCGGGCGTTCTATTATAACTTCCTTTGTGATTTCAAGTTCATCTGCAGCTTCTTCGACGCGCTTTGGCTTCTTCTTTTTCTTCAAAGTGAGAGCTTCTTCAGGTGCATCTTCGGTCTTCTGTTTGGGAAGCTTCATTTCAACGCTAACTTCTTCATCTTGGACTTGTTTTGGTTTCTTTGGTTTCAGCGTAACTTCTGCTATTTGTTCTTCTTCAGGTTCAACAGGTTGAATAAGCTTAATACTAGCCTCTTCAAAGGTTTCTTCAACTGGCTTCTTTGTTTTCTTAGGCTTCTTCATAACAATCTTTTCCTCGACTTCTTCCTCTTCAACCTTCTTCTGTGCGACCTTTAGTTTCACTTCAGCAACTTCTTCTTCTTCTTCGACCACCTTCTTAGGTTTCACCTTAAATTGTGCCTCATCCGGAACTTCTTCAGGCTCAATTTCATGAAGTTTGAATTCATATTGCTTAGGAATTTCTTCCGGCTTCTTTGGTTCTTCTTTAGGTTGTTCAATGACTTCCTCTATTTCAACAACTTCTTCAATTTGTGGAGCTTGTGGAACTTCTTCAACAATTGTGACCTTGAAATCTGCTGCTGCTTCCTCTTTCTTGGGTTTCTTTGGCTTTTTAACCTTAATTTCAGCATCTTCTGTAACTTGTTCAACTGGCTTCTTTTTAGGAAGAGTTACTTCAGCTTCTGGCTCTTCAGTTGATTCAACTATAGGTTTCTTTTTCTTTGGAAGTTTCAGTTTTTCCTCTTGAACTTTTTCTTCAGGAGCTGATTCTTTTGGTTCTTCAATAATTTCTTCAATGATTTCCTGGGGTATTTCTTCTATTACCCGAATCTTATGTTCTTGTACTTCTTCTTCTTCAGGTTCTTCAACAACATAAGGTGCCTCTTCTTCTTCTGCTTCTTGAATAATTATTTCCTCAGCTGGTCCTTCATAGGGTTGTTCTTCTACAACTTTAACCTTAAGTTCAGCAGCAGCTTCATCCTTTACTTTTTTCTTTGGTTTTTTCATCTTAATTTGTGCATCCTCTGTAACTTCTTCAACTGTTTTGGTCACAGGCAGCTTGAATTCAGCCTCGACGTCTTCAGGTTCATCCTGGACGATAATCTTCTTTTTGGGTTTAATTGTAAATTGTTGTTCTGAAACCTCTTCTTCTTCCTTATCCTTTGCGAGTTTAACTTTGAACTCTTGAGGTGCTTCTTCAACTTCCTCAACTGTAGGCTTCTTCGGCTTCTTCTTCACAATCTTAACCTCTTCCACTACCTCTTCCACAGCTTCTGGCTCGATATCAACCACTTTGACTTCAAGAATTGCTGCCTCTTCTTCTACAGGCTTTGTCTTCTTTGGTTTCTTCTGTTTGATTTCTACATCAACATCTTCAACCTCTTGAGGCTTAGGTGCAGAAAGAACAACTTCGGCCTGTACTTCTTCTTGTTCCTCTGGTTCTTTCTTGCTAACTGAAAACTCAACTTCAGGTACTTCCTCTACCTTTTGTGCAGGTTTCTTGGGTTTCTTTTTGACCACTTTAACTTCTTGAATTTCTTCGACTGGCACTTCACGAACGTCCTCTTCAATAACCTTCACTTCCTGTATTGGAGCTTCTTCTTCAGGAACCTTGGGTGCTTCTTCTTCAATGACTGCAACCTCGTAGAATGGTTCAACTTTAGGTGTTGGCTCAGTTTGAACAACAGTGACCTCGGCAATTTTTTCGATTGGTTTTTTCGGTTCTTCTGGAATAGTTTCGACAACTTCAACCACAATTTCTTTTTCTTCTGGTTTTTCAGGGGCTTGGATCTCAGTTACTTTAACTTCAAGTGTTGCGGCTTCTTCCTCGACTTTAGGTTTCTTTGGTTTTTTCTGTTTAATCTTAACTTCAGCTACAGGTTGTTCCTCTTCCTTGGGGGTTGTTAGAACCACCTCTGCTTCAAACTCTTCGGGAACTTGCTTTGGAATCTTTTTCTTAACCTGGAATACAGCTTCTTCGGGTTCAGTTTCTTCTACTTTTACCACATCTTCAGGTATTTCTTCAATAACCTTCACTTCTTGAACCTCTTCAATCACATGCTTAACTTTCTCCTTCTTTGGTTTCTTGACCTTTGCCTCGGGTACCTCTTCAGGCTCCTGTGGCTTTTCCTCTGGAGCAAACTCTTTGGTTGTGATTTCATATGTTTTATGGTCTTCTTGAACTTCTTCAACCACTGGTTCGGGAATAGGTGCAACTTCTTCTATTTCCTCAACAACAGGCTTTGGTATCTCCTCAGGTTCTATTTCAGTCAATTTAAATTTATAACTTTCTGGTTGTACCTCAGGAATCTCTTCCTCTTGAATTTGTATTTCTTCAACTTGTTCAACAGGAGCTTCGGTTGTTTCTTCCACCTTAACCTCCAGCTTAGCCTCTTCCACTTCTACTGGCTTCTTCTTTGGTTTCTTTTTCTTAACAACTACCTCAACTTCACTTTCTTCTTTAGGCTGTGGAGCTGTAAACTTGACTTCCACTTCTGCTTCTTCAGGTATATCTTCAGCAGGTTTCTTAATCTTGAAAGTTGCTTCTTGAGTTGGCTCCTCAATTTCTTCTACTTCTTGAGTTGGTTCCTTAAGTTTGATTTGGAATTCTTCTGGTTTTTCTTCAGGTTTGGGCTTCTTACGCCTTGTGACAATCTTCTCTTCAACAACCTCCTCGAAAGTAACTTCCTTTTCTTGGCTTTCAGTTACTTTAACCTTAAATTCTTCTGGAATTTCTGGTGCTTCTGTTTCAGTTACAGAAATTTCATATGAATCATAAACAATTTCCTCCTTTTGTTTCTCTGGTTCCTCAGTTATGACTTCAATTTCAGCCACTGGCTGTTCTTCCGGCTTTGTTTCTTTCACTTTCACCTTCTTTGGCTTCACATCTTCAGCAGGAGTTTCTTGAACCAATTCTTCTTCAGCAACAGAAATCTCGAAAGTCTTTTCCTCATCTTCTTTGGGCTTTACTTCCTTAACCTTTTCTTTCTTTGGTTTCTTCTTGGGTTTCTCTTCTTTTACTTCAGGTTCTGTTGGAACCAATTCTTTTTGAGGAAGTTGTTCTTCTTCTTTTGGAATCACCACAGCTTCTTCTTGTGGTTTTTCTTCTTTGATCTTTTTGATCGGTTTCAATTTGACTTCACTGGAAGGTTCTTCTGGTGCTTCACTTTCAGGTATTCTAAATTTGACAGTTTCCTCTGGTTGTTCTTCCACATCCTTTGGAGTGCCTGGTACAATTTGCACCTGCTCCACTTCTTGCTCGGGCCTTTGCTTCTCCTTGCGTTTGTGTTTGGGTTTTTCTTGTTTCTTTTCTTTCTTTGGAACATCTGGTTTTTCAAGCTCTTCAAGCTCTTCCTTAGGGTATTCTGGATGTTCAAAGTCAACCGGCTCAAATGGCTCCATCTTGTATTGTGGCTGCTCAGCTTCTTCAACAACATCCTTCACAGTGACATCTTCTTTCTTCTTGATGACCTTTTCCACCAGGATCTCTTCTTCTTGAGGTTTGCTGGGTATTTTCTTCAATGTTACACTCTCTGGTTGCTCTTCAACAAGAGGTTTCTTTTTACCCTTGCCGAGTTTAATTTGCACAACCTCCTCTGGTTCTTCTGGTGCTTTTACCTTTTCAGGCTTCTCATAAGGCTTAACCTCAGCTTCCTCTTCGGAACTGCTAACATATTTCTCATACTTTTCTAGTTCAACTTTCTCACGATCGTCTTTGATCTTTTTCATCTTCTTGAATTTCTTTGGTTTTGTTTTAAGTAATTCTTCAGCTTCTTCAATATTACGTGAGAGATCACCCGTAGCACGAATAGCGTTGATGTCTGTAAACTTAGGTATCAATAGCTCTGGAGGGAATTCAACAAGTACCATGCGGCTCTTAAGTTTGAACTTAGGCAACAAACTTGTATCTTCTTCGACTGGCTTCTCCTTGCGTTTGATTTGTTTCAATTTTACCATTTGAGGAACTTCAGCTGCCTCAACAACCACCATTTTTTGGGGTTTATGTTCCACACGTTCGATTTTAGTTGGTACTAATTCCCCTAATTGTGCTTTCTCTTTCTTGGGCTTTTCAATATCGACTTTCTCGTATTTTTCCAGAACTGTCTTTTCGACTTCCTGCTCAAGCAAGGCCTTGATGATATCATCATGATCGTCTCCTTGTTTCTTCACTATCTTCTTCTTTTTCTTTGGTTTCACTGGTTCAGTTGTGTCAGGCTTAACTTCTTCTGGAGTTTCTTCTACTACTTCGATTGGAATTGATTCTGGTTCTTTAGGGGTCTCTTCAAATACTTTCACATCAACAACGTATTCTGGATATTCTTCATCGATTATCTTGACTGGTGCTTCTTCTTCAATAACGCTTATTTCGAAGTCCTTTTGCACTTCAACTGGAATACCTTTCAGAAAGGAGGATTGTAATAAAACAGCTATATTAGTAAAGAATATAAACAAATATTTAACGCTCTTTAGCTTAGCTCAAACCTTTTACGCATAGCTTCTTCACGCGTTACGTTTTTAGTAATGATTCTAAAAATTGCGCAAGAATAATTGAATCAACAACATTATTAATACGTAACGTATGAATGGGCTAGCAGAGCAAAACTAGCATGTTATGCAGGATTTAAAAAAAATATTTGCTGTTGACTTTTTCAAAACCTAGATCTATATTATACAAGAGCAAGGATCACAAAGCTAGGCTTCGATTGAAAGTAACAGCGGGATCTGAGGGTAGCTATTTTTTTTTGTAAGGACGATTATAAAAAATCATTAAGCAAAAAATCTTCTTAAAAAAAAAAACTATTAGATGCTATATAAGCAGTTAGCTTTATAAAACCTTTATATTTACAAAGATATACATTTGGAATGTTTGAAGTTTTATAGATTCACCTGCACGGAAGTCGTTTTACAGCAGTAATCAATGAAAAAGTCAGTGATTACTGATGTCAAAATTGTTGTACAAGAATCTTTAGTGGCTAGTTTCTATTTAAAAAAAAAAACAGAATTTGGTATGCGAGAAAAGGAATGTCATGTGTATAAAGAGACGAGTGACATCACATCGAGCATTTCAAAATACGCAAGGTATTTGAAGAGATGTTGCATTTCCAACGTTCATTATTGCAATTTAGAAGATGCAACGAGTCCAATTTATGTCGTTTTCTATTTGATGTTTGGATTACTCCTTTTCCACTCCTTTTTCACTTCGGCTACTCCATATTTTCCATATTCCATAGGAATGGAACAGAACACAAACCCAAACGAAAACGACATTATTGACTGGTGGAATTAAATGGAATCGAATTGAATGGAATATTATTTCAAAGAGGAATGATCTCAGTTTATCACACTACAGTTTCTGTTTTATCACAGTTTGTTTTCATATTTTCCCTCATGTCGTTTGCTGTTGGTCACTTCTCTTTCACTTCTACACTCCAAGTTATCCATATTCTATAGAAATGAAAAAAATTAAACAAAACGAGTGCTGGGGGATATTAACTGTAAAACGACATAATACTAATACTAATCTTTATAATAAAATCAGCTATTCAATTTTTTTTTAAATATTACTAGGCTTTGTTCAAGCTTATGAGCTCTCATGATTTTTCACCGTCAGCTGTCACTTTGAAAGATCGGTAGCTCAGAAAGAAATGTGCCTCACATCACCCGTGCAGCTATGCAAACAAAAAATTTTTTTCCATATTTCCATACTGTCGCACTTCGATAGGGATGTCTACCAAACTGTCAGTTACAAAGTGACAGTTTAGCTAAGGGTAGAACTATAATTGTCGAATGGGCACTTAAGCTAATGTCAAAGACCAACGAAAAGTAGTTTTCCATAGCGTCAAAAGGGGAACACACCCATACTGTACTTATCATCAATCTCTTTTTGGCATTCCTATTTCTCCAAATGTCAGTTTTACTTGCCCGGGAGCGCACCTCACTCCCGTAAGCAAAGTTGAACGAAACTTGACGAAACGTTCCACTCCGCAATTATAGCCGCGCCATATGCTTTCCGTGTATTCGCTTGTTTTCTTCCGAACACTTAAGTGCCCCTCCGAGCATTATAGTTCTAGCTTAAGACTTTGGTACCCTGACAGATGAAATTGCAAAGCAAGACAAAAATGTCAATTCCAAATAGTTACACCCCGCTTCAACTGAATAAGAACAGATATTTTCAAAGGTAATTGTCAATTTTGTTCAAACATTGTGTATAAAAAATGCATGATTTGTTGTTACCTTTATTGTTTTTTTTATGATATTGAGAAAAAAAATCAAATTGCTTATTTCAAAATCACCGCTGTTTCCTCCGACTCTCCTTAGAAATCCTTCCATTTTGAAAAATACAATTTTATAGAAGGATATTGGAAGTTAATTGAAGGAATTACCTACTTCCTTCAATTAACTTCCAATATCCTTCTATAAAGTTGTATTTTTCAAAATGGAAGGATTTCTAAGGAGAGTCGGAGGAAACAGCGGTGTTTTTTGAAATAAGCAAGGTTTTCTTGAAATAATGGTGGAGTTGTCCGGTTTTTGAACTGGATGCTTCAATTAATCTTTCTGATTTCTTTTCCCCAACATCATAAACAAACAAACTTTTCCTTTGAATTTCTTTGATTTTAAGTTCAATCTTCTGTCAACTATTTTTTACTGTATGAACTATGACAGTTCGTTGGACTTAAATTCACACAAATGTTCAGGCATTTTAGAAATTCAAAGTAAAGGAACAGAAATATTATTGCAGAGTACTTGGTACCTTTTAAAATTTGTGTGCTTATGCAGTTGAAGCGGAGTGCATTTGCCTCCAAAATAAAAAAAAAACTATGGATGTCAATGAAATGTCATTATGCCAAAGTCTTGAGTTTAAGAAATGAACGAGACAGATGTATTGCCATTGAAAAACTATGGCTGTCACTCAAATTTAATTGTGCCAAAGTCTTAAGTTTGACGTTTTAAATGAACGAAATAGAGATATATTGCTGTTTCATAAAAAGCCCTAGTTTAATAAATGTTCAATCAGTCCAGAGTAAATCCACCATATTTGGTAGGCTATTGAACATGTTTCAGGGTTTAACTTGGGTTTGATACCGCAACTAAATTGATCTTGAATTGAAAACGATTTCAAAAGATTTTTGACATACATGTGTCAAATGTTCAGTATTTCAGAATGAACTCACAAAACAAATCTTTTGATTCGGTGTTTAATCACCGAATTCGGTGAGTTCACTCTGAACTACTGAACATCTGACACATGCATGTCAAAAATCTTTTGACGCTTCATCTAAATTGTCCCCGAAAGTAAGATGATCTCGCAATAAAAAATTTAACAAACTCAGCCCTTATCCCACCTTGATAGTTTTACATAAAATTTCTATAATATTAAATAAAATTCTAAAGAAAAATTGTATTTACAAGTGTAATTTAAAATGTTGTTTTATGTTTAGTGAAAATTGAAAAAGTTTTGTTAGGGAAATTTATTGTTAAAATTAAAATAAAATAAAAAACACAAAAAAATATTATCTGTCAAAATCCTTAGTGTTAATAACATTTTTCTATTATTAATTTAAAACTTGTAGTAGGCAAGAGAAAAACAAATTAATTTTCGTTATTTTAAAAACCAATAAATCGATATATTTTTCAAAAACACTCAAAATCGCATTAAAACTTGCTTCGTCAGATTGTTTTGGTGTTGCAAGTACTTTTTTTGGTTGTCAAATGCAGTTTTTTGTTTTCATGGGCTTGTTTTGTATGTCAATGCCTGAAGTTTCATGTTGTTTTATGTTTTTGTTTTTTTGTTTTGTTAAGTGTATTTTGTTGGTTGAAAATGTTATGTTTAAAAAATAATTTAGTGTTGGAACACAGTTCAGCCCAGTACACATGCAAATTCAGTGACAATCTTTCATAAAATATTTTTCTATAATTTTACTTTATGACAATATTCAGACATATTTCACACATTGAACTATTAGATTACGCTAATCCAACGATTATTGACATTCTTGACGAGTCGAATTTAGTACGCCGTCTGCAAAGAACAAAACCTTCCGACTTGGTGCGGTGAGCAAAAAACCGCTTTAAAATCGCGGAATAAGCAGGAACTTTCACCGGAAAGTTACCTGCAACACGTTACTTAACTTTGTTAAAAATAAATTGCTAGATAAGTTTCAACTTAGTTGAAGTGGAAGTGGTTTTAGTGTAGTAAGAATCTCACACTTCTATGAGCACGCGTTTTCCGGTCCTTATAGAGCCTGATGCAGGTTTTGCACCTACCCACGACAAAAAAAAAAATACATTGAACTTTCGAAAGTAATTTGAAAATTTTTATATTTCCCTTTCTATTGCTCTTCGTACGAGTGAGCTATCGAAGTTAGCTCTGAGCAGAGTATGATCAGAGTTCTCCGAAATAATTTTGAAACACATCTGACCTCTAAACTGTCATACGATTGCGATGCGTTCAACTCACCAAAGTTAAGTAATGACTTTGAATTTTCATCTGACAGCTAGCCAATTCAAAACTCGAAAAATTCAAAATTGTGAACTGAAATTGATGTGTTGAACGCGCCCATTTGAAATGAGTGAAAAAAGAGAGAAGTTAGCGCCATTCGCTTGGTCTTTTAATTCTGAGCTCATGGAGAGTACTCCGGGCTAGCTCTGATTTATAAAAGAAACACAAGTTGAGTGCTCGGAGCTAAGAAAGAAACAGATCATTTTTTGACAGCTCAGTACTATGCTCGGAGCTAAAAAAGAAAAACGTAAATATAAAAACTCGTAATACACGTTTAGCTTCAAATCTTAACGAAAATCTACTACAAACAACAGGAAATCTGCCGACCTACTTTGGTGAATTAAGGCCTAACTACATTCACTTCATTTTTGTACAAAAGTGAAAAAAAAATTTGTCTTTTTTCAATAAACTACTCAATCCTATCTTTTATCTCAAGTTTTGCAAAAGTAAAAGTAAGAGCGTTCCTAACTTTTACTTTTGTAGAAAAGTGAAGCACTACTTCATCCAAATAAACAGATTAAAAGCTGAATCATAGATGTCGCTTGCATTGATAATTGTAGCTGAACTAGCCTTTTTCGTTGTTTGTAATTTTTCACTTTTGCACTTTTAGCAAAAAGTTGTTGTATGTAGTTAAGCCTTTAGTTTATTAACTTGAATTTTATTTTATTAATTAGATTTCTCCACTGACCTTACTAAATAAAGATAATCCATATTTAATTAGTGTTTATTAATACGACTGTATGTGTGTTCATAGGCCAATTGGCAAGAAAACAAAGGAGTAAATCGTGCTTTTCATTTTGACAACTTATTTGTTATGTCACACTTTGTCTCTTTGTTCTTATGAATGAAATAGATCATGATTTTTTAAAATTTTTCTAACCACTGAAAGTGTGTACTAGGCTTAATTCTATGTTATTAATTTCTCTAAAGAAAGTGTATTTTGAATATAATATTTGTTTTCTGTATAAGATAGTCTGAATTTAATGTGTCAAAAAGGGTCCTTAATTTTGAAATTCTCGTCGATACTTAAAGTCTTTCCAAGATTTTAAAATAAAGCAAGTCTTAAGCATTTTTCAACACAGATTAGATACAAAGTAGTATTTAGTTACATGATTTTGTTTTTGGACATTAAATCGAGTTATTAACTTCAATGAATAGTTAAAAACGCCTTTATAAATGCAACCTTTAAGGCTACAGAAGAAGAGAAGATTTGTTAGCTTTGGTTTTGTTTTTAAGAAAATTTTACAAAAGAAAGAAGAAAACAAAAAGGTGTTTAAGTTTTTGCTGTCTATATAAAAATATAGGGCCAACGATATTTTGTTAACGTTATTTTTGTAAGGAATTCGGGGGCATTTTTTTTTGTTTGGTGTGAGACTGGCTCTTGTTGCAAAAAACTTACTTGTCTCTGATTGTGTTTTATCTTTGGGTTTTTTGATAGGTTTTTGTTTGGTTGTTGTTGTTTTATGATCGGTAGTATCCGGTTTGGATTCTTCCTGTACTGGTGTTGTCTGTTCTGTGTCAGTTGGTTCCTCGGGTTGTGTTTCGGGTAATGTTAGAGTTTCTGTTATTTCACTTGGTTTTTCGTCGATAACCGTAGGCTCTTCGATGAGCTCAGTTATTTTAGCTTCTTCAACTAATTGGGGCTTTTGTGGTTTTTTCTTCTTTTTGGGTTTTTCTTCTGGTTTTTCTTCATCTTCTTCTATTGGTTTTTCAATAAGTGGCATATCGACTTTTTCGTATTGTTCCAATTCGGTTTTGGGTATTTCTTGTTCGATGAGTTTTTGTATATAGTCATCAAGTTCGTTGGTCTTGACTGTTTTTGTTGTCTTTTTAGGTTTCTTTGGTTTGGTTGGAGCTGGTTTTGATGGTTGTTCTTCAAGAACTTGAACTTCTTCAGGTACGGGTTCTTCACCTTGTTCTTCGATGATTGAAATTACAGCATCAGGTTTATCTTCCTCCTGTACGGTAACAATGTAAAGAGTACTCTCCTTCTCGCCCACCTTCTTTTTGACTGTTCGTTTGGTGGTGACTTGTTGTTTGGGTTGACCTTCTTCGTTGATTATTTCTTCTACCTTCACTTCTGCTGGTTTGTCTTCGAATATTTCAACAATTGGTTGCTCAGGTTCTTCTTCAGTTACTGTTATTTCAGCCGTAGTATACTCTTCTGGGGCCTTAGGTTTCTTAACTGTTTTTGGCTTTTTCTTTGATGGTTTCTCTTCCTCTTTCACTGGACTTTCCTCTTTTATAACAACAGGTTGTACGTCTTCTATCTTGTCCTTAGGAGCAGTTTCGAATTCGATCTTTTCGTACTTTTCCAGTTCGGTTTTTGGAATTTCTTGCTCGATGAGCTTCTGAATATAATCATCCAGATCATCTTTTTTAACCTTTTTGGTCTTTTTCTTTGGTGCCTTGGGTTTTTCAGTTGTTGGTTCGTCTGGCTTTGGTGCTTCTTGAGAAATGATAGTGACTTCTGCCTCTGGTTGATCGTCAGTTTGTACTTCAATAATTTCAATGATTTCCTCTTTAGGTCCTTGCTGACGCTTGATTTTGCGCCTGGTAGTAGTTTCCTTGTGCGTTTTACCATCTGCATCTTGAACCTCCTTAATTTCGGATTTAGTTTCAATTTCTTGTACATCGATTGGAGTATCATCAACTGGAGCTTGTTCCTCAGGCTCTGTTACAGACTCGTGGACTGTAATTTCAAAGCTTTCGACAGTTTCAACCTCTTTGAGTTTCGGTTTCTTTGGTTTCTTTTCTTTAGTCTTTGGTGTTTCTTCTTCTTTTATAGAAAATTCAAAAGTAGTTTCTTTGATAGGTTGTACTTCTTCAACCTCTTTGACTTCAAAAGCTGGTTTTTCTTCAAGTGGTTCTTCTTTTAAGTCGTCTTCCTTCACCGTAACCTTTTCTTCAGGTGCCAGTTCAGTTGGCTTATCTTCCTCGACGACTTTAATTTTGTCCTTTCGAACCTTCTTGGGTGCCTTTGGTTTCTTTTCTTCTACTTCTTTCACCTCGAACTCTTCGATCACTTCAACTGGTTTTTCTTCAGTTAACTTTACCTCAACTTCCTCAGGTACTTCTTCAGGTGCCTCTTGAGGTTCTTCCGTCGTAACCTTGATCTCTTGTTTAGGTTTCTTCTTTGGTTTTTTCGGTTTTTCTTCAATTTCTACCTTCTCATAAGTTTCTAATTCAGTTTTTGGAATTTCTTCTTCTATGAGTTTCTTAATATAGTCATCCAAGTCATCTTTCTTAACCTTCTTTGTTTTCTTCTTTTTAACTATTTCTACCTCGGGTTTGGTTTCTTCCTCAATTGGTGCTTCACTAGTTGTAACTGTTATTTCAGCATCTCCTGTATCTTTGTCTTGTACCTCAACAATTTCCAAAATAACTTCCTTAGGGCCTATTTGTTGTTTGACTTTGCGTTTGGTGATTTTCTTTTCTTTCACCTCTCCAACTTCATCTGTAACCTGCTTTGTTTCAACTTCTTCTTGAATTTCTTTAACTGTTACTTCAAATGGTTCTTCAGGAAGTTCTTGTGGAATCTCTTCAATAACTTTGATTTCATGAATAGGTTTCTTTGTTTTCTTAGGCTTTTTAGGAGATTCTTCAACAACTTCAACTTCCTCTTCAATTGGGGCTTCTTCTTGGACAACAGGTTGAGATTCATCAACTTTCACCTTATCTTCAATAAGTGATTTCTTTCTTGGTTTCTTTGGAGCTTCTTCAATTTCAACCTTTTCATATTTCTCAAGTTCTGTTTTGGGAATTTCCTGTTCAATCAACTTTTGAATATAATCATCGATGTCTGCTTTCTTTACCTTCTTCATAGTCTTCTTCTTCTTTTTCTCTTCTTGAGGTTTGCCTTCATCTTCAACTGCAGCTAATTCAGTTGTTATCACTGTGATTTCTGCTGAAGGTACGCCTTCATCTTGAACCTCAATGATTTCTATGATTTCCTCCTTGGGACCAGTGTGTTTCTTAATCTTTTTCTTTGAAATAGTTTGGGTCTTTGTTTTGCCCTCCTCATCTACAATCTGCTTTATCTCTTGAGTAGCTTCTATTTCTTCCACCTTAATCTTATACTCTTCATACTGTTCAACAACTAAGGGAGTTTCCTCTTCTTCCTTAGGTTCTTCTATAACCTGAGTCACTTCTTCAATTGGAAGATCCTCAATTGATTTAACTTTGATCTTATAATCTTCAAATGTTTCTGTTTGTTCCTCAGTTGGCTTGGGTTGCTTTGGTTTTTTAGTCTTTTTAGGTTTTTCTTTGATTTCTTCAGGTGTTTCAGAAATAACCTTGATTGCGAAGTCGTCTTCTTCGATTATTTCCTCTGGTTGACTTTGTTCGGGAATTTCTTCTATTTGGAAATCATCAGGTTGATCTTCTTTCTTCTCAACAGTAGTTTCTATCACTTTAACCTTTGACTTCTTTGGTTTCAAGGGTTTCTCTACAGGTTTTTCTTCTTCCACCTGTACTTGATCTTCAGGCACTGTTTCAACTACTGACATAATATACTCTTGAATGTCTTCCTTTTTGACCTTTTTGGTTTTCTTTGTTGGTTTAACAGTAACCTCTGTTTCCTGTGATGTGGTTTCCTCTGGCTCTAAAAGTACAATTGATACCTCTGCCATTGGTTGTCCTTCTTCCGTGGTCTCAGAAATTTCAAATACTTCTTCTTTCGGGCCTTGTTTCTTTTTGATTTTACGTTTTGTGACTGTTGTCTCCTTGATAAATCCAGCGTCATCCTCAACTTTGACAATATTCGTTTGTTCATCAATTACGACAACTTCAAACGGTTGTTGCTCATCAATTGGTGCCTCAGATTCTATTACAGTGATTTTATCAGCTTCAGGTTTCTTTACCTTCTTAGTTTTCTTCTTTGGCTTAGGTTCTTCTTCAATTTCTTCGATGACAGGTTCAGTTGCTTCTTCTTCAGTAACTTCTACTGGATATTCAGATATTTCTTCAGGTTGTTGTTCCGATTCAGTTTTCTTGATTTTCTTTGGTTTTTTCTTTGGTTTCGATTCTTCTGACTCTATGACACTAACTTCTTCTTCTCCAAAAACTGTTGGTTCCACTTGTTCCTCTGTCATCGAGAAAACGAATTCCTTGGGCTTTTCTGGCTTATCTTCTTCAATTGTTTCGTGAACTGTAACTGCAAGCTCTTCGACATCTTCTTCAATGTCTTCCTTTTCTACTTCATACTCAGTTATTTTCACTGGAAGTCCATCTATGATTTCTTCTTTTACGATGGGCTTCTTCTTGATTTTCTTGGCTTTTTTAGGTGTTTCGTCGATATCAACTTTTTCATATTTCTCAAGTTCAGTCTTCGGAATTTCCTGTTCAATAAGTTGCTGTATATAATCATGCAAGTCATCCTTCTTAACCTTTTTCTTTTTGGGCTTTTCGACAACCTTGATTTTCAATGGCTCCTCTGGTGATTGTTCTTCTGGAGCAGGTGTTACCTCCGTAGTTGTCATTGTGACATCAGCTTCAGTTTGACCTTCTTCCTGTGTTTCCACAATTTCGATAATATATTCCTTTGGACCTTCCTGCTTCTTGATCTTTCGTTTCTTGATTGTTTGTGTTTTAGTTTCACCTTCTTCATCTATAACTTCCTTGGTTTCAATTTCGGGAGCAAGCTCAGTAATACGAATCTTATAGTTTTCAAAAACTTCCACCTCTTTCGGTTGCTTTGGCTTTTTGGGTTTCTTTGGCTTTTTAGGTTCCTCTTCGACAACCTTAATTGGGAATTCTTTTACGGACTCTATCACTGTTGGTTTTTCTTCAACTGTTTCCTCAACTTGAATTTCAGCTTCAGTTTCTGGTTTTTTCTCAGCTTCGGTTTCGATTACCTTCACCTTTTTCGGTTTCTTTGGCTTTTTCTTTTCGGTTTGTTTTTCTTCCTCTTCGGTAGTTTCGGGAACATGCTCTTCTTCATGCGTTTTTTCTATAATTTCTTCCACCACAGTTGTCTCAAATTCTGGTTGCTCTTCTGGGATGTCATGGATTTCTTTCTCAGTTATCTCCTCTATTTCTTCGAAAGTAACTGGTTTTGTTGGCTGTTCTTCGATTACAGAAATAATGTATTGCTCAACTTGTTCCTTTTTGATCTTCTTAGAAGTCTTTTTCTTTTTCGGAGTTTCTTCGATAGTATCCACCTTTTCTTCTGGTTTATGTTCTTCGGACTCAATAATAGTGATTTCTGATTCCGGCTGACCTTCAACTTGAGTTTCAATAACTTCAATTGTGTATTCCTTGTGACCCTTCTTCTTTTTGATCTTTCGCTTTGTAACGATTTGTTGTTGCGATTCACCTTCTTCATTCTCTTTAACCACAACCTCGACGTCCTTTGAAATTTCTTCAACTGTAACTGGAAGCTCCTCAATTATTTCAACTCGTACTTCTTCTTCGGGAATTTCTTCAGGTTTTTCTTCGGATACTTGAATTTCTTCTGAGGGTTCTGATACCGTTGTCTTGATTGTAAATTCTTCGAAATTATCTTCAGGTACTTCTTCAGATGCTACAATTTCTTCAACAACTGGCTTCTTCTTCTTTTTCTTTTCCTTTGGCTTTTCAGGAGCTTCTTCTTCAGTAACAGTTATATCCAAAGCATCAGGCACTTCGTGTTCTTCTTCTTGCTTCTTTGGTTTTGTCTTCTTGGCCTTTTTGGGCTTACTTTCAATATCGATCTTTTCATACTTTTCAAGCTCGGTTTTTGGAATTTCCATTTCAATCAATTTCTGAATGTAATCATGTAAATCATCCTTCTTGACCTTCTTCTTTTTGACCTTTTCAACAACTTTAACCTTTTCTTCTTCAGGTGCTCCAACTTCTTCTACTGGAGTAACCTCTGTTGTTGTCATGGTTACATCAGCCTCAGGTTGGCCTTCTTCTTGTGTTTCTATAATCTCAATGATGTATTCCTTATCACCTTCTTGTTTCTTGATCTTTCGCTTTTTAATGGTCTGTTGCTTAGTTTCACCTGTTTCAATGGTTACTTCCTTTACTTCAATCTCTGGTTCTAGTTCTGTTACCCGAATTTGATATTCCTCAACAACATCTTCTTCGACTTGAAGCTTTGGTTTTTTCGGTTTCTTTGGTTTTTTAGGTTCTTCTTCGGAAATCTTAACTGTCATATCTATTGGTTGATCTTCATTATCTGGTTTTTCTTCCTCAACAATATCAATGATTTCTTCGACCAAAGGCTTTGGTTCTTCACCCAATTCAGACTCAATGATTTGTACTTTCTTTGGTTTTTTCGTCTTTTTCTTTTCCGTAGGTTTTTCTTCGATTTCCTTTTCCAAAGGCAATTTCTGTTCTTCTTCAATATCAGTGACTTGTTCAACCAATGTTGTTATTTCGAAAATAGGTTGTTGATTTTCAGGTACTTCTTCAATAACTTCGATAGGAGATATTTCATCTTCATCTGGAATTACTTTTTCAGGCGCATCTTCTTCAATCACATTGATTATATACTGTTCTACTTGCTCCTTCTTTATTTTTCTTGTTGTCTTTTTCTTTTTCGGTGCTTCTTCAACAATAGTTGTAGTTTCTTCTGGTTGCTGTTCTTCAGATTCAATGATTGTGATTTCTGATTCAGGTTGTCCTTCAACTTGGGTCTCAATTATTTCTATAGTATATTCCTTGGGACCCTTCTTCTTTTTTATCTTGCGTGTAGTGACAACTTGTTCTTCAACTTTGCCTTCTTCATCTTCTTTGACAATAACCTTAACATCCTTAGAAACTTCTTCAACTGTCACAGGAATTTCCTCAACCTTTTTGGGTTTTAACTTCTTTTTAGGTTTCTCTTGAGGAGCTTCTTCAATAACTTGCTCCTCTCCAACATGTTCTGATTCCGTTATCTTGACTTCCAAATCTTCTGGATGCTCTTCTGGGAGTTCTTCAGTAATTTCAACCTTTTCAACAGTTGGTTTCTTCTTCTTTTTCTTCTCCTGTGTTTTTTCAGGAGCTTCTTCTTCGAGCACAGAAACATCCAATAAATCACCCATCTGTTCTTCTGGTGTATCTTTCTTTGGCTTTGATTTCTTTGCCTTTTTAGGCTTTTCATCAATCTCAACCTTTTCGTATTTCTCAAGTTCTGTCTTTGGAATTTCTTGTTCGATAAGTTTTTGAATGTAATCGTGAAGATCATCCTTCTTAACCTTCTTCTTTTTAATTTTTTCAGCAACTTTGATGACTTTTGGCTCTTCAGGATTTTCTTCTTCAGGAACAGTCAATTCAGTTGTTGTCATAGTTACATCAGCTTCAGGTTGACCTTCTACTTGAGTTTCAACAATTTCAATAAGATATTCCTTATCACCCTCTTGCTTTCTTATCTTACGCTTTTTCGTGATACGTTGTTTCTTTTCACCAGTTTCGTCAGCGATTTCCTTCACTTCTATTTCTGGAGCCAATTCTTCAACTTGAATTTGGTATTCTTCTTCAACAACTTCCGACTCTTGTACCTTCGGTTTTTTAATTTTCTTTGGCTTTTTAGGTTCTTCTTCAGTTAATTTGATAGCGAAATCATCAATAACCTGTATATCTTCTGGCTTTTCTTCGACAAGATCCTCTGGAATCTCTTCCGTTGGCTTCTCAGGTTCTTTTTCAGCTTCTGATTCGACAACCTTAATCTTTTTAGGCTTTTTGAGTTTTTTCTTTTCTGTTTTAATTTCTTCACCTTCTGGTGATATTTCAGTAACTTTCACATCTTGAGTTTCCTCCTCGATGGTTTCTTCTACTATTTTGGTTTTTAACTCAGGTTGCTCTTCAAAAGATTCTTTGATTTCATCAAGCTCTTCGGGTTGATCTTCATCAAATGTTACTGGTTTTAAGCCATGTTCTTCAACAACCGAAACAATATATTGTTCAACTTGTTCCTTTTTCACTTTCTTAACTATTTTCTTCTTCTTCGGAACTTCTTCAATAAGTTGAGTCTCCTGATCAGGTTCTTTTACTTCGGATTCAATAATAGTTATTTCAGACTCAGGCTGTCCTTCAATCTGAGTTTCAATTATTTCAATTGTATATTCCTTTGGACCCTTCTTCTTTTTGATCTTACGCTTGGTAATTGTTTGCTCTTCAATCTTTCCTTCATGATCTTCCTTTGTGACAATTTCAACGTCCTTTGAAACTTCTTCGACTGTGACTGGTAGTTCTTCAACCATTTTTGATTTCACCTTCTTTTTAGGTTTTTGCTTAGGAGTTTCTTCCTCAACAACGTGTCCTTCTTCCGAAGGTTCTGATTCTTTTACGGCAAACGTGAAATCTTCTGGTGACTCTTCTGGAACATCTTCGGTTATTTCTTCCTTTTCAATAATTGTCTTTTTCTTCTTTTTCTTTTCTTGTGGTTTTTCAGGAGCCTCTTCTTCAACTACCGAAACATCTAATAAATCTATTTGTTCTTCTTCAGGAGCTTCCTTCTTTGGTTTTGATTTCTTCGCCTTTTTAGGCTTTTCATCAACATCAATCTTCTCGTACTTTTCAAGTTCCGTTTTAGGAATTTCTTGTTCGATTAGTTTTTGAATATATTCTTGAAGTTCGTCCTTCTTTACTTTCTTCTTTTTCACTTTTTCAACAACTTTAACCTTAGCTGGTTCCTGCTGACTTTCTTCTTTATCTTCTGGCTTAAGTTCCGTTGTAGTCATCGTTATATCGGCTTCAGGCTGACCTTCCACTTGGCTTTCAATTATTTCAATGAGATATTCCTTATCACCTTCTTGTTTCTTAATCTTGCGCTTTTTAGTTGTGCGTTGCGTAATTTCTCCGGCTTCATTTTTCTCTTCCTTAACTTCAATCTCTGGAGCAAATTCCTCAACCCTTATTTGATATTCTTCTTCAACAACTTCAGATTCTTGCACCTTTAGTTTCTTAGGTTTCTTTACTTTCTTTGGCTCCTCTTCCGTCACCTTTGTAGGGAACTCTTCAATTACCTGAATTTCTTCAGGCTTTTCCTCTTGTACATCCTCTGGAATCTCTTCGACTAATGTTTCTGCATCATCCTTTTCCTCCGTTTCTACAACCTTAATTTTCTTGGGCTTCTTGACTTTTTTCTTTTCCATTGGTTTTTCGGTATCTTCTTCCCTCTTCTCAGGAGCAAACTCTTCAGGAATCTCTTCCTCGACATTATCTTCAGTTGAAATCTTCTCGGCATCAAACTGTTCTTCAGGAGCTTTCTTGATTTTCTCAACTGGAGTTTCTTCTTCCTCTGTGAAAAGAACAGGTTTCAAGCCTTCCTCTTCAATCACCGAAATAATATATTGATCGATCTCTTCTTTCTTCACTTTCTTTGTTGTCTTTTTCTTTTTAGGAATTTTCACTACCGAAGTAATATCTTCTTCAGGTTGTTGTTCTTCTGATTCGATGATAGTTATTTCCGATTCAGGTTGTCCTTCAACTTGAGTTTCTATAACCTCAATTGTGTATTCCTTATGACCCTTCTTCTTCTTGATCTTTCTCTTTGTTACCGTTTGTTCTTCTATCTTTCCTTCTTCATCTTCTTTAACAATAACCTCCACAACCTTCGAAACTTCTTCCACAGTTACTGGAGTTTCTTCGACCAGTTTCTGCTTCAATTTCTTCTTCGGTTTCTGCTTAGCAGGTTCATCCGGAATAGTTTCTTCTTCTAAACGCTCTGATTCCGTAACCGAAAAAGTGTACCCTTCTGGTGTTTCTTCAGGAAGCTCTTCACGAACATCTTCCTCTGGAACATGCTGCTTTGGCTTCTTCTTCTTTGGTTTAGGCTTTTCAACCACATCTTCTTCAGTAACCTTAACATCCAACAAATCATGCTCTTCTTCTTGTGGTTTCTCTTGCTTAGGCTTAGATTTTTTAGCCTTCTTTGGTCTATCCAATTCTGTTTTTTCGTATATTTCAAGCTCTGTTTTAGGAATCTCCTGTTCGATAAGATATTGTATATATGCATCTAAATCATCCTTTTTAACCTTTTTGGTCTTCTTTTTCTTCAAAGGCTCTACAACATCTTCAGTTGTTGTCTTTTCCGGAGCCTCGAACATCACAACGGAAACTTCAAACTCAGGCTTTCCATCGACAACAGTTTCAACAATCTCTATAATATCCTCTTGCTTTTCCTCTGGCAAATCTTTCTTTTGACGGCAAATCTTTCGCTTTTTGACAACTTCCTTTTTCACTGTACCCTTTACATCAACTACCTCTCGTTCAACGACTTCTGGTTCTGTTTCAACAATTTCAAACTTATGGAAAGGAACATCGTATTCATCGACTTCGACCTTATCAACCTTTTGTGGCTTATAATTTGAACCACGACGTCCTCTTTCTGGCATTTGCATTTCAACCCTTTCGTACTTTTGAAGTACTGTTTTGGGGATTTCCTGTTCAATTAACATTTGAATATATTCATCAAGTTCGTTCTTCTTAACCTTCTTAACAGGCTTCTTCTTTTTCTTTTTAGGTTTTTCAGCTTCTGGTTTATGTTGCTCTTCAACCACCGTAGTAACCTCTTCAGGCTGTTCATCTTCCTCCCGAATTGGTTCTTCATCCTCATCGAGAAGCACAACAGTGCTTTCTTCATCTTTACCCTCTTCTTTTGTCGTTACCACTTCAATTATTTGCTCTTGATCACCAACAGTCTTCTTTATCTTACGCTTTTTAATTGTTTTTGTCTTAACACCACCTTCCTCAGTTGGTTCTTGAATCTCGCGTACTTCCTCTGGGAGGAACTCAACAAAAACTTCTTCCGGTGTTTCGTCGATTTGATCGAACTTTGGTTTCTTCTTTTTAGGTTTTTGTTTTTTAATTGTATCTGGTGTGTGTTTTGTGTCTTCGTTACCGTCATCTGGTTCTGTAATTGTGTATTCTTTGTTGTCCTCTTCTGTGCGATAGAAAAGTTTTTTTTTTTTGCGTGTTAAGTTAACAGTGTTTTTTTTTTCTCAACGAAGTGTATATTTTACGATGTTTCCTGAACAACACAACTAATTTGAAAGCCGGGTTCAATACAATTTAGATATTTAGTCGGTGGACACTATTTTAAGGCATTTGATTGGCCTGCTGTCAATATCAACTAAAATTTAACCTGAATTTCCTGACAAAAAGCCAATTAGCGGCCCCTTAAAAGTCACTTGATTAAGTATCTTACTTGCATTGAACACGCCTAGTAAATTTAATTGTTCCTACTAATCTGACTGCACACTATATTTTGGGGGTTCGAAGTAACCTATTTTTCCAGTGAAACTAAATTAAAGGAACTTACATACTCATAGATCACTTTCTTATGTTTTCCGTAGTACCTCGTTTAATTTTTTCAAAATACACTTTTAAACATATTTTTTTTATTTTTTTTAAACTCATAAATGCATTAAATTAATTTTTAAAAAATGCATACGAGTTGTATATAATTTATTAGCAAAACTTAAAATAATTTGTATTTATTCGAAGTAGGAACTATTGTTAGTTAATTTTTGTTGGTGTGTATTTACTTAAATATTGTGCATTGTTTTGCATTTTTGAAGTAAAAAAAATGATCATTCTGTTTTAAACTAAACTTGCATGGTTTTAATTTAATCATTTTTTGTTTTTGATTCACTTTATTTTTTTCTGTTTTATAAAGTTGATTTAGATTTATCTTTTTTTTTGTTTAAATAGAAATTTGATAGTTTATTGATGTTAATCAAAGTAGAGATATCTGAACATTTTATGGTTTTAACTTAGAAAATACAAGATATTTAAGGATTTCATTTCTTTTATTTTTTATTTTCAGTTCACCAATTTACTCTTATGGCTGACATAAATGAGGCGTTACTTTAAATGGGTAAGTTAAAAATTGATTTAGCAAGAACTTATCTGTTGGCTTCATTTGGAATTTCGTTAGATTATTTTTATTAGAATAAAGATGTACACAAATTGATTCGACTCATTCCTACTTCTTGTCATTTTAAAAAGTCTCAAAGTGGTAGTTTAAACTTGAGTTCAGCTTAACCTGAACCTCAACTTAAACTTGAAGTTAAACTCGATCGTTTTAACAATGAAAAATTAACTTTAAACCCCCGATTAAAATTGCTGAATCACGGATCAAAATTTAAACCAAGTTTGTACAACTGGTCCTATCTGTCTGGTGATTTCAAGGAAGGTGCGTTCACATTGGACTGAAAAACATATTTTTTTTTTGACGTTTCAGTATTATCATCTTACTGGTTGTCGATAGATGTTAATATCGAGAACCAGTGGAAGAATTGCATAAAATCCATCAGAGAGGCCGCGTCTGGCGTGCTGGCGAAGAATGCCGACAGGTACATGCAGCCAAACAACAGGCGTACAAAGGCGCTGCATAGAAGGACCAGAGCTGCTCGCGAGCAGAAGAGAAGAGAGGAACAAAAGCTTCTAAGAAGGAAAAAGAAAGATGATGAGAAGCGCGCGATCGAGGAAATAGAGGGATGCCATTGCAGGAATAAAGTTCGGAAGTTTTACCAAAAAGTAAAAGGAACCTCCCAGTGTTACAAGGCCCGCACCGTAGCCTGCAAGGGCGATCAGGGGATAATCGTGGTAGAATCGCAGTCGGTCCTGAGGATATGGAAAAATAATTTCTGCAAATTGTATAACGGCGATGACGAACCGAATTCCGCTACCATGACGACGTAGGCCAACAATTCCGTCCACCCGATCTCGACGAAGTGAAGATAGCTATATCCAAACTTAAGTCCAATTAAGCTGCTGGAGCTGATGGCCTTGCGGCTGAGCTATTCAAAGCGGCTGGCGATGAATTGGTTAGGAGTAAGCACCAGCTCATCTGCAAAATATGGTCGGAGGAAAGCATGCCCGATGAATGGAACCTCAGCATTGTTTGCCCGATCCTCAAGAAAGGCGATCCTTTAGACTGCGCCAACTACAGAGGCATAAGTCTTCTTAATATCGCCTGCAAGATCTTCTCTGCCGTACTTTGGGAACGAATGAAGCCATTTGTCAACAACGTGATAGGTCCATATCAGTGTGGCTTTAGGCCAGGGAAGTCCACCATCGATCAAATATTCGCACAACGGCAGATTTAGGAAAAAACCAAGAAGTTTCATATCGATAGCCACCACCTCTTCATCAATTTTAAGGCCGTGTATGACAGCGTCTATAGAGATGAGCAATGTCTAGTTTTGGCATCCCTCCCAAACTCATCCGTTCGTATTTGACGATGGAGAATGCACGCTGCTCCATCACGGTCGGCAATGACCTCACCGAAACCTTTGATGTCAAAAAAAGCTTTGGGAAAGGCGACGCGCTGTCATGCGACTTTTTCAACACCGTTCTTGAAAGAATAGTGCAAAACTCTCACGTCAACACTAGAGGCACAATCTTTCAAAAGTCCGCTCAATTACTCGCTTACGCTGACGACATTGACATAATCGGGCGAACAAAGCGAGATGTAAGTGGTGGTTTCGTGAGTATTGATAAAGAAGCCAAGAAGATGGGGTTAACGGTGAATGAAAGCAAAACGAAATATATGCTGTCAACAAGACAGGACACCCAATATCGACGTCTCGGACAGAACATCGCTATAGACACCTATAATTTTGAGGTGTCTACCTAGGATCCGTTATAAGCTCAGCGAATGATACCAGTGCTGAGATCAAACGATGAACTACTCTTGCCAATCTCTGTTTCTTTGGGCTAAGAAGGCAATTGAGAAGCAAAGCCCTCTCTCGAGCAGCTAAACTGTCCCTGTATAAGACGCTCATCATCCCGGTCCTGATGTATTGTGCACAGGTATGGACACTGCTAACGGCGGATGAGAACGCGTTAGGTTGTTTTGAGAGGAAAACTCTCCGGGTGATTTTTGGTCCCGTCTGCATATGTAGATGGGGAATAGAGAAGAAGATAAAACAACGAACTGTATGGGCTGTACAGCGATTCCGAACTAGCCACAAAAGTGAAAATCCAACGACTGAGATGGTTGGGTCACCTAGAGCGAATGGACACCAATGCTCCGCCCCGGAAAGTCTTTGAATCCAATCTCATGGGACAGTGCAGTAGAGGTGGAGAGCGTAAAAGGTGGCGCACGCAAGTGGAAGACGACCTCAACCAACTCGGCGTGCGAAACTGGAGGCAGCTAGCTAGAAACCGAGCCGGCTGGAAGAAGCTAGATGGTTGAGGCCCTGGTCCACCTCGGACTGTAGCGCCACCTTAAGTTAATGAGTAAGTATTAACATCCCACTTCACTGAAGATGTGGGTGCGAGATGTCAATACTGAAACGTCAAAAGAGTACAGCTTTCAGTCCAATTTGAGCACCGTCAACACTCACCTGTCGTGAGCAAATTATTGAAAAAGGTTCAAGAGCTTTGAAAATATTGAGAGCCAACATCAATATCAGAAAAATTGTGATAACAAAAGCTGTTTAAAAAAAAGTAAGGAGGAACAACTCCCTTAGGCTTAAAAATAATCGCAACGGCTTCATACGTGTAAATGGCAAAACAAGTGCTCAAGCAATGTTCGAGTCTTCCAACTTTTCGGATATTGAAATTGAATTGAAATTAAAATTCGACATTATCCGGATAGTTCAGCTATCTGATTCTGCATCCGGATATATTTTGGATATCCAGATATCCAAAATATCCGGATACTTTGAAGCACTTGTCAAACCCGCACTTTCATATCCGTGCAATACCTCGAAAGTGACATCAGCTGTCAGAAAAAAGTTTAAAACATGAATCTCAGACAGAAAGGAAAACAAACAGACATAAAAATGAACTTTGAATGAAAGGAAATTCTTAAGAAACCAACAAATAGTTCATAGAAAACTTTGGTTGATACTACAATGCGCCTTTGGTCCCGCCAATCTTATATCTTAAAAGTCTCTTCTCTATCTATCAAATTTCTACTTTCATATTGAATATTCAATCAAAATAAAATCCAGGTGCTTTAGAAAACCCAATGGCATTCAAATAGAAAAACTAAATGTTAGAGGGAAAATACAGCAGTTTAAAAACTTACCATTGACATCGTTGACCTCAACTATTTCGACATTTGTTTTTTGTGCTTCGACAGTGTTCTCAGTATCACTGAGTACCTCTTCAACGGTGAAGCCTTCTTCGGTGGTGAGCTTTTTATTCTCTGTTTGAATGATTGGTTGGCCATCTTCACCTTGCACTGATTTGAATGTTGTAATGTAAACTGGCTTTTCAGTGTCTGCGGGCTTAGGAGTTTCTTCTGTTTTTTTTGTATGGAATATAAAATGTAGTAAAGTATAATGAATTTGAATTGTTCTTTTATTAAGTTTTGTTTTTGTAACGATATGTTATAGAAAAAATGTAATAATGTTTATGAAAAGCAAAATAAATCTCTTACCATCTTTTGGTTGTGTTTTGTGTTTTGAGTGTTTAGGTGTTTTCGGTTTTTGTGTTTTATCGTCGTCCAGTGAGCGAATATCGATTATATCAACAATAGTGTCATCGCTGACAACACGAACAAGTGAAATAGGTTCTTTGCCTTCTTCTTCGATGGTTTGAATTTGATAGACTTCAGGTAGCTGAGGTGATTGGTCCTTTTTGAAGGTGCGTGTTTTGACAGTTTTCTTTTTTGGTTTCTTGTCATCGTCGGTTGTTATTTCAGATATGGCAATTTCTTCGGGAAGTTCTTCGATGGTGACAGGTTTGTCAAAGATTTCATCTTCTGGATTAACTTCTTCAATATGAACTGAAGTGTATGGTGTTTCCTGATCATCCTCTTCGATGAATTGAATTTTTGTTATTTCATCCTTGTCACCAACACGCTTTTTGATTGATCTAGTTTTAATGGTAGTCTTCTTTGGCTTTCCTTCTGGTGTCTTGCCCTGAATGACGGTCACCTCTTCGGGTAGCTCAAATGATTCTATAACATTTGGTTGCAAAATGTCATCGTCTGGTTTTTGTTCTTCAGTTATTGTAATTGTGTATTCAGGTTCAACACCTTCTTGTTCTACAGTTTTTATTTCTGTTTGTTCCACTTGTTCACCCTTGGGTTTCTTTATGATACGTTTCTTGGTGGTTACTTTCTTCTTGTCACCGGTAATGTCATCAATAACAACAGTTGTAGATTCTTCTTGGGGTAATTCAACAACGGGTGTTTCTGTCTTATCGGGAACTTCTGGGAACGGCTTGCTAAATTCTTCCACAGTAACGGTTGTGACTGGAATTTTCTCGAATTCTTCCACAGTTTGTATTTTCGTAATTTCTTGCTTATCCCCTAATGTTTTTTTGATAATTTTTGTTTTAATAACGGTTTTTGTCGGAACGCCCTCTTCAGTTTTAGAAAATATAAATGATTTTCTTTCGGGTAACTCTTGCACAAGCACTTCATCAGCAGGTTTCTGCAAACGAATTCTTTTCTTAAGCCTTTCTTGAGTAATTACTTCCTTTTGAGTATCTTTTGGTTTGTCTTCCTCGATAAGTGGAATTTCTTCTATTGTAGCTGTTGTTTCAGGCTCCTTACCGTCTTCTTCAACAGTTTCAATCTTGGTTATTTCTTGTTTGCCTCCCTTGACCTTCTTGATAGTACGTGTGCGTATTTTTTTCTTCGTTGGTTTGCCCTCTTCAGAAATCGTCTCGACTATCCTAACTTCCTCTGGAAGTTCGCTTACTTCTTCAGGTTTTTCGGCGATTGGTGCTTCTTCAACCGTGACTGTTGTTTCGGGCTGTTTGTCATCTTCCTCAACAGTTTCGATCTTGGTGACTTCTTGTTTGCCTCCCTTGACCTTCTTGATAGTACGTGTGCGTATTCTCTTCTTGGTTGGTTTGCCCTCTTCAGATATCGTCTCGACCACCCTAACTTCCTCTGGAAGTTCGCTTATTTCTTCAGGTTTTTCGTCGATTGGTGCTTCTTCAACCGTGACTGTTATTTCGGGCTGTTTGTCATCTTCCTCAACAGTTTCGATCTTGGTGACTTCTTGTTTGCCTCCCTTGACCTTCTTGATAGTACGTGTGCGTATTCTCTTCTTGGTTGGTTTGCCCTCTTCAGATATCGTCTCGACAACCCTAACTTCCTCTGGAAGTTCGCTCACTTCATCAGGCTTTTCGTCAAGCGGTGCTTCTTCAACCGTGACAGTCGTTTCAGGCTGTTTGTCATCTTCCTCAACAGTTTCGATCTTGGTGACTTCTTGTTTGCCTCCCTTGACCTTCTTGATAGTACGAGTGCGTATTCTCTTCTTGGTTGGTTTGCCCTCTTCAGATATCGTCTCGACAACCCTAACTTCCTCTGGAAGTTCGCTCACTTCATCAGGCTTTTCGTCAAGCGGTGCTTCTTCAACCGTGACAGTCGTTTCAGGCTGTTTGTCATCTTCCTCAACAGTTTCGATCTTGGTGACTTCTTGCTTGCCTCCCTTGACCTTCTTGATAGTACGAGTGCGTATTCTCTTCTTGGTTGGTTTGCCCTCTTCAGATATCGTCTCGACAACCCTAACTTCCTCTGGAAGTTCGCTCACTTCTTTAGGCTTTTCGTCAAGCGGTGTTTCTTCAACCGTGACTGTTGTTTCGGGCTGTTTGTCATCTTCCTCAACAGTTTCGATCTTGGTGACTTCTTGTTTGCCTCCCTTGACCTTCTTGATAGTACGTGTGCGTATTCTCTTCTTGGTTGGTTTGCCCTCTTCAGATATAGTCTCGACAACCCTAACTTCCTCTGGAAGTTCGCTCACTTCATCAGGCTTTTCGTCAAGCGGTGCTTCTTCAACCGTGACAGTCGTTTCAGGCTGCTTGTCATCTTCCTCAACAGTTTCGATCTTGGTGACTTCTTGTTTGCCTCCCTTGACCTTCTTGATAGTACGTGTGCGTATTCTCTTCTTGGTTGGTTTGCCCTCTTCAGATATCGTCTCGACAACCCTAACTTCCTCTGGAAGTTCGCTCACTTCATCAGGCTTTTCGTCAAGCGGTGCTTCTTCAACCGTGACAGTCGTTTCAGGCTGTTTGTCATCTTCCTCAACAGTTTCGATCTTGGTGACTTCTTGCTTGCCTCCCTTGACCTTCTTGATAGTACGTGTGCGTATTCTCTTCTTGGTTGGTTTGCCCTCTTCAGATATCGTCTCGACAACCCTAACTTCCTCTGGAAGTTCGCTCACTTCATCAGGCTTCTCGTCAAGCGGTGCTTCTTCAACCGTGACAGTCGTTTCAGGCTGTTTGTCATCTTCCTCAACAGTTTCGATCTTGGTGACTTCTTGCTTGCCTCCCTTGACCTTCTTGATAGTACGTGTGCGTATTCTCTTCTTGGTTGGTTTGCCCTCTTCAGATATCGTCTCGACAACCCTAACTTCCTCTGGAAGTTCGCTCACTTCATCAGGCTTCTCGTCAAGCGGTGCTTCTTTAACCGTGACAGTCGTTTCAGGCTGTTTGTCATCTTCCTCAACAGTTTCGATCTTGGTGACTTCTTGCTTGCCTCCCTTGACCTTCTTGATTGTACGTGTGCGTATTATCTTCTTGGTTGGTTTGCCTTCTTCAGATATCGTCTCGACAACCCTAACTTCCTCTGGAAGTTCGCTCACTTCATCAGGCTTCTCGTCAAGTGGTGCTTCTTCAACCGTGACTGTTGTTTCGGGCTGTTTGTCATCTTCCTCAACAGTTTCGATCTTGGTGACTTCTTGTTTGCCTCCCTTGACCTTCTTGATAGTACGTGTGCGTATTCTCTTCTTGGTTGGTTTGCCTTCTTCAGATGTCGTCTCGACAACCCTAACTTCCTCTGGAAGTTCGCTCACTTCATCAGGCTTTTCGTCAAGCGGTGCTTCTTCAACCGTGACTGTTGTTTCGGGCTGTTTGTCATCTTCCTCAACAGTTTCGATCTTGGTGACTTCTTGTTTGCCTCCCTTGACCTTCTTGATAGTACGTGTGCGTATTCTCTTCTTGGTTGGTTTGCCCTCTTCAGATATCGTCTCGACAACCCTAACTTCCTCTGGAAGTTCGCTCACTTCATCAGGCTTTTCGTCAAGCGGTGCTTCTTCAACCGTGACTGTTGTTTCGGGCTGTTTGTCATCTTCCTCAACAGTTTCGATCTTGGTGACTTCTTGTTTGCCTCCCTTGACCTTCTTGATAGTACGTGTGCGTATTCTCTTCTTGGTTGGTTTGCCCTCTTCAGATATCGTCTCGACAACCCTAACTTCCTCTGGAAGTTCGCTCACTTCATCAGGCTTTTCGTCAAGCGGTGCTTCTTCAACCGTGACTGTTGTTTCGGGCTGTTTGTCATCTTCCTCAACAGTTTCGATCTTGGTGACTTCTTGCTTGCCTCCCTTGACCTTCTTGATTGTACGTGTGCGTATTCTCTTCTTGGTTGGTTTGCCTTCTTCAGATATCGTCTCGACAACCCTAACTTCCTCTGGAAGTTCGCTCACTTCATCAAGCTTCTCGTCAAGTGGTGCTTCTTCAACCGTGACTGTTGTTTCGGGCTGTTTGTCATCTTCCTCAACAGTTTCGATCTTGGTGACTTCTTGTTTGCCTCCCTTGACCTTCTTGATAGTACGTGTGCGTATTCTCTTCTTGGTTGGTTTGCCTTCTTCAGATGTCGTCTCTACAACCCTAACTTCCTCTGGAAGTTCGCTCACTTCATCAGGCTTTTCGTCAAGCGGTGCTTCTTCAACCGTGACTGTTGTTTCGGGCTGTTTGTCATCTTCCTCAACAGTTTCGATCTTGGTGACTTCTTGTTTGCCTCCCTTGACCTTCTTGATAGTACGTGTGCGTATTCTCTTCTTGGTTGGTTTGCCCTCTTCAGATATCGTCTCGACAACCCTAACTTCCTCTGGAAGTTCGCTCACTTCATCAAGCTTTTCGTCAAGCGGTGCTTCTTCAACCGTGACTGTTGTTTCGGGCTGTTTGTCATCTTCCTCAACAGTTTCGATCTTGGTGACTTCTTGTTTGCCTCGCTTGACCTTCTTGATAGTACGTGTGCGTATTGTCTTCTTGGTTGGTTTGCCCTCTTCAGATATCGTCTCGACAACCCTTACTTCCTCTGGAAGTTCGCTCACTTCATCAGGTTTCTCGTCAAGCGGTGCTTCTTCAACCGTGACTGTTACTTCGGGCTGTTTGTCATCTTCCTCAACAGTTTCGATCTTGGTGACTTCTTGTTTGCCTCCCTTGACCTTCTTGATAGTACGTGTGCGTATTCTCTTCTTGGTTGGTTTGCCCTCTTCAGATGTCGTCTCGACAACCCTAACTTCCTCTGGAAGTTCGCTCACTTCATCAGGCTTTTCGTCAAGCGGTGCTTCTTCAACCGTGACAGTCGTTTCAGGCTGCTTGTCATCTTCCTCAACAGTTTCGATCTTGGTGATTTCTTGTTTGCCTCCCTTGACCTTCTTGATAGTACGTGTGCGTATTCTCTTCTTGGTTGGTTTGCCCTCTTCAGATATCGTCTCGACAACCCTAACTTCCTCTGGAAGTTCGCTCACTTCATCAGGCTTCTCGTCAAGCGGTGCTTCTTCAACCGTGACAGTTGTTTCGGGCTGTTTGTCATCTTCCTCAACAGTTTCGATCTTGGTGACTTCTTGCTTGCCTCCCTTGACCTTCTTGATTGTACGTGTGCGTATTCTCTTCTTGGTTGGTTTGCCCTCTTCAGATATCGTCTCGACAACCCTTACTTCCTCTGGAAGTTCGCTCACTTCTTCAGGTTTCTCGTCAAGCGTAGCTTCTTCAACCGTCACTGTTACTTCGGGCTGTTTGTCATCTTCCTCAACAGTTTCGATCTTGGTAACTTCTTGTCTACCTCCCTTGACCTTCTTGATAGTACGTGTGCGTACTCTCTTCATGGTTGGTTTGCCCTCTTCAGATATGGTCTCGACAACCCTAACTTCTTCTGGAAGTTCGCTCACTTCATCAGGTTTCTCGTCAAGCGGTGCTTCTTCAACCGTGACTGTTACTTCGGGCTGTTTGTCATCTTCCTCAACAGTTTCGATCTTGGTGACTTCTTGTTTGCCTCCCTTGACCTTCTTGATAGTACGTGTGCGTATTCTCTTCTTGGTTGGTTTGCCCTCTTCAGATATCGTCTCGACAACCCTTACATCCTCTGGAAGTTCGCTCACTTCATCAGGTTTCTCGTCAAGCGGTGCTTCTTCAACCGTGACTGTTACTTCGGGCTGTTTGTCATCTTCCTCAACAGTTTCGATCTTGGTGACTTCTTGTTTGCCTCCCTTGACCTTCTTAATAGTACGTGTGCGTATTCTCTTCTTGGTTGGTTTGCCCTCTTCAGATATCGTCTCGACAACCCTAACTTCCTCTGGAAGTTCGCTCACTTCATCAGGCTTTTCGTCAAGCGGTGCTTCTTCAACCGTGACAGTCGTTTCAGGCTGTTTGTCATCTTCCTCAACAGTTTCTATCTTGGTGACTTCTTGCTTGCCTCCCTTGACCTTCTTGATAGTACGTGTGCGTATTCTCTTCTTGGTTGGTTTGCCTTCTTCAGATATCGTCTCGACAACCCTAACTTCCTCTGGAAGTTCGTTCACTTCATCAGGCTTCTCGTCAAGCGGTGCTTCTTCAACCGTGACTGTTGTTTCGGGCTGTTTGTCATCTTCCTCAACAGTTTCGATCTTGGTGACTTCTTGCTTGCCTCCCTTGACCTTCTTGATAGTACGTGTACGTATTCTCTTCTTGGTTGGTTTGCCCTCTTCAGATATCGTCTCGACAACCCTAACTTCCTCTGGAAGTTCGCTCACTTCTTCAGGTTTCTCGTCAAGCGTAGCTTCTTCAACCGTGACTGTTGTTTCGGGCTGTTTGTCATCTTCCTCAACAGTTTCGATCTTGGTGACTTCTTGTTTGCCTCCCTTGACCTTCTTGATAGTACGAGTGCGTATTCTCTTCTTGGTTGGTTTGCCCTCTTCAGATATCGTCTCGACAAACCTTACTTCCTCTGGAAGTTCGCTCACTTCATCAGGTTTCTCGTCAAGTGGTGCTTCTTCAACCGTGACTGTTGTTTCGGGCTGTTTGTCATCTTCCTCAACGGTTTCGATCTTGGTGACTTCTTGTTTGCCTCCCTTGACCTTCTTAATAGTACGTGTCCGTATTCTCTTCTTGGTTGGTTTGCCCTCTTCAGAAATCGTCTCGACAACCCTAACTTCCTCTGGAAGTTCGCTCACTTCTTCAGGTTTCTCATATAGCGAAGCTTCTTCAACCGTGACAGTCGTTTCAGGCTGTTTGTCATCTTCCTCAACAGTTTCTATCTTGGTGACTTCTTGCTTGCCTCCCTTGACCTTCTTGATAGTACGTGTGCGTATTCTCTTCTTGGTTGGTTTGCCGTCTTCAGATATCGTTTCGACAACCCTTACTTCCTCTGGAAGTTCGCTCACTTCATCAGGTTTCTCGTCAAGCGGTGCTTCTTCAACCGTGACTGTTACTTCGGGCTGTTTGTCATCTTCCTCAACAGTTTCGATCTTGGTGACTTCTTGCTTGCCTCCCTTGACCTTCCTGATAGTACGTGTGCGTATTCTCTTCTTGGTTGGTTTGCCCTCTTCAGATATTGTCTCGACAACCCTAACTTCCTCTGGAAGCTCGCTAACTTCTTCAGGTTTCTCTACAAGCGGTGCTTCTTCAACCGTGACTGTTGTTTCGGGCTGTTTGTCATCTTCCTCAACAGTTTCGATCTTTGTGACTTCTTGTTTGCCTCCCTTGACCTTCTTGATAGTACGTGTGCGTATTCTCTTCTTGGTTGGTTTGCCCTCTTCAGATATCGTCTCGACAACCCTAACTTCCTCTGGAAGTTCGCTCACTTCATCAGGCTTCTCGTCAAGTGGTGCTTCTTCAACCGTGACTGTTGTTTCGGGCTGTTTGTCATCTTCCTCAACAGTTTCGATCTTGGTGACTTCTTGTTTGCCTCCTTTGACCTTCTTTATAGTACGTGTGTGTATTCTCTTCTTGGTTGGTTTGCCCTCTTCAGATATCGTCTCGACAACCCTAACATCCTCTGGAAGTTCGCTCACTTCATCAGGCTGCTCGTCAAGCGGTGCTTCTTCAACCGTGACTGTTGTTTCGGGCTGTTTGTCATCTTCCTCAACAGTTTCGATCTTGGTGACCTCTTGTTTGCCTCCTTTGACTTTCTTGATAGTACGTGTGCGTATTCTCTTCTTGGTTGGTTTGCCTTCTTCAGATATCGTCTCGACAACCCTAACTTCCTCTGGAAGTTCGCTCACTTCATCAGGCTTCTCGTCAAGTGGTGCTTCTTCAACCGTGACTGTTGTTTCGGGCTGTTTGTCATCTTCCTCAACGGTTTCGATCTTGGTGACTTCTTGTTTGCCTCCCTTGACCTTCTTGATAGTACGTGTGCGTATTCGCTTCTTGGTTGGTTTGCCTTCTTCAGATATCGTCTCGACAACCCTAACTTCCTCTGGAAGTTCGCTCACTTCATCAGGCTTCTCGTCAAGTGGTGCTTCTTCAACCGTGACTGTTGTTTCGGGCTGTTTGTCATCTTCCTCAACGGTTTCGATCTTGGTGACTTCTTGTTTGCCTCCCTTGACTTTCTTGATAGTACGTGTGCGTATTCTCTTCTTGGTTGGTTTGCCCTCTTCAGATATCGTTTCGACAACCCTTACCTCCTCTGGAAGTTCGCTCACTTCATCAGGCTTTTCGTCAAGTGGTGCTTCTTCAACCGTGACTGTTGTTTCGGGCTGTTTGTCATCTTCCTCAACAGTTTCGATCTTGGTGACTTCTTGTTTGCCTCCCTTGACCTTCTTGATAGTACGTGTGCGTATTCGCTTCTTGGTTGGTTTGCCTTCTTCAGATATCGTCTCGATAACCCTTACTTCCTCTGGAAGTTCGCTCACTTCATCAGGCTTCTCGTCAAGTGGTGCTTCTTCAACCGTGACTGTTGTTTCGGGCTGTTTGTCATCTTCCTCAACAGTTTCGATCTTGGTGACTTCTTGTTTGCCTCCCTTGACCTTCTTGATTGTACGTGTGCGTATTCTCTTCTTGGTTGGTTTACCCTCTTCAGATATCGTCTCGACAACCCTAACTTCCTCTGGAAGTTCGCTCACTTCATCAGGCTGCTCGTCAAGCGGTGCTTCTTCAACCGTGACCATTGTTTCGGGCTGTTTGTCATCTTCCTCAACAGTTTCGATCTTGGTGACTTCTTGTTTGCCTCCCTTGACCTTCTTGATAGTACGTGTGCGTATTCTCTTCTTGGTTGGTTTGCCCTCTTCAGATATGGTCTCGACAACCCTTACTTCCTCTGGAAGTTCGCTCACTTCATCAGGCTTCTCGTCAAGTGGTGCTTTTTCAACCGTGACTGTTGTTTCGGGCTGTTTGTCATCTTCCTCAACAGTTTCGATCTTGGTGACTTCTTGTTTGCCTCCCTTGACCTTCTTGATAGTACGTGTGCGTATTCTCTTCTTGGTTGGTTTGCCCTCTTCAGATATCGTCTCGACAACTCTAACTTCCTCTGGAAGTTCGCTCACTTCATCAGGCTTCTCGTCAAGTGGTGCTTCTTTAACCGTGACTGTTGTTTCGGGCTGTTTGTCATCTTCCTCAACAGTTTCGATCTTGGTGATTTCTTGTTTGCCTCCCTTGACCTTCTTGATAGTACGTGTGCGTATTCTCTTCTTGGTTGGTTTGCCTTCTTCAGATATCGTTTCGACAACCCTAACTTCCTCTGGAAGTTCGCTCACTTCATCAGGCTTCTCGTCAAGCGGTGCTTCTTCAACCGTGACTGTTGTTTCGGGCTGTTTGTCATCTTCCTCAACAGTTTCTATCTTGGTGACTTCTTGCTTGCCTCCCTTGACCTTCTTGATAGTACGTGTGCGTATTCTCTTCTTGGTTGGTTTGCCCTCTTCAGATATCGTCTCGACAACCCTAACTTCCTCTGGAAGTTCGCTCACTTCATCAGGCTGCTCGTCAAGCGGTACTTCTTCAACCGTGACCGTTGTTTCGGGCTGTTTGTCATCTTCCTCAACAGTTTCGATCTTGGTGACTTCTTGTTTGCCTCCCTTGACCTTCTTGATAGTACGAGTGCGTATTCTCTTCTTGGTTGGTTTGCCTTCTTCAGATATGGTCTCGACAACCCTAACTTCCTCTGGAAGTTCGCTCACTTCATCAGGCTTCTCGTCAAGTGGTGCTTCTTCTACTGTGACTGTTGTTTCAGGCTGTTTGTCATCTTCCTCAACAGTTTCGATCTTGGTGACTTCTTGCTTGCCTCCCTTGACCTTCTTGATAGTGCGTGTGCGTATTCTTTTCTTGGTTGGTTTGCCCTCTTCAGAAATCGTCTCGACCATCCTAACTTCCTCTGGAAGTTCGCTCACTTCATCAGGCTTCTCGTCAAGTGGTGCTTCTTCAACTGTGACTGTTGTTTCAGGCTGTTTGTCATCTTCCTCAACAGTTTCGATCTTGGTGACTTCTTGTTTGCCTCCCTTGACCTTCTTGATAGTACGTGTGCGTATTCTCTTCTTGGTTGGTTTGCCGTCTTCAGATATCGTCTCGAAAACCCTTACTTCCTCTGGAAGCTCGCTCACTACATCAGGTTTCTCGTCAAGTGGTGCTTCTTCAACCGTGACTGTTGTTTCGGGCTGTTTGTCATCTTCCTCTACAGTTTCAATTTTCGTGACTTCCTGTTTGCCTCCCTTGACCTTCCTGATAGTACGTGTACGTATTCTTTTCTTGGTTGGTTTGCCCTCTTCAGATATCGTCTCGACAACCATTACTTCCTCTGGAAGTTCGGTCACTTCATCAGGTTTCTCGTCAAGTGGTGCTTCTTCAATCGTGACTGTTGTTTCAGGCTGTTTGTCATCTTCCTCCACAGTTTCGATCTTGGTGACTTCTTGTTTGCCTCCCTTGACCTTCTTGATAGTACGTGTGCGTATTCTCTTCTTGGTTGGTTTGCCCTCTTCAGATATCGTCTCGAAAACCCTTACTTCCTCTGGAAGCTCGCTCACTACATCAGGTTTCTCGTCAAGTGGTGCTTCTTCAATCGTGACTGTTGTTTCAGGCTGTTTGTCATCTTCCTCAACAGTTTCGATCTTGGTGACTTCTTGCTTGCCTCCCTTGACCTTCTTGATAGTACGTGTGCGTATTCTCTTCTTGGTTGGTTTGCCTTCTTCAGATATCGTCTCGACAACCCTTACTTCCTCTGGAAGCTCGCTCACTTCCTCAGGTTTCTCGTCAAGTGGTGCTTCTTCAACCGTGACTGTTGTTTCAGGCTGTTTGTCATCTTCCTCAACAGTTTCGATCTTGGTGACTTCTTGTTTGCCTCCTTTGACCTTCTTGATAGTACGTGTGCGTATTCTCTTCTTGGTTGGTTTGCCTGCCTCAGATATCGTTTCGACAACTCTTATTTCCTCTGGCAGTTCACTCACTTCTTCTGGTTTCTCTTCAAGTGGAGCTTCTTCAACCGTGACAGTCGTTTCAGGCTGTTTGTCATCTTCCTCAACAGTTTCAATCTTCGTGACTTCCTGTTTGCCTCCCTTAACCTTCCTGATAGTACGTGTGCGTATTCTCTTCTTGGTTGGTTTGCCTTCCTCAGATAGCGTCTCGACAACCCTAACTTCCTCTGGAAGTTCGCTCACTTCATCAGGCTTCTCGTCAAGTGGTGCTTCTTCAACCGTGACTGTTGTTTCGGGCTGTTTGTCATCTTCCTCAACAGTTTCTATCTTGGTGACTTCTTGTTTGCCTCCCTTGACCTTCTTGATAGTACGTGTGCGTATTCTCTTCTTGGTTGGTTTGCCTTCTTCAGATATCGTCTCGACAACCCTAACTTCCTCTGGAAGTTCGCTCACTTCATCAGGCTTCTCGTCAAGTGGTGCTTCTTCAACTGTGACTGTTGTTTCAGGCTGTTTGTCATCTTCCTCAACAGTTTCTATCTTGGTGACTTCTTGCTTGCCTCCCTTGACCTTCTTGATAGTACGTGTGCGTATTCTCTTTTTGGTCGGTTTGCCTTCTGCAGATACCGTCTCGACAACCCTTACTTCCTCTGGAAGCTCGCTCACTTCATCAGGCTTCTCGTCAAGCGGTGCTTCTTCAACTGTGACTGTTGTTTCCGGCTGTTTGTCATCTTCCTCAACAGTTTCGATCTTGGTGACTTCTTGTTTGGCTCCCTTAACCTTCTTAATAGTACGTGTGCGTATTCTCTTCTTGGTTGGTTTGCCCTCTTCAGATATCGTCTCGACAACCCTTACCTCCTCTGGAAGTTCGCTCACTTCATCAGGCTTCTCGTCAAGTGGTGCTTCTTCAACCGTGACTGTTGTTTCGGGCTGTTTGTCATCTTCCTCAACGGTTTCGATCTTGGTGACTTCTTGCTTTCCACCCTTGACCTTCCTGATAGTACGTGTACGTATTCTCTTCTTTATTGGTTTGCCTTCTTCAGATATCGTCTCAACAACCGTCACCTCTTCTGGAAGTTCGCTCAGTTCCTCAGGTGCTTCTTCGACTGTTACTGTTATTTCAGGCTGTTTGTCATCTTCCTCAATAGTTTCGATCTTGGTGATTTCTTGCTTGCCTCCCTTGACCTTCTTGATAGTACGTGTGCGTATTCTCTTCTTGGTTGGTTTGCCTTCTTCAGATATCGTCTCGACAACCCTAACTTTCTCTGGAAGTTCGCTCACTTCATCAGGCTTCTCGTCAAGCGGTGCTTCTTCAACAGTGACTGTTACTTCAGGCTCTTTGTCATCTTGCGTGATAGTCTTGATCTTGGTGACTTCCTGTTTACCTCTCTTAATTTTTGTGATAGTACGTGTACGAATTCTCTTCTTTGTTGGTTTGCCTTCTTGGGAAATGGTCTCAACAATTTTTAACTCCTCTGGAAGTTCTTTTACGTCCTCAAGTGGTGATTCTTCCACCGTGACTGTTGTTTCAGGTTCTTTGTCATCTTCCTCAACAGTCTCGATCTTAATAATCTCTTGTTTGGTTCCCCTTACCTTCTTTATAGTACGTGTGCGTATTTTTTTCTTAGTTGGTCTGCCTTCTTCAGATATCGTCTCGACAACCCTTACTTCTTCTGGAAGTTCACTCACTTCTTCAGGTTTTGCATCAAGTGGTTCTTCTTGAACCGTGACTGTTGTTTCAGGTTTCTTTTCGTCTTCTTCAACAGTTTCGATCTTGGTGACTTCTTGCTTGCCTCCCTTGACCTTCTTGATAGTACGTGTTCGTATTCTCTTTTTGGTTGGTTTACCTTCTTCAGATATTGTTTCGATAACCCTTACTTCTTCGGGAAGTTCGGTCACTTCTTCAGGTTTTTCGTCAATTGGTTCTTCTTCAACAGTAACTGTTGTTTCATTTTTCTTGTCATCTTCTTCAACAGTTTCAATTTTGGTGACTTCTTGTTTGCCTCCCTTGATCTTCTTTATAGTTCGTGTTCGAATTCTTTTCTTTTTTGGCTTCCCTTCTTCGGAAATAATTTCTACAATCTTAAATTCCTCTGGGAGTTCGCTTACTTCTTCAATTGGTGCTTCTGCAACTGTGACTATTGTTTCAGGCTGTTTATCATCTTCTTCAACAGTCTCGATCTTTGTGACTTCTTGATTAGCTCCTTTGACCTTCGTGATAGTACGTGTGCGTATTCTTTTCTTGGTTGGTTTGCCTACTTCAGATATCGTTTCAACAACTCTTACTTCTTCTGGAAGTTCACTCACTTCTTCAGGTTTTGCATCTAGTGTTTCTTCTTCAACAGTGACTGTTGTTTCAGGTTTCTTGTCATCTTCTTCAACAGTTTCGATCTTGGTGAGTTCTTGCTTGCCTCCCTTGACCTTCTTTATAGTACGAGTGTGTACTCTCTTCTTTATCGGCTTACCTTCTTCAGATATCGTCTCGATAACCCTTACTTCTTCTGGAAGTTCGCTCACTTCATCAGGTTTCTCGTCAAGTGGTGCTTCTTTTACTGTGACTGTTATTTCAGGCTTCTTGTCGTCTTCCTCAGCAGTTTCGATCTTGGTGACTTCTTGTTTGCCTCCCTTGACCTTCTTGATAGTGCGAGTACGTATTCTTTTCTTTGTTGGTTTTCCTTCTTCAGATATAGTCTCGACTACCCTTACTTGTTCTGGAAGTTCAATCACTTCTTCAGGTTTTGTGTCAAGTGCCTCTTCTTCAACTGTGACTGTTGTTTCAGGCTGTTTGTCATCCTCTTCAATGGTTTCGATCTTTGTGACTTCCTGTTTGCCTCCCTTAACCTTCTTAATGGTACGTGTGCGTATTCTCTTCTTGATTGGTTTCCCTTCTTCAGATATAGTTTCGATAACCCTTACCTCCTCTGGAAGTTCGCTGACCTCGTAAAGTTTTTTGTCAAGTGGTTTTTCTTCCACAATTACTTTGGTTTCAGGCTGTTTGTCATCTTCTTCAACTGTTTCTATCTTGGTGACTTCTTGTTTTCCACCCTTAATTTTCGTGATAGTACGTGTTCTCATTCTCTTCTTTGTTGGTTTCCCTTCTTCGGATATGGTCTCAACAACCTTAAACTCCTCTGGAAGTTCTCTTACTTCCTCAAGTGGTGCTTTTTCCACCGTGACTGTTATTTCAGGCTTTTTATTATCTTGCTCAATTGTCTTGATCTTGGTGATTTCTTGTTTGCCTCCCTTGATCTTCGTGATAATACGTGTTCGTATTCTCTTCTTGGTTGGCTTACCTTCTTCAGACATCGATTCTACAACTCTTACTTCTTCAGGGAGTTCGCTCGCTTCCTCAAATGTTTCTTCAAGTGGTGCTTCTTCAACCGTTACTTTCGTTTCAGGCTGTTTGTCATCTTCTTCCACAGTTTCAATCTTGGTGACTTCTTGTTTGCCTCCCTTGACTTTTTTGATAGTACGAGTGCGTATTCTCTTCTTGGTTGGTTTGCCTTCTTCAGAAATCGTCTCTACAACCCTCACTTCTTCTGGAAGTTCGCTCATTTCATCAGGTTTTTCATCAAGTGGTGCTTCTTCAACCGTAACTGTTGTTACAGGCTCTTTGTCCTCAACTTCAACTGTCTCGATCTTTGTGACTTCTTGCTTGCTTCCCTTGACTTTTTTGATAGTACGAGTGCGTATTCTCTTCTTGGTTGGTTTGCCTTCTTCAGAAATCGTCTCTACAACCCTCACTTCTTCTGGAAGTTCGCTCATTTCATCAGGTTTTTCATCAAGTGGTACTTCTTCCACTCTGACTGTTGTTTTAGGCTGTTTATCGTCTTCTTCTACAGTTTCAATTTTGGTTTGTTCTTTTCTGCCTCCCTTGACCTTCGTGATAGTACGTGTGCGTATTCTTTTCTTGGTTGGTTTACCTTCTTCAGATATCATCTCGACAACCCTGACTTCTTCTGGAAGTTCGCTCATTTCTTCAGATTCCTCGACAAGTGGTGTTTCTTCAACCGTGACTGTTGTTTCAGGTTTCTTGTCAGCTTCCTCAACAGTTTCAATTTTAGTTACTTCTTGTCTGCCTCCCTTGACTTTCCTGATAGTACGTGTTCGTATTCTCTTCTTGGTTGGTTTGCCTTCCTCAGATATCGTTTCAACAACTCTTACTTCCTCTGGAAGTTCGCACATTTCAGGTTTCTCGTCAAGTGGTGCTTCTTCAACCGTGACTGTTGTTTCAGGTTGTTTGTCATCTTCTTCAATAATTTTGATTTTAGTGACCTCTTGTTTTCCTCTCTTTACCTTTTTGATTGTACGTGTTCGAATTCTCTTCTTGGTTGGTATACCTTCTTCAGATATAGTCTCAACTACCCTTACTTCCTCTGGAAGCTCGATCACTTTTTCAAAAAGTTCGCTTTTAACTTCAGGCTTTTCACCAAGTGGTTCCTCTGCAACCGTAACTGTTGTTTCAGGTTTCCTATCATCTTCCTCAACAGTCTCGATCTTTACGACTTCTTGTTTTTCTCCTTTGACCTTCTTGATAGTGCGTGTGCGTATTCTCTTCTTGGTTGGTTTGCCCTCTTCAGATATCGTTTCTATAACCCTTACTTCTTCTGGAAGTTCGCTGACCTCTTCAGGTTGTTCTTCAAGTGGTTCTTCTTCAACCGTGACCGTTGTTTCAGGCTGTTTATCGTCTTCTTCAACAGTTTCAATCTTGGTGACTTCTTGTTTGCCTCCTTTTACCTTCTTGATAGTTCGAGTGCGTATTCTCTTCTTGGTTGGTTTGCCCTCTTCAGATGTCGTTTCTATAACCCTTTCTTCTTCTGGAAGTTCGCTGACTTCTTCAGGTTGTTCTTCAAGTGGTTCTTCTTCAACCGTGACCGTTGTTTCAGGCTGTTTATCGTCTTCTTCAACAGTTTCGATCTTTGTGACTTCTTGTTTTTCTCCTTTGACCTTTTTGATGGTACGTGTGCGTATTCTCTTCTTGGTTGGTTTGCCTTCTTCAGATATCATTTCGACAACTCTTACTATTTCTGGAAGCTCGCTCATTTCCTCAGATTTCTCATCAAGTGGTGCTTCTTCAACTGTTACTGTTGTTTCAGGCTGTTTTTCATCTTCTTCCACTGTCTCGATCTTGGTGACTTCTTGTCTACTTCCCTTCACCTTCTTGATAGTGCGTGTGCGTATTCTCTTCTTAGTTGGTTTTCCTTCTTCAGATATTGTTTCAATTATCCTTACTTCTTCTGGAAGTTCACTAACTTCTTCTGGTTTTTCTTCAAGTGGTGCTTCTTCAACTGTAACTTTTGTTTCAGGTTGTTTGCCATCTTCCTCAACAGTTTCGATCTTGGTGACTTCTTGCTTGCCTCCCTTGACTTTTTTGATAGTACGTGTGCGTATTCTCTTCTTGGTTGGTTTACCTTCTTCAGATATGGTTTCGACAATCTTTACTTCTTCGGGAAGTTCGCTCACTTCTTCGAGTTTTTCTTCAAGTGGCGCTTCTTCAACCGTTACTTTTGTTTCAGGCCTCTTGTCGTCTTCTTCGACAGTCTCGATCTTTGTGACTTCTTGTTTACCTCCCTTTATCTTTTTAATGATTCGGGTGCGAATTCTCTTCTTGGTTGGTTTGCCTTCTTCGGAAATTGTCTCAACAACCTTGACTTCCTCTGGAAGTTCTTTTACTTTTTCCAGTGGTGCTTCCTCCACCGTGACGATTGTTTCAGGTTGTTTGTCATCTTCTTCAATAGTCTCGATCTTTGTGACTTCTTGTTTTCCTCCCTTGACCTTCTTGATAGTGCGTGTTCGTATCCTCTTCTTTGTTGGTTTGCCTTCTTCGGATATCGTCTCAACAACCCTAACTTCCTCTGGAAGTTCGCTCATTCCTTCAGGTTGCTCATCAAGTGGTGATTCTTCTACTGTGACTGTTGTTTCAGGCTGTTTGTCATCTTCTTCCACTGTCTCGATTTTAGTGACTTCTTGCTTGCCTGCCTTGACCTTCTTGATAGTACGTGTTCGTATTCTCTTCTTGGTTGGTTTGCCTTCTTCAGATATCGTTTCTTCAACCCTTACTTCTTCTGGAAGTTCGTTGACTTCTTCAGGCTTTTCGTCAAGAGGTGCTTCTTCAACTGTGACTGTTGTTTCAGGTTGTTTGTCATCTTCCTCAACAGTTTCTATCTTTGTGACTTCTTGCTTGCCTCCCTTGACCTTCTTGATAGTACGTGTTCGTATTCTCTTCTTGGTTGGTTTGCCTTCTTCAGATATCGTTTCTTCAACCCTTACTTCTTCTGGAAGTTCGTTGACTTCTTCAGGCTTTTCGTCAAGAGGTGCTTCTTCAACTGTGACTGTTGTTTCAGGTTGTTTGTCATCTTCCTCAACAGTTTCTATCTTTGTGACTTCTTGTTTGCCTCCCTTAACCTTCTTGATAGTGCGAGTGCGAATTCTCTTCTTAGTGGGTTTTCCTTCTTCAGATATCGTCTCAACAACTCTTACTTCTTCTGGGAGCTCGCTCATTTTTTCAGATATTTCATCAAGTGGTACTTCTTCGATTTTGACTGTTGTTTCAGGTTGTTTGTCATCTTCCTCAATAGTTTCAATCTTGGTGACTTCTTGCTTGCCTCCCTTGACCTTCTTGATTGTACGTGTGCGTATTCTCTTTTTGGTTGGTAAACCTTTTTCAGAAATGGTCTCGACAACCTTAACTTCTTCTGGAAGCTCTTTTACTTCTTCAACTGGTGCTTCTTTTACGGTGACAATTGTTTCAGGCATTTTGTCATGTTCTGTTACGGTCTCAATTTTGGTGACTTCTTGTGTATCTCCCTTGACCTTCTTAATAGTACGTGTTCGAATTTTCTTCTTGATTGGTTTTCCTTCCTCAGATATCGTTTCGACAACTCTCACTTCTTCTGGAAGTTCGCTCACATCTTCAGGTTTCTCGTCAAGTGGTGCTTCTTCAACCGTAACTGTTGTTTCGGGCTGTTTGTCATCTTCCTCAACAGTTTCGATCTTCGTGACTTCTTGTTTTCCTCCCTTGATCTTCTTGATCGTGCGTGTGCGTATTCTTTTCTTGGTTGGTATTCCTTCTTCAGATATAGTCTCAACAACCCTTACTTCTTCAGGTAGTTCTCTTATTTTTTCAGGTTTCTCGTCAAGTGGTGCTTCTTCGATCGTGACTGTTGTTTCAGGCTGTTGGTCATCTTCCTCAATAGTCTCGATCTTGGTGACTTCTTGTTTTCCTCTCTTAATCTTCGTGATAGTGCGTGTTCGTATTTTCTTCTTTGTGGGTTTGCCTTCCTTGGAAATAGACTCAACAACCTTGACTTCCTCTGGGAGTTCTATTGCTTCTTCAAGTGGTGCTTCTTTCACCGTGACTGTTGTCTTTGGCTGTTTGTCATCTTCTTCAACAGTCTGTATCTTAATAATTTCTTGTTTGGCTCCTTTGATCTTCGTAATAGTACGTATGCGTATTCTTTTCTTGGTTGGTTTGCCTTCTTTGGACAAAGTCTCGATAACCCTTATTTCTTCCGGAAGTTCACTCACTTCTTCAGGTTTCTTGTCAAGTGGTCCTTCTTCAACCGTGACAGTTGTTTCAGGCTTCTTGTCATCTTCCTCGACAGTCTCAATTTTTGTGACTTCTTGCTTGCCTCCCTTGACTTTCGTGATAGTGCGTGTGCGTATTCTCTTCTTTGTTGGTTTCCCTTCTTGGGATATAGTCTCGACAACCTTGATTACCTCTGGAAGTTCTTTCACTTCTTCAGGTTTTTCGTCTAGTGGAAGCTCTTCCACGATGACTGTTGTGTGAGGCTGTTTTTCATCTTCTTCAACTGTCTCGATCTTGGTGACTTCTTTTTTTCCTCCCTTGACCTTTGTGATAGTACGTGTGCGTATTATTTTCTTGGTTGGTCTACCTTCTTCGGATATAGTCTCAACTACCTTCACTTCCTCCGGAAGCTCACTTACTCCTTCAATTACTTCCAATTCTTCTTCTTGTTTGGTCGTTCCTTTTTTTGGTTTCTTTATTTTGTGTTTGCGAATTTCTTGCGTTTCTTCCTTTGTTGTTGTGTCTTGTTCTTGTGTGATGTGTTCTGGTATGTGGGCTGTTGTTTCTTGTGTATCTGTGTGAAAGAATGTATGAATGAGAAAATTGTTTCAAGTTTACCTTCTATAAAGTGGTTTGTTGGGTGCAGTAAATATGTGTCTTTGTGTTTTTTAGGGCAAGTGTCTTTTTTTTTCAATTTAAAGGACTAGCATATAAGTATAACGCCATTTTTTAAAGCTTACATTATTAACCTGTCTATACTTACTCTTTTGCTTGAATTTCTTACCAGTGTCAACTTGAACACTAGCTACTGTTATATGGACTTGTTCAGTGTGTTCATCAGATTGGTCAGAATGGGAAGCGGTTTTTTGTGAGATTAATTCCGTGTCGTATGGTACTGCAGCCTCGGATTCAAGTGTTTGAGCGCTTTCACTCAAGGCCACTGGTCTGATTTTTTCTTGTGTAACAACAGAGTGTTGTTCTTTGGGGGATGTCGTGTAAAATGGTTCGTCTGTTTCATTTCCATAAACAACTGATTGTTCAATGGTGTTAAAAACTGGCAAGCCTTCTTTGGCTACATGTTGCTCGTGTTTTTGTGGGGATTCAAGTGTAGGGGCATGTTCACCTGAGATTTCTTCACTTGAAATGGGTACAATTAGTTCAATGTTCTGAATTTTTTGTTGCGGAAGCTGTGTGATTTGTGGTTTTGTGTCATGTGGTGCAATATTTTCCAGAACTGTTACCTGCTCTGAAATTATGCTAGGCGTATGATCAATGTTAACCTGAGCAAAGGTTTTCTTGGTTTCGGATTCTTGTGACTGTATTTGGTCTGTAAAGTCAGCTACGACTACTTGTTGGTTTATGTACGTACTGTGTGTGCTGAAAGCTGTATCAGCTAAGGCAACATTGACTGTGGGTGTTTCGAATTCTTCTTCCTTAAATTCTGGATGAACTTGGTCCACGATGGTTATCGGTTTGGCTTCTTCATATTTTAACTGTGCTGAACGTTTATCGGTTTTCAATTGATCTTTAAGTTGAGTTGTGCTTTCAAAAGCAATAATATCTTCAACCGAAACTTCTTGCTTTTGTGTGGGTATTAGAAGAGTAGCTTTTTCGTCATTTGGTGCTAATGCGGAAAGTTTTTCTAAGCCCGGAATGGGGAAAACTTCTTCTACCGTTGTCGCCTTGCGTTCATTGGTGACAAGTGTTGATTGAATTTGGTCATGTGGTGTAGTCTTAATCGAGAGGTTACCGGTAGCTTCTAAAACATTAACTGTTGACGTATCTATTGGCTTGAGTTCTACATGTGTCTTCCCTGCGTCAGCTAAGGATAATTTTCTTTCATATATTTCAGCTGTGTCTTCAAAAACTGTAATATCTTCAATGTTCTTAGCCTTGTGTGATATTTCAGTTATACTTGCTTTAGCTTTTGGGCGATCGAGCAGGTCATAGGTCTCAGTAATTTCACTGACTGGCGTAATTTCTTCCGTGATCAATGGTTTGTGTTCACCTTGAACTGATGGCTGTGCATGTTCGGAAATTGGTGTTTCAGGAATCACATCGGTTTCTTTGTGGAAAGCAATATCACTAGAAATCTCAGCTGAGAACTTTTCAGTTGTAGTTATTTTGGCAGTTCGGCTTAAAAGCGTCTGTTTATCTTCTAATGTGCTTGATGAATCGAAAGCTGTTACTTGAGTGACAATAGTTTCACGACTTGTTCCCTCTATAAAAGGCTTAGCCTGAGCTTCTTTCATTTTAAGTTCACGTAGGTTATCAAGGGAGTCTACTGGAGCGTTTTCAGCTGTAATTCCCGTTGATAATATTTCGCTGCGTGTTTCCATTGCTCGTACAGAGGTATCTGGCTCAGAACTGAATACTCCTTCACGTTCATTGGGTGTTTCTTCATGTTGAGCATAACTACGTTTCAGTTCATGGTCAATAGTGGCTTTCTGTAGCTGTGGTTGCAATACTTCATCTCCTGGCTTAACACTTTCGAATGTAGTTGGCTCATCGGCAGTGTTCCGAGACAGCATTTCCGTAACAGTTGGAATAGCCGAATCTGCATTAGGTTTCTTGTCTGACAGTTGTGTTGTATTGTCAATTAAACTCTGCTCTTCAACAGTAGGAGCAAATTGTGTTTCTGTAAATTTGATATCGGCACTTCTTAATTTATGATCCGATATTTTGGCGAATTCCTCCTCCTGTTCGATAATTACGTTTTTACCTTCCGTCGCTACAAATTGGTTTGTTACAATACTTTGTTCTGAAGTTACTTCTTGCTTTATTAAGTCAAAGTTATCATCAATAGGCTTCTCGTATGCCAAGGTTTCAGCGATTTCAGTCTCATTGGCCTTATCAAATCTCTCACTTGCAATGGCTTCTTGTAGTTTCTCCTGCAGAACTTCACCAACGTTTTGACTGGGAAGAACTTGTTCGGTTACAGCAGTTTTCAGATTGTCAGATTGTCCTAACTGTATTTGTGTTTGAGGTGTTATTGATTTCAAGAAATCACTTGGAGTCTCATAAGGTCTATCCGATGAAACGATGATAGCATTGACAGAATTCAAAACCATTTCGGCAACATGTTCCTTAGCTTTTTCACCAGGCTGTAAATCTACCTCTTTTTCAAAGATCACAGCTTGATCAACTGTTACCTCATCATAATTTGAGGTTAATGGCTTGCCAGACGATTCCTGTGGTTGCACTTGCGCTAGCTCACTGGTACTTTCGACAGCACTGGTTTCACTTACAAGTGCTGATTTTTTAGTTTCCGAAAGGCGAACTTCAGCTAACTCCGATACTGACTGAGCTGGCGTTGTGAACGATTTTTCCTTATCGGATGTGTCCATCGATGTTACCTCAATTTGTGTCGTGTTTGGAATAATATCGACCTTTGAGATTTTCGTTGAAACTGCCAGCTGTTGATGGTATTCTTCAGTGCCTTCTAAAGTACCTGTTTCAGACTGTACTGCTGTTGATAACGTGCTTAGTAAGACTTGTGCGTTTTGTAAATCACTGCGCTGCTTCTCAATAACATCGGACAGAGCTTCGCTTGATTCTGCTATGTCAGTCCGTGCAACTGTTAAACCGGAGACCTGGACTAATTTCGCTTCTCGTGCTTCCAATGATATTGGCACACTTAGTTCTTCTTCCTTTTCATGCAGCAAAGATGAACTAATTTCAACTGGTTGCAGTAAGTCAATCAAACCCTCGGCAACATGATCCTTTGGTTTGGGCTCAAGTTGAAGATCAATTATTTGATCCAAAGTTTCTTGCTGACTGACATTCTGTCCAACAAGTTCAGACACGGAGAGGTGAGCTTTGTTTAAGTCAGGTTTCAAGTCATCCACAAAATCTACTGTTTGGTAAATTTGTTGGTCAGATACTTCAAGTGGTCGGTTGTTATCTGATATTGATGAAGCTACCTTTTGTTCTTGTGGCATGTCTGCAGGAGTCATTTCACTTTCTGTTTCGTTTAACATTACTTCTGTAACCTTCAATGACTCACTGATATCGATAACAGCTTGAGAAGTCATTGACTTTGGCATCTTGCTGACTTCGAGATTGTCAGTGTTATCAAATACGTTTTGTTGGTAGGTTTCGCTTACTGTCACACCTTCGTATAAACCTTTAGCTTCAGCTTGGTTTGGTTCTTCATGGTGCAGCGAATCAGTTTTTAACTCTGGTTGAACTTCTTCGGTTAAAGCAGCCTTAAAGTCGGAGTAAATTTGTGACTGGTTTGCTTTATGCTCCTCAGGTTTCTCCAAGCTAGGTAAATCTGTTTCCAAATCGCCTGTTACAATGTCTTCCACATTAAGTGGGGATTGAAGCTCGAAGTGCGCAGAAGCCTTTTCGGAAATTGGTTTAGTTGGTTGCTTCCATTCTTTTTCCTTCTCATGTAAGTCCACCTCACTTATTTCAGGTGCATCACGTGTGTCAACTTCTGGTCTTCCCTGTTCCTTCTTTGGTTTTGAATATTCAACATCTGTAGTTGTGCTTAATGGTGCTTCTTCAGATATCACAATTGCTTCGTGTGGCGATACGGTTTTCTTAGCCTTTATAGAACTTTCGATGGAGCTTTCGAAAGTATCAGGCTCTTCAGCAATAAATTGTTCTAGAACTTCGCTAGTTGGTAATCCATTGAATTTCTCAGTTGCATTCAAGAGTGTTATCTTCTTATCATCAACAATTAAGTCACTTGATGTTTCCTGAGCGATGATAGTTTGCGAATCAAGATGTAACTGTTCAACGACTTGTAGTGATGCTTCTTTATAATCATCCAAAGTTATTATCTTCTCATCTGTCGGACTTTGGGTATCTGCTATTTCAGATGATAAGACGTTTTCTTGCAGCACAATTACATCCTTAGCTTGGAATGTAAGAGTTTTCTTATCTTCCTGCAACACATCTTCAGAATCTCTAAGAATTGTTTCGCTTATTTCTAGAGGAATATTCTCTGTTATTTTAATATTGGCTGTGGATTTTGTTGCCAGTTTCTCCACTGGTAATTCAGATTCCCTATCGACTACGGTTGTTTCCTCAGAAACATATGTTTTATTCTCAACCAGATTTTCAGTTGCAGACTCAGTTGGTACTATGACTTCTGGATAGTATTTCGATGGTTTATCTTCAGCAATAGTTTCTGAGATTTCTAAAGGTTCATTAAGTAAAATGCTCGAATCGAGCTGATGAGGATATTCACTTGGCTTTTCTATGGGCTCCCCAATAGACTCATTCTGATCGATATTGACGACTTGAACGCTTTTGTGCGTCATAAACACTTCCTCTGCCTTAACTGTTTGTCTAGGCTTTGGTTGACCTTTGAAAGATGTTTCCGAAAATCCAGTTGTGACTTCAAAGTTATCTTGAGATTGTAACGGTAATATGTCAAGGTTAGCTTTTTGTGTTGTAGTGACATCTTCAGGCAGTTCTCTTACGGAATCTTCAATTAAAGTCTTTTCCACTATAACCGATTGTTGCAAGTCACTGCGTGGTGTAGCACTTGCCTCTGTAGCTGCAACTTTAGCAACCTTGTCACCCAAGCTTTCTTCGGTTTCAACTTCTGTGACCTCTGCAGCTCGAAGCGCCTCTTTCGGAATGTTTGTCTCAACAACTTCTTGTACATGTTGCCGGGCAATACGAACTCCTTCATCCTCTCGTTCATTTGGTATGAGCTCTTCTTGCACAGTCAATATTTTTTGTGGAACAATTTGTGTATCGGCTTGAACCGATAACGGAGTGTCTGTTGAAAGCTGAGCAAATTGAACATCTTCACCGATGACAGGTGTCTCAATAGGTATTGTGCTTGGTAATGTTTGAACTGGTTGTGGTCGTTCAAAGTCGGTTAAACCTTGAACAGTTTGATCTGTTACGGGTTCGAGAATATGGATCTCTTCTTGTTGAACGGTTGTTTGTTCTGTTAATTGTTGTTGTATTATTTGTGTGTCTGAAATAATTGATTGTTGTTGTTCTTGAACAATTTCTTGTTGTTGTTGTTGTTGTTGTATTTTGGTTATTTTCGTTTTCCTTGTTTTATCCTTTTTAGTGATTTGAATATCCTTTTGTTCCTGTTGTTGTAGTGCATGTTCTTCAACAATTGTTGTTGTTGATGTTGTTGTTGTTTCTGCGAATGTAATGTAAGTATCAGAATGTAGTTGTGTGTTAGATTTTTCATTTGTCAAAAAATATGAAAAGGAATTGTAGGTTTTATTTTATTTTTTTTTAGTTGGCATTTTTTACACGGCATTTTTGTTTCATTTGTTTTGTTGATACAACAACACACGGTAGACAGTTGACAGATGATCAGTACAATGCTGTTTTCTTTTTATATACGTTTTATAAATTAAAACACTCATTATGATAACACAAACAAACAGAACTTGTACGAAAAAAGCATAAAAGATATTACAATAGATCTTGCTTAATAGCGCAAGTTAATTCAATTTCTTACCTTAGGTTGTAATCAGCTAAATTGGGGTTTGTAGTCTTAAAAATATTATTGTAAATTATCAAACGTAAAATTCCTTCAAATCGGTCAAACACTTAAAGCAGTTTAACGGTAGTTACCTCCCGGCTTAAAAGTTTACAACGAATCGTTTACGAAGAGAAAGTATCTCTCTTTTTTTTTCTCTACTCTCTTCGTTTAAATTGTACTAGATTTTTTTTAAGAGAAATTTTCTTTACGTCAGCATCATGTTTGCTTTCGTAAACGAATCGTGTTGCAAGGAGGATACTTTGGCAGTTTGTTGGATTAGTGCTGTTTGTTTTGAGGTTTTTGTGTTGGATATAAATATTAGGTTTATTCATAGGAACAGAGGGTTTATTATTTTGTAAGTTTAAATAATGATATATTTTTTTTAAATTATTTTAAAGCTTGCTTATATGACAACAGAACACTGCAGGCGATAAGCGTTGGTTAAGTTGCACGTCTTTGGAATATTGTTTGTATTTTTTTAATTTTTGTGGTTTTGGCATTTTTTTTATTGGTCGTTTGGATCTATTTCTAAATATTGTTCTGTGCTCACACCTTCTACAGCTACAATTGTCCGTTCTTCAATGTAAGTTTGCTCTGTTTTGAAGAAGTTTTGATTGGACATAGTTATTAGCAGCAGCGGTATTGTTAGTTTTGTGTGAAGAAAGCATTTAAAAAAGCGTGAAAGTAAACAAAATTTTAGCAAATTTATTTATTTTTGATTTTAAAAAAGCTTAAATTTAAATCTATACATACCGACTTTGATGTGAGTTAAAGCTTGATGAGAGTCAATAACTTGTGATGTCTCTACCACTCGCTACAATTCCAAAAAGATATTTTTGAAATAGTTGTAAATTTATTTTATACCCTACAACATATTATGAAGTTTTTTGCAATAAGATACTTGAATGTATTTTTAAGGAGTACAGCTATATACCGTTATTTCTAATTTATTGTTTTCATTTTCTTTACAGATGAAGCTGATTGAATTTATGGAAGTCTGATCTGTGATTTACTTTGAAGATGCAAGATTCCCTAAGGATTTTAGGTGAGTATTTATGTTTTTTAGAGATTTTTTTGAATTAAGAGGTTTTTGGGAATCTAGATAATTTGTAGGCTCAAAGCCTTTAAGAATAGGATTAAGGAGGCTTAATCGACACTAACTGACATAGGGCTAAATGAATCGAAGCAATAAAAATGAAAAATGTAATAAGAATGAGAGTTAAAGTAAGAGTCCAATCATGGTGTGAAATATTAAAATCTCTTTACCAAGAATTAAACACTCTTTTTGCCTCGTTAATCACTCTAGAGGCTCAAAGCCTTTATGAACAAGATTAAAGAGGCTTAATAGACACTGACTGACATAGAGCTAAATGGATTTAAGCTATAAGAATGAAATATTTAATAAGAGCGAGATTTTAAGAAAGAGTCCAATCATGGTGTGAAATATTAAAATCTCTTTACCGAGAATTAAACACTCTCTTTGCCTCGTTAATCACTCTGTAGGCTCAAAGCCTTTAAGAACAAGATTAAGGATGCTTAATATACATTGACTGACATAGAGCTAAATGAATTGAAGCTATAAGAATGAACAATTTAATAAGAGTGAGAGTTTAAGAAAGAGTCCAATCATGGTGTGAAATATTAAAATCTCTTTGCGGAGAACTAAACATTCCCTTTGTCTCGTTTATGACTCTATAGAGTCAAAGCCTTTAAAAACAAGATTTTTAATTGATTTTTTATTAAATGAATTGAAGCAACAAGAATGAAAAATGTAATGAAAGTGAGAGTTTAAGAAAGAGTCCATTCGTGGTGTGAAATATTAAAATCTTTTTACCGAGAACTAAACAATCTCTTTGTCTCGTTTATCACTCTGCACGAGAACGATTAACGACAGAATGTAAATATGAGTTTGAAGAATATTACCTCAAAGCAATTCTATAATTAGGGATATCATTGGATTTGTTTGACCTTTCACCCTTTTTCAAAGTTATCTCTACTCCTTAAAAAAAACAAACATCCAAGCATCTTAATTAATTTCCAAACCTCCTTAGCTGATATCTTCCAATCTTGTACGATAAAGTCTTCACGAACAAATTTCCTAATAACTTCTTCAATAGTTATCTCACATGTTTCAATCATACGAATGAATGCCTTAAATCCCACAGTAGCAGCTAATATTGATTCATCTTCCGTCGAACTTTCGCTCAAAATTAAAGTTATCAACCTATCGTGACCTTCTCTTTCGACAAGTGTTACCAATGCCGATTGTGATTCGGGCTTCTTAAGCGACACAAATATATTTTCCTCATACATATAAGTGATTTCACTTATCGAACAACCATATCTAAGTAAAAGTCCAATTGTTGCCAAATCACGAAGTGCTGCTTCACCAGCACCAAATGTTTCTGCTTCAATAGAAGTTAAAATCCAATTGACTTCTTCGTGTTTCTTCAAAGTCAAAACATCTTCTTGTTTAATTGATTTTTGTGAGATTTTTTCACGAATTATTCGAACAGTTTCGGTAATTTCAATTGATTCAACTTTTTTAACTGTTGTCGTTGTTGTAGTTGTTGTGGTTGAAGTTGTTTGTTGTGTTTCTTCCTTTTCGACTTTGACTTCTATTTTTAAATCACTTTTAGACACTTCTTCTTCTTGTTCGATTTTAATTTCTTCTTTCATTTTTAATAATTCAGCATCAGCTTCTTTACGATCTTTTACAACTTGTACTTCAGAAACTTCTGATTTCTCAACAAGCACCGAAACAGGTTGTTTAACTTTAAACATCTCAACTGTCACTACAGGTTCGACAGGTGTCGCTGGTGTTGCTGGTGTTTCAGGTGTCTCTGGTGTTGTTGATACTGTAGCTCTTTGTGTCAATTGTTTCTTCAAACCACCGCTCTTTCTGACAAGTTTCTTCTTTGTAACGAATTTCTTTGTTTTTTCACTTTCTATAATGGTCTTTTGTGAAACCGAACATATATCGAATTTGGCACGTGTAAGGTTAATTGCTACTTCGTTGATAATTTTGCAAATATAATAGCCTTTGTCTTCGTCTGTTACAGAGAGAATTGTTAGCGAAGATGTGAACTCCTCTATGACAATACGATATTTATCAGAGTCACGAAGTTGTACGTCATTGAAATACCATTGAACATCTATATGTATATAAATAATTTCGTTCTACTACATAATTCTATTAAATTTAAATTATTTTTAAAAGATTTTCTCAAAAGGTCTCTATACATAATAATCAGATTGGCAAGGTACATGGAACTTATTTGAATGCTTTAGTCCTGTAATTCTGTGGCAAAGTCTTTAAGGTTTTAGTTAAAGGGCATCAGGGTACCAACAAATGAAAACTGAACAATGCCAAAAAGCATTGTTTTGTAAAATTTTTGACTGTCTTAAAATAATTGGACAGGAATTGTTGAATGAGAACTATAACTTCATTAAAATAGGGTCTCTGAGCTAGGAAAATATTACGTATAAAAAAATGAATTCCAGTTTCCAGTTTGAGAAAATAAAAAAAAAAATGTTTTGCCCGGGCCCCATTTTTAGCATTTATGTTTCAAACGTAATAGATGATTATTTTGTAATTTTTGTAACACTAAATGAGTTTAAACTATTTCGTAAAGTCTACTGAAAGTAGGAGTGTAAAGAATACTTTAAAATGCAGACTTCTGCATTGTACCCACGTGCTCTTATGATTTAGAGAACAAAGTGTGAAATAAGTCAACTACTTAAAATAAAGATTTCTAAGTTAACTTTGGTTCTTAAAAAGTAAAATCTTTGGGAAATAAAAAATATATTGGTCTTTACTTGGGCGCCATTCTAAAGTAACTATAATGAATCTTTTATAACTAAACTTCTGTTTGTTTTGTTTGAAGGAAAAAGGGGATATGACTGCCAGAAACTCACAGTTAATTTGCACAATTATGTTTATGGAATCATATTTGGTAAGAAAATAGAAGAAATTACGTCAACTTCGCCTAAATCTGGCATTAGACCAAGTACATATATTTATTCAATTTTAAAGAAAAGGTACTTCATTTGTAAAGCAGTTACAAGTTCAACAAAAATAAATAATTGCCTTGGTCTCTACTTGGGCGCCATTTAAAAACAACTATTTTGCATCTTTTATAAATACATTTGTGTTTATTGCTTTGGAGAAGGAGGCCAAACTAAAAGGAAAAGACCGTCAGGCAGTTTTTAGTTATGATAGTAAATTGTTGACCACTTACACGATCAAGTAATATTTGATAAGAAAATGGGGGAAAATTATGGCAACTCATTAATCTTCTAGGCCGGCATCGGAATACAAAATTTTATTTTGTTAGTCCCATTCAAAATATAAAATACCTCATTTGTAAAAAAAAAAAACTGTATTGGTCTTTACTTGGGCGCCAATTTAAAGAAACAATTTAGCATTTTTTATAACTGAATTATTGTTTGTCACTTTGAAGGGATAAGGCTTAGATTGCCGTTCAAACTGAACAGTTACCATGAATAATTAGTAGTTAGTTAAAAAATTGAGCAAATTACGATAACTTATGCGTCATTTGAATCCGATACAAATAGAACTAAAAATATTTATTTTTTGTGTATTAATCACATTTAAAAGAAAAGAGCTGGAAGTTCAAAAAAAAAAAAAAAAAAACAATTTCCTTGGTCTTTACTCGGGCGCCATTTTAAATAACTTTTTTTGTATCTTTTATAAATTAATTTGTTTTGTGTTTGTTGTTTTGGAAAATGAAGTGAGACCAGCAGAAAAGATTTGTAAAACTGCTGGAAGTCAGAAAAAAAAAACAATTTCCTTGGTCATTACTCGGGCGCCATTTTAAAACACCTTTTTTGTATCTCTTATAAATGAATTTGTTTTGTGTTTGTTGCTTTGAAAAATGAAGTGAGACTAGCAAAAAAGACTTGTAAAACAGCTGGAAGTTAAAAAAGAAAAGAAAAAAAAAAAATGCCCTTGGTCTTTACTTGGGCGCCATTTAAAAAAAACTTTTTGTATCTTTTATAAACTAATTTGTTTTGTGGTTGTTGTTTTAAAAATGAAGCGAGACCAGCAGAAAAGACTTGTAAAACAGCTGGAAGTAAGAAAAAAAAAACTTCCTTGGTCTTTACTAGGGCGCCATTTAAACACCTTTTTTTGTATCTTTTATAAATGAATTTGTTTTGTGTTTGTTGTTTTGAAAAATGAAGTGAGACCAGCAGAAAATACTGTCTGTCAGTTATGATAGTAAAGTGTCAAATTGTAGACCGGTATTACACGATGAAGTACCGTATATTTGATAGACAAATAAGGGAAATTATGGTAACTTGTTAGTCGTTTAAGCCAACATCAGAACAAAAAATTTCATTTTGATAGTCCCATTGGAAAAACAAGAACTAAGTAAAAAACAATTTTGTTGGTCTTTACTTGCGCGCCATTTCAAAGGAACTACATATTTAGCTTCTTTTATAACAGAATTCTTGTTTATCGCTTCGAAGGGGTAAGGGGACAAATCTAACAGCAGGAACAGATGGTCATTCAAACTGAACACTTTTTATAAATACTATCGAATTGCCTACCATAAATACGATTAATTCACAATTAGTAAGAAAATTGAGCTTATTACGGTAACTTATGCGCCATTTGAATCCGAAGAAAATTTTTTTTACAATCACATTTAAAAGACAAGAGCTCCCATTGGTATAACTGCTGGGAATTCAAGAAAAAAAATAATTTCCTTGGTCTTTACTCGGGCGCCATTTTTAGCGAAATTTTTTTCAATCTTTTTTAATTGAATTTTTGTTGTTTTGAAGTGAAAAGACTGCCAGTAGAACTCAAACATTCGTAATTTTCATGTAACTTGCAACGTTATTCTGATTATTGCATTAAAATCTTCCTTCTCATTACATCGATGAAATATCTTTTACATTACCTGGAATTGGATTTCCCGAAAATTGTACTTCAAATGTAGCAGATTCGCCTAGAGCAGCGCGACAATCTCGCATTTCTGATACAAAAGTTGGTGAGCATTTATGAGCTGCAAATTATAAATAGCATTTAAGCATTAGATTGTGTTAGTTGCGTTTCTAATTTGTGCACTTGTTTTGTTTTTTTTTTTTTAAACAGAATCGTGTATTAGTTTTGTTTTTAGTTGAAGAAAAAAAAAAAACATTTACTTACATTGTGTATGTTGTTTTTTTGTTGTTGTTGTTGTTGTTGTTGAGAAAATGTGTGTTTGTTTTCTTTGAGATGTATCCATTTATTTAAAAGAAGAGAGGGTAGAGTAGGTACATAATACAAAATATTAGTTACAGATACAAGATCACAGAAGCATATTAGATTTGTTTTAAATCATCTTCTAAGTTTTGATTACACTTGCTAATAAGGCTGAAGGTATTATACAAAATAATTTATTGCTACAATATAAGGAGCTTGTTTCGAAATGTCAAAGTATGAAGTTTTGATTTCTTATCCGCGAGACCAAAAGTTCCCAATGGTCTTCTGACCCTTCTAAATAGGGTATTAATTCACTTTTGGTAATTTAATCACTTTTCATTTTTGGGCTTTTGACCCTATGCCAAAACTTAGGTGTTAATCAGAACTTTGCTTAGACATTATTAAACAATGAATTTATGTAGCATACTTTTAGGAAAAAGCAAAAAATTAAAATTATAAATTTAAAATTTTGACTGAAATAAAATAAAATAAAAAATTCTGTAATAAAGAAAATTAAACAAAAAATTATAAATTTTGAAAAATAAATATAAATAAAATAAAAATAATAATGGCGTATACTTTTTTTTTTTAATACAAAGCTCTATATTTAAAGGGAAGGGTAGCGAGCTTTTTTGTTTTTATTTACGTTAGAACACAAATAAGAACCTAAAAGAGAGACAATTTACATGAAATATTTAACAAGTTTGAATAAACATTGATCATGTAAAACGACATAGACATAGAAGTTTAAAAAAGACATTTTGTTGGTAAGACAGATTAAAACACATATTGACACATAAGAAACATTGAGAGACAGAGACAGACATACGAGTAGTGTTATATATCCAGGGGTGGTTAGGACATTTTACACAAATGTACAATGTACAATTGTACAATTGTACAATTGAACATTTTTCATTGAACTTACCTTTGAGGAGTTTTTGCATTTCCTCCATATGACTGACCCATTCTGGTTTCCTATAATCCCTTGTTCCTACGATTCCTAGAATTTGGAATTTGAACACAAACAAGAAAATTAATAAAGTTTTTAAGCTTATTTTTTATTTGGTTTTATCTTTGAATTTTTCTATCTGTAAAAAAAAGATGTGTTTTTAAAAAACAAAAAAAAAAAACTTTTGTGTCGTGTTTGTTTGTAAAAAGAGGAAAAACACTGGGAAAGTAGGGAAAGGTTTTTTTTTTTTTTTTTTTTTTTTTGCTGTAAAATTAAAAAATTAAAAATATTTGATTTTTGATAAAAGAAAATTTGAAATTTATATAAAATCAAAATTAATTTAAAAAATAATTCTATGATAAAAATACCTTCAACAGCAAATTCAGCCGTTGTTACAGCAACACCCAATGGATTGTAGGCTTCGAAACTAATCGTACCAACATCATCGGGATAAACATGATTTATAACAAGCACCGAGGTGCCATCTTCGAAATTCTCAATTTGATATTCTTCTGAGGCGAATATCTCTTCGTTGTCGCGCAGCCATTTTGTTTTTGGCTTTGGTTTTCCAATAACTTTAACTTCAAGTTTCGCAAGTTCACCCTCTTTGGGTTGAACTAATTCGGGGAGTTTTTTAATTATTTTCGGTGCAGTTTCGTCAAGCGAAATTGTCTTGAAAAAGAAAAAAAAAAAGAAGATTTATATTCGAAAATAATTTTATATGTATAAAATAGGCATGTTCTATATACCTTATCGAGAAGATCTTCTTCGGAAGCAGTTTGGCCTGTGATTTCAGAATCGGGGTAATATTCAAATGCTGAAAAGAGATTTTTCAAAAAAATTGTTTAGTATTTTAGATTGAAATATTTTTTTTTTAACCATGATTGTTTAATACTCTTGAAAAAGAAAGGACTTTGATGAAGGTTATAAACAGTAATTATACCTACCAGTTCTTGTTGGTACTTATAGATAAACGAACATAACTAGGTATGTACAGGCAAAATAATATTTATTTATTTTATAGTTAAGTATGCCATGCAAAATATAATATAGAAGGTGCAAATAAATAGTAAGCCCTAGCCTAGACAGTTAAGGATCGTATCAAACTTCTTCGCCTTTCTTCGGTACGGCTCGTATTTCATTCTTTTTCAGTTACTGCCTTGATCTCATGAGGTCTTTTCACACACAAGTGGTTTTCATAGATCCGACAGCCGAAGAGTGAAGTCGAATTATAACCTCGAATGTGTTAAAAGGGCCACTAAACTTGAAACCTCACGCAAGCGGTTCGTGGTTGAGCGACCGATCGATGTTAAGTCCCTTATTACACGATGATTCTTTGCTTCTGATTCTTTTCGAATTTTCATGAGTGCGAAGGAGAAAAAAGATATGATTTCACCTTCGCACCCATTGAATTTTATAAGAGTCATCGTGTAATAGATGATTAAGCATTGTCTATAAACCTGAGGCCACACGAGCAAGTTGTGGCTAGCTAGTTGGCTACATACATTAACTGTCAAACTGCTAGCTCGTCACTGGCTTCACAGCTGGCTACGAAAAAAGCAAGCCAGTTAGTAAAAAAATGTGAGTGTATTGCGATTGGCTATAGCCTAGCCAGTACTGGCTCTTATGGCTTCAGGGTAAGATTCTAACATCTATTAATAGCCGTTCCACACTATCCCATTGAGTATTAATACATGTCAAAAAAGTGTGAAGAAAGTCATGTATAATAGTGTGGAAGCAAAATATGAAATTTCATCACACACAACTTGACATCGCATCCTACACGATTTGACATGTGTTTATACCTGAAAATATTTAAGATCGGTTCTAAAACCATCACACATTCTATCCCACTTGGGCGTTTGAGGTTATGGTGAAACTGATTTGTTTTGCAAGTGTGGAAGCAAAATAAGAAAATCATTTTCATCACACAAATTTGGCAGTCGTATGAAATTCTTTCCCACTTTATTCTGACATGTGTTAATACTTTGTGGGATAGTGTAGAGGCACTTTAAGCACTTCACACTTGTCGGGCGCAAACGAGCTTAGAATTAAATGAATGAGTGTGAAACGAGCATTTTCCCTGTCACTATAGACGTCACTCAACATCGCGCTTCACAATCGCAAGGTTGGCTGGGCTCGTTTCACACTTATTCCAATCCATTCAATATTTGTTGCCTGTTTGATTGCGTCTGACAAATGTGATTCGGTGAGAACGGTATGTGTTAGAACGTGGATATCGCGTAACATTGAACGGCCCTGCGATACGAATTGCTTCCATGTGGTTTCTAATAGGTGAGAATTCGCCTAGGGTTCATTAAGTGAACGTGGAGCTCAGACATATGAATTTTGGGTGTTGGATTTCTGCGTTCTAACCGGTGTGAACTGTGAAAAGATCTCACCAGTTTCAAGACCTAGACCGAAAACGAATCAAACACGGGCTGTACCCAATAAGGCTCTGAACGCACATGCGACTTTCTGTCACACGATTATTCAGTCGCAAAAAATAAAACACATGACTATAAATGTGAATGGACGCACATGACAAAAAAAAATCCTACTTAGTTACGATCACGTTTTAAGTCGCTGCGACGGTAAATCGCAAAAGCGTTCCTAGTCTAAGGCTGGAATCGCACTTGCGGTTTTCTATCGCCGCGACTAAAAAACATTCGCAAGTCAATGCGTTCATTCACGTTGTGGCTCATGTGTTCTATTTTTTGCGACTAAATAATCGTGCGATTAAAATTGCAAGTGCGTTGCTAGCCTTAGTGTGAAACGAGTCCAACGAATGTTATTAACTAGTACAAAAATTCTGCGTCAAAGTGTAGATAAAAGTGTTTCGCCTGCAGAAATGTGGAACCACAAATAGCAGAATTAAAAAAGGGTGAAGCCAAGTTAAGGCTAGGACTGCACTTGCGATATTTTGCTGTCACGACTAAAAATATTAATCGCAACGCAGTATGATTTTTGGTATCATGTGCGTTCATACTCATGCATTCTTTTATGTGTGACTGAGTAATCACGCGACTATTTTGTGCGACTGAATAATCGCGCTACAGAAAATCGCAAGTGTATTCCTAGCCTAAGTCTATAAAGAGTATTTGCGTACAAAACTAAGGTTAAAGTTTATTGTTTGTAAACGAATTTGTGCGGGGTGGTCTTTCAAAGGAAATGAAGAAATAAATGAAAGAAAAGAATGAAGATTTGGGGAACTCACAATGAAGATCATAAACGTTGATGAACGAATGAAAAAAGCGCTCACACTGAAGAAATTATTCAGCGAGTCCAGAAAGCGTGCAGGAAGATCCAACTACCTCAACAATGAGATTTCACCTTGAATCGTCACGGGTTTTACCTGACTTATGAAAATGGTTTAAAAATTTCTCGGGTTTAAGTTTAAATATTCTCATATTCCCTTATCTTGAATGATTCAAGTTTGCATTTTATTTAGTTATTCTCATATTCCCTTATCTTGAATGATTCAAGTTTGCATTTTATTTAGTGAACTTTAATTTCAGTTTCGTATTTTCGCAATTTTTAAAATTTCGCAATTATTTAAGTTTTTGAGTTCCTTTTAATTCCTAATTATTTAGCTGAATTTGTTGTTTAGAGCTCTCATGTGCATATCATTCCTTATTGTTTCATCGTTTTCAAATGGAATGCTAGGAAATGCTAAGTATCACTGAATTCATAAAAATTGCAAAGTAAAAGCAGCAGAAAAGTTTGAAAAAATCATTGCAAAAAGTTCAAATTGCTGAAAGAACTGTGAGAACTATTGAAAACCAGCTTAATCATTTTTTTGAGATTGAAAAAGTATGAATACTTTTCTTCCATCTGAAGAAAATTCAATTTTGTTTGTTTTCCGTTGGGCGCCATTTTAAAAAGAGGCAAACCAAGCTAAAATATGTCTAATATTGGTGGTTCCTTGACAGTTAAAGTTATATTTAACAAAATAGTGCAGAGTCAAAAGCTTGTTTTTACATTCTGAAGACTGCTGTACTTATTGCGGACATATATGCGCATGCGCAAACTTTATGAAATTCGTAAATAAATGTTCTAATTTTAGCTTTTTTGTTTTTTTTTTCGAATTTAAAACTTTTAAAAGAGAATTCATTTTATTCATCAAGAAAATTTAATTTTAGAAATTGATGTAGCTTTGAATTTCTAAGGCTGTACGAATGATTTTGAATTTCTTGACAAAGTATGCAATGAATTTTGTTAAAGAAAATTTGTGGATCAAGTATCGAGAATATTTAACGGAACAAATGCAAAATAGTTTGTCAAAACGGCAAAATTTCAAAATTATTGTAAATTTGCACAATGTGAGCAGACCTTGCGGTCCTTCCCAGTTTCTAATGCGCGCAACTAGTGGACAATATTAGCATTAATTAAGAAGATAATGCAATGCTAGTGTAAAAAAAAGAGAAGGTTGTTTTTTTGAGTTATGTATGCTTGAAAAAGTTAAGTGATGGGTCATTTCTGTACATAAAAATGGTGTGAATGGTTAAAGTTCCCAACAAACAAATTATTTTGGTATGCAAAAATCATTTGCATGCAAATAATTAGTTGAAGTGAATATATTTTTTGTTTGAATGTGTAATCCAACCATCAACAAATATTTTTGTGTATAGTCGGTTTACACTTAAAAAAAAAATATATTCACCTCACAGCATTATTTGCATGCAAATAATTTTTGCATTAAAAAATAATTATTGTTTTCCACTTTAAGGCATATAGTTTACTATATTATGGATAAAATAATGACTCAATAGATGGCTTCGTCTTGAATATTATACAGAATTATGCACATAATAAGTGGAAAATTGTTCTGAAAATATGATATTTTTCGCATGGGAACAAAATTTTGATTTTTTTCTCGTACGATTGCACGTTTTCAAATATTTATGATCAATGTCTTACAATTAACAGTTTGCATACTAAATAATGTCTATTTTCGTCGGTTTTTGAAATTTTCATAAATTTCGCGTTTTCGAATAAAGATTGCAGGAAAAAAATTAGTTCGAGTACATACTAGATACATCTGACGAACATACATAAAAACATACAAAACTAACATTCAACACATAAGAATAATACATAACTAAATCTAAGACTTGTGTATATACATCACAAACGAAAAAAAAATTGTTAAAAGTGCTGTATAATTGGTAAAGTTGTTTTATAAGGAAGGTGTTTTTGCATATACCTTGAATGTTAACAGTTGTTTTCGTAATAGCTTCTCCAATTTTGTTCGTTGCCACACACGCATACTGACCATCATCTTCGGGGAATACCTCTGCAATAGACAGAGTGCAAACACCGCGAATGTCTTGCGTGATAATTGTTTCCTTAGTTTCGACAATCTTCTCGTCGTTGTGGAACCATTCGACGCGTGGTATGGGCTGGCCATGTACCTCGCATATTAAATGCAATTTCTCACCATCCATCACTTGGATGGGTTGAAGTGTTTCAACAAAGCGTGGTGATATGAATTCTGTCACCTGTTCAAATGGTGAATCTTCAAGGATTTCAACGGTAGCTGAAGAAGTCACCGAGCCACCTACATTCTCCGCTCGACATGTATAAGGGCCGGCGAACTTTTTGCTGAAATTTTCAATCAACAGTACCGATTTGTTGCCCTCTGTCATGATACGGCACTCAGTTGAGCTCTTAATCTGTTCAGTGTGAACGAACCATGTGAATGAAGAAACCGGTTCGGATTCGACTACTGCCTCTAGAATGGCTACTTCGTTTTCGGCTATGAATTTTGGTTGTAGTGGTTCGATGAAACGTGGTGGTTGGATTTCTTTGCTCTGTGGCTGATCAGAAACTACAACAGAACCGGAAGACTTGGCCTCGCCAACTGTATTTTTTGCACAAATCTCATATTTACCGGTTCGTTTACGGGTCATATTTGTGACAGTTATTGTGGTTGTGGTCTCTGTTGTGATAATAGTTACGTCTTCATTGACTTGAACTTCTCGGCCATTGCGCAGCCACTTGATTTCGGGCCTTGGTACACCGTCATAGACGGATTCAAATACAAGTGTGCCACCAGTTGGTACAATTTTCACGGTGAGTGGAGTGACAGTTGGTGCTTTGAGTATTTCTTTCGGTTCTTCGGATGGTTCGGCTTCACGAAGAATGTTGGCATTTCCAACAGCTCGACCAAAGGTGTTCTCAGCTTGAACTGAATACTTAACAGCTTCATTGGTTGGTGGATTTATAACTTCTAAGGCTACTTCACCGGTTTCTTCATTATAGAACATTTGAACCGTTTCACTTGGTATCAGTTCTTCTACACCGCGATACCATTTCACCGATGGCTTGGGTATTCCTTCGACTTGACAGGTTACTGTGACTGTGCATCTTTCTGGTTTTTGTTCAGTGAATTCAATCTTGAGGGGCTTGACAAACTGTGGAGCTAGTCCTGTTTCTTTTTCTACATATTTTTTTTTATTTGGAACAGAAAGAGAGTAAAATTGTGTATGTGTGTTAAGATTGAGTTGACTTGTGTAAATTGGACTTAAAATGAAACTAATTGGGGAAAAGGTTCTAATCTACTTGGATGACAGTACAGTAGCACAAACAAAAAATTGATAAAAGTTAAAGAGAACTTACCAAGTAAAACATTTGCCGTTGAAGTAGCAACGCCACCCTCGTTTGTAGCTTGGCACGTGTAAACTCCAACGTCTTGTGGTGTAACCTTGACAATCTTCAGCTTTGCAACACTCTCCACAACGGACATCTCATATTTCTCCGAAGCGAACAAAAGAGTGTCATTAAAGTACCAGTTGATCTCTGGGAATGGAATACCCTCAACTTTGCATTCGAGTACTGCTGGCTTATCGGGAACACATTCTCGAGGTATAAGTTTTTCGGTGATTCTTGGTGGACGAACTTCACGTTTCTTCTTACGAACTATCTTACGTTCCTGCTCCATGACCTCAGACATAGTTTGCTCAGAGGTTTCTTGGATGGGTTGATCTTCGATGAGTTCCTCATCGGCAAGCTTATCAAGACCTTCTTGAATTCGTTTTTGTGTAATAAGTTCCAGTTCGGGAAGCGGCTGACTGTCGTCGATGTGAATGCGTCTTCTTTCCTTCTTGACAATGTTCGAAGTGAGCTTCATTTCAATCTCACGATGAACCTCATCGACATCGACCTCAATCAGCTGCTCCGTCGTTATGTACTGTGGTCTTGGTTCTTCCTTCTTCTTCTGGAGGGTAACTGTCTTTTGGGAAACTTCATGTTCTTCTTGTTGCTCTATTATTTCCTCTTCCTTGATTTCTTCAGCGTCCAAGAGTTGGGGCTGTTCGTCGAAGGATACTTCCTTGAGACGTTTTGTACGTTTCTTATGTGCACGTTGTTTGACAATCTCCTCGGTGAGGATTTCTTCCGCCGTGTGTGGGACGACTTCCTCTGTGATAGCAATTTTGCCTGTCACGTCGACCGGCAAAGCATCGACTTGGTCTTCTTCAGCTATTGGTTCTGAGAAAGGCAATACTTGCTCCTCGCTTACTTCATCCACGGACCGAGTGGCTTTGTGAAGCTTGGGCTTCTTCTTTTTCTGCTTTTCTTTGCGTGGTTCTTCTTCCACTGTTGGCTCGTAAACGATTTCTTCTTCTTCTGGTTCTGAAACTTGAGGTTCCTCAGGTTTAAGAACTGGTGCTTGAAGAGGAGCTGGCAATGGTTCTTCCACTTCGGGCTTCTTCCTTGGAATTGGCTTGAGCTGAACCTGTTCAGGTGCCTCTTCTTCTTTTGGCTTCCTTTTGCCTGATGGCCATTGTTTCTCTTCGATTGGTTCCTGAACGGGCTTCTTTTTCCCTCCGCGTTTCCATGGTACCTTTGGTTGTTCTTCAGGCACTTCCGGAACCTTTTCTATTTCAAATGGCTCAACCTTCTCCAACTCAACTGGTTCGGCATCGGGAATTTCTGGAAGTTTTTCATGTTTTGGTTTTGGAGTCTTCTTTGGCTTTTGCTCTGGTTCTACAACTTCTTCAACCGGTTTTCTTGGAATTGGCTTCAAATGAACTTCCTCCATTGGCTCTGGTTCTTGGGGACGGATCTTACCCTTCGGCCATTTCTTCTCTTCGATTGGTTGCTCTTCCGGTTTTTTCTTTTCACCTCTCTTCCATGGGAGTTTAACTTCCTCGGGAACCTTCACTGTATCTTCTGGTACAATTGGTTCAACCTTTTCCAGTTGAACTGGTTCTTGATCTGGAATAACAGGAATTTCTTCCTTGGGTTTGTGTGTGATTTTTGGTTTTTCGACTTCTTTAGGTGCTTCTGGAGCTGTTTTTCGTGGAATCGGCTTAAGTTGAATCTCTTCTTTTGGTTCCGGTTCTAATGGACGTCGTTTACCCTTTGGCCATTGGGTTTCTTCAACTGGAGTAGGTTCTTCTTTTGGTTTTTTCTTAATAACAATTGGTTTTTCAGGTTGTTGCTCTTCCAAAACTTCTGGTTTTGGAACAGGTGCCAAAGCAACTTGTTGCTCTTCTTCTGGTTCTGGCTTTGGCTTTTGTCTTGAAACTGGCTTAAGAACGACTTCTTCGATTGCCTCTTTTTGAGGTTTGGCTGTGGGACGCTTCACTGGCTTAAGTGCAACCTCTTCCATCGGTTCTTCCTTAGGCACTTGTATTGGAATTGGTTTCAGAGATACCGGTTCTTCAGATTCCTTTTCTAAGGGTTTCCTCTTACCAGTGGGCCATGATTTTTCTTCCACTTCTTCTGGATGTGGCTTTTGTTTCTTACCTCGTTGCCATGGAACACCTTCTTGTGGTTGTGGTTGAATCTGTTCCTCAACTACAGGTTTCTCTGGTTGAGGGATAGGTTCAAGCTCAACTGGTTGCACTGGAGCTTCAACAATTGATGGCTTTTTGAATGGTTTCAACTGTACCTCTTCAGGCTTTTCAGGTTCTGGTTTTGGAATTTGTTTTCTTGGAGTAGGTTTCAATGTAACCTGTTCCACCTTTTCCGGCTCTTGAGGACGGATTTCGGTTTTCTTGCCTCGTTTCCATGGAACGGTGGTTTCTTCTACTGTTTGTTGTTCAGGTTTTTCTTCAGGCTGAGTAAGTTCCACTACCTCTTCTTGGACAGGTTTTATTTCTTCAATAACTTTCTCAGGTACCTTCTCCTCTTCAGAAATCAAATCTGGCTTAACTACTGGTTTTGGTTTTGAAATTGGTTTCAATTGCACTTCTTCAGTGACAGCTTCTTCTGGTTTTGGTTTTTGCCTAGGAGTTGGCTTCAATGCAACTTGCTCAACCTTTTCAGGTTCTTGCAGCCGTTTTTCGGCCTTTTTGCCTCGAACCCATGGAACAGCAACTTCTTGAACTTCAGGTTGCTCTTCTGGTTTTTCTTCAATGTATTCTTCAGTTTCTTCTTGAACTTTCTTTATTTGTTTGGTAATTTCTTCGGATACCTGTTCAACCTGAGCAATTTTTTCAGTTGTTTTTGTAGTCTTTGGTCGTAAAATAGGCTTCAACTGAACTTCTTCAGCTACAGCTTCCTGTGGTTTTGGCTTTTGTCTTGGAGTTGGCTTGAGTGCAACTTGTTCAACCTTCTCAGGTTCTGGTAGGCGTTTTTCTGCCTTTTTGCCTCGAGCCCATGGAACAGCAACTTCTTGAACTTCAGGTTGATCTTCTGGTTTTTCTTCAATGTATTCTTCAGTTTCTTCTTGAACTTTCTTAATTTGTTTGGTAATTTCTTCGGATACCTCTTCAACCTGAGCTATTTTTTCAGTTGTTTCTGTAGTCTTTGGTCGTAAAATAGGCTTTAACTGAACCTCTTCAGCTACAGATTCCTGTGGTTTCGGCTTTTGTCTTGGAGTTGGCTTGAGTGCAACTTGTTCAACCTTCTCAGGTTCTTGAAGGCGTTTTTCGGCCTTTTTGCCTCGAACCCATGGAACAGCAACTTCTTTTACTTCAGGTTGCTCTTCTGGTTTTTCTTCAATGTATTCTTCTGTTTCTTCTTGGACTTTCCTTATTTGTTCGGTTATTTCTTCTGATTCCTTCTCTACCTGAGCAATCTTTTCAGGTGTTTCTGTAGTCTTTGGTCGTGAAATAGGTTTCAACTGAACTTCTTCAGCTACAGCTTCCTGTGGTTTTGGCTTTTGTCTTGGAGTTGGCTTAAGTGCAACTTGTTCGACCTTCTCCGGTTCTTGAAGGCGTTTTTCGGCCTTTTTGCCTCGAACCCATGGAACACCAACTTCTTGAACTTGGGGTTGCTCTTCGGGTTTTTCTTCTTCAATTTCTTCTTGGACTTCCTTCGTTTGTTCGGTTATTTCTTCTGATACCTTTTCTACCTGAGCAATCTTTTCAGGTGTTTCTGTAGTTTTTGGTCGTAAAATAGGCTTCAACTGAACCTCTTCGGCCACAGCTTCCTGTGGTTTTGGCTTTTGTCTTGGAGTGGGCTTTAGTGAAACTTGTTCTACCATTTCTGGCTGTTGTGGCTCCCTCTTCTTGCCTCTCAGCCATGGCACAGCAGTTTCTTCAGCTTGTATTTGTTCAGGGTGTTCTTTAGGTATAACCTGCTTCTCAACCTTTTCTGAAACAGGTTTGATAACCTCTTCTTTTTCTTCAACTTCTTTTGGTCTTGCTTCTTCAGCAACTATTTCAGATGGTTTAGGTTTTGAAATAGGCTTAAGCTCTGACTCTTCTGCTACAACTTCTTGTTGCTGTGGTTTCTGACGAGGAATTGGCTTAAGAACAACCTTCTCTACTTGTTCTTGTTGTTGCTGTGGAATAATTCGTTTTGCTGGTTTTGGCTGGACTTTTTCCTCTTTCTGTTCAACAGGAGCCACTTCTTCAGTTGCTACTTCTTCTTTCGGCTTACGTTTGCCTCTCTCCCACATTACTGGGACCTCTTGAGGTTTCTTTGTTTCCTCTTCAATTTCTTCTGGTTTCAATTCCAGCAATGAAGTATCTTCAATTTGTTGCAATTCACTACTCTTACCACGACGCCAATGTTTCGGCTGTAGTGTCACCGATTCTTCTCTTATAACTTCTTCAGTCTCTTGGTCCTGGCGCTCGAGGAATGTTGAATCTTCAACGTGAGTAAGTTGACTCTCTTCTGTCTGTGCTGCAGGCTTACCACGTCGCCAATGAACAGGAGCTTCTTGTTTCTTAATCAACTCACTGTCTTCCCATTCACTTTTCTGAAGACGCATAATATTTGTGTCTTCGATACTAGTGAACTCTTGCCGATGTGACTCTTGTGTCATTTCAGTCTTATTCATTCGTTGGTATACAGCGATTTTGTCGATGGCCTGCTGTTGAAGCACTTTCCTGGTATCTTCTTCAACTTCCAATGTACTTGTGTCCTCCAACATAGCACTGCTCTGTTTTTGATAGTCGGTTCTTGACTTTCGCCAGTTAGTTGCTTGTTGCTGGCTTATCAAACGTTGAGCTTCCAGCCTCTCTCGTTCTTCAACCGTCAGAATATTGACATCTTCGGTTGTGATGAATTGCTGTTTCTGTGCTTCACTCATCTGTTCGTATCTTTCTATATCTTCTCTAGTCATGACTTTCTCAATGGATCCCTTCGAAGACTCATCGACTGTCATCGTAACCATTTCCGAAGTTGCAGTTTGTACCTTGACCGACTTCAATTCAACCTCTTCGATCTTGAACTTTTCAATTTGCTTATGAACCTTCTGAACGGATTTCAGTTGCTTACGCATTTCCTTCCATGGAATTGCATCGGTTTTTGGTTGAGTCGAAATGAGTTTCTCAACTTCTTCAGTGAAGTCCATAATGGCTCCATCTTCAAAGCTCTTCAGTCTTTCAATCTCTCGTTCTTTCATAATTTGTTGCTGTGCCTGTTGGGGCTGTTGTGGTGTTATCGGCGTCTTTGCATGTTGCAACGGAGACAGATATACATCTTCAAGATCAAAGCTCTCCAATTGCTTCTGAACTCTCTCAACGGCACGTAGTTTCTCACGCATTGTCACCCATGGTATTGCCTCCTTTTCAGTCTTGCCCTCAATAATCTTCTCCAATTGATACCCGATACTGAGCAAACCTTGATCACGCTCATCTTTGATTGACTTAAGGAAGACCTTAGCGACTTCATATTTTGGTACAACCTTCTTCTCAATTGTAGCAGGCTTCAACTGAATTGGCTCTTCTGTCCATGATTTGACTGGCTCTGGCTTGAAACCGGGAAGGAATGGTTGCTTCTCGAGTGAGCGACCACGTCGCGGTCTTGAACTCTTTCGCCATGGTACGAGATTCGACTGTGGCTGCAAACTCTTGCTACGTGGTTTCTTCGATCTTGGCTTGCGACCACTGTGACCGTTCACTTGCATGCTCGGAGCATACTGTGGTGGATAGGGCTGTTGTTGTTGTGGTGACTCTGGTGAGCTATCCTCCTTACCAGAGGACGACTCATCTTCCACGGAGTCAATTGTTTGCAATTGATAAGCAGAAATGCGACGTTCTGTAAATTAAAATAAAGAAACATTGTTAATTTTCTTCTCATTCAAAGCTTTTGTGAAGATGCGTTCTCTTTCATAATATTCAAAACAAAGTATCTTTTCCTGAAACTTTGACGTGTGGAATTTTGAACACAAGCCAATTGAAAATGTATCCGCACAAGCAGTTTTAGTAAAACAAAATAAATAAATAAAATTTTATAGAAATGTCCACAAAAATAAAATAAAAACCCAGACACATCTTTTGGGATTGCACGAGGAGGACATCAAGCTGAAAAAATATTATTAAATACAAAAACAAAAAATCAAGAAAAAACGTGACAAATTTGTTGAAATTATTTCAGAGATGCAATTAATTAAGATTGTTTTTTGAGATACATGGTCAAATTGACAATGCCAAGTATTGAGCAGTGCAAGTGTTTTTCAAAATGTTCTGCAAGAGTGCCACTTTGGTTGGAATAAATCTGAGAAATGTTCAACACGACTAAATAGTGTTCGTCATTTTTAATAGTCGTGGGATGTAATTATTATTATAATCAAAGCAATGCTGAAGAGATTCTTGTATGAGTTGGTATAAGGGCTTTGTCAGGATTATTGTTGTTTTTAGATAAATTATTTGTCATTGCAATGAGGGCTGATTATGTTAAACTTCTCAGCAAACAATAAGTTTAGAGAGGTATCTAACAAAGACATGGAAGTTTGCTCACGTTTCGTAAACATAAAAACCTTAGAGACGCATTCAAAATACGAACAGAATTAACTTTTTGGTAATTGATTTAAGAAGAAAATTTTATTGGTAATATTAATATGTATTATCGAGCCCCTATGAAGGATAGAAACAGCTTCATATGAAAATTTACTCTGAAAATTGCATGCAAATCGTTAGAGGCGTTTCCGAAAAACAAAAAAAAGAACAAACTCTGAAAAATTCATGGGAATCGTTGGAGTCGTTTTCGACAAAAGAAGAAAAAAAGAAAAAAAAGGGCGTGGAATTGGGCGGATTTTTAAAAAATTTTCCCTGGCCATAAGAACAAATAATGAACATTTCATCCATATCGGTGCAGCCGTTTATTAAGAAACCAAGATTAAAGAAAAGTGGGCGTGGCACCACCCCACAGTAGTGTGTTTGTTGTATTTCGGCGACAAAAGCTATTTCCCACGCCAATTCTTAATCAAATTAATGAAATTTGGTACACTTAATGATTTGGGAAAGCTGAATTCATTGCTACTGCATATTTTTACCTGCTGTAAGCAGAGGCTTAACAATTTAGGTCCGAACACGGTCCCATATTTCAAAACTAAAAAAAAATTGTTGTCGAAGTCAGGAACTGAGTCAAGTTTATGTCTGAAATGTCCTAAAATATATGTATGCCTGAATGCATACTTATTTTTATTAAAGTGACTCCAACACTGATTTTTACAAAACTTAATGAAGATAGTCCAAAATGTTGAGAAAGGCTTCCAAGGCATTAGGACTAAATTTAGTGTTTGTTTTTAAAATTTTTTGTATTGGAAATTATTTTTAAACCCAATATGACCGAGTATGATCGAAATTTGACAATTTTGACAAGTGGAGCTGCCAATAAAATTTTAGGTCAAGTAGTTACTCGAGAACTCAAAAAAAAAAAAAAAAAAATAAAAAAAAAAAAATAAAAAAAAAAAAAAATAAAAAAAAAAATAAAAAATAAATTAAAAAAAATTAAAAACATTGTATACCTAACCCCGTTTTATATTTAAAATTCCTATTTTACTGTACTACATTGTCTTGGCTGTAATTTTGAGTGTGACTAGCAGATATTTGGCTTCCTTAACCTATTAGACCAGGAGCTGGCATCAAATTTTGTGGGTGCATGCATCTTGATATCAAATACAGAAGTTGAATAAAAATTTTTGATGCCCGTAGTGGGGACGAGAGGTTGAAAATAGCGGTTTTCCAATTTTTGTGTGAGGTTTAAAACCATTTCAAGTCATTTTTTTTTAAATAAAAAAGAGACTTTAATTTCAACGATATGATTAATAATACTCAAACCATTTGAGATGCACCATATCGCGAGATATTTGGAGATTTAAAAAATAATAGAAAAAAAGTCTCCATAATAAGGCCAACAAGATTGGCTTTAAAAGTTCATGAGTTTTGTTCAAATTGAAGACTAAGTTTTAGTGCTTGTTTGTCCAGATAAAACTGTAAAAAGAAATACATTTGCTTTAGTGCCTAAAACCTAGTACATACATCCTCGTGAAGTGAGCAATCGCTAGTGGAGAAAGTGATTTTTTGACATTTCTCACTTGCAAATTTGACGTTTAAAACCACAATGCCTCAAATGACTTTTAATCGAATTGTCAACTGTTCACCAAAAGTTCCCGTACATTTTGCACGAGAACTGCTCTAGAACGAAAACTCTCCACAGATCTTCACAAGCACGTTCACGTTCATGCATTCACGACATGATTCATAAGTATGTTCTAGGCTAAAGTACATTTTTGTTTACACTTTTCCACTAAAAATTATTAGTACTTTATGTCATAGCATATCCATGTTACAAAGTATAATAGCAATCTCGCAAGATCTAGTCTTGCATTAAATTTATTTTTAGATTCTCAATTTTTTTGTTCATGTTTCTGTAAGGCCTCGAATAAGGAAAGAACACGAATAAGCTATTCTGATTTCAGCTATTTAAAATGAATAAAATATTCTTTTGATGGATCCCCGCATATGGAACAGATTTCTCCACTCTCCAGTACTTACGGTAGAGACCCTTTTTTTTGTACACAGAAGTGTGTCTACATTATACTTACCTACACAGATTTTTTTATGAAAACCATATGAAAACCATAAAAATACAGTAAAAATAAGCTTATTCATATCAATTGTATGATATATATTTTTAGACCTAAAAACAAATCACTTGAAAGCCATAGACTTTATGTCGGGTCTTTGCGACCTTCCCTCCCGAGAGCGCTTTTCAAATATTTTCTTATTGAATAGATAATAAACAATTTTAATTTTTATGTAGTTTTTGGAAGAAGAAAATAAAAAAGAATTTTATCTTTATTAAATTTATTTCAGCAAATTGTTCAAAGATGTCGTAAACAATATGTGGGGCATTTCACGTGAAGCGGACAACGAAAAAAAGGTCGGGTCTTGAAATTCGTTCAATTTTGGGTCACTTGTACTTCTTTTGATACTTAACATAAATGCAGAAGGATTTTGAATTTTAAGGCCTGGTGCTGGAGTTATGGGCTTGAAAGGTTTCGGCAAGCCATGGGGTAAAGTTTGAAAGAAAAATGTTTATAAATTAAATGAAGGGATAGGAAAATTATTTTAGTACTGGAGTAAATGGTAAATTAGATAAATTAGATAATCTTTTCATTAATGAATTCTAAACCGGAAATCGATTTTTTTTAGGTAGAAAACCGGAAGTTAACATTTCAAATCAGATTTTAAGAAACTTCGACCATTTTAATTTTTTTTGTTAAGGACTCAAAATTTAGCTAATACAATATAGAAACTACATGCCAAGTTTGAGAGTGGGATCTCAATTCGTTTAGAAGATACATAATTTTTAGTGCGTGGCTCTCATTCAAAAAACTGTTTTTTTTTGCATAGAAAACCGGAAATATAGGCCAGGAACCAAGTATTTTTTGTCTTCAATTTTCTACTGAACTGATTTTCTTGTTGCAATATGTTCAGGAGTGTCCTCCATACGTAAATCCAAGTTTGCGGACCGGGGTGGTGCAAGCGTCGGCCACCATCTTGGAAAACACGTTTTTTCAAATATGTCGTGAACCGTACATCGGACGAATGTAGTAGTAAACTCTTTCGAAAGCTTATACTCCATTCTGTTATCTACTTTTGAAAACAAGTTGTTTCAGTGAAAACTTTTTGAGCAATTAAATTTCAAAGTCAATATTTGTGAAATTTTTTGTTTTAACTTGATTTTTTTCAAAATTTTGCCTTGTTTAGCTTCGCTTTTCTATTAAGTATTCAATGCTCTCATTAATTCTTAGTCAAATACTGAAAACCAAATATAAAAATGTTTCTTAGTTTTTGAGAAATTAAAAAAAAAAAATAAGTTCAATTTATCAATGGGACTCTTTTTGCCTCATAGACAAACAAGAAATAAGAAAAAGTACCTTTTGTTTTTTTAATTTCTCAAAAACTAAGAAGCATTTTTATATTTGGTTTTCAGTATTTGACTAAGAATTAATGAGAGCTTTGAATACTTAATAGAAAAGCGATGCTAAACAGCAAAATTTTGAAAAAAATCAAATTAAAACAAAAAATTTCACAAATATTGACTTTAAAACTTAAAAGTTTTCACTAAAACAACTTGTTTTAAAAAGTAGATAACAGAATGGAATATAAGCTTTCGAAAGAGTTTACTACTACATTCGTCCGATGTACGGTTCACGAAATATTTGATAAAACGTGTTTTCCAAGATGGCGGCCGATACTTGCACCACCCCGGTCCGCAAACTTGGATTTACGTATGGAGAACACTCCTGAACATATTGCAACAAGAAAATCAGTTCAGTAGAAAATTGAAGACAAAAAATACTTGGCTCCTGGCCTATATTTCCGGTTTTCTATGCAAAAAATCAGTTTTTTGAATGAGAGCCACGCACTAAAAATTATGTATCTTCTAAACGAATTGAGATCCCACTCTCAAACTTGGCATGTAGTTTTTATATTGTATAAGCTAAATTTTGAGTCCTTAACAAAAAAAATTAAAATGGTCGAAGTTTCTTAAAATCTGATTTGAAATGTTAACTTCCGGTTTTCTACCTAAAAAAAATCGATTTCCGGTTAAGAATTCATTAATGAAAAGATTATCTAATTTACCATTTACTCCAGTACTAAAATAATTTTCCTATCCCTTCATTTAATTTATAAACGTTTTTCTTTCAAACTTTACCCCATGGCTTGCCGAAACCTTTCAAGCCCATAACTCCAGCACCAGGCCTCAAAATTCAAAATCCTTCTGCATATATGTTATGTATCAAAAGAAGTACAAGTCACCCAAAATTGAACGAATTTCAAGACCCGACCTTTTTTTCGTTGTCCGCTTCACGTGAAATGCCCCATGTGTTAGTTTCTTTGTGTATAGTAATTGACTTGGTACAAACTGTGCATTAAACTCTATCTCATGGAATTCCGAGCAGCAAAGAGATTCTTCAAATCGTAGCCTCCAATTTCAAGGTGAAAATGAAAACCGAATATCGGTCCGGTTTTGAGGCCAGGCCAGGTTAGTTATCGGAGAGTTGAGTCCTAATGAATAGAACGCAGGGTGCTTGGAATATACTTGAAATACAACGCAACGTGCCAACTTTAAAATTTTGCGTGCATCTATTTTTGACGTTTCACAATCGCAAATGAAAGCCTTGGAGTGCACTTGCGATTTTCTGTAGCACGGTTATTCAGTCGAAACAAAAAATAGAACCCATGAGTTGAAAGCTGCTATTATTTAAGACGGTACAAATGACTTCCTAGCCTTAATTGAGAAGAGCCAGGGTAATTTAAAATCGTTGTAGGGTTACCCAAAGTTCAAAGCGAGTTTCAAGTCCTCTTTTTTCAGTTAATATATGAACCGCTTTTTTTAAAAACTTCCAGTTGCAGCAGTAAATTTTTGTACTTTGTAGGTAGGTACCCTTGTACTTGTACTTGAAATAAAATCAAGTAAATTGTACTTTATACTGTAAAACACGAAGTACTAGTACTTTGTTCCATGTACATACATTAGGGTGTTTCATTTTCCTAAAGATGTGTTTTTTGGCTGACTTTGCTCACGCCCCGAGTCTCGGTGATGGGAAAATAATGTATGCTAAATTTCAAGACGATTGGATAATATTTAGAAACTTGTATGTATAATATGGAATATGACACTGTTAAAAATATCAGCCAAAGCTTCGCACGGTGACATGGATCCGAGGCGTCGAAATTTGAATGCCTTTGCCGCATAGTTCGGGCTGAATTTGAACGATGGCCTACATTATTTTGACTTTCAGCGCATCAGTTTATTGCAGCTCATTAGCATAGACCTGCAATTTCAGAAAACCCTACGAACAATTTAATGGGGTCAAATCCCACGATCTTGGTGGCCAATTCACGTCACCTCCTCGAGAGATAACCCTATCTTATAGTTAGGTATGGTTCACGTAAAATGTCTTTTGTTACATAAGCTGTGTGATACGTAATGCTGTCCTTTTGAACAATATGTCGATCACATCCATATCATCCAATTTTGGCCAGAAGAAATTGTTTATCCTCTATTGGTAGGGATCTCCTTTGATTAAATTGTGGTTGACTACATCGGGTTAGCCTATCCCCTAACCCCTCCCCTAACTGACGCAACAATTTTTTTTTGAAGATAAACTCACCGTCAAGGGTGATAGACTTTTGTGGAGCTATGAAACTATTTTGGGTTTGTGGGGAAAGGTGACAGTTGTGATTGTGACGCCGATGGCTGATTGCGTCGACTCGCTGTCTCAGCATCATCTCGCTGAAGTCTCGCTATGGTCGTCCAAACGAGGTTTTCAGTGTTGTGGTCATTGTGTTCGCCTCACTGCACTTTAGCCGTGCCCCTTTACACTTTGTCTTTTAGCAAGTTTTTCCGTCATATCGCTTTGGTCCCGTTATAGTCCCGCAAAGCTATTTTTTAAATAAAATATATTCTTAATAGAACCTTTCACACGACACCGTAAAAAAAATAACAAAAATCACACTGGAAATACCGATAAAATAGCGATATGAGATAAGCTCAATTTTCAACATTCCTCAACCAAATTTTAGGCGTGAGTGCAATAGTGGCCTAACAACATTATTCATTACTTTCAGTAGAGCAAAAATAAGTAATAGGTTATTTTGAAACGCTTGTAGTTTTAAAATTATTCAAACACTTGTAGTTTTAAAATAGAGAAACATATTGTTTTGATTTTGATTTATAATATTATCGAAGAATAAAAGGTTTTCGATTTTGTATCCATGATCCTTAAAAATACGGTTTTAACTGATCAAATAGGCAACTCTTGCACTCAAACTTTTATTTTTTTTTGTGTTTGACCTCGAAGTGCAAAAAGTCTTTGATGTATGGCATGGTTTTGCGTTCTGTTCTGTTCCTATGGAATATGGAACATTTGGGGTGCAAAAGGATTGAAAAGGGAGTACTTCAAGCATCCAATCGAGAAAGTCATAAAATAAATTTTGAGACTTCAAATTCTTAAGACAATATTTTTGAATGAAAATTATGATTTTTTTTTCAAGTTGATTGTTTTTTTAAAAAATATATTTTCTTTAAAATTTAATTTCTCAAAAACTTTTCATAACAACAACTTGATTTAGAAAAAATAAAAGAATGGAATATTAGCTTTCAAAAAAATTTACTATTAAATTCGTACGATGCACGGCTTACGAAATATTTGGTAATACGCGTTTTCCAAGATGGTGGTTGACGCTCGCACCTCCCAGTCCCGCTAACTTGTATTTACATGCGGGGGGCACCCCTGAACATATTTTATCAAGAAATTCAGTTCAGTAATAAAAAGTACCCAGCTCTTGGCCCACAATACAAAAATAAAATTTCTTGATTTTGTTCTTCCTTCTCATCAATACAAACATCATTTGCCCTCAAGGAAAAGAAAATTTTGATCACTTGGTTCGACAATTCAAACGACAACCTGTGTCATAGTTCATAAACGTCAAATACAATTGCATCACTGCTTATATTCGATGATGATGCTGAAACAAATGCATCAGCAACAATGCATCAAGAATGTTCTTGATTCTGGTTTGTTTGAGATTTGCGCATCCACGTTATACGCACATTGCCGCACATTGGTTTGATGCATTTATGGATATTTAACGAAATTGATTGTGCGTCAATTCTGCAACGATGCATTGGTGAATTGACACCCTATATTTCTTGTTTCACTATAAACGAATGACCAATTCGAAATTAATGTCGTTTTCGATTAGACGTTTGGAGTACTCCTTTTTCACTCATTTTTCACTCCTACTACTCCAAATTTTCCATATTCCATAGGAATGGAACAGAACGCAAAACCAAACGAAAACGACGTAAATCTCCAACTATGCAGTCGAAGCTGGAATCAAAAGGATTCTTCTCGGGAGCCTTGAAAGTTGTAGATATTAAAGCATTGCGTAGAACCAGGAACCTGATTATGGTATCGGAGATCTGAAGTGAGGTAGTGGATTTGATTTTAAGAACAACTTATTTAACCTTTTCTTCCTTTATCAGTGCCCCTACGTTCAGTAACTCTCGGTTCGATAAAATCGGTTGAGGAACGTTACAAAAATGGAAAAAAAAACTCATATATTTTGTTTAAATGTAATCTCGGTGTAATCTCGGGGTTTGCAGCAACGGCTGTCATTTAAAATTAATGTGTGAAAAGCGGGGTATGTTCAGAAGCCCTGATATTCAGACGATTGTAGCACGTCAAATTTAAACTTCTTGGCGAACGCGAGTATTTGCAAAACCACACAATCTATATGTAGAGAACATGAAAAAATGTTGTTTTGCCAACCCAGCGTCATTACTTATTGTATTTTAAGACTCTCCCAAATCACCGCGAAATTATTGCGAATCATTCCCAACGATAAAAAATGCGAAAAATGTAGAATGCTAAACAACAAAAAACCGTCTGTGCTTATTTCGCTATTATTTTGCGTTGGTTTGAGAGAGGCTCCCTTTTCTAGTTTTGTAACTTATGTATATCCTGTGGGAGTGTCATGATTGCAAAGAGAACTAAGTGAGAGCTACTGGGACCTCTTCCAGCCATACGTAACCTACTTTAACTAGAGTTGTCAATTGCAATTGCATGTGAAATCTCCAAACACCTTTAAATTACTTTTAAATATAATTGGAGAAATTCAATTACTAATTACCTACATGTAATTGGAATGTGCCAATTAGGTACATGCATTTCAATAAGGCTTATGTAATTGAAAAAAAAAGTAATCATCAAAAAAGCAGTAGTAATTCCTTTTTTCAGTAATCATTACACAAAAATGTAATTAAATTATTTCTTTTGACAGTTACAATTGAAGTGGTTTTTAACTAATAAAAAATGTAATGAATTACAATCCAAGAAATCAATTACCTTAAATAAACACAGTGCTTTCCTTCAAGTACTTGCAAAAAATCATTACTATTTCCAATTATTTTTTCAACTACAGTTACAAGTAATGGATATTTATGTTTGTTTCAATGACAATTACTTTAATTGTAATGGAAAAATTCAATTAATAATTACGTATAATTGAAATGAATTGATTGAAAAATAATTTACACTCAATTATGCAATTATTTTGAAATCATTACTTATTTTTTTTGTAGGTGGATGAGGCTGGTATAGAAAAGAACATTTAACGTGCGAAAGTGAATGTAGCTGGCTCAATACGGAACTGGATGGAGATTGTTATCGATTGATTGAGGTCTGTAATGCCACCTCAAGTAAGTAAGTACCTATGTATTTGGTTTGATATATCGATACAGATTTTTAATTCGGTGAAATTGGCGTTTTTCAAATATTAATTCTTAGTTTTCAAAAAAATTTCAAAAAACTTGAAAAGTGGTTAAAAAAACAGCTGAATGTTTACTAAAAAAACTGTGGCAAACTTAATTGTGGCTGAGTACATTTGACAAAAAACTAAAGTTCTAATTCAATAATTTTTCTAAAATTATTTTTCAAGTAAATTCACATACGTATGTATATGTATGTAGCTAGGTACAATAATAATCTACATATTTGCACCATTTTGACAATAAAAAGCTTGAGAATTCAAAAGATTTTCATTTTTAAAAAAATTTATAATGTTTTTATTTAAACCTCTATATTTCCAAATTTTCATCCAAAATGACAAATTATTCGTGACTCCCTCTAGGTGGGCATTAATTATTATTAAAAGATAAAAGATACTTTTTTAAAGCAAAATTTTATCGTCGTCGTGTGTTGAAATGTAGCTGTTTTAAAAATTAATTTGACAAACTTGCAATTTTTTTTAATCTTTTGCCTGCAATGACCTTCAAGAATGATTTTTCTTCTTCTTCTTAAAAAATAAACATAGTTTTTATGTTTAATAAATCTTGTTGAAATATATTGTTTTTGACTAATTTAACATTTAAAAAACAATATGACGTTCGACACAAATTCATTAATCACTTTGCTAATATTTTTTTAAATTTTATTTAAAGATTTTAAGTACTATCACAATTTATGCTTTAGATTAAATTTTGATAATTAAATATCTTGGATCAGAGTCCAAGAAAAACAAAATAAGAAAGTGGAGGGCGGTGAATTGATAGTCTTGTTGTGTGCATATATGAAGGGGCTCTTTCTTCACACTAGAGGCACTTCATATTCAATCTATTTTAAGATAGAGAGGGTGTGTGATAAATTATGGTACGCTGTGAATTTTTCATGATACGTCTTTAAAATATTTATATGTATATATTTTTTTTATTTGTGGGTTTATTTTTGAATCGGCTGACTTAGACACGGTATGTGTGTTCAAGCGTACATACATACATCCATACATACCTTTGGTAAATTTTTGACTTATGTAGCGTAACTTATGTTAAGGTCAAAAGCGTCGTTATATTATAGAATGTGTTAAATTAGACAGACGACTCAAAATGAAATTGAAATGAATCCAAGGTAGGAGGACATCAATGCAGGTGTTCATATGTATATGTATAAGCTCATATAGACGTTCATATTTGAGGTGAATATTTATTTTTCTTAATTTTTTTTAATATAAAATTTGATTCAAGGATAAAAAAAAAAATTAACATAGATTTGATGTCAAATTCAATATACAAAGATATCTTTATAAAAATTAATATTTTCATGAGTTTGTGATATGTTTATTTGATTGACTGACGCATAGGTTGAGTCATATATTATATATGAATTACTTGAGTGATTCTTTCTATTTTTACCTTAGTGAGTTTTAGAAGATGTGGTGAATTTAAGAGCCACTTTTCAAATGCAAATAAACTATAAACATATTAATCATTTTGTTTTAAAATTGTGTGGTGATATACTGAAAACACATTATTGGATGACTTGATGATTATTTTTGGAGGGGACAAAAAATGAGTTGACAACACTAAACTTGCTTACCTGGTGGGATTAAAATAAATAGAAATTAGAAGATGACGTGGTTTTTTAAACTCACAACAACAACATTTTCAGTATCAAATTCGTAATTTCTATATTCCAAAAACTTCTTGTGTGTATTGAAATAAAACAAACTGAAAATTTTGACAAATTTTGCCCATGCTATATCTTGAACACATATCAAGTGAAAACTATTTTTTTAAGATTGGGATCGAGCTTACAAAATTACTTCTTAGAGCTAGATAAAGTCATGAAACATGACATGAATATTCATGATTTTGAACATTGGAATGAATAAAGCCTCTTGAAAGTAGAACCACTGATATGAAAAATGCAGAATATTTGTGTTTCCTACTTTTTCGATTGAAATTCCAAAGCAATGCTCTTCGATAAAAAAATCCCTTTAAGTCAAAATTTGTTCTGCACTTCAAAATATAGGCTTTAAACTGTGTCTGTGCCTCTCTATTTCCACAATAGATCGAGCTATAGAGAATAGATATAGAACAAGTGGACCGATTTGTATCAAATTTGGTACAAAGCATTTGTATATGTGATTCGTTATAGTCCAGTCAAATTTGCATTGCATGTCTACTAGGGTGGTCCTTAAATTGGACATTGTCTCATTCGATTGAAAATATTGAAAAACAATTTCCCTAATTTTTTCAAATTTTTATTCCACCCCCCTGGTCTCCCTTTTTTCACTTCAAGGTACAAATATTGCAGTTAGTGTGATTCTTATAACACGCGAAACAAAAATCAGAACTTATAGACTAGATTCAGACGAAAAAAAAAATCGTACTGGAGGGGGTCTATTTCCCCCCGTTGAGGCGGGAGGGGTAATTTTCTAAAAATTTGACCCAAAATAAAAAAAAATGATTAAAAAACAACGGGACCACTTACAATGACATGCTATAGCTTTTTTTAAAGCCATGAATCCAGTCTCTAATATGTTTTAATCAAGTTGTTATTGTTAATAGTTTCTGAAAAAAATAATTTTCAAACTCAAAAATAAAAATAAAATTTTCGTTTGAAAATTATTTTTTTCAGAAACTATTATAAATAAAAACTTGATTTAAAAAACATATTAAAGACTGGATTCGTGGCTTTAAAAAAAGCTATAGCATGCCATTGTAAGTGGTCCCGTTGTTTTTTAATAAATTTTTTTCTATTATGGGTCGAATTTTTAGAAAACTACCCCTCCTGACTGAACGGGCGGAAATAGACCCCCCCTCCAGTACGATTTTTTTTTCGTCTGAATCTAATCTATAAGTTATGAATTTTTTTTCGCGTGATGTGTATAAGAATAACCCTAACTCCATTGTTTGTACCTTGAAGTGAAAAAAGGGTGACCAGGGGGGTGAAATAAAAATCTGAAAAAATTAGGAAAATTTTTTTTCTCTATTTAGAGTAATTTGATGCCTATCCAAATTGGAATTTCAAAAAAACTCAATATAAAGACCACCCTAATGTCTACAAAAAATTCTACTTAGATTTGTTTTGTCTCTCCAGCAGTACTTATTTTAGAGTGTAAATCCACAAAATTCGAACAAAAAGCGCCCATGCGTTGTCCGCCACTTTGAAAAAGGCTTTTAAAAGTGTGAATTCGATTTTCTAGGTTCCAATCCACACATAGAGTTATATAATTTTTTTAATTTTGTACGTTTAATTATCTTTGTTTACAAACAGTTTTGATACATCATTCCGAAAAGAATTATTTGACGAAAAGCTGTCGAAGTTTTGAAGTAAGAAATGGTTTCTAACGTTCATCTGAACGAAAAAATACTTCAATAGTTTTATGTAGAAGACTTTATTTCCTACATTTTGCTATATTAATTTTTTATGAACGACAAATAATGTCAGAAACAGAACCTGACAAAGTTGCTAATATTCAGCGAAAAATTTCTTATATCAGGAAAAAATATAACTTTGGAGAACTACCCAAAAACTGCTAATAATTTTTGCAACTTTTGGCCTTTAAAAACAGGTTTGGCACTGGTCTATTAGTTAGGCCGTTTTAACATTTAGAAATTCCCTTTTTCTGACTACATAATTTGAAGATCTAGAGTCTAGAAATAAGTACGAATTAATCAGAGATAGTGCCCTAACTCAAAATTTGCAAAAAACTCAAAATCGGAAATTTTGAAGATATATTCAGAGAAAAACGTCAGGTTACCTGGGTCTTGTTAAATTTACGAGGTGCACAATCCCATATAAAGTTACAGATATTTCAGAAATTTACCTGATTCTAGTAACCTTTTATTCAGTTTAAAATCAACCTGGTGGACTTTCTTACCATATTCAGGTTCATTTAAGAAGATGACCTGCAATTTGAACACTCAATTCATGTAAATAAGAAATTTTAACAAGATATAGTGTTAATTTTAACCGAGCTCGTGTTTTTTCAACACTGTATGTTATGAATTTCGGTTTTACCATATATCAGGTTGAATTAACGTTTAATGTGATTACTTTTACAATATTTACCTTTTGTATTTTACCTGGCCTCATGTTAAAAAAGCACTCTGCCAGTTCATTTCAACGTGACACCGGTTTTGAAACGCACAAACACAGACCATTCAAGTAAAGCGATTTGAATTTAATCTTACCTCCTGTTAAAGAAGCACTCTGCCGGTTCATTTAAACATGACACTATTGTTAAAACACACACACAAGCCATCCAATGAGTTTCAACTTAGGTATTTATATTTGGCAGTAGTTTTTTTGTGTAGCGAATTGGCCCGGTAGATGAGTTATATCTGCGTGTGTGAAAGGTTCCCAGATCAAAATTGAAGTAAGTATTTCAAAATTATAATAAATATATAATAAATTTCTATAATGTACTTTCAGAATATTGCTTCACGAGTTGAGCGATAGGCAGTGTAAGAGACGGCTCGTAGACGCATAAATTCATGCCACAGGTTGATTCAACATTGAATCCTGTTAAATTAACCAGATTTCCATGTTAAATTTACAGGCCATTGAATATTGAGTCATGTTAAATTTACTATATTTGAAGGTAAAAGTAAAAGGATTCCTATTTTGTGGCAGTGTTAAATTAACAAGGTGTCTAGCAGATTTTACCTGCAACCATCGTTGATTTAATATGACATTAAAATCAGTTATCTGGTTGAACAGTTAACCTGATCTACCCAGTTGAAAAATAACAACCTGAAGATCATGTATAATTGACCAGAAATTGGTTACTTATACCTGCCTTTTTCTCTGAGTGTAGGGCGCTTACGAGATTATGGGCAGTACTGGTCTTCATAATATTTTCTGCAAGCTCTTGATCTATGTGTAATTGTTGATTTTAAAAGACTTACCATCCATTATTGCCGGATGTTTTGAAAAACATTGCACCGCTAAGTTTATGCAAAAACATTTGGCAAAGGAGAAAAGGGTTTTCATTATTTTTTTTTGTTTAAATATTTGATGATGGCCGACATGGTTCCATTTTAAGTTCTTAAAGCTGAGCATTAATCATAAAATCTTCCAAGTTAAAATATACGAGTGTTGAAAAAAAGGATACGCTTCATTTTTGTAAACAAATGCGGAGAACATAGTTTCCAAGTCACTTAGGGCCAGTTTGCACCTCGAGATCATCCTAGTCTTGCGGTTAAGCCTTAGGTAACTCTATAACGTGTTGTTCAGCCCATCGAAATCCTAAGTTAACTTCGAGTTAGCTCAAGGACCAATCTGACACCCTTTTCTTATGTGTGGAGGTGCCATCTCAATTTCGATAGTGTAAGTTATGGACTGTGCGATTTTCATTATGGTGTCATTTCAATTTTGAAAGTAAAAGGCGTAGAAGGATAATATCCGTAGTTTCGCACATCGATTTCAACGATTGTTGACAACTGAAAGATAAAGTTAATCCTCATCTGAAAAACTGTTCCTGAGTTAACTCGGGGTTAATTCATTTTCAGGACTAGCTATCTCTTACTTAACAACTCAGAGTTAACTCTGCCCTGAAAACTGGCTCTTAAATGGGTAGAGAAAAAATCGCTTGTTGAAAAATTTATGAACGTACAAAGATTTTTTTAATAATTTAGTAAAAACTAGGAACTGAAATATAAACAAACTTTGAACCTTTTCAAAATGCTGCCCGCTTATACTTTACCTACCTTTATAATAACTTTTTGTATATGTGTGCAACTTCAGGCACCGCGGTCACAGAGTGGTCCTTTTATTATATTTTGGTGATAAAAAAATCTTTAAGTGTTGTTGGGGCTTAACCACTGTTAGAGGCTCGAAAGAATTCCCAGAAGAAAAAAGAAGATGATACACTCGTTCTTAATTCGTTATAATAGTTCTTTATTCGATGCGTCTTACCTCGACGGTGGTTTATTCAAGAAGGAAATACAAACAAAATATAAGATGGCTGAAAGGATACTTCTGCTTCTAAAAATTATAATTAACGACCTCTGATTTTCGTATCACAAAATATATTGTTAAAAATTCTTTGGGCTGTACACAAAATTCTAATAAATAAAATCTATTACTTTTCACCTGAACAAGTGTACCAAATTTCATTAATTTTCTTCGAGACATGACGTAGCAAACGATAATTGTCGCCAATATTCATGAAAACATCTCCTGTGTGTCACCTGACCCCCTTATGATGATTTGAACATCACGGAGGCCAATTCATTCAAACTCCTAGCTTTCAGCCATTTTCAGTTTTTCATCCAAGAAAATTACAGGCATCAGGGCTTTAAACGGTGAGGTTCTTAATTTTATTATTTTCAATGAAGGAAAAATGTTTATTTTTCTTAGATCTTACAATAATGATTTTGCTTTTTTTCAAAGGCAGAAAAAACCGAAGACAAGATGTTTAAGCATTTTTTTGAAAGTTCATTTTTTTTAAGTTCCTAAAATTTTTTTATGAATTTTAAAGTGTGAAGGTACTTAAAGGAAAAGGGGGCCAATAAGGTAAAATGCAACAATTAAGATGGTAAGAGATTTGAGTTGTTCAACTTTCTTGAAAGAAAAAGAGCATGCATATACATTATACAGCCTTATTCATAAACGCATTCTAAAGGCTGCGTAAAGTAACATTTGCCTTTAAACGCGGAAATGTTATTCATTAAAGTTATAGTTATAAAGAATAGAGCCATGTTAAGCTAAATGCGTTTAGAGCTTGAATAAGAGCTGCATAAGGATATTTTAGTATGACATCCAAACGTAATAGATTTCTCTTTTTGGTACTTTATTTGACACAAAGGTATTCCAACTGAAATAGATCGAGAAATATTTTATGAATAATGATTTACGCAACGTAAAATAGACCCTTAATAAGGGCTTGTACAGAGTATAACTATTCAACCTCTTGAGAGATGTTTTAGTGAATTCTAATAAATACGACTGATAATATATTAAAGGACATAGACCTTTTCTTATAGTGAAAATATCCATAGCAGTTGGATGTAAGCTTGAAGGCGGTGCGTTAGCGGTGACTGTTCTGTGGAAAATATCTCGAATAATTTATTAAAATGAAAAAATAAACAATCTTCTATTAATTAGGTCGCAATGAATCCCTGGCATCTGGCCCATACAAATCTTCTTAAAATGCATTCCATCTAAAAGTGAATCCTATTATCCTCTGTACATATCAAAAGAATGATCTTCTAATTGTGCAACCACCCAGTCATCACATCCATTAACTCATGTCTATACAATTCAGCGCAGATATTTCTGGTATACACACAAATTTTTCAAGTAAAAAAAAAATTCAAATTGTTGAACCAAATATGGTAAAAATAAATTTAAGACCTAGCTACACCTCTAGACAAATAAAATTAAAAAAGAAAAAAAACGAAAAAAAAAACATCAAAGATGAGTTTGAATCCCACTAAAATAAAATCAATTTCATGGAGCTGAAAATAGACTATGACTACACTACGTCACCATCATCTCATCTCTATATAGAATAATTGGCCTGACTCTTCCAACAAAAACAAAAAATAGATCATTTTGTATAAACAATTTGCCACATACAATCCCACAACTTTTTGTATAGAGCCGAAAGTATTTTTTCCCTCGTAAGGTAGATCGCAGTGGTCGGAATTTTCAGTTTTTTACCTGTTCTTGAACGGTTCAGTTCGGTTTTGAATTTTGAGTGCTTGAAATGGAAACAAAAAAAAAAAAATAAAAGAAATTTGTTTTTCCTGGGATTGTTGTTTCAAAAAAAAAACTAAACTAAACAAAAATTAATTTGTGATGGAAAAAAAACAAAGGGACTCAACAAAAAAAAAAACATAACCTAAATCAAGTTAAGTGGAAAAATAACATAAAACAATAAATTTATTTTTTGTGTATTTATATATTTTGTTTTTCGTAAAAATTAAAAATATTATTAAAATAAAACAACAAGAAAAAATTAAAAATTAATTCAGCTCACAAAAAGTAAACACTTAACAAATAAAACATTAAACATAATTTAAAAAGTGTTTGATTAAAATTAAAAATAAAATTACTACATATAAAAAACAAATTAAAAACAACATTAAATTATTTTTTTTTAAATGTAAAATCAATACAAGGGATAAATATTAATTAATATAAACTTATAAATGCCTAGTCGCATGAGTATTTTTATTTTTTTAATTAAGCGTTTTTACTTAAAAATATTAAATACTTTTTTTTGTTGATATTGGCGCGTAAAAAGCAAGCGTCTCGAATCAAGCAACAATGAAATAACGAAAATAAATAAAATTAAAGGCAAGATGTGTCCCTTATTTTGTTTGTATATTATATTTTGTGAAAATTCAATATATTAATATAAAATGAAAAAAAAAAAAAATATATAAAAATAAAATATTAGTAGTAAAAGCGATAATGAAAAAAATAAAACAAAACTCATGCAACATCACTTAAAAATTAAAACAAAAGAAAATTTTAATTAAATTTGTTTAAATATTTTTTGTTTTTTTAAAAAGAGAATAGAGTTGGAAGAACACAAAAAAACATATTGTTGCAACATTATTATCTTTGAAAAATAATGTAGTTATATATAAATATGTATAAAATAAATGCCTATTTGAATTATTTAATTATAAAATTAAAACAAAAGTACAAAGTTGCACTAAATTTTAATTGTTTTTGTAAAAGATTGAAAAAAGAATATTTAATTTGGTATTTTTTTTTGTTTAATTATTTATTTGTTTTTTCTTTGCATAACGAATCTAATTTTTTGTTTTTAAATTTTGTTTATTTAAAGGTAAGCCATGACTGATTGGGATATTTTCGAAAAGCTTTAAGGCCGGGCGACAATAAATCAGCCAACAAATAAAACAGATGATTCATTGTCCGTGACGAATGTCTTTCAACCGAAGACCATGCAATTAGCATAAATGCCAAGAATATTTTACATTTTTGCACTTGGCTGATTTTGTGATTCATCCATAATCATCACATCACCAACAACATCATTGTGATTCAATGTGGCAAGGTTGTTAATTTGAAACACATGTGCCGTGCCGTGCCGTGCCGTTACGTGATGAGATTTTGATGAAATCTATCAACTTTGAGTGACAGCTTGTTTTTTTTTTAATTTTTGTTTAAACTTTACATTTAAATCCAAAAATAAAAAACGTTTTTTTCAAAACAACAAAAACGAAATGATTTTATTTTTTCTTACTAAATGCTCATGTCATCACTTCTGTGGAAACAATAATTATTATTATTCTTTGAAACAGAAATAGCTTTGCCATTCTGTGTGTCTGTATAGGAGTTTCCATTAAATTTTTATTTATTTCTCCACGAGCCAGAAGACAATGTAGAAACTGATAGTTTTTGTTTTCCAATTTAGAGCAAGTTGCTGCTGTCTGTCTTCAATAGAAATTAAACAAAAGCTAGAGATAATGCCGCCGCATTGTATTTATTTTTTTCATAATTTAAACTTCGTGGAAAACAAGAAGATTGAAAACGCCAGGTGGAAAAAATAATGGCAATTGGATTTATTAGCTTGGGCATTTTTTTTTTTGTTTCAAAGATGAAATTCGATTTTATTTTTCACAAAACCAAAAGAAATAATAATCTCTTTAGATTTTTGATGGGGATTTTATTTATGCGTGTGCACACGGAACCACTGTGAAAAATCAAATTAATTTTTCGTGCGGTGCTGGCATATAAATTTAGAAATTAGAAGAATATATTGAATATGTTCTTCTTTTTTTGTTGTTGTTTTAAATTAAAAATGTGTCTTTTGCCTTCTGTGTTTGCCTTATGAATCATATGTACCTGGACTTGGTTTTATACGAAACAAAAAAATCTTTTCCTTATGCAATGAATAAAAATAAGTATTTAAATAGAGATACAAATTGATATATAGATAATTCTTTTATTTGGTACAACAAAACAAAGTTTATATTAATAAAATGTTTAAATGTTAATTAAATTAAATAATAATTCAAAATTATACAAAATAAATAAATTAATTAATTGAATACAAAATACTTTAAGTTAAAATTAATATATTTTTTTTTTTGTTTAAAGATTTTTTTTCAATCTTTTACGACTAGTAGACGATGTTGTTTGTTTTTTTTTTTAAGTTTTTTTTTTTTATTATTATTATTATTTTTGCTTGAGCGGATTCATTTTCACTATGTAGAGTTTTATGATAATTTAATTTTTTTTTGTGTATAGTGATTTTTTTTTTGTAATTAATTCTTACTTTTAACGGTCAGTTTAGCTGATGACTCAACTTGTCCAGTTGATGATGTTACACGAGCTGTAAAAATACCAGAATCTTCTTCGTAAGTTGTTCCGATAAGAAGAACGGCACTATTGCCATCGAAAATCATCTAGAATGACAAAGAAAAGAGAAAAGAATTTTTGGAATTAATTCAGAGGGTAAAAAAGTTGCCTTAAGAACACTAAAAGATTTTTTAATAAAATTGTTCATAAGAAAAACAGGTTGTTTTCTTTTTTCGTTGAGGAACTCTTAACTTAGCGTTAGTCGAAAATATCGAAATAAAGACTAAAAATCAAAGACTCGCAGGAATTTTCCAAGTGGCGAGGGGCAGGGGGCAAAAAGTTAACATATAGAACATGGGACGTTACTTTATTCCATCGGGATGAATTCCCCTGGCAAAACAATAGGCTCCCATCGAAAAACGCAAAAAGTAAAATGAAAAAAAAAGTACTGCTAGAATGGTGTAGTACACAACCAACCAGGTGTGGCAAGAGCCCCTTTTGTCCTAACTTGCGGGACGCCTATGCTTAAGTTGAACAAAACCAAATTTTTCCTTAACTTTTTGTCAAAGGTCAAGAAAGGTCGAGTTATTCACTAAATCCCAATTTTTCGTTAAATCCAAGATGGCGGCTTAAGCTCTAGCGCAATTTTCTCGAAAAACTTCACTTAGGCTCCTAACGACACCCTCAAATGTGAAGCTAGTGAAAAAAAAAGTGTACAGTAAAATTTGTCTTTTTCAAATGCTTATTCCATTTATTGTATTTGGGCTGGACGAAAAGTGAAATGTCATTTTTTCCGGGGGAGTATTGTTCGGGTGAAACTCACAATAAAAGTAGAACTATAATTGTCGGAAGAGTACTGAAGCTAATGTCAAAAACCAACAAAAAGTTGCTTTCCGTATTGTCATGATCAGAAGTACTTATCTATTTATCTATCTCTTTTTTGGCACTCCTATTTCATCGAAAATGAGTTTTACTTAAGGCCTTTTTCTTTTTTTTGGCTCCGATCACAGCACTGAGCTGTCAAAAAAAGATCTCTTTTTAAGCTCGGAGCACTCAGAACGCTTAACTTGTGTTTCTTTTTAAAATCAGAGCTAGCTCGGAGTATGCTCCGAATGGAATGGAACGAATTAAGTAATTAGCTGAGCGCAGCCAACTTCACCGTTTTTTCACTTATATGAAATGGGCGCGTTCAACACATCAATTTCAGTTTATATTTTTAATTTTTCGAGTTTTTGATTGGCCAGCTGTCAGATGAAAATTAAAAGTCAGTGCTTAATTTTGGTGAGTTGAACGCATCGTAATCGTATGATAGCTCAGTGATCTGATGTGTTTCAAAATTAGGCGTTTTTCTTTTTTATAGCTCCGAGCATAGCACTGAGCTATCAAAAAAAGATATGTGTTTCTTTTCACTCAGAGCGCTCAACTTGTGTTTCTCCTTTAACCAGAGCTAGCTCGGAGTACGCTCTATCAGCTCAGAATAAAAAGACCAAGCAAATGGAGAAAATAGCTGAGCGCAGCACTCTTTTTTTCACTCATTTCAAGTGGACGCATTCGACACATCAATTTCAGTTCACAATTTTGAGTTTTTCGAGTTTTTGATTAATTTTCATCAGACAGCAGGCCTGTCTGATGAAATTAAAAGTCATTACTTAATTTTGGTGAGTTGAACGCATCGCAATCGTATGACAGTTCAGAGCTCAGATATGTTTCAAAATTATATCGGAGAGCTCTGAGCTAAAAAAGAGCTAGAAAAGAAGAACGCCTACGAGGGCTCTGATCATACTCTGCTCAGAGCTAACTCAGATATTTCGAATTCTCCTCCATGCTCTGCTCAGACGTTTGACGTTTTGCATTTATGAAATTCTTATATTTGGAATTTGCATTTATGAAAGTTACGCATACATCAGACTTTGGCAACTGTATTCTTACGAAGGCATCCAGCACCAGATTTCTGAAGATCTCACATTTCGAAATCTCGCATTATCGTAGTAAAAAAAACTGAGTTCCGAAACGCAGTATTTTAATACCTTCTATTTTATATTATTTTCTGAGAGAAATTAATGCAAAAAATGCGCATTCTATTTTTTGTGTTACTTTTTTAATGCATTGTAAAAGTTAATGTCGAATTGTAGTAAGAAAATAAAAATATAAAAATTTTAAAAAATCATGGTGCGCTGCGGTACCTACTGCCATTTGCAATACAACTGAAACCTCGCAATATTAAAATAAAACCTAAGCCTATTCCCTTACATTCAATTTCTGTGATTTTAGTCCAAACTTCTGTCAATTAATGTTTTTTATATCAATTTTGACAGTACTTTGGACTTAAATTCACACAAATGCACAGAAATTCAAAGTAAAGGAACAGACCTATACTGGCAGGTTGTCAAAATTGAATGCATCAGAAATAAAATATGACTATTCGAGAAATACGTAAAGACAACAAGAAATATTGAAATTTGACACAAATTTTGATAGATACTAGAACTGAGCAAAAAATAAAACGCTAATGATATTACCATTCAAATGTGAACTGTGACTTGCAGGGAAAATGACATGAATGAAATGAGAGCCTGTTCGCGCTGTACACAGTTTACAGTTCCCATGGCAAAAAGAAATCAAAATTTGCTACCTATTCTGTGCATTTTATTGTTTATTATTCAAGCCGACAAATGCTTGCCTAAAAATAGAAAACAATTATTTTTGAATGCGAAAACCATTTGTATGCAAAAATAAATATATTAAGTGAGGTGAATATATGTATGTAAGCCGACCATACAAGAAATATTTTTTTCACCACACTATTTTCTCGCACGTTAAATAATTTCTCGTCAATTGTTTTCGATGACAGCAATGTTTTTTTTTTGCATGCAACTGTTCACCAATCCTGCAAAAAATAATTAATAATTTCATCTCAATAATTTTCGACATGCGAAAATATTTGCATAGACTATTTTTTGCGAAGAAAATTGTAGGCTATTTGACATTTGACAGCTAGTGCTCAGGTGTGTTTCAAAAATAATTCAAAGCACTCAGAACACGCTTGGTTCACAGGATGCTCAGAACATGCTCGACATGCTCGGGCTCCGTTCAGAGCTCAGTTCTGAACTAAAAAAATGCCTAATATCACTTTGTTATCGATATTTTGAATGGAAACGTCAAATTATTTTCGAGCGTACGCATTCATATGTGTTTGATTCTGGGTTTTATTCTTTCTTCAAACTTAAGATTGATTTTATTTACTTTAGTTCAACCAAAAACTTTCAGAACTATTTGGGATGTTTCTAGATGCTTTCGGACAACCCAACGAAAATGCTTCAAATACCCGAACACATCCAATAAAAGAATAACATGGAATGTTAGTGCGAAAGATTGATGGAGCGTTCAATAGTAGTCTTACTTTTACGAAATTTTTTGTATCAGTTAAACGTAGTTTTTACCCACAGAACTCATATTAAAGGTTATTTATCGTCCGGGTTTTAATTTTCATTCAAGTTCGCGCATTATGTCAAAATCTCAGAGACCCTTCATTGTATGTCAACTTTGGCATATTCAACACATTTCAAATTCCATGTTTATATTTTCAGATTTCTGAATTTTCCAAACCTCTGATTGGCCAGAATTTAGAAATCTGAATATTCATACATACAGCACAAAAATTAAAGCATTGAATGCACCCACTTTCAATTTGACAGGGTCTATGAGAAGTAATTTTGTTTGTTCATTAGCCCTGTCCCCTAGCGAGCGTCAAACAGTTTCAGGGCCAGATTTAGTAACTTTTAGTGCGAGTCAGTACAATTTTTCACTTGTGGAACGGGTTCGCACTAAATCTGGCGGTCTGAAACTGCTTGAAACTCGCTAGGGAACAGGTTTTTGACGACATGCGCAAAAAATTAGGTGTGAAAATTTCACGTTACCAAACAGGCATATTACCTTTAATAGGTTAGTTTCAATAACCCAGATACAGGTTTTCACTCTGACCGGGAGAGGCCTATTTACTATTGTGAATGATGTCAGCGATTTGTCAGCAGAGTTAGGAATAGAGAGGAAAAGAGACAGGCTTTAAATGAAAAGCAAACAAATATAAGAAAAAAAGAGACTGATATACAGCACTGTTTTTGCACTAAATCGCATCGTTCTATTTTCACGAGGTGAACCATATGGGTTATGAGCAATAATAAAACACGGCCATTGATGCTTAAAGGTCCTAACAAGGGGAACTATGGAAAATCTTTAGGGCCTTGCCAGTTATGTAACTTTTGACCTCGAGTGGCAAAAGCAAAATAAACCAACAAAAAGTTGTCCTATTTGGAAATCGTTCCTGGGACTTTTTGCTCGCCAGTCCACTAATAATAATTCGCAACCGTTGTGCCTTGTTTACTAATAAGAACCTCACGAACTTTTGACAAGTTTTCCTCGAATTGATTTCCATTACGGACAACTTACAGGGCCTTGATTAAACTTGGCAAAAACTTGTCGTTATTCCAAGTGAAATAAGTAGTAGTTTTCAAAATTCAACTGAAACTGACCTTAAGTATTTGCTTACAGTCTCTTAAGCTCTGTTTGTTTACTTTATCAAAAAAACTGAAACAAACTTTAATAAAACACAATTTCATATGAAATTCAATTGGAGTAAGTTTGAAATTACGTCAGTGAAAATTAGAAATTGTTCACTTTCAACATCGAATTCAGAAAATTTTCCAAAACTGATATTTCATGAAGAGTGATAAATTGATTGGTTGAATCGTTTCTCAATGTTTAACTTATTAAAAAGATATATTTCCAGAATAGTAAAAATGGTAAGTAAATAAAAACTCACCTGAAAATCGGGTGTTTCAGGAATCAGTTGTCCTTCGCGCAGCCATTGGACTCCTGTTGCCTTCACCTTGCCAGTGATAGTTGTCTTGAATTGCGCTGGTAGGCCTTCGGTTACAGTGACATCTTTCAAAGCAGTAATTGTTGGTGGAGCATCCAAATTCTCAAGTGGACGCACCTTCAATGTGGCACTTGTTTGTACTGTGCCCATTTTACTGTCCAAAACACACTTGTAAACACCCTCATCTTCAGGGAAAGCCTCCGAAATTACCAATTGATAGTATTCACCTTGCCTGGTCATTTGAAAGTAGCGTGAGGGTTTGATCATATTATCCCCACGATACCATCTTGCTGTTGGTGTTGGCTTACCAACCACACGGCACTTGAAGATTACCTTGCTGGTTTCCTCAACGGATTGATTCTTCAATGGTTCAACAAGAACTGGAGCCTTTTCAATGCCAGGTGTGGTTGGCTTATCGGTCTTGGTTGGTGATTGTACGAAACAATCAGCATCGCAACGAGCTTCACCAGCTGCATTCACAGCAACACATTCGTAACGACCTGAATCCTCAGGTGTTGGTTCGATGACTAGCAAAGTGTAGATGTTGTCCTCCTCGAGCATCTTGTGCTTGATGTTTGGTTGGATCTTTGTGCTGTTCTTTAGCCAGTAAACATCGAAAGGCTTGGTGCCGGTGACCTTGGCATCAAAACGGGCCAACTGTCCAGTTGCAACATTGGTACTTTGAATGGTCTGAACAAAGCTAGGTGGTGAAATTCCACCCTTGCCAGCACGACGTCTCTCTTCGACAACCAAATTTGCACTGCACTTGGCAGTTCCACCACGGTTCGAAGCAATGCAAGAGAACACAGCTGAGTCCTCAACAAAGACTTGACGAATAATCAGAACTGATTTAGATCCGAAAGTGTGAATCTGCAAGTCTTTCGAATTCTGAATGGGGAAGTTCTCACGATACCATTTGATGGTTGGCATCGGCTCACCATCAAATTCAACTTCGAACTTGGCCTGCTCGTTTTCGAAAGCACGGCATGGCTGAATCTTTTTGGTGAAAACTGGAGGCTTTGCTGGTTGGACGGGTCCTTCAACGACACGTTCTTGAATTGTGCCCTTGTGTTCGACTTCAGTGGTTTCGGTGGCAGTTATCTTTCGGGTGATCTCAAGATCTCCCACAACTTGCTTCTGGACTTGTTTCTGCTTATTCATGTGCACTTCGCGACCATGTACTGATGACTCTGATGGCTCAACAGGTCCCTTCTTCTTGACCTTTGTGGAAGTTTTTTGTTGATCCGAACTTTCCGATTTTTCTCTGAAAACAAAAATAAAATGTTCACAAAAAAATGTTCGAAAACTACTGCGAGAAGTTATCGAATACTTACAAACTATCTTCATAGTTCTGTGCCATTCCCTTGGCAGCTGAAGTGGCAACAATCTTTTGTCCAGGAATTGCAAATTGATGATGATCCTCACGCAATTTGGTCTCCTTTAACAATTGTTCGGTTTCGAGTTCTTGTATCTTGCTGTAGTAATCTTCGTTCTTCTTTGATTTGACAGTCTTTTGCCAAGCTGGTACTTCGGGTTTGATAACCTTTTGCTTAAGGTGTTCAACACCCTTCAGATTGGTACCACTTTGATCAGCCAAATATTGCTTACGTTCATCGAACATCTTTTCGAGCTCGTTTTCTTGACGTTCTTTTTGGTAAATTGATAGTTCGTGATCATACCATGCTAAAGAGATGGAAGTTGTTTTGTGAGTTTTGTCATTTCAAAATTAAAAACAAAATATCTTTTTGAAGGTGGTAAACATATTTTTTTTTTGAAACAGTTAAAACATCAACACTATGAAGCATTTATTTGTTAATGTTAAAATGAAAAACTTATAATTATGTTAGCAAAACTACTAAATGCAACTTATTCTATTATTATTTTGAAAGCAAGAATTGGTAGGGAAGCTTGAAAAGCTGTTTAAAGTGGCTAAGATCATCCGAAACACACACAAAAATAATAGAATAAAATTTCAGAATTAAGTATGCTCAATATTGAATAAGAATAGAATTAACTTCTGGCAGAAGATTTGATAAGCCTGGGCTTGACCTTGAACACATTAATCTTGAGTTGAGTGTCTAAAGCTTTTACTGCTAAAGCTTTTGCCGGCTTAGATTCGGAATTTAGATACTTTTCATCATCATTACCAAACTTTAAATATGCGTACTTAAATCAGCTTGAAGAAACTCTCGTTTTTTCATCGATCTTCATATCCCTTGATTTTGTGAAAGCTCAAAAGCTCTGAGAAAGGTGTATTATTTTCCGATAGAAAAGTTTCAAGCTGAGAATTGTTGGTGCATGGTCGACTTTCCTTGTATTGAATCCAATTTTTGGAGCCCAAAATCTTTTGACCAATTATGTGTTTGCTCAAAATTTTTAAGCTTTGATAAAAGAGATCCTTTAAGCATGAAGTTTTTTTGATGAATAAAAAAAAAATATATTAAAATAGAAAATGAAGCTTTTATGATGGAAAACAAGATTTTTGAAAGATCTTCATATCCCTTTAGATTGTGAAAGCTCAAAAGCTCTGAGAAAGGTGTATTATTTTCCGATAGAAAAGTTTCAAGCTGAGAATTGTTGGTGCAGGTTCAACGTTCCTTGTATTGAATCCAATTTTCGAAGCCCAACATCTTTTGACCAAGTATGTGTTTGTTGAAAATTTTAAAGCTTTAAATGATAGACATCCTTTAAGAACCAAGCTTTTTTAAACAAAATTTTTGAAGGATCTTCATATCTCTTGATTTTGTGAAAGCTCAAAAGCTCTGAGAAAGGTGTACTATTTTCCGATAGAAAAGTTTCAAGCTGAGAATTGTTGGTGCAGGGTCGAATTTCCTTGTATTGAATCCAATTTTTGGAGTCCAAAATCTTTTGATCAATTATGTGTTTGCTCAAAATTTTAAAGCTTTCAATGAAAGAGATCCTTTAAGCTCAAAGCTTTTTTTGGTAAAAAATATGTTGAAATGGAAAATGAAGCTTTTATGATCGAAAAAAAGATTTCTGAAGTAGGTTCATAAAAGCTTTGCAGAGAAAAATGACAGAAAAAGCTTTTAACTAAAGAAAACAGTATAGAGAATAGACGAAAAAAGAGCTTTCAGTGGCAAAAACTAAAACTAGTTGTCTACTACTATTTGAATATGAAAACACAGTTAAGCACAAATAATTATGACACAAATAAACTACAGAAATTAAATTTGTACATGTTACACATATTTACACCATACTACCAATTTTTTTTGATACAATTTCGAACGCTCATCCAAAGATGTTATAGCTATTTACACGAGTACGTCTTCTTCGCTGGGTTTCAGTTGGTTTGATTTACAGCAACGACAACGTCGATAAGCATGTTGATAGGATTCCGTTTTTTTTTTTGATTACATTAGGGGATTTAGGGGGATAGGATAATATATAGCTTGTGTGAGTGTGTTAAATGTTTTATTTATGTCAGCATATATTTACACTATTAGTGTTGGATTTAATTGATAAAAAATGTTGATTTGTTTTATGTTTTTAATTTTATGCATTTTTGTGGTTATAAGAAAATATTTACAAAATATAGTTTTAGTTTTATTTATTTTGAGTGTGAAATAAGCTGCTGAAAATGTTTCTAATTGCTTTTCTAAGTGTTTGTGTGGACTTACGTCTTGGTGAATTCTTCAAAATGCTGCGGTAGTCATCGGAACGTGAAATGACCTTAAGTTCGGTTGTAGCTATTGCTTCGCCAACTGAATTGCGAGCAATCACTTCTACTTTTCCAGTGTCGTATTGTCGTGTTTTTGGAATATCCAAATGGAACATTCCATCGTTTGTAAGCTTGTAACGAGATCCCTGGAGGAGGAAGAAAAAAAAATAAGCAAATTCAATCTAAAATGTTTGTAAAACAAAATTTGAGAAATATGTCGAAGAAGCATAATAAAGCTTTTGAAAGCTCTTTTAAGCTTTTAATTTTTTGTTAAAAGCTTTCGAAAACTCAAAAAATTTGGGGCTTTTTTAAAACCTTAAATTTAATGAAAATTGTTATTTTGTCAGTTTTTAGAAAAGTTTTTCATTCACAAGCTTACTCAAAGCTCAGGATTAGCAAGAGTTCAAATTTGAATTTGAATCTAGGATTTTGTTCCCTCTGTCCTTGTACCAAATGGAAATTGCAAGATCTTTCAAGCTTTCAGAAAGCTTCGAATTTAAAAGCTTCTTTTTTCAAATATTCAACTTACATGCACAACAGTGTGTCCATTAATAAGCCACATAACTCTTGGTCGTGGATGTCCCGTAACACGTACACAGAATCTCGCGCATTCGCCCTCTTCTACAGTTTGTGGTTCCAGTTTGCTAACAAATGTTGGTTCACATCTTGGTTTGGCATCAATGTCAGGCTCTTCTGGAACACTATCAACAAAAAGCTTTCCTATAGTTTCAATTTTAAATAACTTATTTTTTTGCAAATACTTACACCTGCCAAGATGCTTCCATCTCCCTAATTCTTTCAATGCTGTTCATGTAGCTTGGTACTTGTGAATCGTATACAATTCCTGGTTTACCAGTCGTCTTAATCATAGCCCTAGTCTCATCCATACCGTACAAATTGGTAGCACGGCAGACATATTCACCACTGTCTTCTGGGTATACCCATCCGAAGTTCATGGCTACGTAGCCAAAGTCATAGATTGGCATGAATCGGTTCTCTGTGAAAAAAAGCTCTTGTTAACTGGGGAACATTTTGCTCATTCATTGTTTAACTTACTATGCAACAATGGTTTGCCATTGAAGAACCATTCAACTTTCATGTTTGGATCTCCTACTGGTGCCAATTGACATTCAAACTTGGTGGATTGCATTTCCACCAACTTGGTTTGTTCCTTGATTTGGGTTACGAACCTTGGTGGTTGCTTGCGATCTGGATCGAAGAGATCATCCTCGGTTAGATGCACTTCGGATGTATACCTCTTGATGGCAGCTTCCATCTGAGTGATGGTTTCATTGCGTTTCATGCCCCTTGGTACCTGGTTCTGAAGGACAATCGATGGTTGTTCTAAAAAAGAGAAAAATATAATCTTAGCATGTTCGATAGAACAAAAATATATTTCTTACGTTTGCAGGTGATAGTTGCAACAGTCCTGTCCTCGCCATAGTCATTCACGGCCCGACAGATATACTCGCCAGAGTCCTCAGAATAGACGTACAAGATATCCAAAGACACAAAGCCCATATCTTGAACTGTGCGGAAACGATGTCCAATTGGAATCATTTTACCGTTATGGTACCATTCGATACGCAGTTTTGGATCTTCTTTGGGCTCAACTTGGCACTCAAAACGAATAGCTTCAGCTTCTTCAGCCATGACTGAGGCAATCTCTGTAATGAATTTTGGTGGGCCAAATGTTTGTTCGACTGCTTTTGGCTCATCAACAATGCGTCCACGGTCGAGGTCCTTCAATTTCTCGGCAGTCATGCTGTCTGGCAGTTGTGAGTCATAGACAATGTTGCTCTTGCCCTTGCATGTTACCTTGGCAACAGTTTGAGCAGTTCCCCACTTATTTGTGGCTCGGCAGATGTATTCGCCAGAGTCACGTGCATAGATGTAGTCGATGTCCAACGCAATGAATCCAAAGTCATTCAACATATGAACCCTAGAGCCAGTGGCCAAGGAACGTCCGTTGAAGAACCAGTCAATTCTCATTGTTGGATCACCAACTGGTTCCACCTTGCAATTAAAGTGAATTGGTCCGCCTTCTTGAACATCTAGATTATCCTTGATTTCTTCGGTGAACTTTGGTGGATTTGGTTGCTCTTCATCGATGAAGATCTCCTCGCGCTTGTGCAGACTCTCTTCGAGTTTCTGCAAACTTTCGGTACCGCTGCGGAAGTTTGATGGCAGTTGTGGTTCCATTATGATACCTTGGCGACCACGCACTTGCAACTTGCATGAGACTGAAGCCTCACCGTGCTTATTGGTTGCCTTGCAGGTGTATAGGCCAGAATCACGTTGATAGCATCCGGCAATTTCAAGGATAACAAATCCAAAGTCATTGATGGTCTTGATGCGGGAACCAGCCCACAATGCCTTGCCATTGTGGAACCATTCAACGCGCATACTTTGATCGTTAATTGGTTGCAAGCGGCACTCGAAGTGAGCCAACGAGTTCTCAGTGATGACCATATCGAAAGGTGTTGTAATAAACTCTGGTGGTTTGCCTGAGTCGTCTTCCTGAACGAATTCACTTCGTCCAGCGCCAAGGCCTTCAAGTTCAGCAATACGATCGATAGTTCCTTCCATGCCCTTTGGCAGCTGTGATTCCATGATGATACTACGTTTGCCTTGAATCTTCATGGTAGCAGTGGTGACTGCTTCACCGTACTCGTTGATGGCACGGCATGAGAACTCACCTGAATCTTCAGGATACACTGGTGAGATTTCAAGAATAACAAATCCAAAGTCACAGAATGTACGGAAGCGAGAGCCAGCTCGCAATGGTTTGCCATTCCAGTACCATTCGACCTTAAGTTTGGGATCATTGGTTGGTGTGAGACGGGCTTCAAAGTGAGCGTTTTCACCTTCACGCAAGTTGTCGATGTTTGATAGTGGTACGGTGAACACAGGTGCTTTTCCACGTGTCTCCTCGACTGTCTCATCACGGGTTCGGACCATGGAGTATTCCAAGTTTTGGATCTTTTCCAAGCCTCCCTCCATGCCCTGGAAAGAGATAGAAAAAAAATAAGTCAGAGAAATTGTTTTTTCTTTCAAGCCCTAGTGGCTTTCTAAAAAAAAAAAAAAATACTTACTCGCGGCAATTGCGAGTCCAAGATTAAGCTAGCCTTTGATGAGCACTTAAGTGACGCCCTAGTGGAGTCCTCACCGTACTTATTGTAAGCACGACATTCGTATACTCCGGAGTTCTCTTCATAGCAGTAGAGTATGTCCAGAATAACAATACCAAAATCGTGGAACGTCCTGAACCTGTGTCCATGTGGCAGTTTCTTGCCATTGAAGTACCATTCGACGACCAACTCTGGATCGGTGATTGGTGTAAGACGAGCTTCAAAGTGAGCACTTTGTCCTTCGACCAATTTGACGGCATCAGAAATTTGAGTGATGAACTTGGGTGGTTCTCCGGTTGGTGTGGTTGGGCCATGTTGGTCACCCATTTGTGGGCATTCCAGTTCACGGATTCTTTGCAGTGAATCCGGTTGAAGAGTGTCCGAGAAAACACCACCACGTCCACGGCAATTGAGTGTAGCACGAGTGAAGTCCTCGCCGTATCTGTTCCATGCACGGCAAACGTATTCACCACTATCGTGATCTTGTAGGTAAGCAATGTCCAACAGCACATATCCAAAGTCTGAGACAGGCTTAATGCGGTTCGAGTGACGCAAAAGCTTGCCATTGTGGTACCATTCAACCTTGAGTTCTGGATCATTAACCGGAATCAATGTGCACTCAAAGTGAGCAGATTGTCCATCCTTGAGACCTTCCAGGCTCTTAATGTGGGTGGTGAACTTCGGTTTTTGACCCTTTGGCTTGTCAACGCATCCCAATTCAACATGAATCTCGGCTGTTCCCCATTTGTTGGTAGCACGGCAGGTGTAGGTGCCGGAATCTTCAATCTTAGTGCCCAAAACTTCAAGAGCAACCATTCCAAAGGCATAGATTGTACGGAAGCGATGTCCAGCGTCGAGTACTTTTCCATTGTAGAACCATTCAATGACCATAGTCTGGTCACCAGTGGGAACCAAATTGGCCTCGAAATGAGCAATCTCTCCCTCACCAATATCCATAATTGGTACAAACTCTGTTGTAAACTTAGGAGCTTGACCTGCTTCTGGTGACTCTGGCTTGGTTCCGTCCTTACGCAAGGATTCTTCCAGGTCTTGGATTTGTTCCAGACCTTCTGCGCCCTTTGGATGTTGAGTCTTTTCAATGATGCTTTCCTTGCTGCTGCAGAAGATGGTTGTCTGGGTGAATGCTTCACCAGACCTATTATATGCCTTGCAAGTATACATGCCTTGGTCACGTTCGTAGACCTCGATGAGGTCCAAAGTAACGAAGCCAAATTCACTGGTCATCTTGAACCTGGAGCCATGTTGTAATTGTTTACCATTGAAGTACCATTCGATGAATAGATTTGGATCTTCCTTGGGTTCGACATTACCTTCCAAATGTAGGGGTTGTCCTTCTGACAATTTGAATTCAGGACTGAGTGGAACGGTCCAAACTGGTGCTGGATATACTTTCTCGGGCTTGGCATCCTTTGGCTTGCTTCTATTTGCAAGAGCTTCTTCAGTTTCTTGAACAGCTTGTAGGCCAGCGGGTCCTTGAGGATGTTGAGTTTCAAAGAACATTGACTTCTCGCTGGTGCATTTAAGAGTTCCCGAAGTGGTAGCGGATCCCTTGCTGTTGGTAGCCTTGCATGTGTAGATTCCACTGTTTTCGGCATAGCAACTTGTCAAATCTAAAGCACAATAACCGAAGTCATAGATGCTCTTGAACTTGGCAGCTGCTGGCAATGGGTTGCCATTGTAGAACCACTCAATTCCCATGGTTGGATCACGAGCTGGCTCGACATTACATTCGAAGCGAACACTCTCATTCTCCTTGCACTCGATATTGTTCAAGTGAGTGATGAAGACTGGTGATTCATAGACAGGTTCTGGAGCAGCAGGACGTCCCTCCTTGGGTGCTTCAAGAGCGTCAATGCGTGGCAGAGATTCTGGGTGAAGAGTATCAGCCATCAACCAGTGGCGGTCTTCGACCTTAAGTGACGAAGTCGATACGGCCTCTCCAATCAAGTTGGTAGCCTTGCAGGTGTAAATGCCAGAATCATCTGAACGAAGTCCATTGATCGACAGGTTAACCAAACCGAAGTCGAAAGTGCTGCGAATGCGAGCTCCAGTGGTAAGAGTAATACCGTTCTTGAACCATTCAATTCGAAGATTAGGATCGGCTCTGGGCTCAACTTGAGCCTCCAAGCGAACGTGTTGCCCTTCGGATAGCTTGTCAAAGCTCTGCAAATGGGTTGTAAAGACTGGTGCCTGTTGTGGTGATGTATCAACAAACATTTCTGGAACCTTGTTCATTGCGGCTTCCTTCAAACGGATTGCTTCCCAGGATTCTGGGATCAAAGGCTCTCCAACAATGGATGACTTTGTCTTAACCTTCATGCCAGTTGAGGATACAGCCTCACCAGCAGCATTGTAAGCCCTGCACATGTACATTCCAGAATCCTCTTTAACAACAGAGTTAATGTCCAAAGTAACAAATCCAAAGTCATGAGTGGTACGTAGACGGGATCCCATCTGGAGCTCAACTCCATTGACGTACCATTCGAAACGCAAAGTTGGATCACCAACAGGGACGACGCGAGCTTCAAAGTGAGCATGTTGTCCTTCCCAGAGCTCTGATGGTCCTGTGAGCAACTGGGTAAAGATTGGTTTTTCAAACATACGTTCTGGCTCATCAGGCTTGGGAGCTGATGGAGTCTCAAGTTGGTGAATGCGTCCGATACTTTCTGGATGCTGGGTGTCCATTTGAATGCTGGCCTCAGTGACAACGCGCATAGATGCAGTTGTGACGGCTTCTCCAAGTGGATTGACGGCACGGCACATGTAGACGCCTTCATCTTCTTTACGAATATGTGAAATGTCCAGAGAGACAAATCCAAAATCGTGCTGTTTGGTAATACGAGAACTGTCTTCGATGATTTTTTCGTTGCGGTACCATTCCACTTTGAGGTTAGGATCACCCACCGGAATAAGGCGAGCTTCAAAGTGAGCTGTCTGGGCTTCGTTAATGCGATCGATATTCTGAAGGGGCTGAGTGAAAACTGGGCGTTGACGAGTTGCTGGTCCTTCAACTTCTGGTCTTTGGAAGGGAGCATTTGATTCAAGTTGGCGAATCTTCTCAAGACCCTCAGGGTGCTGTGTTTCGGTAAGAATTCCTCCGAAGGGAATCACACGTAAATTGGTTGACGACGTGCATTGTCCCAAATTGTTGACAGCACGCACAGAGTATTCACCAGCATCTTCAGCGACTGCATGGGAAATATCTAAAGCAACATATCCAAAGTCGAAAGTAATATGGAAGCGGGAAGCCGATGGCAAAGGCTTTCCATTGTGATAGAACTCAATACGGAGATTAGGATCATGCATTGGTTGAACTTGAGCTTCAAAGTGAGCGGTCTTGCCTTCGTAGATTTCGGTGTTTCCACGGAGCTCAACTGTGAAGTGTGGTGGACTAATTGGAAGATCATCGATATCTTGGCGGCTTGGAGCAGCCTTGGCTTCCAGTTTTTGGATCTTCTCAAGAGCATCAGGATGCTGTGAGTCCAAGATCATGCTACGACGGTTGAGCACACGAACGTTGCATGTGTTCATAGCTTCGCCGAGAAGATTTGTAGCTTTGCACATATAGGTGCCGGTATCTTCTCCATAAGCATAGAGAATGTCCAGAGCAACATAACCAAAGTCATGTGTTGTCCTGAAACGATGGCCGACGGCAATGGCCTTTCCGTTACAGAACCATTCGATCTTCAAATTGGGATCATTAATTGGTTCTACGCGGCACTCCAAATGTGCGTGTTCTCCTTCTTTAAGATGTTCCAGACTGGTAAGTGGTGTCAGGAAGACTGGCTTCTGACCCTTCTCCTCGACTACTTTAGCCTTTGGTCTTTCATAGTTCTCCAACTGGCGAATCTTCTCTAAACGTTGCTCGTCCATTGTGTCGAGCACTAAAGTGGCGTTTGCTATAAAAACAAAGAAAAATACAGTTAAGATTTCATTTAGGTTGAGAAAGAAGCTTTGTAAACTTACCTGTGACGTTTACAGCACTAGTCGTAACAGCCTCACCGACAGCGTTTTTAGCTTTGCACATGTAAGTGCCAGTGTCCTCGGCATGAGCATATAATATGTCCAATGCGACAAATCCAAAATCGTATGTGGTCTTAAAGCGATGACCAGTTTGGATGGGGATACCATTGCAGTACCATTCAACTTTCATGGTTGGGTCATTAACTGGAGTTAGAGTAGCTTCCAAATGGACTGGTTTACCTTCAGCCACATTGGCGTTACGTAGGGGTCTTCCAAATTGTGGCCTCTCAGCCATGTATACATCTTCATCTTCCTTACGTTGGAAACGAGAATCGTCCTCAAGGTATTGGATCTTCTCCAGAGCACCTTCATGTTGGGTCTCACGAATGATTGAAGACCTAGTCTGCACATTCAAGTTGATGGACGAGATTGCGGTACCGAAGTTGTTGGTAACGCGGCAGGTATATTCACCGCTATCATCAGCATAGACTGTCAAAACGTCCAAAGCTGCGAAACCAAAGTCATAGGTATTGCGGAAACGGTGACCAGTTGTAAGGGGTTTTCCGTTGTGGAACCATTCCACTTTAAGATTTGGATCTGGGTAAGGCTCAATGCGGCACTCATAGTGAGCACTTTGGCCTTCAACCAGATTGGTTGGCCCAATCAAACGTGTAATAAACCTTGGTGGCTGGGTAACCTCAATCTCTTCCTCTTCACGGCGTGTATATTTTGTATGGTCTTCAAGCTGGTGGATCTTGTGCATGGCAGCTTCATTTTGAGTCTCCATTTGGAGTGCAGCCTTCGATTGAACAATCAAAGTGGCTGAAGTGACTGCCTGGCCGAGTTCGTTGACAGCCCTGCAAGTGTAGGTACCTGAATCTTCAGGGTTTACGTATTTCATATTAAGAGCAACATATCCAAAATCGTGCATTGTTGTTACACGGTTTGATGCTTCAATTGGTTGTCCATTGTGCAACCATTCAACTGTCAAATGGGGATCACCCACAGGAATCAGACGGGCCTCAAAGTGAACCGCTTGATTCTCTGCTACGCGGACATCCCTAACGGGCAAAGTGAAGACTGGAGCCTGAGTAATTACCTCCTCTTGAGTACTCATCTTTTGGCGTTTGGCAGATTCCTCAAGATATTGAAGACGGTGCAAGGCTCCTTCGTGTTGGGATTCCATGTAAATTGACTTCTTGGTGTGAACGAGGGCAATTGCAGATGTAACGGCTTCCCCGATTGCGTTATATGCACGGCAGGTGTAAGTACCAGCATCTTCTGGTAAGCATGACATAATGTCAAGTGCGACGAATCCAAAGTTGTTGGTCTCGGTGAAACGAGATCCCGACTTGAGAGGAGTGTTATTGTGATACCACTCAACCTTCATTGTGGGATCAGAGACGGGAATCAAGCGGCACTCAAAATGAGCACGTTGGTTCTCCTTGATATCGATGTTCTTCAAAGATGTTGTGAAGACTGGAGCTTGCTTCGTTGTCTCATCGATTTCTTCATGACGACGGTACTTTGACTTATCTTCCAAGTAGTGGATTTGCTCCAGACCTGCTTCGTTCTGAGTGACGGTGACAATTTGTTCACTGCTGCGACAGACTAACTCACAACGAGTCTCATCACTACCGACAAGATTCTGAGCACGGCAAGTGTAAACACCTGAATCTTCAGCAATAAGATCGACAATATCAAGGGCTACATAGCCAAAGTCGTGAATTGGTCTAAAACGATGACCGATAGTGATGGGTCTGCCATTCTTATACCATTCAACCTTCAAGTTAGGATCGGTAACTGGCTCAATCTTGCACTCGAAGTGAGCATGTGCTCCTTCGCGCATATTTCCAATGTTCTTTGGATGGGTAAGGAAACGAGGACGAATGTTGATGGTTTCGTCAACGTATTCTGAGCGCTTGTACCTGGAAGAATCTTCCAAGTATTGAATCTTTTGTAGACCTGATGCGTTTTGGGTGTCCAAGACAAGATCCTTCTTTGCAATAATGCGCACAGAGCATGAGGTTACAGCTTCACCCAGTTGGTTGCGGGCTTGACAGGTGTACACTCCAGAATCGATGGCGTACACTCCCAACAGGTCCAATGCAACGTAGTCGAACTCATAAGCTGGCCTGAAACGATGGCCAGTCTTACAAGGTTGACCATTTACGAACCATTCAACGTGCATAGTTGGATCGCCAACAGGTTGCAAACGGCACTCAAGATGGACATTTGTTCCTTCCATTGTCTCGATGTTATGCAATGGCCGAGTGAATTGAGGTGCTTGCATGACTGTGATCTCTTCAGTCACGTGATGACGACGACGGGATGCATCTTCAAGAAGTTGGATTTGTTCCAACGACATTTCGTTTTGTGTTTCAGTGACAACGTCAGACCGATCAATGATGCGAACACAAGCTGAAGTATGAGCCGAACCAAGATGGTTGGTAGCTCGGCAGGTGTATTCTCCTGAATCAGCTGCAATGGTCTGGACAATGTCCAAAGCAACGAAGCCAAAGTCATAGTAAGTCCGGAATCTGGATCCCACAGTGATTGGGCGGCCATTTTGGAACCATTCAACCCTCATTGTTGGATCACCCATGGGCTCAAGGCGGCACTCCAAGTGAATGTTCTTGCCTTCGTGCAAAGGTTTTGGATCAGAAAGTGGTTGGACGAAGATGGGTTTGGATTTGGAGATTTCCTCAATGTCGTATTGGGGCTCAACAAACTTCTGTCCCTCCAGTTGGCGAGTTTTTTCGACCAAACCACGATGCATGCTAGATGTGTCAATACTGGAACGAGCTGTAAATATATATAAAAATTGGTTTATAAGGCTCCTCAAAAGGATAATGCTTCAACTTACTTTCAACTACCATCGTTGCCGACAACTGAGCTTCACCTAGCTTATTTCTGGCCACTACAGTGTAGACACCGGCATCATTAGCACGCACAGCTGAAATGTCCAAAGCGACATACCCAAAGTCATAATAAGTTTGTATACGATTGGCCGCAGTGATGGCCTTTCCATTATGATACCATTCGATCTTCATGGACAAATCGGATTGTGGCTCAACGCGAGCCTCAAAATGGGCGCGTTGGCCTTCCAAAATCTTATTGGTGCCCTTCATGGGGCCCAAGAAACGAGGAATTTGTGTGACCTTTGTCTCTTCCTCGACGCTACGAGCGTATCTCGATGAGTCTTCCAGGTGTTGAATCTTTTGCATACCACCTGGGTGTTGTGAATCGGACACAATTGCCTTCTTGGATAGAACGGTCAAATTGGCCGATGTCGTTGCCTGACCAAGTGAATTGTAGGCTCTGCAAGTGTAAACGCCAGCATCATAGATTGTCAGTTGCTTGATTGTCAGAGCAACATAGCCGAAGTTAAAGAAAGTTGTGCTTCTTGAGCTTGCCTCAAGAGGGCGTCCGTCCTTCAACCATTCTACACGCATGGTAGAATCTCCAACTGGTTCTAAGCGGGCTTCGAAATGAGCATAGGCTCCCTCCCGCATATCCACTTGGTCTTTGATTGGAGTCTTGAAGACTGGAGGTCCCGTTGGCTCTGGGACTTCATGAACATACTTCTTGTGCTGAGACTTCTGATATTGTTCCAACTCCTCGACCTTTTCGATGTAACGCTGCTGCTCGGGAATACCCAAATCAGCAGTTACTTGACTTCTTGAAATGACGCGTATGGTTGAGGTACTGATGGCTTCACCAACCCTATTAACAGCGCGAACGGTGTACGAACCAGCATCTTCAGCCCGTAGGTGCATGATGTTAAGGGAGACGTAGCCGAAGTTGAAGATTGCAGTGATTCGCGAACTGGCCGTAATTGGGCGGCCATCCTTGTACCATTCAACACGCATATTTGGGTCGTTAACTGGAGTAAGTTGGGCCTCGAAGTGGATGTTCTTACCTTCTTCGAATTCACCCAAGTCGTGCAGAGGCTTTATGAAGACTGGCTTTTGGTTCATTAGCTCTTCAGTGCTCTCTTGCCGAGAGTATTTCGAGTAGTCTTCCAGCTGACTGATGTATTGCAAGCTGCTTGGGTGTTGTGACCTCTGTTCGATTGAAGGACGTTGGACAATTGTTAAAACAGCACGAGATTCTGCCATTCCAGTGGCATTAGTGACACGGCACATGTACTCGCCGCTGTCTTGTTCGATAATTGTCAGCAAATCCAAAGCGATGAATCCAAACTTGAAGACTGATGTGGCACGGGAACCTAGGACAAGAAAAAAATCATTAGAAAACCGTTTAGAGATTATATTTTGTGTTGACATACTTGCAGCAAGTGGTCTTCCATTGAGGAACCACTCAACGACCATTGAAGGATCACCCACTGGTTCGATGCGAGCTTCCATATGGACGCGTCCTCCTTCGGTCTGTTGAACATTTTGTAGTGGTATGATGAATTGCGGTGGTGGATACACACGGTCCTCCTCGCCGGGACGCAAGTGAGGCTTGGCGCGCTCCACATGGCGCAAGTAAATGATTTCTGGCCCAGGAACAGGTCTGAAAATAAAGCAAACAATTTTATCTTAGTCAGTTGTTTAAAAGTTTTTCATTAATTCTAAACTCACTCTGGTTCGATAACTTTAGTGGGCCTTGGTAACTGTAGACGTCTTTGTTCTTGGGGCTGATCTCTGGGAGTTTCTAATACATAGAGTCTGGCACGATTTGCCGTCGATCCTGCAACATTTTGTGCAGTGCATTGATACCAACCAGCATCAGCTGGAGTGGCACGTGGTAGTTCCAAGCAAGTAGCTCCACCGTCAATGCCAACAAAACGCTCTTGGGTCGAGCTTATTTGAACACCATCCTTTTGCCATGTAATCCTTGGCACTGGTGTTCCGATAGCATTAGCACTAAGTGCAACGGGTTCTCCTTCACGTACTGTGATTGTTTGGAAACGCTGAACGAATTGTGGTGCCACGACTTGTTCTTTCTCTAGCACGTGAAGCTGAGCTTCGATAGCGACTTCGCCGGCTTTGTTGCGAGCCAGGCATTGAACTGCACCACCGTCATGACGACTAACGTTGGTGATCATCAGCGAGTGGCTGCCGGATTCGTTGACCAATATCTTGTGGGTGGCATCATCGTGAATCATCTGGCCATTGATAAACCAGTAGACTTCAGGATAAGGGTTTCCAGTCACGCGACAGTCGAATCGAGTCATTCGCCCTTCAGTGGCTTCACGGTCGGTGAAGGCCCGCACAAATTGCGGAGCCAAGGCCTTACCGGCCTCCAACTGTTCAGCCATGTTATCAACAGGCTTTGGCTCATGCGATGATTCAGTAGCTGGCTCAACTGCCAACACTGCAGACGAGACAACACAACCTTGAATATTTTCCACCAACAGAGTATAGTGGCCGGCATCTTGAAGATTAGCGTTCTTCACACGAAGTGTTGCCATATTGCTAGAGTAAGAGATCTCATGTTTGTTCGATGGCATAATACGTTGACCATTGCGGAACCAAGTCAACCTTGGCTTAGGATTCGATCCAACTTTGGCAGTGAACACAGCATCGGAGCCCTCAACGAGCTTTGAGTTGCGTGGCTTGGTATTGATCTGCGGTGCGGAAGCAGGACCAAGCGCACGATCAACTTCAGTTACAAGATGGAAGTCGGACTCATACTGTGATCGTCGGGTAATTGACTCGCGGAACGAGACCTCCCGCAGTAGTCTATACTCGAAGGTATCCACACGGAATTCCTCTTCGATGGATGTAAAGGAGTAGCCATTGGTGTACATGGACTTATCGTGGGTTTGAATTGGCTGCAACACTGGCATTGGCATACCTTCAGGCTGAATAAAAACTGAACAAATAGCTTCACCGTACTGATTACGGGCGCTGCATGTGTATTCACCCTCATCGCCGGGCCCAATTTGATTGATTAGCAGTGACACTTCTCCAGTGACCTCATTATAGTTCATCCGATACTTTTGAGACTCCAGAAGTGGTGCGCCCTTCCGGGTCCAAGTAACAAATGGCTTTGGATTGCCACGGAGCTTGCCTTCGAACATAGCATTTCCGCCCTGAGCGAAACGGGCATTGCGGAAGATCTGTTCGAAGACTGGCGGTGAAATGTCACCTTGGGCATAGACGTGTGTCAGTGATGGTAGCTGATGTTGCATGATTGTTGCGCCACCGTGTTGCTGAACTGAAATTATAAAGACAAAAAAAAAAAAATGTTTAATTTCATTGAAATATTTGCTGCAGGAAATGAAATTCAATTCTATGTATTATACAAAAGATTTTAATTTTTGTTTTAATATAATTAATGTGAGTTCATTTTAATTACGAAAATATTTTATAAATTTTTATTATGAAAAATTTTTGAAATTCCATTTTTAATTCGATTTTGAAAATATAAATTCAAATATTTATGTTTTTGCGAAATACGTTATGATGCAATATAAAAAGTCATTTTTGAAGACTTGATACCTGTCAGCTGTCAACAATTATTGCAGGTGTTAAAACCACCTGTCAACATTGAATTTATTTTTGAGAAAAATTTTATCTAAGCTTTTGTCATTAAAAAAAGACACAAACATCATCTCTGGGAAACGGTCAAACATGCCAAATCAGAAAATAAAACGCCATTAGTAAAAAAATATTTCGACACTTTTTGCAGAGGAAAATTGTAAATAATAATAAGTAAATGTAAACACAAAAGTAATGATCCTTAAATGACCTCCGTGCAATGATTTTCTGAAGTATATTTTTCATTTAAAAAAAAGTATTTTTTGGCAAACAAAATTGAATATCTCAAAAACTGATCAATGGTTTTGCTTGAAAAAGTTGTGGTTATTAAGGACACAACAAGATATATTTTTACCTAAAGTTTCATTTAAATTGAACTATTTTTGGGAAAATGAAAAATAAAATTAAAAAAATACGGTTTTTTGCCAATATCTCGGAAATGTTGAAGTTATATTAAAAAATGATGTGTATAAAAGTTGAAGATTTTTGCTTGATCTACAACATTTCTATTGGAACACTTTTCATTTTGGGGTCAACTTTAGCCAGAAAACGCAATAATACAATTTCCCCCCTCTTTGGCACTCCCCAAATCCGCCCTCCAACTTCGCTTTGGGAAATAGATCTTTTTTACATTCCTTATAAAACCCTTCACCACTTTCAATCATTAAGTTGCTGATAACAATTTTTCTTTTTTCGAGTCAAAATAATGTTGATTAGCCTGCACTATATCGGAAAATTTCTCAAAACTCAAGAATTTCTTAGTTTTTAAGGAATTGTAACGGAAAATAAATATTGAATTTACGTTATTTTACAAATAATGAACAGAATTTGAAAGTCGTGGGAGTGGTTTTTTAGGGTTGGCCTCTATTTTTGAATAATCGTCTCTTGAAACAAATTTCTCAATTTCTTATACATTTTTGAATATGTTATCAAATGAAAAGAAAGCAAGATATTTTCCCCAAATAATTTATTTTGTTTTCTGAAATTGTTTCAGTAAAAAGAAGGCAGAAACTTATTTATTTTTGCAAAATAATACATTTCATGAAAGTCTTTTTTCTTCTAATCAAAAGTCGTTACTTTATTTAACAGTTTTTATTTCACCTATTTTTTTTGAAGATACCTTTTTATTGTTGGAACATACAAAAAAAAAGTATGTCGAATGCCATTTTTATTCGAAGTGCCGATCCGAATTCAACATTATGGGTGGAGGTTTTATGAATGAAATTCATAGAAATAGCTATGTTGCAACTTTATATACATTGGTTCAACGAAAAATTACTTCATTCATAAATTCAGCTCTATCACAGAATCCATCGTATCAAATCTCCGAACGAATATAAACAATGAAATGAAATATTCATAGAATCCGAATGATATTGAAAAAAGCATTTCCTCCTTGAAGTAGAGTTCGGCTTTTTAAATCATTTGAGTGATCGATCCAATTACTATAAGTCACTGCATTGAAATATTTCGTTTATTTTAGTTCTATTTAATAAAAAAATAGTAAATTTTACAGAAAAAATAAAATAAACAAAATTTAAATACTGTAAATAACGCTTGAGCTGAAGTTATTTCGTTTTCTGGAGGGGTTTGGAATCAGTGATCCCAGATGAAATTTCTATAATCCCACCAGATTCCAAAAGAAATCCCACCATTTTTGTACTGACAAAAAAAACCCGTTACTTTTTATGCTATAACTATTTCCTAGATATACAAAAGAAAAATAAGTGGCCATGAACTCTTGGCACTTCGTGTTTCCATGAAAAGTTTGTCATCTCATTGGTCAAAAAAGGTAAACCTCTCCTAGAAATTGATCAGCCCTAGAAAACTTGTATTCAAAACTTAAAGTTCCTTAAGGTTTCGCACGATTTTTGCCGCCTCATTTGTTGAATATACGTGATAAAAGGTACTATTTTCAGTAATTGGTCAGGCATTTATTTTTTTAAGATCGTTTCAAAAAAAAAAAAAAAAATCAAATTAGACCCTCCATAGGGTCATTTAAAAAATAAGTATGCTATTTAAAAGGTCACTTAACAGTCATAAAAGGTCATCTAATTTCAGTGGTTGATCAATCATATATTTAAAGAATTTTTGAAGATTTAAAAACAAAAATTAAAGGTCATTGCGGTTTTTGGTATCTCATTTGTGTGATATTCGCAAAAAAATTATACCATCTAAAGGCCACTGGATAAAAGGTCAACATGCTTCAGTAATTGGTAATTTTTTTATTTTTTTTTCAAGGTTAGGGATAATAATTTCCCACCCAAAAAGGACTATTAAAATATTTTCCCACCATAAATCTCACTCTGAGTATTTTCCCACCATTATTACCACCAACAGGATTTTTTCCAACCATTTTGGTTAGAAAAACTACCAATCTGCGAGCACTATTTGGAATTGTATTCTATTCTTAACCGTATGAGAAAGATCTTTAATTTAAATGGCTCTCCTGTTGCTTTAACATAAGCAAAATGGAATTAAGAAATTGTTTCGAACCAGTGCCCCACTTTCGTGATTGTTCTTAGTTTTTGATTATATTTGATTTAAGTGTTTTATGTATTGTTTAATTATGTTTATTTGTTTTACTTTGTAAATAAATTATTTAACTCTAATGCATTTTCAAGCTCGCATTATTTTACTAACCACTAACGCATGAACTTATGATGAGCCTCTGATTGTAGGTTTGTAGCTTGCTCTAAGCTCACTACAACAAAGAATGTGAAGCCATATTCCTATCGAATATGGAAATTTTGGAAAAAAAAATAAAATAAAATAAAATAAAATAAAATGAAATAAAATAAAATAAAATAAAATAAAATAAAATAAAGATAAGTATAAATATTTTATACTACATGCTCGAGAACAAATTAACTAACTAGCTTAAGGGTCTGAACTAACTAACTTTAACTTAAATTAACTAATTCATTAAACTAATTCGTTCGTGAACTACACAAGCCTACTTTGAACGCATTCACACTCAAATTCGAAATATTTTGCGCTCAAAGAAATTGACTCAAACTCAGGACAAATTCAGTCCATGGTACGAAATAAATTAAATAGAAAATAATCCTGTCACTTCCAAAACGAATACTGTTTCCGAAACACTTATCGCTTCTTAATTTGGGCTTTAAAAGGTTTCGTTTTGTGTGTATTTAACCACTGAATACAATGTTAGGGTAGAGGAGGCAAAACGTTTTTGTATTAGTTTGGAACTCAATCCTATTTTTAATGATTAGAATTTATTAAATACCTACTTTGATAACGCACTCCTTTGTTTCTCAGGTAAAGTGAAGTTAGGTCCAATATAAATAATGAAACAATAAAAACAAACCAATTAATAGAAAAAACTTAAACTTTTTAAAAGACTTTCAGGTTCACAGTTATATTGGCAACATAATTTTTCGTTTACCCAAATGTCTGCTTTTATATATATTTTTTATTGGATTTATAGAAATAATCATAGAAGAATCTAGGTTTTTCAGACAAAAATTGTATTCTAAAAATAATCTTTGAGGGGCTAAAATGACCCAAACGTCATATGAGATGGAGGAATTATCCAAAACATCAGTTTTAGGGTGTATCGAGTATTCATTTTAATCAAAAAGTCCATAATTTAATTTTTATCATCAAAATCGCTAGTCAGCCAATTTTTGTTGATTAGCTCCATTAACAAGAATACAAATATTACAGTTTTAATTCACTGAGAACAAAGTTCAATAATATTGTGTGATTAAATGTATACTGGTGATGTTGCTTTGCCGACACAGAACTGCGATTTTAAGCATGCCATTGAAATTTTGTTGTGTGGGTACCATTAAAGATAAGTGCTATGTGAGCAAACTTAAGACCTTAAGAACTTTGTTAGTTAATTTTTTTATGAAATAAAAGCCGAAACCACCGAAAATGATGTATTGCATAAATTGGATGGCCTACTGCCAAACCAGCCAAAGTTGTTACTTGAATGAATGAAATAATGTTTAATATCACGAGATATTCGGCTTCAAAGCACCGAAAAAAACAATAATGCAACTCCACATTTGGATATTGTCTTCCTACTCAACATCAGCTGAATATCTCGTGAACCCCATGGTTAACAGCTTAACGGCCATATACTCACAATAACCTTTTCAACGATTTATGACACATTCGTGTTGAGAATTGGACCAGCACCCATACATTTTTGCCCATTCTCCTTTACATTGTATTTATTTACCTATATGTAAATTAAAGACTTAGAATTAACTGAGAATTTCTCAGAGTAGACTCCAGTTTTTAACTTGGTTGAGTACGAAATAACGAATTCGAAATTCTGTGCCTACGTTCTGTAACTTAGGCGAGAACTTCTCGCATCGAGAAAACATGGAACACAAAATCCCAACGTTTCTCGACTTGGAAAAATAAACTGTGTCTGTATCTCAATGTGAGAAACATCTCTTTTGATTTGTCTTTCCATTGGAATATCTACCGGAAACTATAATATTGGCAGTTAAAATTCAAATATTTAAAAATATTTTTATTTTTATCAAATGTCTGCCGCCTTAATGCAATAAGTAAATACGCATTTGTATAAGCTAGTATCGCCAAGTAGTCGAAATTCGACCTGACTCTATTAATGTCTTAACGGCAACATATAAATATAAAAACTAGATTCTGCCCGAGCGATTGGCTATACCTACCTTTCAAATAAAAAATATGAAAATAAATTGCCATTAAGTCAGTTTAAAAGGGAGATATAGAAAAGTGTTTACGTAATAATATATAAGTTGTTTTGTTTTTTTTTGTTGAGGGTTATTAATGCATTTATTGAAAAAATATCTAAACACATTGATAATATAGGTATATATCTATGCATGTATATGTATATATACCTAACCATACAATGATACAAATATAATCTATATAATGACGTTCCCATAATTTTGATTCGATACTTTTGGTCTAGTTTCAATTTTTTAAGCTTTCTAAAGCATACATCACTTAAATGATACTAAAGAATCTGAAGTAAACGTATACCACACTTAATTGAAACTGAAGACACTGAGCACAAAAAAAGATAGATTATTAATTTTACTCAAGTGAATTTGCCCATAATAGTGTAGTTGAATTTACTCTTGCTTCAGAAGTTATGAGGGCTCTCGAGTGCACCTCACTTAAGTGAACTTAAGTGAAAATGAAAAATCTTAGGTAAACCTCACTTAAGTGAAACTGACAATACTGAAGCACAAAATGGACAAAATTACTAATTTCACTTAAGTGAATTATAGGTATGATCGCCCCTATTTAGGGTCTGTTACGTATCTACTTTCATTCAATTTTGCTTCTGAAGTGAGGAGAGTTCTCAAGCGCACCTCAGAAGAAAATTATTGATAAGTAGGTATTTCTATATTTGTTTTTAACGCTTACATTTACATTTCCCAACTACCCTCTTTGCTAAATCCAAAGGGAGAGTGTTCTTTTGAAATAATACAAATTACAAATACAAAATATTTACCATTTCTCTACTTTTAATCACTTTAATTTTCTTCTCACATGCGTTTTACTTGTCGAGTAATTTTAGCAGGTAAATCGAGAAACTATCTCGACTTTTTTCTTACAGAAACAGTTTTAACTCACATTTTTCCAGGCTCTCACAGTTTAACTCATATTTTTCCAGGCTCTCACAGAAATTCTATTCCGAAAAGTTTCAAGTCGAGAAAATCTAGTTACAGAATCAGGCGAATGTGAGAAAACAACTTTAATGCCAATTCACGTCATATCAAAGGGCACGGTAGTGCCCAGCCAAGTTCGCGGCACTACACCCTTTTTTCAGGAACAAACTCAGGCGATTTTCAACCCCCCTCTAACTTCAGTACCAATGGAGTCAGAAACTTCAAATTCGCAGTATTTGCTGAGCTGATCAAACACAGGTGGCTCACCAAATTTCAACTCTTTAGCATAAGCAGTTCCCAAGATATAGAACTTCAAAAATCGCAAAAACCGTAACTGACTGATTCACTGACTCACTGACTCACTGACAGATCATCAAAATTATGGAGCACTTCCCGACATCGTAGAAACTTGAAATTTCGCACAACGGTAGGCCTTGTGGTACATACAAAGGAAAAAATCGAAAATCTGCAATTTTATATTCAGGGGGCGTGGCATCCACCCACTTTCTTAAATATTCTATAAATTATATGGAGCCTTTTCGATTGTTGTAGAACAATGAAAATTGGTATGTCGATAGGGTTTGAGGTATTTAGAAAGAAAAAAATTGAAAAATTGGAATTTCCCATACAGGGTGCGTGGCATCCACCCACATTCTTAAAAATTCTTATAAATTATATGGAGAACTTCCGATTGTTGTAGAAGGATGAAAATTGGTAGGTCGGTAAGGCTTAAGGTACTTACAAAAAAAAAAAAATTGAAAAATTGGAATTTTGCATTCAGGGGGCGTGGTATCCACCCACATTCTTAAAAATTCTTATTAATTATATGGAGCACTTCCGATTGTTGTAGAACGATGAAAATTGGTAGGTCGGTAGGCCTTAAGGTACTTAGAAGAAAAAAAATCGAAAAATTGGAAGTTTCAGTTCAGGGGGCGTGGCATCCACCCACATTCTCAAAAATTCTTATAAATTATATGAAGCACTTCCGATTGTTGTAGAACGATGAAAATTGGTAGGTCGGTAGGACTTGAAGTACTTAGAAAGGAAAAAAATCGAAAATTTGGAATTGTCCATTCAGGGGGGTGCCATCCACCCACTTTATCAGAATTGCTATTATTTGTATGGAGCACTTTCGGTTGTCGTAGAATTATGAAACTTTGTAGAGCGGTAGGGCTTGACTTTCACCTGGCAAAATAAATCTTTGCAAAAAGGAGTGAAATCACAACAAAAACATAAATGTTAAAAAAGGAGCCAAGTTCTTATGTGTACAAGAAACCTGTGCGTAAAAAGTCAGCCAAAAAAAGTAATGAGATCTAAAATATATGCCAAGTTTTAAGTTCAAGAAGTTTAATATCAAATATCTTAAGTAGAGTAATATCGAAACAATTCCAAATCATGACAGAAATTTGGTAATTAATGATTACTGATTAAAATTTGGTGGATTTACTTGGCAAGTTTTCTGTTAAATACTTACTTAATCACAAATTTAAACTTGACCAGTAAACCCACCAAATTTTAATCAGTAATCATTAACTACCAAATTTCTGTCATGATTTGGAATTGTTTCGATATTACTACTTAAGATATTTGATATTAAACTTCTTGAACTTAAAACTTGGCATATATTTTAGATCTCATTACTTTTTTTGGCTGACTTTTTACGCACAGGTTTCTTGTACACATAAGAACTTGGCTCCTTTTTTAACATTTATGTTTTTGTTGTGATTTGTTTTGATTCACGTGTTCCATGCGAGAAATTTCTCGATGCGAGAGTTACAGAACGTAGGCACTGCATTACAAAATCTCCCAATTACAAAATCTCGCTTTCATAATCTCTCCATTAAAAAATCCAGCTATTTTAAACTAAAATAAAAGGAGATTTTTGGCCTTACAAAAAGGTAGATTATGGAATTGTTAGTATAACCGTTCCTTTTTCATAATTTTTTTCTGTTTTAAGTCAATTTTTTAGAAAATTGCCCCTACCGGCTACACAGGGGAGAATAAAACCCCCTCCTATACAATTTTTTCCTTTTCTCAGCTTTTTGTCAGGTTTTATGCGAATCACCCCATATAAACGAAATACCATGTTTCGGGACCTTCAACTCCGTAAGATTAATGTAGTGGAGCCCGATGGGGAACCAAAACCTCTAAATAGGTCCCTGTATGCACTTTTGTCTAATTTTACTGGGGGATACCACGCAAGAAGAACTCACCTTGTTCTAAACCTCAAATGTAGTACCTCGTGGTATGATGGTTAGTGCGTAGGACTGTCATGCCGAAGGTGTGGGCTCGATTCCCAGCCGTGCCACCTAAAAATCAGAAATGTTTTATCCGAGGTACTGCCTCTTGCGAGGAACTGACAAATCCTCTACATTTTGCCGTTCGGACTTGGCAAAAAACTGTAGGTCCCCTGCATTCCTGCCAACAACACGCACACAGGAATGGTTGAGAGTTGTAAGTCACTAGGCCCTGGTTCTCCACGAGCTGTTGCGCCACCCAATATATTTATTTATTTTATAAACCTCAATGGTGGTATTAAAGAGTACACGGTTACTCTTATGAAAAAAATTAGTTAAAATTTTTTTTAGGAAATTTTCTAAACTATAACCTCGTTCTTAACATTTTGTCTGTAAGAGTTACCGTTTGGGAGATATTCATTAAAAACCGTTATGTTATAACCTTAGAATGTAATGGGAATGCTATATACATATCAAAATCCAGCTTTCCGCCATTTTTTCCTTAATTTGGCTGATTTTTCAGCTAATATGACGACTATAATATTACAAAATTCCGAGTACTTGCAAATTAAAATCTCGGAAAATTAAATTGGATTGCGACAAACAAATCTTTTTAATCAAAATCTCACAAACTAATATCTCATCCTAGTTCTTAATTTGGAGATTTTAATTAAATAAATTTATATTTTGCAATGCATTTCAATTTTGCGAGATTTCTTAATTTCTGCAAAAAAACATGAGTGCTTTGTCTACCTGCTTATAGACTATATTGTAATTCATAATTGTTATTAATTGTATATATTGCAATTGTTGTTAAGGATAAGAAAAAGGACATACAAATTGTATAACCAGTTGTAATCTTCAGGAAATAATTTAATTGTTAAAAACATAAACCCCAAAGTTCTAATTTTTTCGTTTTTGGGGTTCTTTATGTGTTTCGCAGCATTTTTATTTTTAAGTGCGAAACTATGAGAGTAATGTTAATGCAAGATTTTAATTTGCGAGGTTTCAGTTGATATTTGCGAGATTTTTTGGTAAGGAGATATAAATGCGAGATTGTTTAAGACGAGATTTTGTAATTATGAGAGATTATGAAAAGCAGGATTAGTAATTAACGAAATTTCCTTCTTCGAGATTTTAAAAAATACAAGATTTCGTTATTCTAAATTTTGGTTTGGGGGATTTCGTACTGGTCCCTATTTAACTCGCAATACCTTACTCACTGGAAGTTGAATTCTATTTTTTTAAATTTATTGAATAAGTCAGTTTTTTCCCAATATCCTTTGTATTCAAGAAGCTTATGTCAGTTTGCAATTAAGGTGCTAAAACGTTTTAAATAATGCTTAAATACTCACAACAGTAATAACACAAAATTTCAATATAAATCTCCAATTTATTAAAATTTTGCAAACATCCTATTTTAATGAAGAATTTAATTCCATCAAAGTGGAGTTTGAGATTTTTAGAAAAATGGAATTTTGAAAGAAACGCAACGAAGGACCGAGGTATTTGGCGTTATATGACAGGAGAAATAACGGGTGATTTTTTAGCTGGTTTGGTTTTGGCAACACTGGTTTTGACAGCTGACGTGTGTTTAATACCTTGTGTCACTGTCAAACAGCTTCAGTTTGGTTTGCAATTTAACCATGGATCGTCTTACAAATGAACAACGCTTGCAAATTATTGAATTTTACTATCAAAATTCGTGCTCGGTTCGAAATGTTCATCGCGCGCTGCTTCCATTTTATGGTCGGCATTCTCGACCTTCTGAGCAGTCTATTCGGAAGATTGTGACCAAATTTCGCACCAAATTTACTTTGTTGGACATTAAACCACCAACACGTTTACGTACTGTGCGTAGTGAAGAAAATATTGCGGCCGTATCAGCTAGTGTGACAGAAGACCGCGAAATGTCGATTCGGCGCCGTTCCCAGCAGTTAGGCCTTTGTTACAGCACTACGTGGAAAATGTGGTTTCAACAAGACGGTGCCACATGCCACACAGCACGCGAAACAATGGCGCAATTGCGAGGCGAGTTTCGTGAACAGTTAATTTCACGTTTCGGGCCGGTCAATTGGCCGCCTAGATCGTGCGATTTGACACCATTAGATTATTTTTTGTGGGGGTATGTCAAGGCTAATGTCTATAGGGACAAGCCCGCTTTGACTGACGCACTGGAAGCCAACATCCATGCATTCATTCGTGAGATACCGGCCGATATGTGTGAAAGAGTATGCCAAAATTGGACTCAGCGGATGGGCTACCTGAGACGCAGCCGCGGTCAACATTTGCATGAAATTATCTTTAAACATTAAATTGCAAGGTTCAAACTATCGATTCAAATAAATATTTCATTCATTTTTTCGAATTTTTTGTGTTTTTTTTTTTTAAAAGTTCTAAACCTCTTAAAAAATCACCCGTTATAACAATATTTCGTTTTTTCCGCTAGGAATTCTTTTAAAAATCTTAATAATTGAGTTTAAAACAAATTGCTCTAGTGATGTTTTTAATTGCGATTATAGGTACTATAAGGCAAGTTTTGGATTCGTGCAAAAAAAAATTGGAGATAACAATCAAACATTATATTACGATGATAGAGAACACCAAAAAGTGGGTGGCACAATTCTGTCTGTCTGTCTGTTCGTCCACAGCCTAAACAGCTCGATCGATTTTCTTTAAACTTGGTACATAGTGGTTTTTGGTTATTATGCCCACAAGTTTTTTTTTCATTTTTTTTTAGAATCAAAAATAACGGTATTTGCCATACAATTTCTTTTAGCAATTTTACATAATCGTATTTTTCTCAAAAACGGCTCGACAACTTTTCTTAAAAAAAAATGCAATAAATTTATTTTAATAAAGGCTTTCTTTGGGTGGCAAACCATTTTTCAAAAATGGTAATTAATGGTAGGTACCTCCCAAAAAAACATTTTTTTAATTTTTGATTTTCTTCAAAACGGTACGACCGATTTCAATTATTTTTTTATACAGAAGCTTCCAAAAAATATAAATAGTTTAATGTACCAACATTTTTGAAAAAATATTTTTCGGATTATTAAAAAAATGTTTCAAAATTTTTTTTTGGAAAATCAAATATTTCGAAAACGACATGATCGATTTTTTTGAAACTCGATATTTAGTTTTTTAGTACTCTCTAAAATATTTTTAGAAAATTTTTTACATTTATGACAAAATAACGGTACCTTCCATACAAAAGCTAAAAAATCGCAAAGGAAAATATTTTTTTGCTTGAAAACGACTCCTACGATTTTGATTAAACTTTTTCCATAAACTAAAATTAGTACGGTCTACTATCAAAAATTATAAAATTTTACACTTAGCAACTATGTACCTATTAATAGAACCTGTCATAGAACGTATTTTTTTATTTTGAGTTTCCTCGTTATCGGCACAACGGACTTAGATGAATTTTTTTATATACAAATTTCAGATAAGATTAAATAATATTGCATATTAAAATTTTCAAATAAAAAGTTTTTGGATTTAAAAAAAAAAGTTTCAATTTTTTTTTTGAAAATTCGATATCTCAAAAACGGGTTGACAATTTTTTTTCAGATTTTGTTTTTATATACACATAAATATATACTTCAGATTTGCATACCAAATGTTGTAAGAATTTCATATTTAAGAAATTATTTTTTTTAAAAAACCGCTCCAACGATTTTAAATTTTTTTTCCCATACAATCAAATTTAATCAAGAATGAAGATGGCATTCTTTTTCTCCACCATCTCAAACTGTCAAAAGAGTTGTTTTAGCCAATTTAAATATCGTATTTCATGCTTCTCTACATTTTTCCCTCATAATTTCCATGTTTTTATATACAATTTTCTTAAATCCGCAGTGTCTTGAACATAAGAGCAAGTACGTGCGACCAAGTCGTGCATTTAATTTTTTTTCAATTAAAAAAAAAAACTCCTTATAATGTCAAAAGAAGTTTACAGATCCAACTTCAATAGATAGAAAACTTCATACATATTTCGTATGATCTCATGATTTTTTTATTTAAAAAAAATATTTAAATACCCCTACAAGTTTTACTAAAAATAGGTGGAATTTGACCTAATTAAAATTTCAATATTCAGTCAATCAAACTGTTTCTACATTCTATAAGTTGACCTTCTATTTATTTTTTTTTTTAACTTATAAACAAATTTTAAATATAAAACACAAATATTATAAGATCCTTGGTTAAAATTTATTGAATACACTTTGGGTAAATACTTAATATCCAATTTTTCCTCTACCTATTCATTTTTATTTATAAATTTCAAAAGAAAAATAATAAACAACAAACAACATTCCAGAACTAAAAATATATTTTTTGCAAAACGGAAAAAAGAGGTATTTTTTCGCACATCATTTAGTTTGCTCCATTATTGAGTCAATTTTGTCTGCATGGGGCTTTTTCGCATCGCAATACGAATGTCTCTATTTTTGGATACCGGGCCACATTTCGAAATACACACAATATATGAGATCACATTACATCAATCCTTATTCAGAGCAGTTTTAGCCAGGCAAAAGAATTTTTGGAATGTTCGTTGCATATATTTACTCCATGAAATCTAAGAACGAAAGTGGAATAAACAAATTGAGTAAACAAATAAAAAAAAGAAATACATTTAAAAAAATGTTGTCGAAGTGTTTGGTTTAGACGGGGTTTGATTGAAAAGTATAGGCATTATGTACCTCATCCATTCGATTAGGTGATTTGCAGCAACTTGTCTTTTCCGAAATAGTCAAAGTCACGTACAATTGCAAGTGCATGTTCGAAGCATTACTTTGCTGCAAGTAGGTATACGTTTTTGCTAGCACAGCTGGCTTAATAGATGTGCCACAGTGTCACCAAGTGCGACTGTTATTGACAACAAATAATATTGTTTAAAGAGCAAAGTTGTGCATTGCTGATGCATTGAATCAAGTTGCAAGTGGAAATATGTGTAATAAAGACCTTCTATGGGAAAGTGGATTTTCCATTTTTTGTTTGCGTCCACGTAAGGTACATAGGTATAGCCATTGGATTTTATTTTGTTTACATACAATTTTATTTGAGTCTTGCTTAGTAGATTTAACCTACTTTTGGTATTGGTTTAGTATAATTATGCAAGCTATAAAGACCGAGATTTCGCCAAAGAGAGCAATGAGGAAATTTTAAACTTCTTTCATTATAAGGTTTCAATAAATTTGATATATTTATTTAAAAAGATATTTTTAAGTGAGTTCTTGGGTTTGAAAATGACATGTCATCGTATTCTGTCAAAATGTCGTAAATCCAAATTGAAAATTTGCTTAGAAGACATTACAAAATCGCTTCGAAATATAAAAAAAAAAAAAAATGGTTCATATAGGCAAAGAGAAGCATGACAGCTACTAGGCATTGATATTTGAATTCAGTGATTTATTTCTTATCAGAAATAAATTAAAATGTCATTTATATAATAGTACTCATGAAGTTTTGACAGAAAGCCGACGATTAACATTTTTTTCAATTTAACACAGAAATAAACAACATTTTTCCTTTTTTTGTTTTGTAAGATACAAATTATTTTCTGGTAATTTTTCAAGATCTTTACAAAATTTTCTATTAGACTAGGTAAAGTTTCAAATTTAAATTCTACCAAAATAGCCGACTTGAAAACGGCATAAGTAAGTCATTTTGAAATTATAACCTGTCGTATGCATGTTCGAAGATGTTGGCACTAGCATATGAGTATAATCAAAGCCCTGGAGCCAACAAGAAGCAAGAGGTGCTTTATTAATGCCTAAGACAATGATAGCTGTGTTCCTTAAACTCTTCGCACCAATTAGGTTTAGGACTAAATGTCAATTTTTGAGAAGTGGGGGTAAAATGCTCTCAGAGAGAAGGAAAACGGCCATTGAAATTTGTTGTCCATAAGTCTTTTTTAAAATTCAATGAAAAACAAATTAGGAAAAAGTTTCTAGTTTTCTAATTGAATAGTTTTGAAATGAGTGAAAAAACTTTACACAGAAACAACTGGATTTTAAAAAGCAAATAAAACCATGAAATAAGAAATATTAGCCCTTTTTTTTTTTAGTGCATTTTTATCTTCGCTTAAAAAAAAGTAGCATGTAAATACAACAACAATTTGGTATAACTCCGTATTGTTGTTGTATTTAACATGCTACTTTTTTGTAAGCGAAGATAAAAATGCACTAAAAAACAGGGCTGTTATCTTTCAAAAAACATTTATTAATTTTTTCTTACGATGCACGGTTCGGCAGAAGATATTTTATAAAACGCGTTTTCCAAGATGTTGGCTGACGCTGGCTTCCCCTCGTTCCGACAACTTGGATTTACATTCAGGGGACATCCCTGAACATATTCCATCAAGAAAATCAGTTCAGTAATATATTGCAGACAAAAAGTACCCAGCTCTTGAGCTGGCCATACACGACCCAGCCATCCGATCCATTTGGATTGGTTGGATTTCAGATGGGCTGATGAAAATCAAAATGGATCAGTGGCCGATCCAGCCCACACACGACCGGTTTTGGATCGGCACAGGGCCATTTGGATCGGTGGCTCTGTCGTGTATGGTCAGCTTTGGCCTAAGTTATGAAACATGTAGTTGTTCTTCCACAATAAAAATACAATATAAAGGGTGTTTTTTTTAGACGTGTGGTTTTCAAGAAGAAATAAAACGCATATAACTTAATGTTTTATTTCGGTAATAAACTTGCACGATTTACAAAAGTTGTTCAGGAGTAAGTCTGTTCATTATGAAATGGCAAACCAAACTGAGCATCAATCAAGTGAACGTTGGCAAAAAGACCAACTCCGAAAAAAGTATTGCCAGATTGAAAACCACACGTCTAAAGAAACACCCTTAATAGGAAATACCAAAATATTTTCTTTTTTGTGTTTGTCGTTTTCTCAATATGACATACGAACACCTGGCATTTGACCACCAGTTCAAAACAGTCACATGGATTTTCTCGGACCAAATCTGGCAAGGAAAGGAAAGGAAATGTTTTATGCTTTCGTATGCAGTCTCGTTGGTCGGAAACTGACTAAATCTGGCGGTCTGAAACTGTTTAAAAGTAGCTAGAGAACATGGATAATGTTGACTGCATTATTTAAAAGTTCTATAGTACATATGCTTTAGGCCTTGCTTCGCAATATTATTACATTGAAAATGAATACAAACAGAAATGTTGAGTATGAAGTTAGAAGAACTTGGGAGTTGCTGCCGAACTAATTTCTGAGTTCTGGAAGATAGGTTTTCGAACACACTATACACCGACTAACAAGTTATCTTCCAGTTGTTCTTCCGTTTTTGTACACTATTTGTGGCTTCATCGTGTAAATAGTTTAAAATCTGACAGTGTTTTGACACAAAAGAAAATGGAAATGCATCTGACATTTAATGTTGCTGTTATGCTGTTGTCATATCTAGTGTCCTTAGATTGCTAGAGAAAGCACCATTTTTTCCAATTTTTAATGCAAAAAAAAGGAAATGAAGGACAGCCTTAAAAGAGGGGGAAACAAATTCAAAAAGGGGTCACAAACCAATGAAACATTTTTAAAACACAAGTTATTTGAAATTGAACATTGAACGTATTCACATTGCAAAATAATTTCGAAGATAATTAAAAAAAATATCAAACTGAACGTGTTAATTTTTATATGGATCATGTTAGAAAACAGCCCATGTAGTGTTTTACTTGAAATTTTACTGATCTGAATACTTTCATATGTTTTCAAATTTGATCGTTGAAATTGGAAAACTCATACTTTAGGCCAAGAGATTGTACTTTTTTTCTGTAATTTATTACTGAACTTATTTTTTCTTTAATGTAATATGTTCAGGGGTGTTTCCAAATGTAGGTATCTAAATGTATCTAAAAGAAGTCCAAGTTAGATGGACGGGGGAAAAAAGTTTTATCAAATATCTCGTGAACCGTGTATCGTACGGAAAAAAATAAAAAAAAAATTTGACAAATCTTTTATTTGATTTTTTTAAATCAAGTTGGTTTCGTGAAAAGTTTTTGAAAAATTAAATTTTAAAGTCATAGATGTTGTTTTAGCTGGAGCTTATCATATTGAAACTTCATGAGGTAAACTCCAGATTTGTCTAGCCACAGCTTCAACAACATCTACGAATATGCCCGCAATATATTTTTGAAAACAATCAATTTTGAAAAAAATCACAATTTTTTTTAAAAGTAACTTTAAAATTTAATTTCTCAAAATCTCTTTTCGAAAACAACTTATTAAGAAACAAATTTTTTTGTTTACTATTTTTGTCGTACACTGCACGGTTAACGGGATATTTGATAAAACGCGTGTTCCTAGATGGCTAGTCGTGTGAAGTTGGCATAACAATTTTAAGCTAGATCAATGGGACCCACCATGGCAGGAATTTGCAGTTTTGTTTGCATTTTGTATGCATTTCTATTCCGGATTTTGCAGTTCAACAAATAGTGGGTGTAACCCACTGAACTGCCAACTTCACTGTTAAGTTAGCAGTACATGTCCTTTTCTCAGCAATTGGTTAGCTATGAATCTGAAATAAAGCTCTGAACTTGCTGTTACATTTCCATTTAAAGAAATATTAGTGTCCAAATTTTGAAGTTCAAATTAAAAAAAAAGCCGAATAAATTAATTTTTCACTGGTAACTTAACTGTGAAGTTAGCAGTAGCTACTTACCTATCCTTTTCTCAGCAACTGAGTTAGTTAAAAAATTGCAGTAAGTGTCCAAATTTGCAGTTTTTTATGTAGGTACTTCAAGAAAAAATTCAGTTCAAATCTTGAAGTCCAAATTTGGCAAAACAAATCTAAAAATTCACTTTGTTAATTTCACAGTGAAGTTAAATTCTTCAAAATTTAAACTGACTTTTTTCTTGAAGTACATACAAAACTGCAAATTCGGGCCCTAACTGCAGTTTTATATCTAGCTCTGTTGCTGAGAAAAGGATATGTTCTGCTAACTTCACAGTGAAGTTTATAGGGAAAAATTAATTTATTCAATCAGTATATATGTTCAAAATTAGGGATTTTATTAGAAAGAAATTGTATTGTTATTATAATTTTTGAAATTTAAAATTCTGAGATGATACTAAAACCCAAAGCCGATTCGTCGGTGTAGGGTGAATAACAGCTAAGTTATTTTTTTTTGGTAATGTTTTCAAAATTACAAAACGATATGCTTCTACAATCCTTTACTTTTTTTTTTAGCAATTTTCAAAATAATCTATTATAATCTATTTTCAAAATAATCTATTCACTTAAACTTTTTTAAATTCAGAAAAGAGTTTCTTAAAAGGTGAGACTAATATTACTGCTTTTATAAACCTAGGAAAGTATGAAATTCCTTCTTAAAAAAAAAACTCAAAAAAAAAAAACAATTCCAGGAAAACGTGTGCTTCTGTGTTTGTTTATCCCTGCATATAGCTTATAGCCCTGTATATGAGTATTTTAAAGTATCTCAAAATCAAAACCAATTTATTTCTATATATTTTATAAATATCAAACTTTTTGTTCTTAATGTTAATTTTTTGTTCTTCTTTGCTAATTATTTTAAAAGTATTCATAACCATAATTTTTTTTTTAAATATTCAGTTACCTTAAATTGTTTACAATTGTATAGTTTCCATTTAAATGTTTAGTGTAAAATAAATTGAATTATTTTCATAATTCTACTTAATGAAAAAATAAACCATGAACTTACTAATAAATCTTTCTGCAAGCAAATTAAATAAAAGTACCTACATTTAAAATTATCATGAATTCTTTGTGAGCTCATTGCTCTCTCTTTCCCTTTTAACTTGTTTTTATATATATTTCTATCTTTTTTTCTTTCTCATTTTCTGAATTTAAATAATTCTATGTTTCTTTCCAACTCATCTCAACACATGTTTTTACTGAAAACACCTGTTTGAATAGTCATATGTTTTTAATTATCGAAACAAGAATGTTTATGAGAGCATTTTAAGGATAATAATTCGAAAGTTCTCTTTTTCGAAAAAGGGAAATTTTTGGGAGAGTTTGGGATTTTTTTAGAGATTACTATTGTTTCAACTCTCTATTCCTCTCCTTCTCTCTTTCTCTTCACATTCTCTTTCTCTCAATTAATATTTAGCTCTCTTTCTCTTCCGTTCTCTCTCTTTTTCTTAATCTCCCTCTCTTCATGTCTGCCACCATCTCTCTCAATATCGCTCATCTTTTTTTCAGCTGATTTAGTTAAAGATCATTATTTCTCTGAGAATTTATTTATGAAAATTTTCATATTTTTTATTTTGAAAATTGGCTTTTTTGAGATGCACTTTCGATTTCTAATTATATCCCTAACCTAATACTACTTTGGTATTTTTCTTTTTATAAATAGAAGATACATATGGGTGAATCAGAGTGTTTATATTTTTATTTTTTTGTATCTATGAATAATGGGATGTGTCAGCGAAATTTTTTTCGATGGATTTATTTTAAGAAGTGTCATTTAAAATTCTTTTTTTGAATAAGTTTGTCATGAAATTTGATACTTCCTTATATTTTTGAGAATACGGAAGTTTTTTTGAAAAGAATTATTTAACAAATGAATACATTATGTTTGAAGTGATTTTTTTTGTAGGTAGGTAGTGCACGCTGCATGGTAAATATGTATTTTATAATGGTATGCAATAATCTATTTTAATTTTGAAAAATCGAAAATCATTATTTTCTACATATTTTGATATTTTATTGATAAAAAATATAGTTTGATAATATAATCAACACCATGTTTTATAATAATGCTTCGAATTAGATGTTTATACAAAAATTTTGATAGCAACAAACAGGAAGTAGGTGTGTATGTTCAATGTGCATAAATGGTGAATTATGATAAATGAATTAAAAAATATACAATAAATATAGATATGTATAAAGGTCAAAATAGGTAGGTAATGCTGTTCAAATAATGACTGTATTAATCATCATTGAAAAATGCATAAATAAAACATATCGTGACAGCATTAAAATTATTGTATATTTGAAAAGTTCTAATAGTCCGAAAAACAGAGGTCTTATCCATCCAAAAAATGGTATGATGCGGTGTGATAGTCCACTGAAATGTAGATAATAGAATTTTGGCCGAACCTTGCATTTTGGGTAGGACAATTTGTTTTCTCTTGATGTGTAGGGAAGCTCAGTGAGAGTATGAGACCCGATTTTCGAAGTTGAAAGGCCCCCATTTGGCCGCAATGTTTAAAAATGGGTAGAAAAGGGCTTGCACGATATCATTGAAAACCGTTAGTTTTACAAAAAAAAATTAACTTTTCTTATAGAAACCGTAAACATTGAATTAATTTCTGAACAAGAAAACTACGATTTTTGAATATTTTCATTTAATTAATTAAAGTGGATAGAAGAATTGGAGCTTAAAAAATAATACCTACTGCTGCTGATGTTTATGCATTACCTAACTTCCAACTCTATTTTAAAAGCAATGAACATGTACCTAAAACAAAACAATGAAGATTTAATGTATAACTGTGCAAAACATAGCTTTTGTTTCTATTTTGATGACACTTTTGATTAGAAATAAAACTTAAGAAGAGGATTTAAGCATTTAACTAAAAGAAATTAAAATTATGGGCTGCGAACATTCAAACGAACATATTCTTGATGCTTTTATGCTCTGCATTGAATACCAAACCAATTTCCATGAAACTTTGTTCCCCCAAAAAATACAACAAAATAAAAGAATCCCGAATCAATTCCATTAAGAATATATAGAAAACAATAAGTACCTCATATTTTGAAGACTGAAAACTGATGAAAATATTAAAAGCACAGCTGATAAGTGCATATAGCTTAACGGATAATACAATGAACTTATTTTGGCACTTGCTGGACACCTACTACAGTGGGGCCCATTGACAATAATCGTAGTTTTTATTATTTTTAACTATTTTTAAATACGTATGCATTGTTCTAAGAGCAATACTTGACAACATTGCATGCTTCCATCTTCCGGTCTTGATCCGAAAGATATGGCGGGTCTTGTGAACGATTGATTTTATTATCAAAAAGTCTGTGGCCTGCAATAGCCTAGTCAATTTCCAGATCTCAATCCTATTGCGAACTGGTGAGCTTAAGAAAAAATTACGCTGTCAGAATTTTTCAAATGGGAAAACAATTTTGATAAGCCCTTAGAAAAAGGTGGCATTTTGGCAGCATTTTGGACTCAAAGCCACGCCCACTCCAAAAAGTTTTGGATACTAATGGATGATACTCAGGTTATTAAATCAAGTAAACTGATGAACGAAATTCAAAACAAAAATATTTATAAAACCCGTAATAATTGATACTTGAGGTGTATGCACCTGTTTTTTGTGCAAGCGCTAAGTCTAAAATCTGCAGTTTTTGCAATCTATATTTATAATGTCACTATTTTGAAAACCATTAGATTTGCCATATTTAGTAATTTTGTTATTTTTATCAATATCCCTTTAAAAATAACAACTTACTTGAAGAAAATATAAACAAAATTAAAAAAACAAAAAAAAAATAAATGCATCTATTTTTTTTTGTCCATCTGTGCAAATGTTAATTTTTTCTTAGGAAATTTTGTTAAATAGTCGTCGTCGTGTTAAGGCATTTCATCTTCAAGGAGTGATACTGGAGAATAAGGGGAACAAGTTTTCTTAGAAATGTTAAAGAAACGACATCTCACAAACTTTGTTCCCTCAAAAAATAAGCAGACCAATTCGAAAAAAAATGAGATATATATTGGGTGGAACCCTGATCATGTTTTTAAGGCTACTGACATATCATAGATCTTATTTTTCCTAACCAGCTGCCCGCAGACCAATAGATATTAATGGAAAAAAATGTGTTAATAATGTCAGTTAGTCTAACTTTAGTCAATTTAAGATAATCATGTTGGAACGTGCAATATTTCAATTCTTGAAGGTCAGGAACTTATCACATTTATTTTCAGGCACTTGTGAACCAAGTCAACAAATATCTATTTGCAGATCAAATAGTCAATGGATTCACAATTTGGTTAAGTGTCTTGCGTATGAGCTGATGCGAATAGCGAACTACGAATTGCGAATGGTCGTAGATTTTGACATTTCATTCACACGAACAATTTCCTTGGTCACTGATAGATGCAAATTGCCATAAAATATAAACCAGTGAAATGGGAGCTACTTTAAATTCGATGCAAATGTTTCATTCGCTGCTTTTGAAAGTCACGTAGAAAATATAAATAAATACAATTTAAACTTATTTAAAACCAATCGTTTATTCATTCATCGTAAAAATATGAAACAAAAAATTCAAATCAATTCCAGGTTAAGGAGATGATGATGGTGTAAGATTCAAACACTGAAATAATTCAGAAAGAAGAAAGAATTGTGAAAAGACTAAACTAAACTTGATAAATTCAATAAAAAGTTTGAGTGATCTAAATTGAATTTAATTCATTTCCTCCAGACCAAGAAAGTAAAAAACGCCTTATTCTCAGTTCACTTTGTCAACAAAAATTCGTTCCTATTCTCGTTTTCTGTCTTATTATTTTCCGTGCAGTTCATTTTGCATTTAAAAAACTTGCACCGGTAATTATAAACGCAAATGAAACATGAACTATCTTTATGCAATGAGTTAAGTGTCAAATCTTATCAACAAATACAAATTCAAGATAGTGAACTTAACTCACCAAAGTAGGTAAAATTATTCAATATAAATTGATGTATAATTTGCAGCATGCACTGTAATTGTGTGGATTTCCATTTACACACAAACCCCACTTAATCACCAAAGTAGGTAAAACGAGTAATTAAGTTAAAAAGACTTCGGTCATTGTTGCCAAAAACTAGAGATAAAAGGACAAAGACGCTTGTGACACATGCTAATTACAAACTCAAATGAGAGAGTGTGTGTGCAAAAGTTCACATTTAGTCAGAAAGTACATATCTGTGCAGTTCAATAAATACTCTCTGGTAACAGCAGAGTTCTTGTTGATTGTAGTAGACTTTCGTTAAGATTTGAAACTTAACGTGGATTAGCAGATTATTTTTATTTATATGTATATCATTTTAATTCGTGAACTAATTCTTTATCAATGTTTCAGCTAGTTTGTGAATTAGAAGATATCTGAGCACTTTTAACTAAAAATTATCTTATCAGTAGTACCTCGTGGCTTGATGGTTAGTGCGTAGGACTGTCATGCCGAAGGTGTGGGTTCAATTCCCAGCCGTGCCACCTAAAAACAGAAATGTTTTATTCGAGGTACTGCCTCTTGCGAGCAACTGACAAATCCTCCAAGAGTATACTTGTCATGAAAAAGTGCTTCTCATTTAGCCGTTCGGACTCGGCAAAGAACTGTAGGTCCCCTCCATTCCTGCCAAAAAACACGCACACAGGAATGGTTGTGAGTCACTAGGCCCTGGTTCTCCATGAGCTGTTGCGCCACCCAATTTATTTTATTTATTATCTTAAAAAAAAAAAAATAGGCAACCAAAAAAAAAAAAAAAGAAATACCAAGCCGGAGGTATTTAGTCAAAAATCTAAAACGCTGTCGTATTAATTTTAGTTACGAAATTAAATCAAAATTTGGATAGTCATTTCAGAGAACATTTCAAAACTACATAACGAGATCTTGATATGGGCACTGATATCACTTTGAAATTAACTAAAACAACTTAGATTGGGGCCTTAAAATGGAAAACAATTATATTTTGGATGCAAAAATCATTTGCATGAAAATAGTGCCAGAGGTGAAAATATTTTATTCACAACACTTTTTCGCATGCAAAACAATTGCCGGTTCATTAATTTGCATGACATTCCATGACAGCAATGGTTTGTTATATTGCATGAAACTGTAAACGGTAAATAATTTTGTATTTCACCTCAATAATTTTTGACATGCGAAATTATGTGCACAGATTTTTTTTTTTTGCAAATGGAAACTGTAAACTAGGCTTGACGTGTAAACCGACCATATGCAAACAAATTTTGTATTCACCACACACTATTTTCTTGCATGCAAAATATTTGCCGGTTAATTGTTTTATATGACATTCCATGACAGCAATCGTGCAAAAAATAATTTTGTATTTTACCTCAACAATTTTTAACATGTGAAAATATTTGCATAGATTTTTTTTCGCACGAGGATTGTAAACTAGGCTTGAAGCTAAATGTTGAGGTAGAAACAAAAACATGCAGAAGCCCAACAGGACATACATAAGTGTATTGAAAAACCACTTCTAACCCTTAACAAATTGCATTAAGAGGAATGTATATAGCTGTTGTTGAATTAAAATTGAACCATTAAATTCTTGAAAAGTGAAATCAAATGCCTGAAGATTTTTGAATTTTTGATATATATGAGAAAGTTTTTTTTTGTCAAGATTTTTTAGAAAACAAAAATCCTTTTTAGGGAATTAAAAAGACAAGGAACTCTTAACCTGTATTTTTTTTTAATACAAATCAAAATGGAATGACAAAACTAAAATAAATCTATTAGTATTATCCTGTCCTGACTTATAGAAACAAATATTATGTGTCGCTAAAATAAAAACATCAACTTCAGCAATTTACATATTTAATTAAAAAAATCCATCATCTAGAAAAATCTTTTCAAATAAAAATTAAATTTAAAGATGATTTTTTGTATACAAAAATAATTCCTTCAACATTAATCATTTGAGAAAAATAAATTTGATTCCTGTCCACCAACACCTACATATAGCGTGGGTGACATATTTGTTGGCATCTACTATTTATTTTATGAATCAATTGTTGATTTATGAAGCTTTTAGTGGGACTATAAATCTCCGGAATTGTTTTCTTTTAATTTTTATTGCTGTTTAAAAAAAAAAATTAGGAAAAATTAATTCAGAAAATAACAACCAAAAAATGTCGTATTTTTTTTTCAACTCAATTTGGCTTTTCAAAATATATTCTGTTTTTCGGAAGCATATCAAAAAAGTTAACTTAAATTAACTGACCAAAATAGATGGGTCAACTCTCAAGCTAGGAGGGAGATCCCCTTACAATTAGGTTTCAAAAAAACAATAATTGCATCTATTTTATGTTTCTTTGAACTGTCGTTTTTGACTTTCGTTTAAATTGACTTCGAAAATGTTTTTTATTCCAAAATTCGAATGAACTTTAAAGGAATTATTCCATATGATAGAAGTTGCCAAAGGAAAAATAAATTCCAAAAAATAATACCTTATCTAAAATCCTATGAATTAAAAAAGAAATAATTGAAAAAAAACCTCGATTCATCAAATACAAAATTCCCACATTTGAAAATAATAAAAAATTGTGCTGGAATTTCACTTCATAGTTAAGGAAGCACCATAGGAATACTCATTTGCATCTTTCAAAACATTGTGAAATACTTATTTTATAGTATTAAATTGCCTTGCAGCTCATAAAAACTTCACTCAACAATTAAAAAAGAAATTGCGTGGGTGTGCTAATATTCAAGCACTCTCATCCACATTTACAATATAACACACAACAAATAAAAAAAAATAATCAGAACAAAATTCTTGGATAGCTTCCAATAAAATAAAAACACAGAACTAGATTTTTCTCAAAAAATATGTTCATTTTCTATATGTAAATTATTTTGCATCAACCGTTATTTTTATGCTAAATTATTTTCTTAAGAACAATCTAGAGATGTGTGATGATTTGCAAAAGATGAGTAATAAGTAGTGTATTTTTCTGAACCTGTCATTTTGAATATTATTACTTTTGCACTAGAACCCAATAAAAATTCGCTTGAACTGAGTTTTCTCGTAAAATTAATTTATTTTTGAATAAAATCCTTTTCTACAAATACAAATCCTTCAAAGTCCCTGCGAAAAATCATTTTCATTCTAAATATTTTGAAAGGAAATAATGTTAGAAGGCAAAATTGTTTGCATATAATTTTTAAAACCCTTTGATTTCTATTGAGGTTTGCAGAAAACCGGCCTTAAGTCTTAAATTTGAACTGATATATGAATCAGACATTGATTTCTCTGTAAATGTATAGACAAACATGTTCAAATTCTAAGCCAAGGAAGTTTTTTGAATTATCCCATGTGTCAAAAACTATCGTTTCTAACCTCAAATTGTTAATCAAACTCTCAAATTTTACATATTTTAAGCTACAGGACATTATAAGAAACATCTTCCAGAAGCCTTGGACTAACAAAAATTCTCCTAACGGTAATTTTTTGAAAGATTTAAAGAAATAACTGACCTCTCTGCTGAGTTGTAACTTGACTCCTTTGAACATGATGTTCGGTGCGGCTAAAACTTTGCTGCTGCTGAGTTGACGATGAAACTTGTTGAGAAAATTGTTGTTGTTGTTCTTGAGTGATAAATTGTTGAGATTGCTGCTGCTGCTGTTGCTGCAACGCACCCTGTTGGTACGGATTTGAATTTTGTCGTTGCATTATGTAACACTATACACCATCAAAGAGGGCGTGCTCCCACTTTACAATAATAAAAATTTCTTTTTTATAATTTTTTTTTTTTATTTCCACTTAAAATTCGATATCACGAAATAAAAAATAGAAATATTCACACACTGGATGGCTATCTCACTTTATCTTTCTTGAATTTGGCTTTTAGAATTTCAATTTCCGAACACACTATATTGAATTTTCTCACACAATTTTTCTCTGCTTTGCTATTTTTAAACCACTGAACTTTTTTTTTTCTTCTTCTTCTTCTATTCTATTTTCGAAGAATTATTCAATCACTAAAAATATAAAAGAAAAATGGACAAAATTGTAGAAAAATCGACGAAAAAAATTAATTATCCTTTGGTCAGAGGTATCCTGACGATGAATTTTTAAAATATTCGTTAAAAAATCTTCTAAAAAGTAGTTGAAAACTGCGATTATCCTTTCGCAAGGGGGTTTTCAAGCTATTTTTAGAAAATTAGCTCAGCGCCAAGTCGTTACGAAAATGATGAAAAATTTTTAAATTCTATATGTAAAAGAAGAAAATTTTCACAAAATCGTTACGAAATAGCTGATTTGGTCGAAGAAATCGCGATAAACCGTTAGATTCGTTGAATTCGCCGTTAATTCTTACCGAAAATTTAATAATTTTAACTATTTTTCTATAGAAAATCTATCTTTTTTTAACTCTATGTACTTTTTACTTATATGTTTAAAAATAAAAAAATTGTTTCAAGTCAAAATCCCCGAGACTGAAACCAAGACGTCGATCGTTTTTGAGGTGCGAGCGAAGAATGAAATAAAAGTGATCTGAGGTGATCGTTATAGCCAGAAAAGTTGGATTTCTCTCTTGGCGACGGCGGCGATGATGATGATGACGATGATGATGATGTTGTTTTCTGTGGGAAAATGTATCTCACAGATGTGAAAATCCAATAGATTTTGTGTATTGGATGAATATTTCTGTGCCTCACCGTAGATCAGTGTAGAGGCAAAGACGCGATCGGCGCGCAGTGGGGGGATGTGAACGAACCGATGCCGATGTTTCGATAGACTGCAAGGATCGGCTCTAGCTCTCTCGGCGAGAAGGCAAGTTTCTCGCCGGGCTAAAAATAAGTAAGGGATTTATTTTTGGGATTGATTTTCCATCTTGTGTGATGAGGATGAGGAATGTTTTGTCTTTTTGTTCTCAACTTCTTGGTGCGATGATCATGATGATGAAGATGATGCTTCATGGTTCTTCATGAAAAATATTTTTATCTTGGTGTTTCATTTGCAGTGAAAAACATATAAAAATTAGTGCTGTCTATTTATACAGATACATTTTTTTTCAATTTGTTTTAATTCATTAAATGCGTGTGCTGATTGCGGCGAAAATTTGCGAACCTCTGTAAGTTTTTAGTAGAACAATAATATTAGGAAATTGTGGGTTCGGTGCCAATTTTGTTGTTTCAATGTAAACGAATGGGACACACGACACTTTGTATTTTTGGGTGCACTAGTTTTTTGAATTTATGCTGTAGACTATAGGTAATGAAAATTTAAATTCATCACAGAAATCAAGGGAATTTAAAAATGCGTACGAATAGTTTGTTTTTGTTTCTTTCAGAGATATTTTTGTTAGAAGTTAGAACATTGTCATTGGTCTTTAAAGCGTGACGGTTGATTTAATTAAATTGATTCTAAATAGTTTCGTCACATTTAAAATTAGACTGTGTGATTACAGGTAGTGATTTAGTGCTTGCATTATACAATGCAGGGTTGGGTCTTGTAGGTTTTAAGAAAGATGACTTGAGCATCACGATATACAGATGTAGATAAGCTTATATAGGAACGATGAAACAAAAATCACATCGAACCTTAGAGCCCAAACGGAAGTATCTAAGAAATTGAAAATTAGCCATAGGTAAAACTTGAACTTTATGCTGTGGCTTATATAGAAAACTGAATTGATGCATTTTCTTGTACTACTTTTTTGACGTGTAAATAAGAGGTCCTATATGATTTTTAATGTTGTTTTTTGTTAACTTTTCCTGCTTAAATTTGTTTTTATAAAATGTTCTTAAACTATCCATTTCTATAGAAAATTTTGAACAAAAAGTTATAGAAGTTAAATTGTCAAAGTTGGCTTAGTTTCCGGGTTATAACAAAAATACTGAAAAGTGCCCAGTATGACCATTCTCTCAAAAACGCAAGGGAGAATTTAGTAGCATTTGAATGAAAATCACTTATTTATGACAAGTATACTCTTGGAGGATTTGTCAGTTCCTCGCAAGAGACAGTACCTCGGATAAAACATCTCTGTTTTTAGGTGACATGGCAGCGGCTGTGAATCGAATCCAGACCTGACAGTCCAACGCACCTACCATTATGGCATGAGGTACTACAAATAAAACTTTATTTTATTATTTTTATTTTATATTTTATTTAATTACTTTAAACGAGCTTATCTTGTATATGTTTTTCAGTTTTTCAGTTTGGTGTCTAAAAAATTGCTTGAAGCTATACGTCGCCAAATGCCATTCAATCACTTTTTCACGAAAACGTATCAAATCTCCTACCCGCTTCTACTTGCTCCATAATCATCCTATATCCATCGTTGATAATATTCGCGACCTTGGCATTTTAAGTGACCCTGAGATTAATTTTCTCACTCACATAGACTATATCATTCTCAGAGCAAACTCAGCGCTCGGTTTCGTCAAAAGATGGTCCAAAGAATTCTCCAACCCCTATGTTACCCGGTCTTTATATTATATCATTTGTTTATCCTCTCCTAGAATACGCCTCTCAAGTTTGGTCTCCTTACCAACTTATTCACATTTCCAGAATTGAGAGCATCCAGCGTCGTTTTTTACGATTTGCTCTTCGAGGTCTATCGTGGAACAATCTGCTGATTCTGCTCGTATGCTGCCAGCTGTTAATTCAAACATGTGCTCCTTCGACTTTAACCTAAGTACTCCTTCCTTAAAACACCGACTTTTGAACCGTTCAACGCCTCATGAACCTTAGCTTAAGTTCTTAGTTTTTAAGTTAGATATAGAATAAGCTTGTATTAAGCCGAATAAATGGGGGTTTTTCCCCCACCAAAATTACATACCTACATATATATAATTGGGTACTCGAAAACGGCTCCTACGTTTTGGATAAAATGTTCAGAGTTTTTTGCTATGACTGAGAAAAAAATATAAAAATTAGATTTTTTAAAATCCGCCCTCTGCATGGCCCCATTTTCTTATTTCTTGGTTTCTCAAAAGCGCTATATTTCTCGGAAACGATTTAAATTTTCAGTGTTTCATCTACTAAGAAAGACAAAAATCGAAAAATATTTTCAAGAAAATCCGCCTACTGCCACGCCCATTTTTATCATTTATTAGTTTCTGAGAAATGGCGCCAACGATTTCGATGCAATTTTCAAAATTTGTTTGTATGAGCAAGAAAAAAAAAATTGAAAGTAATTTTAGCAAAATTCGCCTCCTGACACGCCCACTTTTCAAATTTTTTGATTTCTCAAAGAGGAATAGACTTAGAAAGATGACATTTTCAGAGTTTGTTCTTATGAGAATGAAAAGAAATTGAAATTCAGTAAAACCTACCCACTGCCACGCCCACTTCTATTATGTCTTGGTTTTAAGAGTTTATTCACATTAAGAGGAAAATAATTTAATGTATATTTGGAAATAATGTCCAATGCCACGCCCACTTTTATTATTTATTTGTTTCTTGGAAATGGATCCAACGATTTGATTGAAATTTTCGGAGTAACTCTGTGTGAGCAAGTCAATAATTTAGAGCAATATCTTAGTAAAATTTGCCTCTGGCCACGCTCAATTTTCTTTTTTCTCGACATCTCAGATAAGATAATATCGATTAAGATGATATGTTTAGAGTTCGTTATTATTATAGCAAAAAAGCTTAAGAGCAGTTTTAGTTAAATCCACCCACTACCACGCTCACTTTTATTATTTTAAAGTTTCTCGGAACCACCTCTAATGATAAAATGAGATTTTCAGAGTTTCTTTGAGATAGAAGGACTTTGAAAGGTTATTTTATTAAATCCAGTCTACTGTCACGCCCACTTTCCTAAATTCTTGATATCTCGAAAAAAATAAAAAAGCTTTGCCAAACGAAGCATGGTCGCCCAGGTACTTATTATAATATTTGAAATATTAAGTAATAACACAAAATAAATGGGTTTTGTACATGTATATGTGTAATTGTACATATTTAAAAACACAAACATATTTATTTGAACATTTTGGTAGGTACACATACTATCTATTTCTTAGAAGGTTCTGCATAAAAAAATATATATTACAATCATTTATACCTTTTTCGAAAATCAAAAAATGCTTCCTTTGGGTGGTAGCATTAACAACCATTTTTTGAAAAAGGGTTTTCCACTTGCACCCAACAGTAGCCTTTACGAAAAGTTATTTATTGGATTTTTTCAAGAATAAGATCTTGTAAAATAGATACAAAATTTATATGGCAAATACCGTAATCTTTGATTCTAAAAATAAAATTAAAAAATGTATGGGGAAATTACCACTAAACGCTTTGTTCAAAATTTAAAGAAAATCCACCCAGCTGTTTTCGCTGTAGCCGAACTGACAGTCAGACTTCCGCAAGTAAAAATTATGTAGCCCTATTAGTAGAAAGTTGTAAAGGATATAGGTAATTTAAAAGCTAACTTTCAGTTGCCAAAAAATTATCGACTTTGAAGTAAGGTTCTACGGTTTGAAAAGTTTTTTGACACGCATCTATCAGAAATATCTGTCCAACTAATGGAGAGTTAGCTTATCAAAGCTTTTGAGCTAAATCAAAGTTAACACTGTATACAAATTGACTGAAAAACATGTTTGAGGGGCAATCATGATAATTTAAAGGCGATATCAGCCATATGATATAATTGTGGTTTTCTTACGTTCTTCATCTGGCCTAATTTTGGGCTACTTCTTAAATCATTTGAGAATCTATCACAACAATAACGCACTTAGTATTAGTTTTCTAAATAGCTTGCATACAGCACCGTTCTTCTGGAATGACATTCATATCTTCAATATCGTCCATATAGTATTAGAAGATAAAAAGACAGCTTTTGGAGATATTCTAATCTTATAATACAAAAATATCTTTTTTTCTCCATTTGTTACACAAAGATTAATCCTTATTGAAATTATATAATTTTTGTTTTACTTGCGATTGAAGGTACTATAAGGCAAGTTTTGGATTCGTGCAAAAAAAATTTTTGAGATAACAATCAAACATGATATTAGATGATAGAGAACACCAAAAAAGTGGGTGGCACAATTCTGTCTGTTCGTCTACAGCCTAAACGGCTAGATCGATTTTCTTCAAACTTGGTACATAGTGGTTTTTGGTGATTTTTTTTCATTTTTTTTTAGAACCAAAAATAACGGTGCCGGCCATACAATTTCTTTAGCAATTTTACATAATCGTATTTTTCTTAAAAACGGCTCGACAACTTTTCTTGAAAAAAATGCAATCAATTTATTTTAGGAAAGGCTTTCTTTGGGTGGAAAACCATTTTTCAAAAATGGTTATTAGTGGTACCTTCCAAGGAACCATTTTTTTAATTTTTGATTTTCTTCAAAACGGTACGACCGATTTCAAATATTTTGTTTTATACAGAAGCTTCCAAAAAATATAAATAGTTTTGCGTAGGTACCTTAATTTTTGAAAAAAATATTTTTTGGATTTTTAAAAAATATTTACAATTTTTTTTTGTAAAATCAAATATTTCGAAAACGACATGATCGATTTTTTTTAAACTCGATATTTAAGAGTTTTTTTAGTACTCTCTAGAAAATTTGTAGAGAAAATTTTACATTTATGAAAAAATAAAGGTACCTTCCATACAAAAGTTAAAAAACCGCAAAAGGAAAATTATTTTTTGCTTGAAAACGACTCCTAAGATTTTGATTAAACTTTTTCCATTGTACTAAAATTAGTACGATCTACTACCAAAAATTATAAAATTTTACACTTAGCAACTATAAATAGTACCTGTCATAGAACGTTTTTTTTATTTTGAATTTTCTCGTTATCGGCTAAACGGATTTAGATGAATTTTTTAATATACAAATTTCAGATAAGATTGAATAAATTGCATATCGAAATTTTCAAAAAAAAAGTTTTGGATTTTTTAAAAAAGTTTCAATTTTTTTTTTGAAAATTCGATATCTCAAAAACGGGTTGACAATTTTTTTTCAAATTTTGTGTTTATATGCACATCAATACATACTTAAGACTGTTTTAAGAATTTTATATATGCAAAATTAATTTTTTTAAAAACTGCTCCAACGATTTTAGATTTTTGTTTCCTATAAAATCATATTCGATCAAGAATTAAGATGGCATTCTTTTTTTTCACCTCAAACTGTCAAAAGAGTTGTTTTAGCCAATCTAAATGTCGTATTTCATGCTTCTCTACATTTTTCTCTCATAGCTCCATGTTTTTATATACAATTTTCTTAAACCCACAGTGTCTTGAACATAAGAGCAAGTTCGTGCGACCCAGTCGTGCATTTTATTTAAATTGTAAAACAAAATGTTGGGCTTGTTTCCTTTGTTCCTTTAATTTGTTTGTAAGACTTTGATCATTTGGTGTGATAATCGGTCAGATGAATCAAAAATGTATGACACAATTGGGTTGAACATATGGGCCAATTTGCCCATTCTCCTTTCTAAGTCGTCATTATGTATTGATTGATATTTTTGAATTAAGACAAAAGTATCATTTTCATTAAAAAATAAATACCTTTCTCATATGCAAAACAAATCTGTGCAACCAAAAAAATTATATCAAGAGCTGAATAAACATATGTATTTTTTGACCAATACACTTCGAAAAAATCGAAAACTAAAATCCGGTACGATCAGGCTTACTTTAAACTTTTTTTTATCGTATTTGCTTGGTCTAAAAATGACACCCAAGATTTTTGATTATAAGAATAAGAACAATATATTGATTTGAAGAGAAATATACATGCACATTAGTTTCCAATTATTAAATGCACAAGTACACAAATAAACTGAGTTAAATTTCTTCAAATCTCAGAAATACTAAGTAAGTAAAATAAGTTCTTTATAATAAAATAAAATTGTCACGTGATTTCAGAATGACAAGTAATCATACAGTAGCTGCAAAACACTTTTAATATTGCAAAAAAAAAATAAAACAAAAAAAATAAAATTAAAATAAAGCCAAACTTTTTGTATTCTTAAAATGAGCTTGGCTTTGGCTCCCAAAAAATCATAGCGAAGCTGTGTTGAAACAAGAATTTTTAGCTTATTGAAAACGAGTTCAAAATAAGATTTTTGCACTTGTCTTTAGAGTTTCCGAGCTTACCAGACTTTCATCAACTTAAAGGCTTCTTTTGTCTATGTTTTACTTGATTTTAGCTCGTTATATCTGAGTGTAGGTACATTTGATTAACTAAAAAAAAAGATGACCCCTTTAAAAAGAAATATTTGCAAACAAATATTAAAACGAGAAACATGAAGCTACTGAATGCTTTTTGTTTCATCTAATTATGACCAAAACAGAGATACAATTTTCAAAAAACACTAAAAAATCATTTTATTTTGTTGTCTAGACTAGGCTACTTTACTCGCTAGAATTCCATCACTAGGACAAGCAATAATTCAAAGTTTGAAGATTATAAAATTTTAACAAAATCTCTGAACAAGAAAATATAATTACCTTTCCAAAAAAACTTTTGCATCTTGTATTGCTTTGAATTACAATAAATTACTTTGTGTTATCACTAATCCATACTTCCATCTTTGTAATCACTTTAGTAACTTTATTACGTAACGTAAATACATATGTCAAGAATTTGATATGTTTTGGCACTCATCCGTATCTTTGTACATCTTAATTCATAATACCGGACTAGAATAGTGTTGTTGACCAACAAAAATGTATCTTCTAATTATTTTAAAATACATATAGGTACTCGTATGTAGGTACAAAAAAATTCAACTGACGTATATTAGACTAACACCGTTGAAGATAAAAATGTCACTAAAAAAGATGATTTTCTTTGACGTTAGGATTCCTCTGGTCTTGTTTTTTCTTTTGTTTTGATCTCTTTTCTTAGATAAATGCAGAAATAAAAATTATTATAAGCAGTTACTTACTTACCCTGTACACTGAAAGAAAAATATGAGTTTAATGAAATTCATAACTAACTGCGTAACAAAATGCTTCCTTTAATTATTTTTACAGATCTTAAAAAATAAAAAAAAAAAATCCGAGAAATCCCCCTTTCTACGAATTATATCTGTTTCCATACATTTTCTGAAATGATTGATATTTTAAGATTAAGAGAGGTGAGAGGCTCCTCAATAAATTTCCTATTAAAAGAATTTGAACAACCACTCTCGAAAAATCAGTTAAAACATGCTTTTTTTTTTAAATGACACAATAAAAATAACTGTCTGACAGTAATTTAGTGAAATAGAGTGTTAATAAACGATTTTGGAATGTTGATCTATTTCACAAAAAAAAATGTTCTCAGTGTTCAAAAACAATAACAAACATCTCTTTTAAATGAAACTCCCATATCAGGCGCATAGGTAAATGATTGCGCAAATGCGTTCTGCTAAGATAATTGCACACTTTCTTAGTTGTTTTAATTTTTGTTCCAAAACGATTACCAGAAAACAACCTTATAGAGCTATACATTACTCATGTCTCCATCAGACCTCTCTGCCTCTGATGCATTTGTAAGTTATTTTCTTCTTGATGGAATTGCATTGTTTCTTTTACGAGAAAAATAGTTTCTATAGTGTCAGATTACACAGATGTTTATCACATATTTCTTTTAACAGGATAGCTAAGCTCTACGATCTTGATTCTTTACCTTTTTTTATTTTTGCAAAATTAAAAAAAAAATTAAAACATCTGACAAGTTGAATATTTGCTAAAATTAGATAAGAAACTAGATAAGGCTGATTTATCTTCTTAAATAAGCTTTGACTTGTTGGTGTCATAAAATGCAGGTCAAACTGTCTTTTTTTTTGTTTTAATATTTGGTTGTCTTAATTATTATTTGGATACATATTCTTGAATCCACACTCATATTTTCTGAATTAAATACCTACCAAATTATTGGCTCTTTTTTTCGTTCAAATTGGAAGCTAGTTTTTTATTTTTTATTTGAAATACCTTACGACAGACGTAACTTGTTTGATTTAGTTAACATTCCGTTCTTTATTACGAATAAATTCCAAAGTTTTGAATCAAGTCATTTGTTTGAGATAGTAGATACTTTTGTCATGTTTTATAAAAGAAAAGATTATCACTGTTTACCTTTTATCGTTTAAAATGCATTTATTTACAGATCGTTTAGTTATGGAAGAAAAGCTTTAAAAGTCAAAATTTTATTTGACCAGAAATATTTCATTTCAAATTTTTGAAAATCAAGGAATCAATAATAATTCTTGTTTCCAAAAATTATACAAAAATCAGAAGCCTATTCCCAGGCTGATACACGCAGTTGGGAACTCTAAAACCTAATTTAGTAATCGATTGTTTTATATTTGAAGCTACCAAAAAAATTTGAAGTTCCAACCTTTGACATGAAAAGTATGTTCTCGAAAAGTGGCAACACTGACATTTTTACTTAACACTTATCAACGGCTATTTTTCACATACACGTTTGACCTCCAGAGGCGTTTCCGCACCTTTTTTTCGCGTTAAAAACTACCAAAAAAGAGAAAGTCATTTTGACACAAAAAAGTATGTTCCTGAAAAGTGGAAATATCGAAATTTAAACCGGAAGTCCATTTACTCAACACCTATTTTTCAAAATATCAATTTTTATTTCCCACACGCATTTGGCATCTAGAGGCATCTCTGCAACTTTAAACCTTTGAAATATTAAAAATGATCAAATAAGTGTAGGTTGAACCCGTAGACATAAAAACTATGTTCCAGAAAAGTGGCAACACTGAAATCTTACCCGATGATGCGTCTTCTCAAAACCCATCTTTTCAGTTATAAATCGTGGTTTGGATCCTGAAAGTTTTCTAAGTAATTTACCATTTTGCACAGATTGGGCGCCATCTTTAAAAATGGCGTCCAAGCAAAAGGACTACGAAAATGTCTCCCAAGCTGAATTACATCATTACCATGTGAAACATAAATTACAAATATAATAATGGTCCCCCCCCACAAAGAGCTCAGAGATTTCGGTTTCGTGATTGGACTACAGGATGACAGGATTACAAAAGTGACTCCCACGGTAAATTTCAGCAAATAAAAGAAAAGATAAATTTGTTCTCTTTCGCACAGAGAACATAAGTCACTTTGGAAAGAACAAAATTCAACAATGTGGTTAAATATCTGCAACTATTTGGTTGCATGTGCGCGCAGTTACATATTATTCTATGTGACACAAATTGAAAAACCGATTTCGGGCAATCGTCCAGTTTGTGGCAAAACACAAACTGAAAAATTTGCTCGAATCGACGACTGAATAGTTTCTGCATGTGCGCGCTGTCCCATATGAGTCAATAGGATTCATTTTTGCAACCAAACAGTCGCGAAACTGACAGTTGCATGTGCGCGACTAGCCTAAGGAATGAATTCCAGTCATAAAAAGGTCTGCGCCAAAAAAACGCACGGGATTCGCTTTCCTGACCGGATTATAGTTATAAGTGCTTGATAGAGAGACCCTTGAATGGATCGATAGGATGCATATGCTTGTAATCGTTTTCAGAAAAATTGTGTAATTAATGATTCAATTACAATTTTTTTCTTTTTCCATCAACACAATGAATTCAAAGAAAAATCAAGCCATCAGTATTGATTTCAAATTTTAAAACACTGTCATCGACGTCGGTGATTTATCAAAGTGGAGCTTCTCTTTAACGCACTATTCGTATAATGTTTCATATTACTTAAAGTGGTTCGTTTGGATTTAAATTTTGTGATTAAGAATTAATCTAGATATGAAGACTACTGATTGACAGATAGGTCGCTTGAGAAAAAATCATGTACCGTATATATGTTGCGGTGTGGCTTTGAGAAAATTGATTGATGTTCTGACACGTGATGTAGATGTACAAAAAAATTAAGCCGAATTTCACAACAGTATTTCCATTTGATCTTTATATCTTCACCAAGGTAACTATAGTGTCTTTCTTGAACTCCTAGTAAGTGGAAAAATAAAGGGGAATCAAGTGCACAAAATATTTAGTACAAAATAATTTCTTTAAATATGTATTGGTTGGTATCTGGAGGTGTTTCCGCAACCCTACATATTAAAAACTGCCAAAAAAGAGAAGGTCCTACCCTTCCACATACAAAAGTATCCTTCCATAAAGTGGCAGCACCAAAAATGTAGCCGAAGGTGCGTGTGCTCAACACCTATTTTTTAAGGCACAAACCAGATGTTACCGAAAAGTTACAGCTTCAGTCTACGCAACACCTATCTTTTAAGACACGAAACTTTATTTTCCCAAAGCGCATTTGGTATCTGGAAGCGTTTCTACAGTTTTGTCATGTTCAAAATATCAAATAACTGCCAAGGTCCCATTCTTTGACATCAAAAAAAAGTATTTCCCTGAAAAGTGGCATCACTGAGATCTTACCTGCAGAGGCGTGTACTCAACATCTATCATTGGGCACGTTCCGCTGGCTATTCTCAGTTATCCGGATAGCTTTGTGTTGTTGTAATCCCTTGTTAAAAAACAGCTGATAACAGCTGACGCAACAACAACTCAAGTTATCTCAAAATTTTTGGGATAGCTAGATAGCATAGCGAATAAACATTGGAACGCGAGGATTCAGACATTTATCTTCTAAGACATCACGTTTGACATCTGGAAGCGTGTTCGCAACTTCACCTATCTTTAAGGACACCAACCGTTATTTTCCCAACACACGGTTGTTATCTTGAGACTTTTTCGCAACTTTTTCTCATGATCAAAATTAATTAATAACTGCCAAAAAAATGTAAATTCCACCATTTAGCATAAAAAAAAACTTATTTCCCGAAAAGTAGCAATACTGACATTTTACTCGAAGATGCGTCAGTTCAACAACTATCATTTAAGAAAGCATCTGTGGGTATTCATGCAACGTCGTAAGTTTACAAATTGTGTAAAATGATAAGTTTACGCAAAAGTTTGCATGAACGACCTTTATATTCATTTGGTTAAATGCTGTGTAATTCAATCAGTTACAAGTCAAAAAATTATTTGAAATATTAGGTGTGTGACAGATTAGACGTGTTCAGATGTCGAAGTTATTAGGTCTGTTTGATTACTAAAATTTCATATGATTTCGTACGACGTCGAACTACTTTTTACAAGTTCCTGTTTGTTAACTCCAAAAAGTTGCAAGAAGAGAACACAATGAGAGTGCAAGAAATTTCCCCTCTATGAACAATCTTGCAAATTTCTACTCCTCAAATTATTGTTTGCAGAAGGAACACTATCAAACCCACGTCTGTGTGTATTTTTGTATGTGTGTTTGAAGATTTCTATATTGTTTTTAATAGTATGTGTCACATTTGACGTTTCTTGCACAAAAGTGATACAAAACTAGTTTAACGCGTTTGTTAACTTTGTAGCAAATTTTCTCTCTATGAAGATTTTTCCCCTATTTTCAATAATTGGACAGTTTTTGAACTTCGTGGCACAAAAATAACCAAACACACCTATTTTTAAATGGAGAACCTCTCTGGAACCAACGTGAAATCGGAGTCTCGGAACGATACAAAATGTAAAGGTAGAACTATAATAGTGAGAAGCTGTCGGAAGCTAATGTCAAAAACCAACAGAAAGTATCTTTCTAAACGGTCAAAAGGAGAAGTGAGCTCATTTTCCACTTGAGTAAAATACTCATCTATCTCTTTTTTCGTTCCTACTTCACCAAATGTCAGTTTCAAAACAAACAATACGTTGTTGATATAACTACAAATGTAGTTTCTTCGTCGTTAAAAAATATTAGTATTGGTTTGGTAGAACTTTCTACCTTAGTAATTTATGAAAAGTAGCTATACTAATCATTGAGTAAACGTAGATGTCAATTATTTTTTCTTATTTAAACTACATTTTATTTCACAATTTTCATTGCCAAATAAAATTATTCAAAATTCGAACAGTGTGGCCTAAGAAAAAATTTTCTTACTTAACGTTACTTCTAAAGTTAGGAAGAGTGATAAAACTTATAGGCATTAATTAATTTAAAGGAGATGAATAAAAACATTGGTTTGATTTTTTTTGTTTAAAATTATTATTAAATTATTAATTTGCTATTAATATATTTAAAGAAAAACTAGCAGCACTTTCGGTTTTTGCATTAATAGTTCTGACGAGCATTTGTGATGAGGACGATATTTAGGGCCAGTTTCAAATGTTCTGGTTTAAGTTTCGGATATACATATATCCGACAAATAACCCTAACATTAAACATCAAAAACATACTGAAAATTTAATTTTTGTTATCAAACTAAAAATATTTGTCGTTTTAGTTTGAAATTCGACTGATTTGTAGGACTTAAATTCAGTATGAACCGCGGCGGACTAAAAGAAACTCAGCCGTTAGACATTCGGAGTGTCCAATCCTCCAAAAACAACGTCGGAATAAGGATTTTAGCCAACAAAACAAGTGTTGATAATGCCTATTGGAATATAATGAAGATACTACACGAGGTGTGATTTTACCGCAAAATGATGCCACTAGTACAAGTCCAACAACCGCTCGTTCTCTGCTGAATATAATTAAGATGTTATGTATGTATGTACATTAGGGTGGTCGTTATAATGTTTTTTTTTAGTTTAAATATTTATGGATGGGCCTAAATCAGCTCTAAATGAAGAAAACAAAAAATTCCCTAATTTTTTCAGATTTTTATTTTCATCCCCTATTGTCGCTGTAGGAGTAAATTGAATTTCCCCTTTTTTTTGGAGATTCGCGTAAAATCTACCGAAGAAGTCAGAGCATGTAGGTGAGAAGTAGACAAGAAAAAAATCCCACTGGAGGGGGGTAATATCTCCCACCGCTTTGGCGGGAGGGGCAATCTAATAAAATAATTGCATAAAATAGAAAACTATTTATTAAAAAACAACGGCAGCACCTAAAGTAATGTTTTGTAGCTTTTTGGAAAGTTGGAAGTCCATTTTAATAGTTGATTATTAAATAAAGTTCTTTGAATAAACAATTTCAGCCAAATCTGTTTTCAAACCTATGATTAAAAAAAAAAAATATTTTTCCTCAAAATGTAGAGTTTGAAACAATTTCTTGCACAAAACTGTTCATCAAATAAACTTAATTTAAAAACAAGCCATTAGAATGGACTTTCGGCTTTCCAAAAATCTACAAAACATTACTGTAAGTATTGCTGTTGTTTTTTAATTATTTTTTTTCTATTTTATGTAAATATTTGACTAAATTGCCCCTCCCGTCCAAGCGGGGAGAGATATTACCCCCCTCCTATAGGATTTTATTCTTGTCTAGGTCCCACCTACATGCTCTGAATTTTTTTGGCAGATCTTACTCGCATTTTCTGGTATGCAAAAAAAAGGGGAATTTTAATTTACCCCTAAAGCGACTATAGGGGATGAAAATAAAAACCTGAAAAAATTAGGGAATTTTTTTTTCTTCATTTAGAGCTGATTTGGGCCCATCCGGGATGACCGTTTTTTTAACGATCACCCTAATGTACATACGTAGGTAATGTAAAAAATAAAGATATGTGTGAATAAAAATGTAATGTTCATAAATCTTTGCTGATGCTCTTCGTCCGTTTATATATTTCTTAAATCTAAATCTATGTAACGCCACTTGTGACTGATGCATTTTACGCTCGTCAACGAAAAAGTGTTCTGAAACTAATTTTTTTTCCAAACACTTCAAATTCATATTTTTATTATCTTCTGGATAAAGGTTTTAACAGCCACTTGAACTGGCGGATTACTAAAATCTACATTCAATATCATGATCAAATAAGCTGCTTCTTCCACATGGCTTGGAAAAATGTAGTCAAAATGTCAGTACCGTGGCATGTCCGTTCCTTGTTTTTCCGATTAAATCTACTTTTTTTCTAATGCAATACTTCATTGAATAGAAATGTTGTTCTTAGAAAAGCTTGAGTGCAATACTTGCTTGACAAAATTATGCAAAAATTGAGTCAAAATACTTCTTGCTGAAGAAAATAATTATGATTGAATGTTGTCCGAAGATTTTCTTTTATTTTTGAATTCAAAAGATTTCTCGCTGAACCGCCATTTTGTTTTAGTTTCTAGACATTTGTATGGTGGCTTTCTAAAAGAGGCACCATTTATGTGTGGATAACAACAGTCGTTTTATTTTTTTTAACGTTGTTGTACTTTAAGAGTGATATGTTTTCATTCGAAGAAAGTGTGTCACAAATTAGTTTGTCAGTACCGTGGTAGTATTTTTTAAGCATGTTACAACATGTTTTTGGTTGATTATCAGAATTTTGTATTCCTTTTAAAGACATATGTTAAAATTGTCCTCGAAATTATTTTTCTCAGTAGCATGGAGAAGTTAGGTCTCATAAACTGTCTAAATGTCAGTACCGTGGATGTCAGTACAGTGGCACCGTGAACGTTAATTAAATAATTTCTTGCAATAATATTTACTTTCTACCAATTTTCTTTATTAAAACGGTAGCAATACCTAGAAAGAACCAAACAAAAACTATTCCGTGCCATAAAAACTAATTAAAAACCGAGCACAATGAAAGGGGTTGCCATTCAGAAGAATAGACTACACAATCGAAAAAGTCATACATATTTAAAAAAAAAAAAGGAAAGTAGAAATGTCAAGAGGTCTAAACATAACAGTTAATCTAGAATCTCATCAAAAATATGGTAAAAAAGAGAGAAAACAAAATACAAATAAAAAAAAGTAAAAGAGCTTCATTATCGTCTATTCCAGTTTTAATACATTTGACCGTATATTTTGTTTTTTTAAAGTTGTAGCAAATGCTTTTGCATTTGAAATCATAGATCTGTAAGCCTGTCAAAATAATTATTGTAATTGAAATTGCATAGAAGTGGACGGGTAGCAGTTAATATGATTACCAGGTGGCGCAAAATTAATTATCCAATTTTGTTTTTGAATAACGTTCTTACTAACTAAAACAAGTGGTTTTGAGTGATAGACATCTTTATTTTGTGACCTATATAATTTTTTCTGTTAAGTGGAAAAGCTTATATCCGTCTAGTGGCTACCGCCAGTGTTGATATACATTTGTGTCCGTTTTATCGCATTTTCCATGACTTCCCGCAAGATATCCGGTGATAACTGTTCGCATTCCAATCGAATATTCTACTTAAGGACTGTGATTGTCTGATGTTTGTTGGCATAAGCCCGTGACTACAAGTAGCCCCAAAGAAAGAAGTCTGGGATGGCTGATTCGGGTGAACTTGCTGGCCATGGCAAAACGCCAAAACGAGAGATTAAGCGGCCAGGAAATGTTTGCTTCCCAATATCCATTGTAGCTTGTGCTGTGTGTGTGGTTACACCGTTTTGTTATAACCACATGTTTACCAAAGCCCGCTCATCCAATTCCAGCAGTAAGAAGTCGTTTATCATGACCCTCTAGCATTCGCCAGTAACAGTAACCATGTGGCCGATGGCGTCCTCAAAAAAATACGGTCTAATCACTCCTCCCGCGTGGACGCGCGCCCCACCATTTTGAGAATATATGTAATGACACTTCGTGCATTACACGTGGATTTTCAGTGCCCTAGAAACAAAGATTTTGTTTATTAACGTAATCGCTTGAGTGGAAAGTGGACACGATTTGGAAATCGACGCTGAATTGCACACTCAGCAATCACCACCAACCGATTATTATTGGTCAAAAAATTCGATACAAATACTCCCCACCCAATTACTTTTCTGTTTGCATACTGCAGCTGTCAAATGTCAAAATGATAGACGTACGACGCCATTTGCAAAAGTTATAACATCTTCCGATTGGGTGATTGATTTTTGAGGCACCTTGTATTGATTCTAGGATTTTTTTTAAAAACTTTATGCCTCTTAGACCTTAGGTCTTTTTAAACGCAACCTGAACTGCACGACACTAGTAAGAAAGAAGTAGGAGGATAGGAATCTTTAGGATTCCAATTTGTTTGAGCTAAGAAAGGTGGTGTCGGTTTTAAATATGATTTGTGCATAGTATATACCTACCGTGTGCACTTAATTTTTTTGTTTGGGTCTTATAAGTATTTTTAAATAAAATATTTCTTCATAAATTGAATACATTTTTAAAACTCTTTTACTGTATCATGGACGAAAATTGTTAAACTAAAAGTATAGTGATGTTTATTATTTATTTTATTAGTCAATTTATTTTACTTATTAAATTATATTCATATTAAAAAAATATGTTAATCTATATAGTTCAAAAAGTAGTAGATTATTATTTTCAAATATTTTACTCTAATTTAAAAATTTGGTGATTTAGTTGTAATATTGTTATCATCTTGGGTGACATCACTCGTTCAATCGCTTGGGGGTTCATTCTATAAATATCAAAATATAAAAATATCCTTGATCAGTGTCATGAACTCCATATGGAATTCAAATGAAGCAAAAGCGATGCACAAACAGAAAGAAAAAAAAAACATAATAATGACCTCCTCTTGTCTGAACGATATGATGATGGTGCATGCTGTTGGTATGTATGATCGTCGTTAGAGATGACAACAAAAAAAAAAATAACCCAAAATGTCAAGTACGTGCAGATGCAGACAAATAGAAAATTGCTTAACTGCGTTTATGATATTTGAAATAAAAGAACAAAGCAGCAGTCTTTGTAGTCAGTAAAGTAACGTTGCAAAAATAAAGACAGGAATTACTAAACATTTTGTCGAAAGACAAATTAGCAATGAAATTTTTGATAATCAATGTTAGTTCTTAAAACTTTATCAGCTTCTTTCAGTTCTTGTAAAAAAATATGGCCCTTAAAAAAAGGAGAATAAAATTTGCAACTTTGAAAAAAAACACATTTTATGAAAATAAAAAATCTGTATGTACCAGTTTAAAAGTGGTCTAAATGTCTTTCAAAATTTCGTTAATTTGTAAATTCATTAATTAAAAGTTATTTAAATTATTTTATTTATACCAATCAATTTTTGTTTCTTCGTGAGACTTATTATTATGAATATAAAAAAAAAAAAATAACATCAAATCCCTACTCAACGCAACTTCCTAAACTATTGCAACAGTAAATTAGCATTTTTATGAAATGGTTTGGTTATTTTTAATATTTTATTATTATCACAAAATGAGTTATTCCATGTGTGAACATATAAAATGAGTTAAAGTCAAATACATAAAACTACACAAACGTTTTACTGCAGAATGAATTTTATGAACCAAATGAAATAAAAGACTGCAAGCATTTGATTACATTGGTTTAACCACAAAAAATGCTTCTCAATTGCCAAAGCATCCATCATTCATTAAATAGATGATGATCTTTGTATAAACCTATAGAAGATATATACTTTTGTTTTTTTCCCTCGACTGTGGATGATACCCGTTGTTGTGCCTAATGACATGAATGAAGTGACATTTTGTAGATGGACTCGTTTTTTGTTTTAATTTCTTTAAAGAGATGCCACCACAGGAGGAGTCAGATGGATCGTGCCAGATGCAATGAACCAAGTTATTGTGGCTGATGTTTGTGTGTGCTTTCCTTGAAAAATTCGACTTGGGGTTCAAATTACCCCACGGATATACTCGTAAGTGAGATTAATATTTTTACTGGGCATGTGGTTAAAAATAAAATATGTATAAATGCAGAAGAAAATTTATTCAAATAAAGGCATAGTTAGGGAAGACAAGACACAAATAGGAAGAGATGTTATGAGACAAAGTATATTTTTGTCATTTGGTTCGATGAAATAAGAAAAGAAGGAGAATTTTACCAAGTCGGAAGAGTTTTCAAGCTGATAAGAAAAATATAATATTAAATTATTTCTGTCAAAATATATCGAGAAATATAATATTCCGCGAAAAATATATATCATATATCACGCGAGAAATATATCACAACATGCCATGAAACATATGAGCGAGAAATGTGACATCACATTATGTTTTCTCGTAGGTACCTGTGATATTTGCCTCGTATAATATTTTGTTCACATGATATTAACTTCTCCGTGATATATTTCTTCTATGATACATTTCTCACATGATAACTTTCTATTATGATATTTCTTGCATGATATTTTTCTGGCGTAATCCTTTTTCGGATGATATTTTGTTCAATTGAAATATTTCTCGCATCATATTTACATGATATTTTTCTTGTGTGATATTTTTCTGGCGTGATACTTTTGTCACATGATATTTTGCTCACTTGAAATATTTCTCGCATGATATTTTCATGATATTTTTCTTGCAAAATATTTGTCTGGCGTGATACTTTCGTCGCATGATATTTTGTTTACATGATATATCTCTCCCATGATATTACATGATATTTTTCTTGGGTGATATTTTTCTCTCCAGATATGCATCTTTCTCGTATGATGTATTTGCAGCCTGATATCTTTCATCTTGTAGAGAAATACTCGTGTGATATTTGTATCTCATGTCATTTTTCTCGCGTGATATATTATTCGTATGAGCTGGAGGTGTCTCAGTTTTCATAGTTCCACGGCTTACACATAAATTTTTATGGAATTGTAGTTACACTTGATGTGCCAAATAGCCGGTGTTCTCATGACCTTTCGTTTTTACTTGCTCTTGAATCCTATTTGAAAGTTAATGCATGTTCAGATACTTCAATTTTGGTAAAATTCTCCTTAAACAGGAGCACACAAAAACAAACACAACAAGACAAAAAAATAAATAAAAACCAAAACCAAAAAAAACGTAATGAAGCCTGGAGACTTTGGAGTATGGTAAGTGGTAAGAATCATGACAGGCGTATGCGTTTTTATGGAAAACTATTAGAAATATGATACTTATGAGTGTTTGTTAGATAGAAACTTTGTTACGTACCTTGATTAGTATTAATGTTGTTGCTACTTTTGGACGGTTGTGGCTCTGAAGACGATGATGATGATGATGATGATGATGGTGGGACAGGAGATGTTGACTTGTCTCGAGTTGTTGTTGTTGTTGATGTTTTATTATAGCCAGGTACAGCGAAGGTCTTTGTTGTCACATAACGAACCGATTCAACTCTAGTTTGCCATTTTTGAAAAGTATTTATTACGTCACTCTTGAGAATTGTACGCAATCCAGGAGATGGTGATGGTGTGGTATTTCGTTTTTCTTCTTGTGATTTTTTGTCACCTCCATTTTGAGTTGGTGTTACAGGAGGTGTTGACTTATTGGTATCTGGAAAGGGGTGGAAAGATATACAAAATTAAAAATAGAAAATAATGTAAAAGTATTTCTTTTTTCAACTTTGGAACAATGAAGAGATCTATTTTAAGAGCATGTTTAAAGCAGTTGAAATGCATGAATTACATTTAAGATAACTTTAACAAAAACAAATGTTTGATTCAAGAGAATTGCTTAGGAAATGAGATCACGAACGAATACATTTAATTTTGAATTTTTTTAAATGTTTGATTTGAATTGATGAAGTGTCTGCTTTTAGAGCCAGTTTGTCAGTGCTGACGCTGAGCCTATTTTCAATTTATTCGGATTAGTCAATTTAAAATGTATTGAAGCATGAGCATAGTTTGCCAGTGGAGGATTAACTTTAACTTTTAATTATTATCAAAAATCTGTAGAAATCAATGTGCAATACAACGGAAAAGGAAAAAATCCACATAAATAGTACCGCATTTCAATTTTGATAGTTTGTTGACATGCACAATGCAGCATCTGTCAGAAATACATATCTGTTCAGTTAACCCAGAGCTAACTCACCAAAATATCAAGATACCTACCTAATTGGAATTAACTCGGGCTTACTCCGAAACTAAAAAGATCTCTCATTCAAAATCTTGGTCTAAGAACTCCAAATTAAAACATGATCTTCCAACAACAAGAGGTCTTTTTTAAGTGTCAATATTTAACTGTGATTGCGATCACTTGAGTTGTGAGTTGGGAGTCTTTGTTGTAGTCCTGTCGCTTGGACGCCAGTTTTAAAAATGGAGGCCATTCCGCATTTTTTTTAATATTAAATATAATCAAAAAAGTGGAGGTGTCAATATTTGGCTTACAAAACTATGTTTTCGAAAATTGGCAACACTGATATTTTACCCGAAGGTGCATCTACTCAACATTCAACAGCTATCATTTGAAACATCCACCATTATTTAACTCTGCTAATTTTCCAAACTTACGAGTTTTTTTTTAAAGTTTACCATTTGTCCAAGCTCCCAGATTGGGCGCCATTTTTGAAAATGGCGTCCAAGTGACAACAATGAAAAAAATTGAAAACAATGACTCCCAATCTTCATTCTATTCTTAGCATGTCAAAAAAAAATTATAAACATGAAAATAAGTTAACCCTTCACAAAAAGAGGAAAGATTTCGGTTTCCTGAGCGGTTTGCAGATTGGGTGCAATTTTTCAAAAGCAGCGGATTCGGTTTCCTGACCTGACTAGAAGGGTCGCAGACACTGTGGCCTTCTCTACGCTGCTTCCATTCATCTAGGAGACCAAAATTTCTTGAATCCGCGTGCTTGGTATTCAAACCATAGGTTCGGTTTTTTTCGTTCACTGGAACCTGGCATTAATTCGAAGTCGTTGATATCCACAGTGACGTTTTGTCCTAGCTGGCTGACAGATTTTGCATTGTTTGCTCATATAGTCCAAGTGGTGACTGTAAGATTACTTAGTTCATAAGGTTAGAGATTCTAATATCACTTAATCGATAGATCTGTCTGAGAGAAACTCAACGTACATGCCTAGCAAAATTAAGCTGGATGACGTCTAACATGGGCCACTTCCAAAACTGTTGCCTAATTTAAAATGGGTGGATGATGCTGGCAACCCTCTTTCAAAATCACCTTTTTTAAATTATAACTTAGCTCATCGAGTTAAAGGCTAAAACTGGTCTCAAATGAAAGATTACATGGTACTGAAAAAAAGAAAATAGGGTTGCCATTTTTAAAATGGGTGCATGTACGTGGCAACCCTATTCAAAGGAAAAAATGTCAGAAACACGTTATTTCTCATAGCTATTTATGTTCCTTGAGTTTGGTAATTTATTGTATACCAAATTAAAGCTTGGGATCTGTAGAAAATTAATAAAATAACCTTATTGGCAGTTAAGTCTTCCAAATGTCACAAAACAAATTTAATGTGGCAAACTTGAAAATTTTCAAAAAGATTTTTATTTAAAAAAAATAAAGTTTCTCTAAACTCAAATAAAAGGGAGACCATAAAATTAAAGCTTACACTGTACTCTTTTTGAAACACATAAGTTGCCTGCACTCAACTAGGTGCATGACCCTGGCAACCCTGTTTTTGACCAAATTTATACCAAAAAGCAGTTAGTAAAAGAGGCGACAGCAAATTTTGGGAGTGGATGTTTAACCAAAATATGAGTACATAGCAATATAGATTAAAGCATCATGATATGGAAAACAAAAGTCTGGCAGGGTTTATTCTCAGCTTTTGGCGGTGGTGGTAGGTGGTTTAAAACCGCAATTTTTCCGATTTTTGTGTGAGGGGTATAACCACTTCAATTCATATATTGAATATATGTAAGAACTGACCTTCTGATTTCCAAAAATTAATTCCCAGACGTTGCCCTTTCAGCTTTCCTCCCGCCAGAAGCCCACCAAAGTGGGCTAAAAACCCCCTTTTGATGTCAGGGGTATATAACCAAATGTGCGACATATCAAAAAATCAGGAAAAATCCCCTGACTAAAAATATATCAGTTCCAGACCTCTACCTCTCAGCTTTCACCCTGCCAGATGCTCTAAAAGTGGTGGGAAACCCCCATTTTGATGCCTGAGGTACAACCAAAAGTGTGTTGCATCAAAAAACCATTAAAAATCCCTTCACTTAAAATATATCGGTCTTAGGCCTCTTACCTTCAACTTTCCCCTTGTCTAAAGTATTTGAAACCCCTTTTTTATGCTAGAAGTGCAACTAAACGTTCGATACACAGACTAATCAGTCCCAATTTTACCCTGCCAGACTCCTACAAATTGGTCAAAAACTTCATTCGATGCCAGAAGATTAACAAATTGTGCGCGGCACACCAAGACTGAAAATCACAAATGTGGTCCTATCCTTATAGCCTATTGAAAAGACCTTTTAAAAGGGGACAATTACGTGCAAGGGTTTTTATTATTGAATATGTTTGTTTGGCCCATAAGCATGCTTAAAACCGAAAATGCTACTAAATTCACCCATGCGTTTCTGAGAGAATGGTCACACTGGCCACTTTTCAGTATTTCAATTTTATATACAATACTTTTTGTTCAAAATTAAATTTTCTACCGAAATGGATAGTTTGGAAAATTTCTTAAGAAAATTTAAGCAGGAAAAGTAAGCAAAAACCTACATAAAAAAAAATCGAAAAATCAAAGATTTTTAATTTTTTTTTCTAAACTGCGCATAACTTTTTCGGAGCAAAGATACTCTCAAGACATGCGTGAACAAAGTAAACTGGAGTTTTAAGGCCTTAATATGACATGCTAAAAAAGCCATATTATTTGAAAATTGACAAATATAGCACTTCAAACTACCATTTCTTATCATTTTTCGCAGTTTTTGCTCGAAAGTCTATTTTTTGGTACTTTATGACAAATTGAATGTTCCTAGCACCTAGTACCAAATTGTACGTTAATCGGACCAGCCGATCGGTCTGTAGGTCTGAAAGCATTTAAAAACAGCCGAACAGCGAACTTACATCCTTTTTATGAATTCTCTATGGTTCTAATGTCATATTATATCAAAATTTTGATTTCTAGCCGAAAAAGGGGTTTTTGCGCCAACACTGCGAAAACTTATAAGAAATGATAAGGTTTGACTGGGAATATCTCTGTCAGCTTTGCACAAATATTAATTTTTGACCATGCCATATTAAAGCCTTTAGTCTCTACTCTACTTTATTTTGTCTATGCATGTCTTGACCCTATCTTTTATTCAAAAAAAGGATGCACAATTTATTAAATTATTTAGATATCCTTGATTTTTTTATTTTTTTTATTTATTTTAGGTTGGTTTTTGTTAACTTTTCCTGCTTAAATTTTTTCGTAAAATTTTTTGAACTATCCATTCCAATAGAAAATTAAACTTTGAACTAAAAGTATTATATGTAAAATTGTCAAATTCGGCTTAGTTTTCAAGTTACACCAAAAAGTTTGAAAAGTGGCCAGTGTGACCATTCTCTCAGAAACGCATGGGTGAATTTAGTAGCATTTTTGGTTTTAAGCATGCTTATGGGCCAAACAAACATTTTCAATAATAAAAACCCTTGCACGTAATTGTTCCTTTATACCCCTCATTTTCCGGTCTATTCAATAGGCTATTAATCGTCACAGTTTCTCAGAAGAATCGTGAGTTCATAATCATTTTAACTCTTGTGTCAGAATAGTCGCGCAATCAAAGTCGCAAGTGCTTGGGCTAGAAACGCACTTGCGATTTTTTGTCGCGGCGAATACAAAAATTGATCGCAGCCTAGTAGGATTTTTTAGTGTCTTGTGCGTTCATTCACATATAAACTTACATACATGTGCTCTAGTATTTGCGACTGAATAATCGTGTGAGAGAAAATCGCAAGTGCGTCCCTTGTAATTTTGGGAGCAAATACTTGCGATTCATTTGTGTATGTATTTTATTTCATAAGAAATACTTTTTGTGTAAAAATAAGTGATTCGTAGCAAGAAAGTGTAACATTTTCTATTCATATTTATAAAAATCTATTGAAAACAATTCTGCCATTGAAATTTTCAAGCTTTTGTGGTAAGAAATTAGCATTTGATACTTCAATCTTTTCAAAAACCATTTTCAATCGAATTTATCAGCGACAAAGTTTATATTTAAGAGACAAACTTATCAAAACGTTCAGACACAAAAATCCAAAAATCAAAAATTGTGTTCTTGGCATAGTTCCTACTGGAATATTAGTTTATAATAGAAAACAACGTACATTAAATACAAAGTTCGAGTGGAAATGAGAAAAAGAATGTTTCGTTTTTGATTTCTTTAAAATTTCAAACATCAATTTTGAATGTTTTATTTAAATTAAGTTTTCCAAAGAAATCGTTGATATAATAAATCAAAGAAAATTATTCACAACTAGTTCCTTGGTGGGTTTTGTACAATTGAAAATCTTTATTTATCTTAAACGTCTGGTTTTCAGAAAACAATCATTTTTGGAAACATTCCTCATTGCGAATACCTATATAATTATTTACATTTCAGTAAATTTAATCAGAATAAACACACAGAGACCTCGAGTGTTGAAAAATTCGCCTGTGGGTGAAATTTTTGCCATATTGCACATTTTATTGTTCCGCTTCCGTGAAATTAAAATCGTCCATTCCCCTTGAGGATAGGATAGACGTGGGCAATTGTGAAAGACTATCCAAATGTTCTATGTAATTTCTGCATATTATTACATTCATAAATGATATTTTTGGCATTGAAAAATTAATATTAACCAGAAACTGAGTGCATTTTACTAACACCTGGCCCTAATAAAGAAAATTTTAAATTATTCATGAAAATCTTTTCCGACATCTGCAATTATATCCAAATTCATAAAAAAAACAGAAGAAAAACGACTAATATATGTATAAATAGAGTATCAACATATTGCGCAGTGAAAATCCTTCCTTTCAATTAGCATCTAATGATTTTTGTGTCATTACAAGAAAATTATACCGACTGAGGTGGCTAACAGCTGCAAAAGTGAAAACTAACATGATCCATCGAGCCAAGAAAAATGCATTTTTTTTTCAAAAATATTTTATACACGTTTTTGATGTCTCTACGTCAATGATGTACATATGTAGGTATACAAGATACACCTTTTATAAAACATAAAACATATTTTAATATTAAAATTTTTAAAGATTTATATTTTGAAATATGACATTGATCTAAGTTCTAAGGTGTTCTCTTGATAATGTTCTTTCATTTCGAAAATAAAATTTTGTGTGCTTTAAATTTTATGGAGACGTTTTTTAACGTGGGAGTGATTTAAAATCAGTAAATGGATTATACATGCTTAGACGGTGGTATGGTTTATAATTTTTTTATTTTTCAGTTTCAGTCAGTGGTGAAATTTGTCAGCGATATGAAATATAGTTTTTTTTTCTATTTGGGATGGAAAATTGACAAAAATATAAATAATGGTTATATTTTTCTAAATTATTGGGTGCGGCATGAAATTATTGGTGTTTATGTATATTGGTGTTTTGATTTTCGTTCTGACAGGTTGCAGCGCCATTTTTGCGAATTATGTTATCTCAAAAACAAGAATAGGCACGGTCAACATGTGTACCAATACGACCGTGACTGGTACACTGGAGGTAAAAAGCTATAAAAATATTAATTTATCAAAGATTTTAAAATCAAAGACGAATTTTGTATGCCAAGCCTTGAATGATCGTAAAAGTTTAAAATAAATAAAAATAATAAAATTTTAAACCAGGAACTAGTGCATAAAACTGTCAACCATTTCTATGTGGTTGATACTCTGACAACTGTGATTTTATAATCACAATTTAAAAAAAAAAAAATAATTTTTTTCGTCGAATTTTTTTTTTAAATTAAAACTAAAAATATTTTTGTTATATTTTGTATGGCTTTATTTAGACATAGTATCAAATCTGTTTTGTAAGCATTTTACTTCAACCTTTAATGTTTCGTGAAATATAACAATTCTTAAATACACGGTACTGCCACTGTTTTTCTTTTATTTTTTAATCGTAATTCGTTTTCTCTCTTTATGATAATTTCTTTTTGCCACATTCTGGATTGGCTCTTATGTTTTGACCTTTTCAACATCCTACTTCAATTTTTGTTGTCAAAAAACTTATACATATTTTTTCTTTTGTTTGTGAAGTCAGTGTTTCTAGATGGAAACATAACTTTACTTTGTGCTGGTTCATTTTTAGGTTAGGATTTTTTGTAACGGTTATTTGCATGTACATATACCAGAGTTGTAAAATTGAATTTTTTTTAAATCCATTTTTGTTTGCATTAATTATTAAAAATAACATTTTAATGCAATGTGAAAATATTTTGCATTAAAAAAAAATGTTAATGCAATGTGAAAATTTCTTGCATTAAACAAAAAATGTTAATGCAGGCCAACAATTGTTTGCATTAAAAAAAAAATATTAGTGCAAACACTAGGCAATACCCCCCTTATAAATCCATTGGCATACTCGGTTTCTCAAAATTTTGAGGTTGACATTTTATTACTTGTCAAAAATCGTGTTTATGTGAATCAACTTCCTATCATAAAATGAGTAGGTACTTTATACAAACTCATTTGAAATTCGTGTCCTACCCATCACTACCACGAATCATGCCCTTAAATATTATTGACGTAGCTTAAAGATTTTAACAAAAAAAAGTCTTAATTTTTTTTTTAAAGCTAAGTATACAGTTCCTTGACGAAAAAAAACTACATGTATTTCTTATGGGAGCGCTTTTTGCGAGAAAATTTTTTTTTGACGTTTAAATTTTTTTTATCGAACTGTGAACTACCCAAAGAAAACAAATTTTATATTCACCACGATTTTTTTTTCGTACAAAACAATGTCACTGACATTCTTTTTCCGAAAAAAATTGCGTTTGGCATTTTTGTGTTTGTTTTTCCATGGATCAGTCTCATTGAGATTTTTTTTCGAAAGTGTAAACTGACGGCGAATAAAAAAATAAATTTACACCACGGACATTTTTTCTTTGTGGAAAATATTTTTTTTTTCTCACCTCGAAGAATTTTTTTACTCAAAAGAACTGTATACTTAGCTTAATGCAACAAATGTTCATACATTTTTTTTAATGCAAAAAATTTTCAAATTTTATTGACATTTTTTTTTTCAAGACAAGAAATTTTTCATATTGCATTCTAATTTTTTTTTAATGCAGACAATTTTTGATCCGCACTTATATTTTTTTGAGTGCAAGAAGTTTTCAAATTTTATTGAATTTTCTTTTTAATGCAAAAAATATTGTTCATATTGCAGTGACATTTTTTTAATGCAGACAATTTTTGATTCGCATTAACATTTTTTTTAATGCAACAAATTTTCGTTTTAGCATTAACATTGAAATTTTTACAACTCTGGTAGGTACTATATAGCACGTTATGCATTCGTAAAAAAAAATTGAACTCGAGATTTTGAACAAACTTACCATCGTAGAAAGAGAAGACGAAAAAAGTTGGTCTAATAATTAATCTAATAATTCTGCCTGCCTGTCTGTCTGTCCGTTGACAGATATCGATTTTCTTTAAACTTGATACATAGCGTTTTTTTGTCATTTCCCACACAGGTTTTTTCATTTTCTTACAGTAAATTACTTTTGGTAAATGCTATACCTTCGGATGGGAAACTATTATTCAAAAAATGATTATTATCCCAAAGAACCATTTTTATATTTTCCATTTTCTTCAAAACGGTATCACTGATTTAGATCCACATTTTTATACAAAACCTTCTGAGAAATATAAAACGTATTGTGTACCAAATTTTTTAAGAAAATAGTTTTTGGGTTTTTTTTTCACAGTTTTGCATTATTTTGATACTTTTTTGACTTAAAATTAAATAAAAAGTACATTTAACATTTTACATTTATTCAATCAAAAACTAAGATGGCGTTCTTTTTTTTGTCATCTAGAACTATCGAAAGAGTTGTTTTAGCGTATTTGATGCATAAAACGAATTTAAAATCGTTGGAGCGGTTTTCAAAAAAGATAATTTTTATATACATGAAATTTTTGTAAGATTTAAACAAAAATATTGGTATGTCAGTTCTGAGTATTTATTGATATGTGTACATTAAAAATCCAACTATCAAAAGAAACTATAAACCAATTTTTGAAATATGTATTAAAAATAAAATATTTTTTTAAAAATTAAATGTTTTCAAAACTTTGATATGAAATATTTATTTATATTGCAAAGAAGCTTTTGTACAAAAATATTTATTAACGGGTGATTTTTTAAGAGGTTTAGAACTTTAAAAAAAAAAAAAAACACAAAAAATTCGAAAAAATGAATGAAATATTTATTTGAATCGATAGTTTGAACCTTGCAATTTAATGTTTAAAGATAATTTCATGCAAATGTTGACCGCGGCTGCGTCTCAGGTAGCCCATCCGCTGAGTCCAATTTTGGCATACTCTTTCACACATATCGGCCGGTATCTCACGAATGAATGCATGGATGTTGGCTTCCAGTGCGTCAATCGAAGCGGGCTTGTCCCTATAGACATTAGCCTTGACATACCCCCACAAAAAATAATCTAATGGTGTCAAATCGCACGATCTAGGCGGCCAATTGACCGGCCCGAAACGTGAAATTAACTGTTCACCAAACTCGCCTCGCAATTGCGCCATTGTTTCGCGTGCTGTGTGGCATGTGGCACCGTCTTGTTGAAACCACATATCATGCAAGTCAAGAACTTCCATTTCGGGCAAAAAAAAGTTTGTTATCATCGCTCGGTAGCGTTCACCATTGACAGTAACGCTGCGATTCGCATCATCTTTGAAGAAATATGGCCCAATAATGCCGCCGGCCCATAAACCGCACCAAACAGTGGCTTTTTCGGGATGCATTGGTAGCTGTTGCAATGCTTCTGGCTGATCTTCACTCCAAATGCGGCAATAATGCTTATTTACGTACCCATTCAACCAAAAATGAGCCTCATCGCTGAACACAATTTTTCGATAAAAAACATTTCGAACCGAGCACGAATTTTGATAGTAAAATTCAATAATTTGCAAGCGTTGTTCATTTGTAAGCCGATCCATGGTTAAATTGCAAACCAAACTGAAGCTGTTTGACAGTGACACAAGGTACTAAACACACGTCAGCTGTCAAAACCAGTGTTGCCAAAACCAAACCAGCTAAAAAATCACCCGTTAAAATGATGGAGACGTTAACCAGAAAAAAAAAATAAAAATTTACCGTTATATGGCAGGTACCGTTAATAACATTTCCATGTAATTTTTTTAGCAAAAAATACACCATGATTACAGTATTGATTCAGAAAATTTTTGTATAAAATTAGTTAAAACTTTTTTTGAGATAAACATGCTTTTCCCCAACCGTTGTATCGCAAGTAAAAACTAATCCATGAAGTAGAAGGCTATTTATGAGTTTGATTGTTTTCAATACTGGCTGATCGGATTTTAATACATTTTTGAACAAAAACCTCCAAAATGTATTAATAACATATGTATATTGTCCACCAAAATTTTCAAAAAAATATTTTGTAAGTTCTTAAAAACATTCCAAAATATATTTTTGAAAATTCGATATTTCAAAATCCAATCCGATTTTAATTAATTAGTTTTTGAAAATTCATTTTTTCCTATGTAGATTAATAAAATTTTAAATTTTCAAAATATTTTGACTGTCTAAAATCTGCCAACAAATCCAGAGCAATAAGGATGAAAGTAGACAAGAAAAAAAATCCTACGGGAGGAGGGTAGTATTTCCCCCCGCTCGGACTTGAAGGTCAATTAAGTGGAAAATAATTGATAAAAACAACGGGAACACATGAAGTATTGCCATGTACCTTTTTGGAAAGCCATAAGTTCATCGATGGCTTATTTCAAAATTATGTTTTTTTGATGCACAGATTTGGTTTTTGATTTTTTTTTCAAAATTTTAAGTTTTAAATTTGTTTTGCTGAAACTGATGATTAAAATAACTTTATTTGGAAACGGAAATTTATTTAAAAATTTTTTAAAGCTCCTCACGTGGACTCTATATGAAAATTAATCTATTAGGAAAACAAAAACCTTCAAATCACTTTTCTGAAAAACTTAAGATTTTGAAATAAACCTCATTGCTTCTGACTGGAAAATTTGAGTGATAGGTACCGTTATCAAATACAAAAATTTGAAAAATTTTTAAAATTAAAAAAAAGCTATTTTTGAAAATTTTAGTAAATAAATGATCAAAATCAGTTGGTCCTTTTTTGGGAAAATCAATAAAATAATTCTTTGGGAGGATTCCTTTATAACCATTTTTCGAAAAAAGTAGTTTTTACTGAAAATGTTTTGATTCTTTTTAGAAAAATCTGTGGAATCAAAGCCACAAAATTGCATTGAATTCGACTGAAAAATATTTCTCTAAATTATTGAGGCCATAAAACAAAAATAGATTCACCAGTGTGAGAGGGTAAAACTCTTACAGCCCTATTATTGACACGATTTAAAACTAGTTTTAACGTAAAACTAGTTCTATATAGTCTGGGAGTCCACCGTAAGATTACCTATCTCATCGCAGCCACGCGAAAAATTGGATGCCAACCGATAGCTTTAGTCCAAACATTTACAAAACTGCTGGTCGGACAAGCTTTATCTGGTCGCAATGGTTAGAAAATGCACTTTTCAGGTTGCATTTTCCGCTAAATGTACCTATAATATAAGCAACTTATATAAATGGGGTATCAACTGAAAGCTATGACTGTCCTCTACACGATACCATTGGTCGGACTGACTTTTTTTGGCTGTTACGGTGAGTCCGACTGTTTTTTAAAAAAATGGTCTTTTTTTAACACTGCGTCTTACATCAGGGAAAACTGAGTAAAATCATTTCAAATGGTTAAGAAAGTGGCTTTAACCACTTTTTTTTTCATTTTCATCCAAGGATGCACAAAATCTCTAATTTTAGAAAAGTGGTCGGACTCGTGGCAATAGCCAAAAAACTCTGTCCGACCATTGCTATCGTATAGAGGACAGTCCTAGCTTTCATTTGATACCCCATTTATATAAGTTGCTTATAAGGTACATTTAGCGGAAAATGCAACCTGAAAAGTGCATTTTCTAACCATTGCGACCAGATAAAGCTTGTCCGACCAGCAGTTTTGTAAATGTTTGGACTAAAGCTATCAGTTTGCATCCAATTTTTGCGTGGCCGCGATGAGATAGGTAATCTTACGGTGGGCTCCCAGACTATATAGAACTAGTTTTACGTTAAAACTAGTTTTGAATCGTGTCAATAATAGGGCTGTTAAAATTTGAAAATAATTTGTCGAAAATTTAATCACTTTAAATTTTCGTAACTTTAACTTTGGCAAGAAAAAACATTTTTTGAAGAATAACTTTGTACTGTGAAATAGGGTTGGCCACGAGACGAGGCAAGATAAATCTATTGCAATGCTGGTCTCGGTCTAGTTAAAATCGAAAAATTTCAATATCCCCCCTTTGTTTTTTTTTTCTCTTTTTGTCGTAGAAATATCGACTTAGAGTTTGGTATACTCGTATATGTAGTTTTACTTAATTATGAATTTGAAAAAAAAAATATTCTTCTTTTATCTAGCGAATGAATTAAGGCGATTTAATTAAAAAATGCATTTTTTTATTTTTAATCTTGTATGTATGTTCAAGGTCACCCAAGCTCTCCGTAAATTTTGGTAGAATTGTGGCCCCATTTCAGTTTCCTTGACGATAATGAGACTTGACTAAAACTTTTTTTGTCTCGTAGCCAGCCCTAACTGTAGTTTCTGTAAGAATATATTGTATCATAAAGCAATAATCTACGCCGGGGTAGTTCTCTTGAAAAATAGTTTTAATTCTGAAACTAATTATGCTGTTGACATGGTGTGAATCAAAAATATGTCCTTTGGCAAAAAAAGAGTGTGGCAAATAAAAGGCAATCGCACAAGGTGACTTTCGCAAAAATTTAAATCAACCTCACTTTTGTTTTTAACACCTAAGATAGGTACATATTGTTATGGTCTGTGTGCGATTTATATTTTATCACATTGTGAATCATCTATTCTTCTCACACCTACAACAATTTAGAAAAATTGAATAGTTGGATTTGCGCCAAATAAAATTATAGCAGCTATAGAAAGGAAAATGTGTACTCTTGAATGTTTTATTTCGCTAAACTTAAAAGACCCACACAAACGCTCATCAAGAGTCGAGATACGAAAATAATAAAAAATCTAGAACTCAGCCAAATTTAATTAAAAATTAAAAAAGTTATTAAAAATTAACAAAAAATATTCTGAGAAACAACAACCTTGAGAAAATTCTGTTTAGTTTCAAATTTAAAATACGATTTTTTTTTGTTTTTTGAATTTTCAGCGAATTTCAAAATTATAGGAAATGATCTGTTTAGAGCAAAATAAATTAAACAAAAACAAAATTCAATTTTACTTATTTTTTCTTTGAGAATGCAAACAATACTTAGATAGAGCATAGAGCATGCACATACAAATAAACAACACAAGTTTGTAGAAAAAATGTTCTTTTGATTTAAAATATTGAAAATAATTAATTCACAAAAAGAACAAATATTTGGCATCATTAATGTGTACCTGAGTATAAGGATTAGAAAAACAATTTTTTTAAACAAAAAAATGTTAATAAAGGTTAAGAAGGCAAACTAAGTACAAGATCTTGCATATTTTAGGATATGATTTTAGGAAATTTTCTAAGAAAAAAGTTGAATGGGGGAAACTATGCCCCCCCCCCCAAAATTTCTGAAAATTAACATTAAATGTAAACAAACATATTATAAATACAAAAAAACACTTATACTGTCATTCTCAAAAGTATTCGGAATTATGCTTGCTCTTGCCCTGTTGAGATTATAAAAAGTGACGGTAGGAAAAATATCACGCTCTTAATTTCTATTATTTTCCGTATTAAAATGTGCATAGCAAGAAAAAACAGAATTAATGTAACAGATAACAGAAAAACAAAAATAACAGAAAAAAAATAATAAGAAAAAAAATCTTTAAATTTTGTAATCTTAACAAAAACTTTTCATTCCGAATAATTTTGTGAGTGACTGTAGATAGTGTGGTATAAGTTTTTTGGAATCCAATACTCCGTTTCCATTCTTTTTATCATAGCTGAAATTTTTTCAGTGAATGCACTCTAGGGTAGGTATAAACGAATGTATAATGCGAACCTTGAACTCGAGTGCGTTTTGGGGGTATTAAGTGCTAAAGGTGCATAAAATCAATGCCAATTGAACTTATTTTATCAAAGGTGATTTTTTGATAGTTATGTTTGAAGGAAAATAATAGAATATGAAGAAAATTTGAAAAGAAATTCTTCTGATTAGGTGGAGTGAATGAACTTTGGACTCGTTTTCTTAAGAAAATTATGATAAACTTATTTTGACACTTAACATACACCTGCATCAGTGGGACCCAATATCAGCCATACACCCTTAAAGGTGCCAAAAAATCGTGAAATACTTTATGTAAATCCCCACTCTAGTTGTCTGGGGGCTTGAGAAATATTGTGAAATAGCTGTCCAAAACTCATAAGACGTAAGCTTTAATACTAAAACGTAAATTAAAATATTTATTGGACAATTTTTTAGGTGTCTGGCTGACATTAAGGACCACTGTTGTAGGTATGTGGTGCTGGGGACATATTTTAATATATTTGCCTTTATACTATTACGAAAAATAAACGATTATTTTGACAACTTTTAGATGCCTTTTTCTTATAATGATTGCGCACTAAAGGGGTTGTGACTACCGTTGAAATGATTTAAGACAGTGCGAGCTATAGGAAATGGGGGAGGATTCTAGGGGAGATACCGATGCACATTGGTTTTGTAGTTTTGAATATCAAAATGGGAGGGAAATACAGAGTCGGGTAAAGAATTCTACATTCGTTTAGTGTGGCCAAGAAAAGAATCTCTATACTTGACAGTACTACTGAAATTGGGCTCTAGGGTAAACTGATGTGCATTCCTTTAGATGTACGAGTAGAACGGAGGAATTATTTGTAAAAATAGCGATAGAATAATGAGAGACACGAAACATTTCAGCGGTGATCGAGAGATGCAAATGTTTCCGTTATAAAAATCTATCGCCTATCATTTTTAAAGCTCTATTTTGAATTATAACCGAAGACTTTAATGGGTTTCAGGAGCACCTGCCCAAATTGAACTTAAGTTTTGGACAAATGAAGGCCCTATAGATTACAGCCACATCAGAAGGGGTGACAAATTTCTTGCATCTTCGAAGAGAACCTGAACATTTCGTAGCATTTTTAGCGATTTCGACTATATGATCATTTCACAGAAGGTGGTCTGTGATGCACGTATCCAGCACAAGTGCCAGTCATGAATAGCGGTATAGGATGTGGATTTCGCTTTAACGACAGAAGACAGCGTTGAGTTTTCGAAGCATTTAATTCTACACGGTTTTTTATTCCCCATTTTGACAATGCTATTGAGATCAGAATTTAATGAGCTTAACAAACGCTGTATTTAAGCATAAGACGTGCAACAAAATTACCTGGGTGCATCCAGACGGTCAAACCGAAAACCAAATTGATCATATCATGATTCAGCAGCGATGGAGGAAGTCTATGTGTGATGTCCGGAGTATAAGAAATGCCGATGTGGGAAGCGACCACCATTTGGTTGTGATGAGTCTCAAACTACGAACCGCTGCCGTACAAAAACCAGCGCAGGATGCAGCAAGGAGCTCAAAATTCATTACTAATGCTTTAAATTACCCCAACATATGTCGAAACTATGTCACCATCCTTAACGACAGAGCCTCGTCATTAAATGGAATCCAGCATTCAATAATTGATGAGATGTGGGGTGAAATTAAAAGTGTTTTTATGGAGGCTGGATCCGAAACTGTACCCAAGCGAACGAGATGTAGAGACTCTTGGATATCCCAAGACACCTGGGATAAGATTGAACTTCGCAAATCGTTGAAAATCCAAATAAATGCCGAAGCTGATATTCAACGAAAGGCTGACTTGCGAAGAGAGTACCGCATTGCACATAAGATGGGTACCCTGTCCCAAATTTGGAAATCCAGTTAAATCTCCTTACGCACTAAGTTGAGATTCTTCGAATCCAATGTCAAATCCGTGCTGTTATATGCTTGTGAAACCTGGAAAGTCACGTCTACTATTTCGAAAAAAATGCAGGCTTTTGTGAATCGCTGTCTTCGCCACATCCTAAAGATTCGCTGGCCACAAATAATATCAAATGAGGAATTGTGGCGCAGGACAAGTCAAGAGCGGCTCGACGTCGGCATAAAGGCGCGTCCACATTATGTCGAATTGTGTAGATCAACATCGTTGATCAACAGTGTTGAGTAAGTGTAGACGTGTTGATCGACAAAGCATATCAACATTTGTTGACCCGAACGTAACCCGATTCAAATGGATAGCAATCGACAAAGCTGTTCAACAAATTTCATTTTATTGAACACATTTGTAGGGTTTTAAATTCATGAACATAATTTATTGGTTTTGTGCGTTATTAATCACATTTTTACTAGATGAAAAATGCAATATTTATTGTGAATAAGTATTTAATGTTAATAATATCGTTTTAACTTTATTGTTCACAAGAAAAAATAAAAAAAAGTTGGGTACCACCAGGATTCGAACCCTGAACCCCTAGGTTGGATCCTGACGCATCAATCAGAAAATTTCAAACCACACAAATGTTTGCTACGAAAGTTTTTCACGTACACACTAGCATGTTGATCGACAATGTTTACCAACAATGTTGATCGGCATAGTGTGGACCGTCCTTAAGAAAGCGTAAATGGCGTTGGATTGGTCACACACTGAGGAAACCAAACGATGAAATTGCAAAGCAGTCCTTTGAATGGAATCCTCAGGGTGCACGGCGGGTGGAAGACCAAGAACAACATGGAAATCAACTGTCTTAGCGGAAGCAGAATCCCAGAGAAAGACGTGGCCACAGCTAAAGTACCTTGCAGCAGACCGTGAAGGATGGAGACGTTTTGTTGAAAGTGAATCTTGGAATGAATATGAAAAGCTGGAGGCACTGTGTCGTCTGCAAAACATTTTAATGGATATGAAGTCTTAGACAAAAAATCATTTATGAAAAAAAGGAAGAGAGTGGGAGACAAAACTGACCCCTGGGGCACACCAACATTGATTTTATGAATATCAAACATGACTTGTAAATATGCAATACAAATTGTATTGAACGGCCCGAAACTAAACTACACTAAAGATTTGTTCCACTGTTCGGTGGGATATACCATCAGATCATCAGTGCTATTTTGCTACGAAAGCCGTACAGCCGATCATTAAGAAGCTTCCGATATTCATGATATTTCTTGAATTGATGATTAATCAGCGCTTCCATGACCTTGGAAAGAAGGGACGTATGTGCCATTGGACGATGGTAAGAGTGAGAAGAAGAATCGCCTTTATTATGGACAGGGTGGACAGTTGCTGTTTTCCATCCCCTTGAGAAGACACCTGTGTAGATTAGGACAGATTGAAAGCTTACGCAGTGGCGTTGCCAGCAATGAAGAGCACCTCTTCATAACAATGTGTGGGATAATTTTTTGGGTTTTGGTTGTATTTTGGGCACTTATTGTCCTAGAGAGGCCATTTAAGTGTCAAATTGACTGCAAAAATCAGAGAAACATAACGTTTCCCCCCGCAGAGGGGGGGAATGGGGGTACTTGCAACCTTTTGCCTTGGGAATATACATATGTACTACGGAAATATCTTAAATTTTTGTATTATAGAATTTTGACACTTCCCTGAAAATTAATTATTTTTGTTTTTGTTTTTGTGGACTCTTTTTTAAATTTGAATTTAAATATTTTGTGCATATTGAATAGAATATAATGTAAGTATTCATTAATTTATAACGGGCGCCTTAGGTGCGATACAATCAACTAGTTGTATATAATTGTTCTGAATCAGGCCCGTGCGCAACACTTGTACAGTGAAGTTTTCATATTTTTTATTAGTAAAGTTAATTAAAAATCTGTGTTTCATAGCGCATATTTTTTTTTTGGGATATATCTCGCAATTTTTAAAAATCTCGAAGAACGAAATCTTGCAAATTAATAATCCTGTTTTCATAATCTTGCTTTAACCTTGTAACATTATCGCATTTACTTCTTGCAACAATATATCTCACAAATATCAACTAAAATCCTGCAATTTAAGCCCCCCCCCCCAGTGCACGGACCTGTTTTCAATAAAAGGTCCGTCTTCAAGGAAGTTTGTTTTTCAAATGTTAATAAAACAAGCTATATGTGAGATACATATTTTCTCATTCTGCCGCGGTTTCAGTACCGAAAACCAATTTTGTATTACTTTTTTGAATAATAGGATTATGTGGGCTTTAAGCCCATCGGTTTATTCGCATAGACCTGTGATCTAAGACATGCCTAAAAGAAGAAGTCTAAAAGCATGGTTCATTTCATATCGCTCACCACGCACCGCCTGATAAAACCATGCCCTTAAATCAATCATGCAGAATGCCAATCATAGAAGCTTGCTTTATGGTGCGCGTTCCTGTGGTTCCAAAATATCGATGATAATAATATAATTATCCAGCTTAGGCCACAAGAAAATGCTTAATCATTAGCATCGATCTTTTACGCCTACCATTTACGGTTATGGCAGTGCCAGTATCCTTTTGGAAGACCAAAATATACACTTAAAAGTGGCTTTCTCGGTGCTGGGGTATATATTATGGGTTGGTAACATCCAAATCAGTAATGCCTTTGTTTTTTTCACTCATTCATTCATCCAAAAATGGGTCTTTCCGCAATAAAGAAACATATTTTGTTTTTTTTTTTTTACTAGAAATCACATAGTACGCGGAGCATTTCTCGAACGAAAAACTGAGTTGAAAAATAATGATCCGCTTACATTGTTCAATCTTCTAACTTTTCAAAACGAATTACAAAATACCAACATTAACTAATTTTGTGTCATGTCGTTTTAAATTAACTCATCACAAAGATGCAATTTCCTTTCCTCGTTCATTATATTGCTTAAGATAGGTGTTAAGAATATCTTGGATCCCAAAAATTTAAAAGAGAAGCGAATAAAACAAACAAAAAACTATTTGGCGACAAATATTTTTTCTCAAATCTTCAAGACAAAAACCATGTCAAAAAATCTTGTTGATAAATGATTTCGCTGTGAAATCTCCTGTTCGTACAAATTGTTTCTGCTAAAATGTATTGTTTCAAAATGTAAAAAATTATTATGTGTCAGATAAATATTAATCGAACAACAAGATTTTATAAATTTAGCAATGAAACAATACAAACTATTCCAACACACTCAGAGCACACAACTAGAATTATTAATTGGTCTATTAAAAATTCATGACAAAAATGTCAAATAAATCCTTGCCCAACAAAAAAAAAATGTTTAATACATAAATGTAAAACTACATATTTTAATTATAAATAAGTATTTTTAGAAATGACTCATATCACCACTAGAAATTTTATAGCCTTAAAATCTATTTTCAGAAAATTGCAAAAAAAAAAACACCTGTGTTCATCGTATATTACTCACCTGCTGTATTGTGTCATTTTATTTTCTTTAGCTCAATTTGATTTTAATTGTTTTTATTTCTCGCGCAATCAAATTGAACCGCGAAAAAAATGTCATTTTGGTATTTTTGAATGGGAAGGATGCAAATGCAAAAATGCAGACGGAAATTTTGGGCTTTGGTCCAACTCTCAAAATATTGATCATTCATCAATAATATAATTAAAATACTTGTGCATCATTGAATTACTGCATTGAAATTCTTTTCCGAAAATATCCTAATTGATTCATTTTGTTGACATGAATTTTTGGCCCAAAAAAATATATATTTTTATTTTTCTGTCCAATTCTAGAATCGATGACAGTCTTCATCATTAATGAAACATTTTGAGAATACAAAGGAAATTGCAATGTTGTTGAATCATAAAAGAAAATTAAGAATGTTCTCTCATTTCGGTCCTTCTGATCGTGATTTTTTTCTTGAAAAAAAAAAAAAATGATTTTTTCAGAATGGAAAATAATTGAAAGAAAAATATACAAACAAATTGTGATGGCATCCAAGTGGTCGGGTGTTTTATGATTTTTTGTTTAATATTCCTCATAAATAAATTTTCGACACGTGCATTGTTTTTTGTTTTATTTTTTTGAAACTTGATATTCATTAAAAAAAAAAATATTTGTCCATTAATGTTTCACATAAGAATGTACATTGGTCATAAGTCAAACATTTTTAAAAATAAAAAGCAATTAGCTAGCTAATTTTTTTAAAAGATTTTAAGAAATTATTTGCACAAAAAGCAATTGGCAATTTTATTTCATTAGAGTAAGTGGTGTTGTTTTGTTTTCATTTGCCAATAATTTTTTTGAAAATTATTTCTGTATTTAAAATCCTTAGTATTGAATACCAATTGAACTTAGATTTAAAATTAAAAATTGACAATAAATCCTCGCAATCATTTTTAAGAAACAAACAAAAGCGATGGTTAAATCTTCAAATATTTCAGTATAGGTAAATTACTGTAGGCAGAGCAGCTAAAAATGGTAGGCGCGAATAACATTTCCCAAAAACGTGCTTTTTTAATGCAAAAGCCTGAGAGACCAGTTGGTAATATTGAACTAAGTAGACGTAGGGTGAAAAGTCTGTTGACATTACTGTCGAAACTGTGCCCAAATGAGTATCTTATTGACTGGTACAGAGGCGGATATAGTTTTCGTTTAGAGGAAATCCCTTACTACATTTTCTCGAAACACATAACTCGTCAATAATTCGTTTAATACTTTATCATCAAATGTTAATACGATATCATTAGAAGAATAACCTTTTAAATTGAATTTTATTCATAAACTCCACAAAAAAATTGAGAAATAAGTGGATTATTGTTTATAGTCTTCGACTATGAATAATTTTTCTATTTATTTTCTTAAAAACAATTCTACTTTATTATAGAAGAATATGTAAATATTCAAAAAAAAGGAAAACATTGACAATGTGATCTGTTCTAGCCAGAGGATGCCAATCTGTCTACTGCCCAGTGGCGTAGCGTGCGTCGGTTTTTTCCACCTGAAACACACACCCCTCCTCAACCAAAATAAAAATATGAAATCTTTGATTCTATGACAAAGAAAAAATGTATTAAATTTAAGAATTTGGCTGCCCACCTAAGTCTAAAATAACAAAGACATATTCTCTGTGAATTTGTGTGAATTTTATTGAATTTCAGTCCAAGCGCTAATAGTCCAATAGCCCATCTTCAAAAATTTTAAATCGTTGGAGCCGTTTTCTTAAAAATTAATTTTTTATATATAAAATTTTTGTAACAATTTTCAAAAAAAAAAATTGGTATGCCAATTTTGAGTTTATATTAATATACATTTAAAACTGAAAATTCAAATTAATTCTTCAACCCGTTTTTGAAATATTGAATTTTCAAAAAAAAATTTCAATATTTTTTTAAAAATCCAAAATTTATTTTTTCAAAAAATTTGGTATGCAGTTTTATTTATATTCTAACAAAGCTTTTGTGAACAAAAATTTATTGAGATCGGATGAGCGGTTAATGAAAAGACCAAAAATAAAAAAAACCGTTATATGGCAGGTACCGTTAATAAATGTTTTTGGTGATTTTTTTTCTTACTAAAAGGTACATCATATCTACAGTAATACACTGATTTTTTTTTATCAAAATCGTTGGAGCCGTTTTTGAGATAAATAAGCTTTTCCTTAACGGTTGTATGACAAGTACCGTTATTTTTTGAGCTAAAAAAAAAATTTAATTTCCCCTCTGGAGAGTTACAAAAAAACCTTAAGTTCAAAATTTGAAGAAAATCGCTTCAGTGGCTTAGGCTGTAGGTTGAGGTACGGACAGACAGACAGACAGACAGACAGACAGACAGACAGACAGACAGACAGACAGACAGACAGACAGACAGAATTGTGCCACCCACTTTTTTCGTGTTCTCTATCATCGTAATGTCATGTTTGATTGTTATCTCAAAATTTTTTTTTTGCACGAATCCAAAACTTGCCCTATAGTACCTATATCGCAAGTAAAAAAATAAACAAAATGCCGTTTGATTTCATGAACGAATATGAATTTATGGAAATAAAATTTTATAAATCGTTGGAACAAAATTTTTTTAAATATATTTATACTTAATTTGTAAATATTAAAAAATAAAATGCACGACTGGGTCGCACGTACTTGCTCTTATGTTCAAGACACTGCGAGTTTAAGAAAATTGTATATATATGTATATTATGAGAGAAAAATGTAGAGAAGCATGAAATACGACATTTGAACTAGCTAAAACAACTCTCTTGACAGTTTGAGGTGAAAAAAAAGTATGCCATCTTAATTCATGATGGAATATGATTGTATGGGAAAAAAAATTTTAAAATCGTTGGAGCGGTTTTTTTTAAATTAATTTTTTATATATAACATTCTTAAAACATTTTTAAGAACAAATTTTGGTATGCAGATTTAAACTATATATTTATGTGTATATAAAAACAAAATTTGAAAAAAAAAATTGTCAACCCGTTTTTGAGATATCGAATTTTCAAAAAAAAGGTTTGAAACTTTTATTTAAAAATCCAAAAACTTTTTTTTTGAAAATTTTGATATGCAATATTATTTAATCTTATCTGAAATTTGTATATAAAAAAATTCATTTAAATCCGTTAAGCTGATAACGAGAAAACTTAAAATAAAAAAATACGTTCTATGACAGGTACTACTAATAGTTGCTATGTGTAAAATTTTATAATTTTTGATGGTAGATCGTACTAATTTTAGTATATGAAAAAAGTTTAATCAAAATCGTAGGAGTCGTTTTCAAGCAAAAAAATATTTTCCTTTGCGGTTTTTGCACTTTTGTATGGAAGGTACCGTTATTTTTTCATAAATGTGAAATTTTTTCTAAAAATATTTTAGAGAGTACTAAAAAAGTCTTAAATATCGAGTTTCAAAAAATCTGTGACGTCGTTTTCGAAATATTTGATTTTCCAAAAAAAATTTTGAAATTTTTTTTAAAAATCCAAAAAATATTTTTTCAATAATATTGGTACACAAAACTATTAACAGTTTTTGGAAGCTTCTGTATAAAAAAAATAATTGAAATCGGTCATACCATTTTGAAGAAAATAAAAAATTAAAACAAATGGTTCCTTGGGAGGTACCATTAATAACCATTTTTGAAAAATGGTTTTCCACCCAAAGAAAGCCTTTACTAAAATAAATTTATTGAATTTTTTTTTAAGAAAAGTTGTCGAGCCGTTTTTGAGAAAAATACGATTATGTAAATTTGCCAAAAAAAATGTATGGCAGGTACCGTTATTTTTGGTTCTAAGAAAAAATGAAAAAAACGTGTCGGCAGAATCACCAAAAACCACTATGTACAAAGTTTGAAGAAAATCGATCGAGCCGTTTAGGCTGTAGACGAACAGACAGACAGACAGACAGAATTGTGCCACCCACTTTTTTGGTGTTCTCTATCATCGTAATATCATGTTTGATTGTTATCTCAAAATTTTTTTCTGCACGAATCCAAAACTTGCCTTATAGTACCTATAATCGCAAGTAAAAAATGCATTTTTGTTCCACTTCTTCAGAGGAAATCTTTATGTATAAAAAAGAAGTTATTGCACATTATGTGTTAGTGTAGAAGTAGTGGAACATGAAATTAATTTACGTTAAGATTGTTAAAAATTATTTAGGTATAATTCATTTTTAACAACATTAATAATAGTTCATTCGATGTTCGCCCTACATACACTTCCACATAGATATCGCTCATTAAAAAGAACACCGTCATATCTCAAAATTTAGCGGTTTTGAGATAAATGCGATTGAAAGTTTCGTTTAAGTGGTTCAAATTTTTTATTTAAGTGCAACATAGAATTTTAGAATCCATTATATGCTAGCAAAGATAAAGCCCGTTAAATGAAACAGGACCCAAAATCAAATAAAACAATATAATTCCAAAACAAAGCGAAAACGAGAAAATTATTTCATAAGTTTTTCGACTTTAAATGACCTCAGGACCCCGCATGGTTTTCATCTGCGGTGGTAACTGTAGGATACCTTATAGTTATATTGGTTAATTTCAAGAATGCAAGTACCTACTATATTTAAAATAATTTTAAAGATATGTTTTATTATCTTTTTTGTTATTGCACAGGGCGCAACTTGAATACCAACCGGTCCTGATCGAAAGTATGACAAAATAAAACTAGTCATCAGTGTTATTATTTCACCAGAGCATGAAAGATTTAACGACAAAAAATGGAAATTATTATTTTTAAAAATAGATACTAGAATAATTAAAAAAAAACATAAATTTCTTTTTCTTCTCAAAGTGAATCAGAAAGTGTAATTTAAAGCTCAAAGTAAAAAAATAATTAAATTAATTTAAGCATTAAATTTAAACAAAAAATAATATTTATGTTCTTAAACTCGAACAGACATTTCTTTTTCCCATGGCTTGTTTGTTAAGTTATGTTTGAAAATAACCACTTTTCGGATTTTTTTGGGAAAACAATTTTTTTTTTTAATTTAAAAAGCAGCCAACATTATATAAATTTGTTGTCATTGTTATTGGAGGGAGTCAAGAGAAGACAAACAATAATGTGAGAATTTCATAAAGGAAATAAAGGATTCGAAATGTCAATAATAAACTTTGAAGAAAAAGACTATTCCTTCTAGATAACGTAATGAGTTTCTGGAGAAAAATGTTGGAAAAGTATGGTGTGGTTCCAGATAAAAAAAGAAAAGTAAAATTTTTCTGAAAAGGGTAGTTTTTTTTAATTCATCGAGCTATGTATATCCTTATAGGCTCTAATTTCAGAAACTCGAAATGACAAATGTTCAAAATTTTGAAGTGAACTCAGAAAACAAGTTATCTACGATGATAATGTCAGACGAAATGCACGACTGGATCGCGCGTACTTGCTCTTATGTTCAAGTTGTGTGGAACTTAAGAACTTTAAAAAATATTCAAGTACTTATAAAAAAGTAAAAAAAGCATTTAAATTGTTCTTTTAATTGTACATATAAACAGCCCGATAAATAACTTGGAGCTCAGAAACAATTATGCCATCTGATTACTTGAAAAAATATGATATATGCTAAACAGAAAATTTTTAATCGTTTGAACCGTTTTCTTAAAAAATTATTTTTTATATATTAAATTTTTGTAACATTTTTCAAACAAAATTTTAAATACATTTTAAACTGAAATTTCAAAATAATTCATTAACCCGTTTTTGAAATATGAAATTTCCAAACAAAAATTTTGAATCTGTGTTTAAAAATTCAAAATTTATTTTTTCCTCAATTTTGGTACCTATGCAATGTTATTAATATTCTAAGAAAGCTTTTGTGCCAAAATTTTTATTAAAATTGGATAAGCGGTTAATTTGGAGACTGAAAATGATAAAAACCGTTATATGGCAGGTATCGTTAGTAAAAGTTTTTGGTAATTTTTTTTTACCAAAAAGTACACCATATCTACAATACTACCGTGCTAAGAAGAAAAAACCTAACTGAAATTTTGGCTGTTTTGAGTTAGGGCCAGTTTAAAAAAAAACACCATAACTTTTCCTGCTGTAACTATGTCTGTTCGCGTACCTTCCAAAACTAGGAATTTCTACGAATTTAGCCCAAAGTCTTGTCAAAGCTCATATAAAAAAATAAAATTCGTAGAAATCCGTAGTTTTGGGAAGTACACGAACAGACTGACTATTTCCTAAAAAGTAAAAAAAGTTGGGTCTGCAGTCTTGGCACTTCATATTCGCAAAAAAAAGTATGTCATCTAATTGGTCAGTAATTGGTCAAAGAAATCAAGAAATTGGTCAGACCTACAAAGCTTGTAATCAAGACTTAAAGTTTCACAAGGTCACGTACGATTTTTGCCACCTCATTTGTGGAATATTCATAACAAATGTATACTGATCCAAGAGATAACTTGATCGTGATCAAAGGTCAAATATTTTCAGTAATTGGTCAGCCATAGATTTTCTTATGAATTTTCAAAGTTGGTTCCAAGGTGACAAGACAAAATTTTGGCACCTCATTTGGGTCATATAAAAAGATAATATGCAATTTGAAAGGTCACTTAACGGTCATAAAAGGTCAGCTAGTTTCAGTAATTGGTCAGCCATAGATTTTAATGAATTTATGCTACCTCATTCTGTTTTCAGGAAAGATTTTTGTGTCAAATAGTTATAGTAAAATTCGAAGATAGGCAGGTATAGTAAATAGCGGTTATGGTAATAATAATTTTTCCCCCCAAATAAGAGACTATTGAAATATTTTCCCACCATAAATCCCACTACGAATATTTTCCCACCATTTTTCCCACCAAAGGCATTTTATCCAACCATTTTGTTGGACAAACAATCAATCTGAGAACATTGCCATCAAACAAATATTCGTAAATCCGGGAAGGAAAATTATTTATTGCAGATACGACTAATAGTCTTAACATGGAAGTCATTTATCTAGACTTCTGTTGAACATAAACAAAATGAATCTTTGATCAAAAAATAATAATTTGATTACTTATCATTTCATTAAGTATCTATGAAACAAATTCATCGAAAAATAAAAAAGTTATATACATATATGTATAAACAGAAAAACGCATTTATCTCAATATGCAAAAAATATAGATACGTTTTTTCTTCTTAACACGGCAGAATAATACACTGATTTTTTTATCAAAATCCTTGGAGCTGTTTTTGAGTTAAATGAGCTTTATCTTAACGGTTGTATGGCAAGTACCGTTATTTTTAGAGCTAAAAAATCTCAATTTGCCCTCTGGAGGGTAACAAAAAAACCGTCAGTTAAAAATTTGAAGAAAATCGCATCATTGGTTTAGGTTGTAGGTCCAGATACAAACAGACAGACAGAATTGTCCCACCTACGTTTTTCGTGTTCTCTATATTCATAATGTTACGTTGTTATGCCACTGAAGCAATTTTCTCCAGATTTCGAACGTAATGTTTTTTTCTTTGAAAATTCAATACTTCAAAAACAGGATAAGGATTTTTTTGAAACTAGGTTTATAAATACATTTTAATACGTGCTCAAAATTGGCATCAAAAAATTTTATTTTGAAATTGTTACTTAAATTTTATATATACAAAATTAATTTAAAAAAAAAACCGCTCCATCGATTTATTTTTTTTGCATATATTCCTTTTTTTTTAAGTAATAAAATGGCATACTTGGTTTTGAGCGCTGAGCTATTTTACTAGTTGTTTATAATTTTATTTCAAAAAGGGTTATTAATTTATTCTTCCTATAGAACCTTCATAGTTTTTTTTTTTTTTTTACTTTCATATTATTTTGATTAGATTTTGTGTGAAGAAGAGTTAACATCAGTGGTACTTGGGCAAAACCCGATTATAAAATTTGTATATGGATATGAGTTTAAATGTTAATTTTAAGGTCAAGAAAATTAGTTGAAATCATCAGCCTTCAGGGTAACTTTGGAAAAAAAATTCATAAAATACTAATATTGGTATCGACTAAGAGTTTCACCATCTACAGCACATCCAAAAGTATCCTAAAATCCCAACAAAGCCAATGCGGAGATTTGTGGGGGCCTTGGGCCACTTATTAGTACGATCTATTTTTTAATTGCTAAGTAATCTTTTGTTTCCTTTGACGGTAATTAACAGTGCCTTGCAAAGATGATTCATTTTCTTTTCATTTTCAGCCAAACTTAGAACTTCAAATATTATATTGCATTACCTTGAAAAAGTATATGTTTGGTTTTGAAACACATTTTGAAATTACATAATTACATACATGTTTTGAATATTCGAAACGGGTAGATTACTTTTGAAAATTAATTTGCGTAAGAAGTTTTCTCTCACAAAATCCTTAAAATTTTTTTTACAAAAATTTATTCATTAAAAACCAATGCAATGATTTAGGTTTATTGAAAAATCAGATGGATCAGATCCCGTTGGTATGACAATTTCAGAAATTGTTAGAAGAATTAATTTTTTGTTTGAATAATGTTGACTCTTAACGCAATATACATACTTCAGATTATATTCTAAGTTCCATGTAAGTGCAACACGGTGCTTAATTGTTTATTTATTTATTAGCTACTCCTGCTCACATAGTACAGCTGGAAACTAAACTATGGTTCACACACAAGACAAAATATTATTTTTAAAATGTTTGAACAACTTTAATTATTTTAATATAAAAATGTCATTCTTGTTGATTAACAATCCCAGAAGAGCAAACAATATTTAAATAAAATTAAACCTGTATCTTCAGAAATTCTTACTGTCTCATACCATATTTATATATTTTTTTTTAATTTCCTTAAGTATTAATTTATGATCAGTTTTCTTCACATACACATACGAATATGAACCAACTTTATCTTATTTTAGATGTGAAAATGATAAATCTCAAAAAATATTTTCCATCCCAACACCTCAGAGAAAAAAATTCGACAACCTGCGAGTTCTATTTTTATAAACAAAAATATGTACAACATTTTTGAAAACCTACAACGTCGCTTAAGTGCAGCGTTGATAAAAGAGAGTTAATTCAATTCTGCCATCAGCAACGAACAAAAATTAAAGTGTGTAAGACCTTGAGTGAGTCAAAAATGATTCGGTTGTACTTTTTTCACTTCCCTTTGCGATGCATATTGTTTAATGTTTTATGTTTTGATTTTTGAGTGATCATGGCGCACAATGTCAGGGTTTTTTTTTCATCAAAGACTTTTCTCAACTAGAATAGCGTTTTCATTCTTGGTGTTGACTTTCTTCTTATGTTCTTTTACCTGACAGAGAAGATTTTTGGGAAACTTTTTTTTGGCAATGGTCACCAAAACAATGTCAAAAAACGATCTTCGCTATTTGTCTCTGTCTTGTTGGTTTTTGAAAACCATCAGAGATTTGAAAACAAAAAAAAAAAAACAGACCAGAAATGTTTTTTTTTTTCGTTTGATTTCGGATAGAAGTAGGTGTGTTGATTCTATGTGGCGGGCGGTGGGAATGTTTATTTCTTTTTTGTTATTTTTTGAATGAAATGTTGCCAAAAATTATTTGAAATTTAACATAAAAAAAAGTTGTGCGCGTGCCAAATTAAATAAATATACAAAAATCAAAGTTTGAAAACAGAGAAAGAGACAGGCAGATATAATGTAAATATTTATATGTGTTAGTTGGCCACTGATGTTTTTTTTTTGAAAATATATTATTTTTCTAAATTCTATTATAAGGAAAAAGAGTGGGTGGGTGGGGAGAAATGGTTGATCAAGAGATGAAAATAAAAAGAGAAATGCCAAAGTAGAAATATGTGTGTTTGGGTTGTTTGTAAACAGTGATGTTGGAGAAGGTGTATGAGAGTCATCTGTTGTCACGGATTTTTAATTCGTTATATCTTTTATTTTCCCCACAGATGGTGCTGATTATTAAGTTGAAGCTTTTTTTATTCTTAAAGTATTTATTTAAAAAAGTTCAACAGATATATTTTTTAAATATACGTTTTTGTGGTTGTTTTGCTTTAGGTAATAAAAAAGCTAACATAATATGAAGGGTTTTTCAATTCGGGTGTGTTGAAATTGAGATGCAATAAAAGAGGTATTCTTGTTGATATCGTTTGACTGTCCGCCGTAGCTCTGCACGGTGGCACGTATTCAAGAGGTCAAATTTGCAATGCCTCCTGGGATATACCTATTGAATTTGACGGCATCGGTCGATTGCGGCTTCTTGGTATGGACTTGCAACTTCCGAAAACCCTACAAGAAAAAGCATAACGGGGTAAAATCGCACGATCAATTCAAGTCACCTCCGTGAGAGATTACCGTACCTTCAAATCGTTCATGCTGTGGTATCAGCTGTATGGCACGTAGTTCTTCCTATTAGAACTAACATGTTATTTGTATTCATATCCACCAATTTGGGCCAAAAGAAATTGTTTATTATAAATCCGTAGAGGCCTCCGTTGACTAAATTTGACCGAGTGCGAACTCTCCCGCACACTCTGGGCAGCAGCAAAATGTTTTCGGCAGACTATGCATTTGGGCGAGGTTGAGGGTGTTGACTGATTGTTCACTGAACCGGTCGACTTAAAACTGGTCACCAAATGTTGAATAATCATCTGGGAAATACGATTATGTAATCCCGTCCAATAACTGCGCAATGTTTCCTCAAGAAAACATCCATATTATAATAGAGTTTTACGTATCATTTGCACGTATTGGTCCATCGTGATACATCGATTTGGTATCATTGGTAGAATAATAAAAAAAAGAACTTCGCCGACGCTGCCAAAAAACAATATGGCCGCACAAACTGTCAAGTGTCAGTATCGAATCATCGGAAAACCCTATTATAAGTTATTTGATTTTTTGTCACTTTAGTTAAGAGTTTTCCGGACTGAAATGGTGATTTCATGAAAAAGATTGTGAAGCGTGTACTTGTCCGATCAAAACGATTAAGGTGTCTATAGACAGATAAACTTGTTCTCTAGGACATAATTGTATCATTTGATATTGAAATTTTTAATTCTTAAAAGGCACTATTTTACAGAAAATTCATGTTTTGGAAGCTAAAATCAGTTACCTTTGCAACATGGTTTATTTTTAGTTCAATAATACGCCTACTAGTCACCAATTAATAAAAATAAAAAGTTTTATATAACAAAGTATTTGATGAAAGTGAAAAAAACTGGTCTTATATATGCAAAAAAAAAAGTTAGCAAATGACTGGTTTTGTTCAGTTCGGAACACTCTTAATGGGAAAAAATGCTTGGAATTCGAACAAAAATACATACATTTTTCCTATGTTGCTCAGTCAGTAAGTGAGATGGCCCACGCTCTATTTTGCCAAAAACTGCTGCTCTAATTGCCTTCGCAAATTTTTGTCTGCGTTGCCGAAAAAAAAGCTAATATTATCGTTGAGAACTTGACCTGACTTTTGGCCTGCGTGGCAGCTTTTCTATAAAGTTAAATTGTTCTTAAAAAATTGAAGAACATTAAATACCATCATTTAAGAGCATTTTTATATTTCAGATATTTCGCTGTCTGATTTTCCATCTGCATGACGACTGACAATCAGGCGCCGAGCTTTTAAATCGCAGGATTAATTCATCCTCAGTGTGAAAAACTCCGGAAACAGCCCATTTTCAATATTTTGAATGCGTAGATCTAAAAAATTATACCTACAACGTTTTAAACCGCTTGAATTTTGAAAACAAGCATAAATTATCAACCGTTTCTAATGATGTGCACGATGGACTTTTGTCCATTTAGACAATCTATGGGTTTAATTAAAAATATCGGAACTCTGCGTAAATGTATTTGTTTCATCGGTTAGTTGGAACAATACTAAGTCGGGACAAACAAAAATGGATTGGTTTACTGCAGAAACATAGAAGATACGTAAGGAAGAAAAGTATCTTTGTATTCGTTTCTAATTACGTGCACGCCACTGTATGTGCGTACCTACTATACGGAAAGTTATCCATTCGTAAACAAAAATTGAACTCGAGATTTTGATCAGAAATGTCATTACGATGATAGGGAAGATGAAAAAAATGCGTCTCATAGTGGTTTTTGGTGATTCTCCCCACAGGCCTTTTCTTAGAACAAAAAACTACGGTACCTGTCATACAATTTTTTTTTATCAATTTAAAAAAATCTCAAAAATGGCTCCACAACTTTTCTTTAAAAAAAAATCAATAAATTTCTTTAAGTACAGACACCCTTTGAAAGGGAAACCATTTTTCCAAAAATGGTCATTGATTGTACCTCCCAAAGAACCATTTTTTCATTTTCGATTTTCTTCAAAACGGTATTTCTGATTTCAATTATGTTTTATACAAAAGCTTCTAAGAAATATGTATGGATATTTTTCTTACCAAAATTTACAAAAATATATTTTTTGGAATTTAAAAAAAAGTTGCACCTTTTTTTGTTTTGAAGATCAAATATTTTGAAAACTACATGGTCGATTTTTTGAAACTCGGTATTTTGGGTTTTTTTATTACATTGAATATTTTAAGATTTTTTTTTTCTTTTATGGATAAATATAACGGTACCTTCCATACAAATGTTAAAATCCTACATTTCTGTATTCTAAAATTAGTGGGATCTACTATCAAAAATACAGAAAAATTACACTTAGCAACTATTAACCTCTCAGAATTTTTTTTTTATTCTGAGTTTTCGCATTATCGGCTGAACGGATTTAGATTATTTTTTATATAGAAATTAAAAAAAAAAAGATTAAATAATATTGCTTATCAAAATTTTCAAATTTTTTTTTTTAATTTTTTGAAATATTTAATTTTTTTTTTTTTTGAAATTTCGATATGTCAAAAACGGGTTGATAATTTTTTCTGAAATTTAATATTTATTAGCTTATAAATAAGATTTGCAAACCAAAATGTATACTTTTGTTTAAAGAATTTTTTATATAAAAACGATTTAAAAGTTTTTGTCCATATTTGATCAAGAATTCAGATGGAAGGAGTTGTTTTCGTGAAATTGAATATCGAATTTCATGTTTTTAAATATTATCTTTCCCCCATAATTTTCATGTCTGTATACATAATTTTTGTAAACCCTTAAACTCTTGAACATTAGAGCAAGTTTGTGAGATCCAGTCATGAATTTGGTTTATTCAAAAAGAAGGAATATTTGAGTTACCGTTGTTTTCCTTGCCTACGTCCGAAAGAGTATTAGTATTATTCATGGTGAAAGGAAGGATAGAGATGGTTCGTTTAAATATTGCAATCCGAACTTTATAAATATACATGCATACTGACATGAATTCCAATTAAAAAGTCTACGAGTTTTGCAGCATTTCAAAGAAAAATCTAATTTTTCGGACAATTATTTCTAAAATAAGTTCAGGGTAAACATTTCGATGCAAATATTGTTATGGTCGAATATGCAATACTGTTGTTTGCACAAAATCTTTTTGATTAACGTCAATTTTCTTGCAAATGCATTTGACGTTTACGAACATTTTCACTTTTGTCATCTACTCGATGTTTTGCAGCAGAATTTCACAACAGATTATGTTTTCGAAGATGGTGTTTTTAGCTTACTGAATTTTCGAACACAATGCTCATGAAATAAAATTTGTATTTGCGTATTTAAACCAAAGACTTTTTTAGTGTACGTTTAAGAAAGTTCTGCGTACCTATGCATTTTTCCTTTAATATAAGAACTTGACTAGAATTATTATATCAAATCAAAATTGTTGAATTATTAAAAGGACAGAATATTTTGACAAGCTTTCCACAATAAAAATTCTCAAGTGTCGCTTGTCAGCTTTGACGAAAGAGTGCCCTTGTTGTTCTTTTAAAAACAGCTTTATTTGTAAACTTTCTTGGCTCCAACGTGACTTTTTTTTTACTGAAATCCACAAGAAACCCTAGGTTGGGACAAAGTAAAAATACACGTTGAAGATAAGATGATTTGAAAATCGCGAGTTTTTAAAGAAAAACAAAATCTTGACACGTGACTCATAATAAATTTATTTGTAATATTTCAATGAAGTCAACAATTTAGTCAGCTATGTTAATAAACAATTTAAACTGCACAGAGCTTTACAGAGCTTTACTGGCTGTCTGTTATTTTACAAAATCGTTTTTAAATAGCAGACAACCCCCAAATCAAAAGTTTATGCCCAAAAAAAAAATATTTGGCTGAAATTTTTTTTGTCCGATGTCATTTACATGTGGCTCTAAGCCAATACTTTTCCCATACAAATTTGTATGGGATTTTCGCTCCTTTCACGTTTTATTTTTTTTTTCTCTCGAATTACTGGAAGTATTCTTAATTTTTTTGCTGATTATTTTTTTTTAATCATCCCTTTAAAAGTTCTCATTCAAAAAATGACATGACGTGTAAATGACATCGGACAAAATTTTTGTTGGCAAAATATTTGTTGGGCATAAACTTTTGATTTGGGGGTGTCTCTGTCTGCTATTTAAAAACGATTATGGGAAATAACGGACACCCTACTGTTCATGACATATAATATTATGTTTTTTCGAGTTGTTGTTGTGCTTCCTGAATATAAAAGTTATTTGTTTGAATTTGTAAAATATTTGAAAATTTATTGTTATATACGGCGATACTGCGATAGAGTGAACTTTTTTCTATTTACGATTAATTCGTTTAAGTAGAAATACCGCTTTATAAATAACGTCAATAATGTCAATATTTCAAGAATGTGGGAAATTGTACTTTTAGAAGCAGAATCGATTGTTGATATGTTTTTCCCAAAAAAAAAAAAAAAATAAAACACACTCGAATTTTAAAATTTTATTTCATTTAAATGTTTTGGATTTTCACTGCGATATTTTATTTGTTTTTATTTCATTTATTTTGTATTTAGTAAAATTCGATTCGTAATTAAAAAATTAATTTTATAAATCGTAATACTATTATCAGGATATTATTTCAATTCAAAAATCTGACTTATAACTTCTTTAATTTATATAGTTTTTCAAAAATGTCACACGATTAAATAAAAAGTATTTAAGTATAATGAATAATAATTTAAATAAACTTTATAAGTAACTAATTTAATTTATTTAGTTATTTGATTATTTTCGTATATAAAATCTTCTGTTTTAGTATTTAGTTTGTTGTTTAAATTCGTGATCCACGATTATTGTTAGAAACTACAAGTTGTGCTTGTGTGGTTGCTGTACCCAATAAATTTGCTGCACTGCAAGAGTAAATGCCAGCGTCATCTAAAATTATAAGAATTTAAAATTAGAGTGATAATTTTGTTTAATTATATAAATCAATGATTTAAACTATAAATAAATGACATGAGACTCAGAAAATACTTTTTGGATGTTATTCATAATGTTCAACAAAAAATGGAAAGCTACATAAGTATATTCATATTTTCATTTCAACTATATTCTTTCCAATGGACCACTGATTGTTAAATAAATAATGCTATGATAGAAAATTAAATTAAATTACATTTTTTCTTATAATTTTTATTATTTTGTTTAGTTTTACTCATTTAAATTCCCTATTATTTATTTAATTTAAATGAAGTAATAGCAAAAGATAATATTTCAAACTCTAAAAAAAATATCCTTAGGCATTCTCATGGAACTCAAAAATATTATAAGAATTATTTAAATTAAATTAGTCAAGAATTTTCTGAGAACATAGCAGACAAACTTTTAGGTTGTTTTGTCTTAAAATTTGTTTATAATCTAAAATATACATGAAATAATTCATTCCACTCTATAAAATAAAATTATTCAAACAATGATTACCTGGATAAGTTTGTGGTATTGTTAATCGGCAAACTCCATTTCGATATTCAATAACATGTTTGTTGCTGCATTCAAGTTCATAACCATTTTTAAACCAAGCAATAGAAGTACTATGATCACTTTGGACAATGCATTCGAAACGAGCAGTTTTTCCAGTTACTGCAGCTATATCTTTTAATGGCTAAACAAAAATTATAGAAATTTTGACATCAATATTATGTTGTAATGAATTTTAAATTATTGCTTTAATTACCGTTATAAAAACTGGAGGTTTCTTTGTTTGATTCTGACGAAGTAAATGCGAATTGACTGGGACATCAGATGATTGATCAGAAACTGTGGTATTTTGCGAAATTTCTAAGTAATTGTTTTATATTGATATCCATTTGTTAAAAATTGTATTAGAAGCAAAAGCATTTTACTTTTTCAATAATTTATTTATTTTTAATTTAACACTTCACTCTTTAAACAACAGAATTAAAAACGCACAAAACTTAAATAAAGTTAGTTTAATATAAATCATGCAACAATAAAAATAACGGTGGGATTAAAATTGCAAAATGTTGTCAGTTAAAACTTTTTCGGGACTAGGAGTTGTCTAAAAATATCAGCAATTATTTTTTAAAACTATAATATAAGCCGTTATAAAAATTTTTGTATCGGAACCTATACATTTTATATTTCAATAATTTCTTGCAAAACAAAAAATTTAAGCTTAGTTAAGATAAAACTTAAGCATATTACAAAATGTGATGCAAAATCTGATCTGAATGATTTCGATGATGTCAATTTTAAATTTAAAGCGTTTAAATTATAGTAAAGTCAAACTTTTGACATCACAATAATTTGTAAAGTTTTTTCTTCAACTTCCCATTGGAAATTATTGCAATTGTTCCGATTTATTAAATCCAAAATTTTGACATATCTCCAAGTTTCGAGCTCCCTAGAATCGAAATTTTTTCGAGAGATGTCTGTGTTCGTACGTATGTACGTTCGTCAGTTCGTCCGTCAACTGAAAGTTTTTTTTAATATAACAAAATGCTGAAAATTGTTGAAGAAAGTTTTTCAACTGAAATATCTTAAGACCATAAAATGAGATTGGTGTCGTGATAATTTCATTCTATACTCAAGTTCATAACTGATATTTGGTGGTTTTGTAGAAAACATCATCAAACAGTTTCTTTAAGTGAAAAAAAAAACTTTTTCGAAAAATTAGTTACATCCAAAATAAATAGTATTTTTTTGATAATTTTGTTATGCTATATCATTTAATTTTTTTTTTATTATATTTCTAAATAATTAAATTTTAATCCGTTTAGTCAATAATGAGAAACTTCAAAATCCAAAATCCAAACTAACATTCTATGAGAGTTGATATGTAGTTATCCAGCGTAAAATTATTTACTATTTAATAGTAGACCGCACTTATTTTAGCACACATCGAAGTGCCCACAATAACTTCCTTTCCGGGCCATTATTCTCGCTTCTATAATCAAAAATGAGTTTTCATAAGTAAGACTTTTATAAGACTTTCTTTTGGATTTAAAAAACTGCTAGCTCAGTGATCAATAGTCTAATCCCTGAGTTAAATAACTAAATTCGGTGAGTTAACTCAAGATTTAAATTGACTGAAAAACATGAGAGTTACTCGGTTTTAACCCCTTTGATGATCTCGCACTGGAACTGGCCCTAAGGGTAGGGATTAAAAACAAATATTTTGGGTATGAATATCAAATGTATTAAGTCTACCTTTTAGTAGAAAACAATTTTAGCAAACACCGTTATTAGTCGTTATTACCTCCTATAAAACTCTTTTCTTGGTGTTTGGAGCTTCTCTGAATCTTAATATACAAAAAAAATTGGAAATTACGTGTTATTCAAAAAACTGTTAAAGTGTTTTTTTTTGGTTTGATGAAACAGAGCCGAGATAAACGTTAAAAACCATTCTTTACTTAAACATATCGACAGTTTTTGGACTATAACTTTTTTTTTGATTGAAAGGTGATGGCAAAAATGATTTTTTGGGAAAATTTGTATAAGATATTTTTACCAACAAAGTCAAACAAAAAATCTATAGGCCCATTAGGAGCCGAGATAATCGCATTTACATTTTCAACGCCCTTTTTCAAAATGACGGACAACATACATGTACTTTTTATGTTTCTATTTTGTAGATTTATACTCTCCAAAAGGTACTTATACCATTATTTCTCAAAATCGTTTTTAAATAGCAAACACCCCCTAAATTAAAGGTTAATGCCAAAAAAAAAAAATATTTCGCCAACAAAAATGTTGTCCGAGGCCATTTACACGTGGCTCTAAGCCAATACTTTTCCCATACAAATTAGGGATTTACGCTCTTTTCACGTTTAATTTTTTTTCTCTCCAGTTACTGCAGCTACTCTAAATTTTGTTGCTGATTTTTGTTCTTAAAAAATTTTGGGAAATAACGGACACCCTAATACATACATATATTGTGTCAATATGCCCTAATTTTTGCAACTCGAGTCAAATGTCATTGTGCTTTGAAATTTATATTTTTAGACACATTAGAGAATTATAGGCAACAAATAGGTAGTTCACCAATTTGCAGTCAGATGTTTTATGAACAACTATTCAAAATGAGCACGTGCATCAACTCAGGACCAGCGTTGCCGCCCAAAAAGTGCCACGAAGCGAAAAAGCTCTTCTATTTTATTAAAACAAATATTATTCAATTTAATATTTTTACGGGGTGTAGTACTACAAAAAATGAATTCAAATACATATCTCTTGCTCTATTCCGTAACTGTCACAAAAATGCAGATTGTGCCAAAATAAGTTTGGATAATTTATAGAAGTAAGAAAGAAAGAAAGAAATTTCCGTATCAAAAAACAGGATCGTGTACTATGGGAAATGCTGCTCCAAGAGCTTATCAATTTATCGATATGATTTTCTGACTGTCAAATAAACTTCCCGTTAAAACAGAGCCCAATAGAGCTTTTTAGCAAACATTTCTAAATGTCAAACTCAGGACCTCGGCACAAATGACATTTAGGTACCACCCATTTTCTTTTTTATTTCGGAGGCCAATACACTCCAATTCAACAGAATGAGCACATGGATTTTCGTAGTTGGTTTATTAATTTTTTTTTTTTCAAACATTGTGCATTGTCCGATAATAAATATAAACAATAAAAACTATTTCAAAAACATTTGTTTTACTTCCATCCATTAACTTTTATTACCAGTTTCAATATTTGAGCTTATTGAGTTGACACAAAAAGACTGCATTTTCCTTATGGAAAGACTTTGGTGAGAGTCGAAGGAAAAATAGCAGTACTTTTTGAATTAATCTTTCTGTTTTCTTTTCCCAACATCATAAACAAACAATAAGGATAATCAAATGATTCATTAATGCACAATGTTAAGAAAAAATGGAAAAAGTACCTTTGAAAATGTGTGTCCTTATTCATTTGAAGTGGAGTGTAAATGTTTGGATTTTTTTTAATTGGTAATTGCGTCTGTCAAAGGTGCCGAGTTCTTAGCTGTCACTTTGACTTTGACAATTTGGTAGAGATCTCTATTCGTTGTCATTTCTAAGAAAATGTCACCGAATTTACTTTATGACATTACGTTTGCCATTGAATAAAAGGAAGCGAAGGTTTTTTGAACCCCTTTTGTGAAATGGAGTATGAATTAGCAGAGAAGAAAACTAATAGTTTTTTGAAACGAATATTAAAGCTTCATGAGGCGGCCAACTGGGTACGACGTCTGCGCACAGTTGGCCGTTTGTGGAATTAAGGCGACAAAAATAATTTCTCACGCCAATTCTTAATAGGCCAGCATATCTAGTCATAGATCCTATGGGATTTAATAAAACGTTGGGAAAGATATTTTTGTTGTCATAGTTAGAGTACTTTATAGAAAGCTTAAATCCCAGTTTTCAACCATCAACTCTTTGCAGAGTTTCGGGTTTCCTCTATCTTTAAAAAGTCAACTCGGTCTTGGCTACTTTCTAAACGGCTGAAGGTAAAAAGATGTTATTTTATGTATTCGATACATTATGCAATCATAAGAAAGTCGTAGGTGTAATGAAAAATTAGGAAAAATAAAGGAATGGAGATTATGATCGTTCAAAGGTTCAAAACGGGGAAGTAGATGGCTAAGAAATAATTTGCAATAAATCAAGATGATACTTTTTGTACAAAATTTTATATTTTTGAAAAGGTAAGAAACAACTATTTTACGCATGTTTGATGAATTTTTGATTGATGTGTTAGTTTTTAGGGCAAAATTTGTTTATAAATCGCAATATTTCGAGATCAATTACAAATGATGTGGGCTTTCCATCTCGTTTTTGATCAATTGATTCATCATATAATATTGAGTGCAAAGAAGTCACATTTATTTTCCTTCCAGATAGCAGCTTGTAAGAGTAACCCTTTGAACAGAATGAATGTAGCTGCAGTACTTTTCAGGTGCTTTAGTACGTAAACAACTTCTTGGACTAAAGAATATTAAGATAAAAACTGTAAGTTTACGATTTAAAAAAAACTTTTAGGAGAAAACTTTTGAATACAAAATATGTGAGCTCCATTTATTTTCTTATAATTGGTTATAGTTCTTTAAATACACAAAACATGAAAAAATACCACAGAACAATTTTTTAGAATTTATTCTGTTCTTCTTGTCAGAAATGCATTTGTATTTTTTCGAAAAAAATAAAAATACGGATTTTATTTGTGAATAACGAGTTCATTCCTTAATTGAAAATGGTGGCAATTCTGTTATGGATTGATGGTCGAACATTTTGATTTAAGCTTTCTAAATAGTACTTTAACGAACTCAAAAATAAAAAATATCTTCCCAGCATCCATATTGAGAAAAACCCACTCACACTTTTAAAACACTTATTTAATTATGAGGATGTGCAGATACCTTTCAGGCAATACAGTTGGTAGATAATTGCTTTTAATCAGAAAATGATAAGGAAAAAATTAGAACTTTAGAAGGAAATTTTCGCGTACCTAATACTAAAAGTAAAAAAAAAAAATTGTCGAAGAAAGTGTGAACTCCATTTTTTGCTTAAAATAAGATTTGGAAAAAATACCATACATTCAATTTTGTAGAAGTTGCTCGTTTTGTTAGGAATGCATTTTTATTTGTTCGACAAATTTAAAATTACGGATAGTATTCGTTTAAAACGAATTCACTCTTTTAAATCTATACAGCGGCAACCCTGCAAGGGGTTGATATTCAAAAATTTGGACTTAAGCTTTCTGTCTGGTACTTTAACGAAATCAAGAAAAATCTTTTTTTATACGTAATGATATGGGGATGCTAAATTCAGTGATACTGCCTTTCTTTTCTACTTCAAACTGGGGCTTTACAATTATTTTGGTCAGAGTATGGTCCCAAATTAAAAAAAAGTATTATCGAAGTCAGGAACTGAATCAAGTTAATGTTTGAAATGTCCTCAAATATGTGCCTGAATTTATTCCTTCATACGTATAAAAATGACTCCAGTACTTAATTGTACTCAATTTAAACAAGATAGCCCAAAATGTTGAGAAATGTTGCCAAGGGATTAGGACTATTTTTAGTGCTAGTTTTTAAATTTGTTTGTATTGGAAATTATTTTTGGAACTAATCTGATCGAATTTGAAAGAAATTTGACAATTGTGACGACTGGAAATTGCCAATCGAATTTTAGGTTCAAAAACTCGAAAAAATTAAAAATTATCGAAAGAAATAGTTTTAATAGTGTTGGTATTTTTTCTGGTTGTACTGTTTAGATCTGAAGTCAGGCATAGAATTCTGATAGTTGATATTTTTTTTTCAAATAGATTCAAGGTTGATAAATTAAAACTAAATTTGCATCTAGTTCATTTGGTGTTAATTCATCTTATTTTTAAATGTTATTTGTCCGCTTTATTGAAAAAATCAAGCGATGATTTGAAATTTGCTAAATGTCTTACAGTAACTCTTAAGCAATTTGTGAGATGAGCATCTTTGAAAGAAAATTTACAATGATTCCGCGTTGTGATATAATATGAAAAGCGTTTGATTTAGAATTACGGGCTTTAATTAGGATTGGGGGAACTCTATTTTTAAAACTATTTTTGTTTATAAACTTAGCCTTGGCTGGAGCGCAGTTGACACACAAATGAAAATGTATAATATGACCTCAATGATGATGCTGAGAGAAAGAGATGATATTTCGAAGAAGAAAACACAAACACATATAAGCTCGCATTTTGTGCCCGCAAATGAAAGATATAAGCCCCCCCGCTGAAGCTTCACAACATCAAAATGACATCAAATTATAATGCCATTATTTTTACCTGTTCTCAAATTAGGCAGTGCCGAATCATTTGCATGCAGTCGATCAATGTTAATTTCGATTGTTGGCAACGATGTACGACGTTTTTGATTCATATACGCATTTTGATACTGATATGTGGGTGTTGGTGTTGTTGTTCTAGTTGAAGTTGGTGTTGTACGTTCATGTTGAATTGGTATAACAATTTCACCAGGTAAGCTTTGCATCGAACTCGAAACAGACTTCCTTGGCATATTGTTCGAATTCGAAGAAGATGAATAAGACTTACCACCAATGAATTTCTTACCCTCACCCGGAAATAGAATTCCGAACTCATAACCAAAATCATATTTGAAATAAATCAAACCTGTATTGGGGTCGACACATTTTGTACCTATTTTTTTGTTTTGTATAATTTTTTAGGGGAAACAGAAGGATCAAGAGTTAAACACTTTTTATTCTCATTTTTATTCAAACAAGCGGGAAAACTCAAAATCTGGTGCATCAAGCTTCCAGAAATGAAGATAAAAAAGAAGGAGCCCAGAAGGCCTAGATCTCATTAAACCCTTCACTTCTGGGAAGCTTTTGAACCTTCTTAGTTGAAGAAAATTAAAAAAATCAAACCAAATTTAAATCATAAACAAAAACAAAAACAACAAACATGCTTTTGACTTACCATATTGGGAAACTCTAGACTCATTTCGGTAAGCTTCGGGCTTATTTGTCGTGCCTTCACTTGGTGCTCGTTTGAATCCCGGTCGGATGTGCTGTGTTGGCGCCGATTTCAAGTCAGATGTTATATCACTGACGAACTTGTGGTGCTTCTGTAGGAACGTGGTGCCCATATCGTTGGCTTGAGTATTGGCCTGGTTCTGGATATAGCTGTATTTTGGTGGTGAACCAACTTCGAGATTCATGTCATCACGAGTGGTTTTGGTGACATGTCGCTGATAGGTCTTCTTTGACGAAGACGAGGAATATCTGTCAAGCGTTTGGGTATTTTGCTTGAGGTTTTGTGTGTCAATGTGGATTTTTGTTGGCATCTCAGGTCCTCGATCGAATTCCATGGGTGAGAGGACTCGTTCGTAGGTGCGTGGTAGGCTGGTACATCGTCCACCTGCACCAAGATGTGGTGGTTCTACATGACGGTACCTAGGCTCTCCCTCATGTGAATTCGGTGTCCATAATGGACGTATTCTAGAGCCTTCTACTTCGCTTTCATAGTCTGACTCCCTAAAGTCGCCAGGCACGAATCTGGTTGGAGTTCCAGGTGGTGGAACACTTTGGCGGGCCGGTGTCAAACGGTGAGGACTAGTGACTGTGTATGGAAAAGGTTCCAATGGAGTTTCACTGCGTTGCTTCTGTTCATTACTGTCGAAATGTATGATTCGCTTGGTCTGTTGCATATTTACGATGCGTTGAGAGGTTTCTGTGGATTCTTTCATTTGCATTGAGTTCTTAGTCTCAGTTGCCACCTTAGCCAAGTGCAGTGGTGCCCCAGTGACTGAGGTATAGTACATGGTGGTCTTGGGTGGAGCTGCAGCCTGTGTGGCTTCTATGAATTTCGCAGCAACTGGCTTCGGTTTGAAAACCTTTTGCTGTTGAGTTTGACTGTGGGTCTGAGTCTTTTGATATTGTTCCTGTTTGATAGGTTCGAATTTTGGTCTCGTTGGACCTTGCATTTGTGGTGGATGTTCGAATTCCATTGGTGGCAGAGGGGATTTATGACCATTGGAAACATTCGATCGACGTCCGGAGAGTGTTGGAGTTGGAGGATGAACCACTCGATAGCCCTTGATTTCAGAATCGGATTCATAAGTGCGAGATACTGAGCGAAAACGTTCGTCAACTTCACTGCTATAATCACTGACATCACCTTTGTTGAATCTCGAGGGGCTGACTGCAGGTGGAGCTTGATGGGGCTTTGGAGGGGTGTTGTAGGTGATGTTGCTGACCATTGAAGATTTTTTGAAATCCTGGGGAAAGTAAAAAAGAGAGTTACTATACAGTTGATTGACAAAAATCTGGGTTATTTTTCGCAATTAAAATGATTAGAACATGCAAATGGGGCCTTAGATAATAAAAGGAATAAACACAATACAAAGACGCACACACACACAAACTCAGGGGCGAACCTTTTCTTCCCGAATGGGTGCTGCAGCGAAGCCATTTTGATATTGTTGCGTACTGCTCTGTTGTTTACTTTCGAAGAACTGCCGACTTTCGAAGACTGATTCGAACTTACGAGAACTCAATTCTTCGGTATCAGCTGTGTAGCCACTAACCTTGAGCGGCACTGGAGGAACTTCCATGGATTTTGGGCGAGCACCAACTACCTGTGGAGTTTTGACGGGCTTAAAACAAGATTCATCCGATTCACTACCACTGTACTTCCAACGATCGCTTTCGTACTCGCTCTCTGATGCTTCAAGACGCACCAACTTCGGTGGCAAGACTGGTGGTGGAGGCTTAACGATTTTAGGAACTTCGATTTGAATGGGCTTTGAGAAGACTGGAGGTGGTGCAACTTTAGTTGTAGGCTGGGCTTGTGGAATGAATGTTGGCACGGAATGTGGCAACACTTTTGACGGTCCACGTAGAAGATCAATTTCAAGGCTTTTTTCCATTGCTTCGACAAGAGACTGTCGACGCTGCTCTGGCTGAGGAGCGAAGCAAATTTCCGGTGGAGATCCAGGAACGAGATTGATATCGGGTAGTGGATCTTGTTTTGGGGTTACAGTTACCGAGATAGGTACTGAAGTAACTTGTTTCACCAAATTCGGTGCAGAGAGTTCTCGACTTTCTTGTTCCTTGATTTTCTCCTCAAAGATCTGTTTAGTTTGAACGATAGTTTTGGGGGCTTCAAATTCCGGTTCACTTTTGTAGCTGTGTTCGTATTCGCTGTGGTTGCTTTCATAGCTGCCATTTTGAGTGGGAGTTGGTGTCCACAGTTTTTCCATCCTCAAACCCTCAGCAGAAGGCTTGGGCGAAGGTGATCGAGTAAATGGTCTTGCTGGAGATGGTAGGTTTGCAGCTGGTCTTATGATCGGTTGTCCATACTCGATTTTTGTCTCTTTCACAAACGAAGAACTTCTTGAGGTCTCTTCGAGTATTGGTGACATTTGGGGAAGAAGCTGAACCCCACCCATTGGAGGCTCTTTCAATGACTGCTGAGCATGAGATTGTTCAATTTTTTTGATCTTATCTGCTAATTGAGGTTTTTGGTATTCGACCTTTGGTATGTAGCACATTTCTGGGGGAGAACCCGGAATAAGATTAAAGTCCATCTCAAGTGGGGGAGCTGCTGGTTTAGTGGAGACCTGAGGACCAGTTGGTTTACTCATATCTTCAAACTTCATATACTTTTCAGCTGATTGCGGTTTCATTGGTTGTTGCTGATGCTGTTGATAATGCTGTTGTTGATGATGCTGCTGCTGTTGATGTTGAATCTCGATCTTCTTAAAGTATTCCAAGGAGGACTTTTTGCTTACCGAAGAAGACTCGGTTTGTCCATTTTCCATTATTGGAGTGGGTTGCGTTAGAACTTGCGGTGCAGTTTGAACCGAATCAGTGACTGTTTGACTAGGTTGAAAGTTCATTGAGATATTTTTGAAATCGGGCAGAATAGGTTGTGTTTCTGTGTTCGAAGATTGAGAAGTTGTTGGTCTATGCAAAACTGGTAAATCTAGATAAGAGGACTTGTGTTCGAGACGCATTGTTGCTGCAGTTGTGCAGCGATGTTCGGTTACGATTTTTGATTCAGAAGTTCCATGTAAATCACTCTCAGTTGTTGTTGTTGAATGATTTGTTTGGAAACCAGGTGGTTCTGGTTTTAAGGGCTATAGAGGTAGAATTTTTGTTTTGATTGAAGTTTGTGAAATTAATGAGAGAAAGATATATTTATAAAATAGAATGAGCATTGAAGTTGAAAGTTTAAGAAAGAAATGAGATATTTTACAATGAAATCTGTAAATTTCTTTAGATTTTCAAACAAACCTCAGTTATGTTATCCTTGGCATCATCAAAGATGATAGTTTTGACAACTTCAACCATTCGTTCAGGTGTTGGCTCAACAATGACACAATCAGCAATACTTTTGGCTTCTCCGCCAGCATTAGTTGCTCTTACCATAAATTTACCAGAATCAGTAGTTTGACCTTAAATGAAAAATGCTTGAGTTAAACCCATTCCACTTTAAGAAGTGCTTGTAGAAAATAAACCTTTTTCAATAATTAACGTATGGGTATTTCCCACTGACTTAATTCTGTGCTCTGACAGACCAACTTCTTTCAAAGGCTTATCATCCTTCAGCCAAGTGATAGTTGGATCGGGTGTTCCAGTTACTTCAACTTCCATAACAATACGTTCACCACGTTTGGCAACTTGTGCTTGCAGACGATGACCGAAAACAGGAGGGAAAATTGTTTCTATAAAATACATAAAAAAAATTAGATTAAATTTTGATTACATCATAAATTTATTTATAATACAAAATACAAACATATTTCGTCATTAATCTTATGTTAACATAATAAATTCATAAAAAGTCAAATTATCAATTTGTAATTTAAATGGATGAGAAATCTAGACAATTTGGCTACGAGCCAAATAGTATTCAGTTGACAAATGTGAAGCGAGTCCTTGAAATAGATGCACTATTATAATTAATCAAGAAAATTTCTTTGTTTTAAATAATTCAACAATTTTGTTAATGAAGGCAAATTATTTCACCGAAACGGCTCATATTAAATCATATTATGACAAACATTTCATCATAAACAAAAATAAAAATACATAAAATAGGAATTTTTAGTTTAATTTCATGTTCATTAAAAATAAAAGTTGGAAGGCAGATCAAGACTTTTTTACGTTTAGTCATATTAAACAGCGAGCTCATGAATTTTTTGTAAATAGTTGATATGAAATTTAAGCTTTCGACGCCTATACTTCTTTTTTTTGCTATCACTCACACCCAAAATCTGCTGTGGGCTCTCGGTCTATTAAGTAAGCCAACATAATTGATTTTAACATCTTGAATTTTTTTTTGCATGACACGCTGACATGAGTCAAAAGAACCTTCCACGTCTTAACCAAAATTTAGAATTTTTTATTTGAAAATTTCTTCTGAAAGAACCGGACGGGATAATTGGAAACGGTATTTTGCTTTTTATTCAGACACCTCTAGATTTTCAAAATAGAGTATGAAAATCAAATAATTTTCACAAGCGTGACAATGGACCGTTTTTGCAATTCAATTTGTTAGATAGGACCTCGACCGGATGTAGTTAGAAAATCAATTTTTTTGTTTTAATTATTAACCTGACATGTCGCTAGGTCTATTCACAATTTTTTTTTTAATGTTTTTTTTTTCAAAGCACTATTTTGCGAGCTTTCAAAATCCTATGTAAAGAGAGCTATATACTACATCCGACAGCAGGTACTCATAAAAATCTATAAGATGTCATCATTAATTAATTTTTTTTTTTTTTTCAAAAAAATGAACTTTAACCGTTTTTCCCCTGGACCCTTCATTTGTTTTTTATTGCAACATATTATTATTATTTATGAAAGCTATTTATGTACATTCATACATATGTACAGTACACATACATCTTAATTAGATATATTCAAAAACTTTAAACCGCAATCATTGTATATCCACTCTATAGTATTCTCATGAAACACGATTTTGTAGGTTGACATTTGGTCGATAGGTTCGCTGTGATCGCCTTACCGAGATCCCTTAACAAAAATTAGTATTACATTTGGACGCATAGATGGCCACGAGCTTTTTTTCTTCATGAGAATACAATAGAATTTATATACAATGACCGCAATGCATTTTTGACGTTTGAGAATAGTGAGAGCGGCGAGTGGTTGCCGGACTTTTCTGTAAAATCTCACCTCCTGTGGTATCTTCTTTATATTCACTGTATTGTATTTTTCAACACTTCTTGTTTGTATGTAGGTCAAAATCCTAGTTCCAACATTAAAAATTGGATAGTCTGAATGCCTAACTGCTATGAGTTTCCGTCGTTATTCTTTGAATTTCGCGGTCAAACTGATTTTAAATATTAAAAATGAATGACATTTTAAATTAAAAGGACATTGTTTTTTTTTTATTGACAGAAAAAAATATTTTTCTTTATGTTTTTGATGTTTAATGTTGTTCTCATAAATTGTTAGCTTGTAAATTTATCCACCGATTAGTTTATCCGAGACTTTGGCGATGAAACAGAAAAAAAACAGCAACTTTTATTTGCTGAAGCCTAGTACGCAGATCGAGATCAAATTTATCTCCCATATAAATTTTTTTCCAGGACAAATTTTATCCCGGATTTTTTTCCAAGCGGTACACAGCTCCAACGCAAAATTTGACAGTTGTAACCGCTGTACGTGAAAAGGCAAGAGAAAGTCTCCACTTAATTTTGCGCGGAAAAAGAATTTTCGAAGCATTATTTTTCCAGACAAATTGTGATGTTTTATATATATTTCGATTTTTATAAACTAAAATCATCTCCCTGTTTCATTCTTCATTCATTCATTATTAAGACGTTGTGAGGACGCACGACGGAAATATAATATAAAATGCGTACAGAAAATGATGACATGGAATGAGAATAGAATAAATAGAACAGCCGTTTTTAATCAGTCAGTGGCGTAGCTAATGGAAAAGGGTACAAAAGGGCCAAATTCAGATGCGGAAAATATTTTTTTCAATAAAAAAATTAAATTGATTCCCAAACTGAGTTAAATCGAGTTGGTTTGAATCAGCAAACAGAGTTGGCTAATTTAAATGCATTTTGGGAGCAGTACAAAAATTGTGAACATATCTGATTTTGGCAGGGTTTTCTTAAGCCATCGACAACACATCCATCCCTCAATGGAATTTGACAGTTGATGGCTTGAAAGATGAAAAACATACTATATTTTGAAGGAAAAAAATTAATTTGATCCAAATGTCAAACAAATGCCCTAAATCACTTTTTCCCAGAGAAGTAAAAAAACCCTCAAAAATTTCGGAATTTTAGTGGTTTTTTAATCCATTGACATCGTAGCGATCCTTCAATATAATTTGACAGTTGATGGCTTGACAGACAAACAAAACTATATTTTGACGGAAAAAGTGTATTTTGTTCCAAATAATACCAAATTGCCCTAAATGCCTTTTTTCACAGAAGTAAAAAAACTGAAAATTTCAGACCTTATAGAGGTATTTTCTTCCATCCACATTATACTGTTCCACATCAAGCGCATGTGATCAATTTTTCTTGCTCTGCAAATGCTTTGATGGAATCTGATTTCTGGTAAAAGTTTCAAATTTATAGGAAGTGAAGGATATTTTATAATTTTTTAAATTTCTAACTACGCTACTGTTCTCATTTGACTTTCGTTTTATCTTTGACAAAATTTGCTCCATCATGAAGTTCTTGAACGATTTTCTTTGAATTTATTTACTGTATGAAAAAGGTATGTTAACCTTTTTTGTGTAGAATTACATAAGCTGCAATTTGTACCTTTACCTTTTTCCAAAAAAAAAACTGATAGTTTTCGAGAAACTAAGAAAAACTGAATTTTAACTCATTTCCAATTTTGAACAATTTTTTGTCAATCATAATATCTAAGGGTGGCTGTTTATTTCCAAATTATTTATAGACAATGTTGCCAAAGCGAGCAGAAGTCAAAAGGCATATTTTGATTTCTTTGAAAGTACTGAAATTGTACTAAAAAAATTATTGAAATTCAGGATTCAATCCCAGCTGTATTCGCGATTTTTGTCATTCGGGATTTTAGCTTTCGGGATTTTGTTTTTGTCCATTTGGGATTTTGTACATTTGGGATTTTGGCATTCAGGATTTTGGTTATATGGGATAATGGCATTTTGAATTCGCATTTTTTCCTATTCGAGTTTTTGACAGAAAACCGATGATGTTATCTAAAACTAGCGGCCCGGGCCATCCTACTGATTTGACTTGACAGTTGCGATATCGCAAGTGAACGATGATCGCACAATTTCATCAACTGTCAAAAAAGTTCCTAATTTGTATCTTTCATTCTTTGTTAGTTGATTTATTTTCAAATTGTGGCAAATGTATTTTCAATTGATTCTAACCGGTATTCTCAGAGATCAGAAATAAAACTCAACCTTTTGAAAGGTTCTTTAATAACTCTCATTTGTTGTCATTTTCAATAAAAATCACTCACTAACCTTTGTTCTAAAATAGAAATTTTTTCGATCAAGTTCTAAGAGAAACCTTTTTTTTTTATTTTTTTAAATGTTTCGGTCAACCAGTGAGATTTATCACTGAGAGAAAAAAATAAATCTCATCTGCAAATTGATCAATCAGAATGTCCGTTTAGTATGAATGTTTAAATTTCGTAGGCCCTATGTGGAGATATATTTAGTCACTCGTGGATTATGAGCAAAGTTGTAGAAATTTATTTTTTTAATGCATTTTTGTTTGCATTAATTACTAAAAATAAAATTTGAATGCAATGTGAAAATATTTTGCATACAAAAAAAATGTTTATGGGTCAATATTTCAAAATATTAATATTTCAGTCTCCTTCATTTTTGAACCGAAGTACACAATTTTATTATAAGTTTGTAAATTGGATGGCTTGAAACAAACGGGTTGTAATATTCGCTCTAGAAAAAATAAAGTTAAAAAAAATATTATACCCGCTATCTCCATTTAAACACCCGAAATGTCATTCCCCTGACGTGTCCCCAGGCCTACTTACCAAACTGCCTGAATTTTAGCAACGAAACTAAAAACGATACAAAAAATTTAATGATGCAGTCTTTTTAACAATATATGCATCCTTAGTAAAAAATAGTTACATGATACTTAGTTGCTTTATTTTTTTAAATAGGAGCTATTAAGTAAGTGTCCCCCATAAATTGATCATTTCTATCCCACCAATGGAAATTAAAAAAAAAATATATATAGGCTCAAAATAGAAAACTGATTTTTTTGTTGTTAAACGGTACAGAATTGCTCTTTAAGAAAATTGAAGTAAGGGTTTCAAAAAACTTTGTTGTCTTTTTTATTTCAAGTTAAGGCAATGATTTTATTTTCGTCAAGCGAAATTGTCACTCCTCTAACGCGTGTGGTATAAAAATTAAAAAGTCTTACTCGTCTGTGTCTTTTACAAGGGCCTGCTAAAAAAATAATTTAAAACATCTAATTTTCTAATAACCTCCATTTAATTCTCATAAAACACCCTTCCGAGTCATTCCCCTAACATCATTTTTTGTATCATTCCCCTGACTTTCAAGTTTTCATTGTAATGATTGATTGCGTTTTGGTAACTCTAGAAGAATCAATAATATTACATTTATAAACATATTTACAATATTTTTAGAAGTTTTGAATTTTTTCACATTTTCTCGGTCAAAATATCATTAAAAAATACGATTATTACTATAAAATGTTTAGTCTCGCAAAATCCTTGAATCATGAGAGCAAGTTCGTGCAACATAGTCGTGGATGCTATTTTTCATGTTAGTATTTGTTCTCTTTTTTCTTTACACTCCTGAAACCATTCGCAAAATAAAATATCTATCTAATTAACGGAGTAAATATAAATTTTTGTCATTCCCCTGATACAAGTATCATTTCCCTGACTTAAAGCACCGTTAGATTTGATCAAATGTTATGACTCCTTGTTTTAAAGTGGTTATTATAGAGTTATTAAGAGACATAATTGTTCGTCTACCAAAATAGGTTCTTTTGAGCGAGGGTCCACTTTGGAGTGAAAAATATTAATGTTTTGAAATATTGACCCTTATGCAAACTCAAAAATTTGTTGTATTAAAAAAAATGTAAGATTTTTTTTTGTTAAATCGTTAAACTACGTCAATAATATTTTAGGGCATGATTCGTGATAATGATGGGTAGGACACGCATTTCAAATGAGTTTGTATGGAGTACTCATTTTGTGATAGGACGTGAATTCACAAGAACACGATTTTTGACAGGTGTAAAAATATCAAAATCAAAATTTTGAAAAACCGAGTATGTCAATCGATTAAGAAGGGGGGTATTACCTAGTGTTCCCGCCAACGCTGTGGGACCACTAGAACACATTTTATTTGACAGGTGTTAAAATATCAACCTAAAAATGTTGAAAAACCGAGTATGCATAGGTAATACCTCCCTTCTAAATCGATTGGCATACTTGGCTTTTCAACAAAAAATTTATTTTATTTTATTGACATTTTTTTTTCAATGCAACAAATTTTTCATATTGCATTCTATTTTTTTAATGCAGAAAATTTTTGATCCGCATATTTTCACATTGCATTAAACTTCTATTTTTAATAAAAAATGCAATTTTTGGCATTGAAATTTTACCAACTATGATTATGAGTAATTTTATGCAATAAATCGTTAAAACCATTTTTTATTTATTTTCAGCGAAAAAGGATAAAGGTTGACCTTTTCATTTTATTTTTTCGCAAAAAACTTAACCATTGAGAGATATTTCTAAAAATTAAAAATAAATCTCAACCGATAACCTAAATTTTATTTTTTTTTTTAAATAAATGTCAAACCAAAACCGAAGTCTTTTTAAGGGAATGTAGTCTCAGAGAGAAACCAATTAAAAATAAAGGTTCACAGTTATTTCTGATCTCTGGGTATTCTTTATCTTTCATGAAAACCATTTTTCTCATATCATGTGCCTATTAGCATAGCAGCTAAGACAGAAGCAACGGTTTCACATTTGTTAAAAATGCACAAAAAAACTGCGACCCGCATCAAATCTGTCGCATACTACCTCTCGTTTACGTTCGATAGCACTCGCCATGCGATTTTATTTTTTTGTAGTTCAGTGGATACTTTCGTTTACACATGATTAATCATAGCATGCCATTGAACTTTTGTACGAAGATCGGTGCAATATCATGTATTGACCGCTATAATACATACCAAGGGCTGATTCTGGTTAACGAAATCATCATAAAAGACTACTAGTTTCAGTAAGTAATTGGTAGGCCGAATGAGATGCTTACAATATCTTATAATGTGACATCAAAAAAAAAAAAAACTGCTAAAACTATTTCACCTTATATGAGTAGTTAGTGACTATTCTGATGGTATATTTTTCGAATGTCCACAAATGGGTTTCTAGAATCTCAATGATCTTGAAAACCTTTAACCATTGATTAAAAATGTCCTATGGCTGACCAATTAGATCAATGAAACTAATTGACCTTTAATGACGAATTACTGACCCTTATGATGGAGTATTTTTTGAATATCCCACAAATGAGGTGCCAATGTTAAGATCTCAGATCCAGATGCAGAAAAATATTGAATACAGGCTTAAAATCTCTTATAACTCCTTTAAACTTCAATTTAATTACACAACAGTTCGTTAAGATCCTGGGCCTGTAATAACTTACTGTCTTAACCATCCGGTGTTATCGTACTGGAATGGAAAGGACCTACTGAATTCGACCTATAGCGTGATTGTGTTTTTATTCTTATCTAACATTTAAATTGGTTTCAAAAAAATTACTATAATGCGACTTGATCCATTCTTCCGTTAAATGTTTTTAAATAAATTCTTATAAATTATGTCAATGCTAACGAAACAGAAAAAATAATAAATGAAATTAAATTAACCAAACATTTATTTTTCTAGTTTTGAATAAATACAAAAAAAAAAAATGATTCAAAGAAGTCGCACTGTGTTCATACCGCTTGTAATTATAAACATTTGTTTGGCATAAATCGATGAGATGACATTTGGCGGCGCGCGGATCGATTTAAAAATAAATATTCTTTTTCTTCTCCTGGCAGTATTTGGCCAAATAGACATTAGCTTATATACATTTCTTATATTATTTATGAGCAATAAAAATATATAAAAAAAAAGTATGACGACCACAAAATTAAATACTTATTCATTTTAACCTAGCGCAAAAAAATAAATTGAATTGCGAATATTTTCGTAGAATTTCTAATAATTCCCCTTAAATACATCAAATTCTGCGTCCCAAAAAAAAAATAAAATACACAACATCTGTCATAAACTCAAAGTTTGAAAAATATTTATCTAATGCAATAAAAATGTCGACCCAAACGAATCAAAAAAAAAAAAACAACAGGAAATTCATATAAACATTCAAAAATAGCTTTTAATACTCACTTTTCACAACCACATCGGCAGTACTGGTTGACTGTCCCATAGTGTTTGAAGCCGTCACAGAATAACGCCCAGCATCCAAGACACCAACCTGCTTCAAATCGATGGTCAGTCGATTGAACTTATTCGAGATCTTAGTTTTGTCATTCTCGAACAACTCGGCGCCATTTTTGTGAATTTTTATTTCCGGCGATGGGAATCCATCGTAGATGGCCTCGAGAAATACATCAGCTCCTTGATCGACGATCTTGCCAACCAGGGGGGTTGTGAACCTGGGTGCGATTTGTTTGCGAGTGCTCTTGGGGGACATATCGCTGGCTGATTGAATCGAAACTATGGATTTCTGCTGAATTGATGCAGGCAAGTCGTTGCTTTTGTGGATCTCTTGGTAGTGGTGGCTTTCAACGACTTCGGGGCGTTGGTTACCTAGTTGTTTCAGGCTTTGATCGATGTGTGCACTTGAGGTGTGAACCTCCATTTGGGGAAGATTCCCCTCGTAGCTATTCACCTGAGATGTTGAAGTCGTGGTGAAGGTTTGTTTCTTGATGGTAACACTCGAAGATCCGGTATTGTGTTCTTGAGTATTCTGTTGCATGGTGGCCACTGAAGCTGGCTGATGACCGCTTCCTAATAGATTCAAGAACGCAATACAAGTTGCTTTACCGGTTTCATTTTCCGCAACGCAGCAAATCTTGCCGACAGTTTCGGGGCTGGCTTCGGGAATAGTCAAAACCTGCCTATCGCCACTGGTTGAGATGAGGAAGTTCTTGCCATGCACTGGTTGGTCATTGAAGAACCAACGGATCTTGGGAGTTGGCTTGCCCTTGACAATGCACTCAAACTTGATGACTTCTCCCGGATGTCCATTCTTGTCACTAAAGAGCTCTGAGAAAGTTGGACACACAAGTTTTTCCTCGATCTCAATCTGTTGGACGCGTTGATTGTCAGGAGCGTTAACACTTTTCACAATCAAGTGCGAGAAGCACTTAGCATCTCCGGACTTGTTCGAAACTTTCACCGTGTAAACACCTTTATCATCAACCGATACACTGCTGAAGACAAGTTTGAAGATACCTTTTTCACTATCAGCAATGACTTTGATTCTATCAGAAGTTTCTTCCAGCTCCTTGTTGCTGAGGTACCACTTAGCTTGCAACGGTTGATCGCCAACAGCTATGCACTCCATTTCAACTGGGTCACCTTCAGCAACCAGCACGTCACTGAGGAATTTCTCAAACTTGGGTTGTCTGTCGATTGATACCGTAACATTTTCACTGTGATTCCTTGTTGCTGGTTCGGCAATATTTAGCGGAGTCACTTTTAGCTCACAGCTGCTCGAAGCTTCTCCTGCGGAATTGATCGCAACAACCTTATAGTGGCCAGCGTCTTCCTGATAGACTTCCTGTATTAGCAACGAACACCGATCTCCCTGGAAGAGTAGCTGAACATCTGCGGATTCCTTGACAGGTCTTTCATCATGATACCAGATCACCTCTGGTTCTGGCTGCCCAACGATCACACAGTCCAAACGCACAGATTTGCCCTCGAATATTGAGACATCTTTGAGAGGCAGCTGAACTGATGGCTTGATCGGTTCGATATCACTGGCCATCTCCGAATCGGACGTTTCATTAGGCAGACGTCCTTTAACCATAACGTTGCACGTACTAAATGCTTCACCTGCGAGATTCTTTGCTGTCAGAACGTATTCACCAGAGTCTTTGGGATATGCTTCGGGGATCATCAGCGTGACACGTCCATACTCGTACTGAAATTATATTCAAAGAAAAAGTTGAAAATTTCGAACAAAATTAATAAAACCAAAAAAAAATACAACAACAACAACAACAAAACTACATAAACATTTACGATGTCAGAGTGTGAGTTCTGATTTTTTTTCTGGGGATGTGTGTTTCCTTTCAAAAGTAGGCAGTTTTCAACGTTGGCTTTCAGCTTTCAAAAAAATAACAAAAATCGCAATAAAATGTTTGTTTCTATATTTTCGAAAGACTCTGTCTGTGATGTGAGAAAAAAAAATCATCTGAGTGAAGCACGAATTATTGTAACGATGAGATCTTTCAGCTATTTTTACACTTTGCGCGCTTTGATGGTGGGTGGTAGGGATGGGCTGAGTTATAGGGGCCAGCCAGAAGAACTGTACACAAGAATTATTTATTCTATTTTACCAAAATGCTGTGCGAGTGGGTGAAAAAGACGTCAAGGGGGTGGTGTTGGATTGGTTGTTCTATTTTACGTTAACGTCTCAATACGAGTAGTAACAAGATCGTCAATGATGATGGGAAGTGCTTGATATTGCGCGGTGTTGTTTATGATAAAAGATAATTATTATTATGAACAATTCTGTTTTTTTTAAAATTCGTTTGGCAAATTAAGTGGCCGAGTTTTCGAGACGTTCTGTACGTTGCTTGGAAATGATTTGTCAACAGCGCAGTGGAAACAATAATGTAGCCATTTATAAAAGGCTTACGAATTAAAAAAACAAATTAATTGAGGAAAGGATAAGCTGTCGTGACAGAGTGGGCTCTATGTTTTGTTTAAAATATTGCATCAGATTTTCTTTTATATAAAGAAGAAAATTAAATGAACGTGTCTTTGTTTTTTTTTTTTAATTATTTGAAGTGAAATAATCCGCCATCGATAATTTCAGGTACCAGACAAATTTCTGGCCACTTTTTGTAGTATTTGCAGAGCCTTACAAGTTGAATTATCAGAACTAAATTTGAAATAAAATAATTTAAAAAAAAAAGCTTTTCATAAAGTCTATTTTTCAAAATTCAACTCTGAAACAAAAAAAAAATTCATGTTTTTGTTTTCTATTATTTTGGATAGAATTTTCAAAACTGTATAAATGATTTGAAAATAAGATTGTGAAATGTCCGAAATTAATTTTTTTTTTGTAAATAAATTATTTATTTTCTAAAAACCTTGCTTTTTTATTCTTTTTTTCTCAAAATTCTGTCTGTGAGTCCCTGCAATGTCAAAAGAGTTCCTCGCTCTTAGACAACCTTGAGACACTCATAAATATGTTTTAATATGCGAAGTGTGTAGTTCAGCATATTTTTATTCGGTTATTCAGTGCTGGAATAGTAGCCGCATTTTATCGTCCACATGATCTGATCCGGATCAATTTCTAACACGTGATTACAAAAACAACATTGGATCCTGCTTTGTATCTGGATCTAACGGGTGATTTTTTAAGAGGTTTAGAACTTAAAAAAAAAAAAACACAAAAAATTCGAAAAAATGAATGAAATATTTATTTGAATCGATAGTTTGAACCTTGCAATTTAATATTTAAAGATAATTTCATGCAAATGTTGACCGCGGCTGCGTCTCAGGTAGCTCATCCGCTGAGTCCAATTTTGGCATACTCTTTCACACATATCGGCCGGTATCTCACGAATGAATGCATGGATGTTGGCTTCCAGTGCGTCAATCGAAGCGGGCTTGTCCCTATAGACATTAGCCTTGACATACCCCCACAAAAAATAATCTAATGGTGTCAAATCGCACGATCTAGGCGGCCAATTGACCGGCCCGAAACGTGAAATTAACTGTTCACCAAACTCGCCTCGCAATTGCGCCATTGTTTCGCGTGCTGTGTGGCATGTGGCACCGTCTTGTTGAAACCACATATCATGCAAGTCAAGAACTTCCATTTCGGGCAAAAAAAAAGTTTGTTATCATCGCTCGGTAGCGTTCACCATTGACAGTAACGCTGCGATTCGCATCATCTTTGAAGAAATATGGCCCAATAATGCCGCCGGCCCATAAACCGCACCAAACAGTGGCTTTTTCGGGATGCATTGGTAGCTGTTGCAATGCTTCTGGCTGATCTTCACTCCAAATGCGGCAATTATGCTTATTTACGTACCCATTCAACCAAAAATGAGCCTCATCGCTGAACACAATTTTTCGATAAAAAAGCGGATCCTCGGCCAGCTTTCCAAGAGCCCATTCACCAAAAATTCGGCGTTGTGGTAGGTCGGCTGGCTTTAGTTCTTGCACCAGCTGTATCTTTACGCCCAAATCCTTCCGCAAAATTTTCCACGTAGTGCTGTAACAAAGGCCTAACTGCTGGGAACGGCGCCGAATCGACATTTCGCGGTCTTCTGTCACACTAGCTGATACGGCCGCAATATTTTCTTCACTACGCACAGTACGTAAACGTGTTGGTGGTTTAATGTCCAACAAAGTAAATTTGGTGCGAAATTTGGTCACAATCTTCCGAATAGACTGCTCAGAAGGTCGAGAATGCCGACCATAAAATGGAAGCAGCGCGCGATGAACATTTCGAACCGAGCACGAATTTTGATAGTAAAATTCAATAATTTGCAAGCGTTGTTCATTTGTAAGACGATCCGTGGTTAAATTGCAAACCAAACTGAAGCTGTTTGACAGTGACACAAGGTACTAAACACACGTCAGCTGTCAAAACCAGTGTTGCCAAAACCAAACCAGCTAAAAAATCACCCGTTATTTCAATGATATAAAAATTACTATTGTGAATGTGTCTCAATAGTGCCAAGAAAAAAGGCAACAGACACGTGAAAAATAAACAAACATAAGGCAAAAAGAGACGGGTATATAACTAAGATCCGGATCAGATCATGAGGATAATAAAATGCGGCTGTGTTACATAGTTCGTGCGACAAGATTATATCTTATGTCTAAATATCCAAAACTATGGGCTTGTGACCCAAATAAATGGTGACTAGTTTGTAATATTGCAACTCACTTGGGTGGTACATTAATTCATAATCGGAGTGTTGGGCACAAGTTCATTATGAACTTATGTCTTGGAGTTATGTCCTTTCACCGAAAAATCTTGCCCTCATTTCATTTTGCAAATTAACCATCTTCTTGCCAGTTGCCGTGCCTCTTAGTCTCCACAGAAAAATGGAAGAACTCATGATAAACTCATGATCTGATCCGGATCAATTTCTAACACGTGATTACAAAAACAACATTGGATCCTGCTTTGTATCTGGATCTAACGGGTGATTTTTTAAGAGGTTTAGAACTTAAAAAAAAAAAAAACACAAAAAATTCGAAAAAATGAATGAAATATTTATTTGAATCGATAGTTTGAACCTTGCAATTTAATATTTAAAGATAATTTCATGCAAATGTTGACCGCGGCTGCGTCTCAGGTAGCTCATCCGCTGAGTCCAATTTTGGCATACTCTTTCACACATATCGGCCGGTATCTCACGAATGAATGCATGGATGTTGGCTTCCAGTGCGTCAATCGAAGCGGGCTTGTCCCTATAGACATTAGCCTTGACATACCCCCACAAAAAATAATCTAATGGTGTCAAATCGCACGATCTAGGCGGCCAATTGACCGGCCCGAAACGTGAAATTAACTGTTCACCAAACTCGCCTCGCAATTGCGCCATTGTTTCGCGTGCTGTGTGGCATGTGGCACCGTCTTGTTGAAACCACATATCATGCAAGTCAAGAACTTCCATTTCGGGCAAAAAAAAAGTTTGTTATCATCGCTCGGTAGCGTTCACCATTGACAGTAACGCTGCGATTCGCATCATCTTTGAAGAAATATGGCCCAATAATGCCGCCGGCCCATAAACCGCACCAAACAGTGGCTTTTTCGGGATGCATTGGTAGCTGTTGCAATGCTTCTGGCTGATCTTCACTCCAAATGCGGCAATTATGCTTATTTACGTACCCATTCAACCAAAAATGAGCCTCATCGCTGAACACAATTTTTCGATAAAAAAGCGGATCCTCGGCCAGCTTTCCAAGAGCCCATTCACCAAAAATTCGGCGTTGTGGTAGGTCGGCTGGCTTTAGTTCTTGCACCAGCTGTATCTTTACGCCCAAATCCTTCCGCAAAATTTTCCACGTAGTGCTGTAACAAAGGCCTAACTGCTGGGAACGGCGCCGAATCGACATTTCGCGGTCTTCTGTCACACTAGCTGATACGGCCGCAATATTTTCTTCACTACGCACAGTACGTAAACGTGTTGGTGGTTTAATGTCCAACAAAGTAAATTTGGTGCGAAATTTGGTCACAATCTTCCGAATAGACTGCTCAGAAGGTCGAGAATGCCGACCATAAAATGGAAGCAGCGCGCGATGAACATTTCGAACCGAGCACGAATTTTGATAGTAAAATTCAATAATTTGCAAGCGTTGTTCATTTGTAAGACGATCCGTGGTTAAATTGCAAACCAAACTGAAGCTGTTTGACAGTGACACAAGGTACTAAACACACGTCAGCTGTCAAAACCAGTGTTGCCAAAACCAAACCAGCTAAAAAATCACCCGTTATTTCAATGATATAAAAATTACTATTGTGAATGTGTCTCAATAGTGCCAAGAAAAAAGGCAACAGACACGTGAAAAATAAACAAACATAAGGCAAAAAGAGACGGGTATATAACTAAGATCCGGATCAGATCATGAGGATAATAAAATGCGGCTGTGTTACATAGTTCGTGCGACAAGATTATATCTTATGTCTAAATATCCAAAACTATGGGCTTGTGACCCAAATAAATGGTGACTAGTTTGTAATATTGCAACTCACTTGGGTGGTACATTAATTCATAATCGGAGTGTTGGGCACAAGTTCATTATGAACTTATGTCTTGGAGTTATGTCCTTTCACCGAAAAATCTTGCCCTCATTTCATTTTGCAAATTAACCATCTTCTTGCCAGTTGCCGTGCCTCTTAGTCTCCACAGAAAAATGGAAGAACTCATGATAAACTCATGATCTGATCCGGATCAATTTCTAACACGTGATTACAAAAACAACATTGGATCCTGCTTTGTATCTGGATCTAACGGGTGATTTTTTAAGAGGTTTAGAACTTAAAAAAAAAAAAACACAAAAAATTCGAAAAAATGAATGAAATATTTATTTGAATCGATAGTTTGAACCTTGCAATTTAATATTTAAAGATAATTTCATGCAAATGTTGACCGCGGCTGCGTCTCAGGTAGCTCATCCGCTGAGTCCAATTTTGGCATACTCTTTCACACATATCGGCCGGTATCTCACGAATGAATGCATGGATGTTGGCTTCCAGTGCGTCAATCGAAGCGGGCTTGTCCCTATAGACATTAGCCTTGACATACCCCCACAAAAAATAATCTAATGGTGTCAAATCGCACGATCTAGGCGGCCAATTGACCGGCCCGAAACGTGAAATTAACTGTTCACCAAACTCGCCTCGCAATTGCGCCATTGTTTCGCGTGCTGTGTGGCATGTGGCACCGTCTTGTTGAAACCACATATCATGCAAGTCAAGAACTTCCATTTCGGGCAAAAAAAAAGTTTGTTATCATCGCTCGGTAGCGTTCACCATTGACAGTAACGCTGCGATTCGCATCATCTTTGAAGAAATATGGCCCAATAATGCCGCCGGCCCATAAACCGCACCAAACAGTGGCTTTTTCGGGATGCATTGGTAGCTGTTGCAATGCTTCTGGCTGATCTTCACTCCAAATGCGGCAATTATGCTTATTTACGTACCCATTCAACCAAAAATGAGCCTCATCGCTGAACACAATTTTTCGATAAAAAAGCGGATCCTCGGCCAGCTTTCCAAGAGCCCATTCACCAAAAATTCGGCGTTGTGGTAGGTCGGCTGGCTTTAGTTCTTGCACCAGCTGTATCTTTACGCCCAAATCCTTCCGCAAAATTTTCCACGTAGTGCTGTAACAAAGGCCTAACTGCTGGGAACGGCGCCGAATCGACATTTCGCGGTCTTCTGTCACACTAGCTGATACGGCCGCAATATTTTCTTCACTACGCACAGTACGTAAACGTGTTGGTGGTTTAATGTCCAACAAAGTAAATTTGGTGCGAAATTTGGTCACAATCTTCCGAATAGACTGCTCAGAAGGTCGAGAATGCCGACCATAAAATGGAAGCAGCGCGCGATGAACATTTCGAACCGAGCACGAATTTTGATAGTAAAATTCAATAATTTGCAAGCGTTGTTCATTTGTAAGACGATCCGTGGTTAAATTGCAAACCAAACTGAAGCTGTTTGACAGTGACACAAGGTACTAAACACACGTCAGCTGTCAAAACCAGTGTTGCCAAAACCAAACCAGCTAAAAAATCACCCGTTATTTCAATGATATAAAAATTACTATTGTGAATGTGTCTCAATAGTGCCAAGAAAAAAGGCAACAGACACGTGAAAAATAAACAAACATAAGGCAAAAAGAGACGGGTATATAACTAAGATCCGGATCAGATCATGAGGATAATAAAATGCGGCTGTGTTACATAGTTCGTGCGACAAGATTATATCTTATGTCTAAATATCCAAAACTATGGGCTTGTGACCCAAATAAATGGTGACTAGTTTGTAATATTGCAACTCACTTGGGTGGTACATTAATTCATAATCGGAGTGTTGGGCACAAGTTCATTATGAACTTATGTCTTGGAGTTATGTCCTTTCACCGAAAAATCTTGCCCTCATTTCATTTTGCAAATTAACCATCTTCTTGCCAGTTGCCGTGCCTCTTAGTCTCCACAGAAAAATGGAAGAACTCATGATAAAACCCCATAGAGTCATACCATATGCTGCTGTACATACGCACACATTTGAGACACTCAAACATTTGTTTATTACTCACAGTTATTTGGCTTAATTCTAACTGAATTTTTCCGTTGCACGATCAATAATCGCCAAATAATTTCACTTTTAATTTTGCCAAGGATTTTCCATACTCTGTTCCAAAAGCAGATGACATAATCTCATAATCGCCATGTGTGATCTGATTGCCCAAGTGCTATCAGATAATTTTGGTCTGAAACGCATTATGGGAAAAATGACTTATGTCACGAATTATTGTTTATCGACTTTTGTAGATGAAATTATCTCTTACTGAGTGGAATTGTATATATTTGGGTATATTCTGATGGTCATACTGAAACCAAATTATCAGACCATGATACAGCAGTGATGGAGACAATGGATCATATGAATTAAGCGGAGCATCTGCTCAAAACTAAACTTTTTGAAGAGCTACTTCATTTGGTATGAATAAAATACTCGAGAAGATGCTCAGCGATTGAGTATCTCCATGTTTGATGAGAACCTCCTCAGGGTAAGCACCTACTCAGTTGTAAGGTATGAATAAACTGAAGCACGTGCTCAATCGAGAGGAGCACCTGCCCTCTATTTGTAAGTTAGCTCAGTTGGTTGCTGAATGTTGAAGTTAATAGCGTTTAATACCTTTTTCTTCGTAAATGACGGAGCTTATGCCAATTTCTAATCACACGGGTAAATTGTAGGGAAAAATTAATAGATCTGAAAAAAATAATATCGTAGCACAGAAAATGTAGATTTTTTACTGAACTATTTCTTTGGAAATAATTCAGAGGGGTGTGGGGTATGGTACGTAAAATCAAGCTTGTACCGCAGCTTGGAGACTCAGAATACAGATATTCTCCGTCTTTTAAATCCATAAATCCATATACAAGTTCAAATACTTTTCAAAAATGTCATTTAATAAGTGTTTAACTTGAAAACGCATTATTATTGAAGCTTTGGAGGAATCAATGGAAGTTTTCCCATCTTTCACAATAAAATGCGAGCCAAAACAGAAAAAGTTGCTTCTTTTTACACTCGGATTTAGCTTATAAATTGTCAAAAGTAGTTCTAAATGTCAAAAAAATATAATTTTCTTTGAGGTATGAGAGCAGCTACTCCATTTGAAGGAGGAGGTGCTCTCCGATTTGTTTATAATTTTATTCATAGGAAACGGGAGCAGGTAATCTTTTATTGAGCACCTCCTCTGATTCTCATAGAGCAGCTGCTTTGAGTACGTGCTCCGTTTTATTCATATCACCCAATGTGTGATGTCCACAATGAAATAAATCCTGATGTACATACATAGGTAGTGACCATCTGAAGCTGCAAACCGGACCTGTCTTATGGCGCAATCGCAGGATGCAGTATGGGTAGCAAAATTGAGTAGGAGAAATTGTGCACCTATTTCTTGCTAAGGTTTCCTCCACCTGTGTAAAGGGTTCTTAATTTTAAGTCAAATGTAATGAGTGCCAACAGGGGATTTGGTACTTGCTGATCGACCAGACAGTCTAAGCTTGCTATTTTGAGTGCTACCAGGGGCGTAGTACCTGTTGATGTAGTTTAGTGTTTTAACTAAGTTAATTGCTACCCACAGGCTTCGGTACCTGCTGATCAATCAGAGCATTCTAGTCTGTTATTTTGAGTGCCATCAGGGACGAAGTACCTGCTTATGTACCAGATAGCTCTAGACTACTGTTTTGAGTGCCAACTCAGGTTCGTTGTACATGCTAATGTACTATAGAGTGATTTAACCTGCTGTTTTGAGTAACACGAAGGACGTAATAACAGCCAAAGTACCAAAGCGTTTAATCCTGTTGTTTTAAAGTGAATCTAGCAGCGCAATACCTATTGATTCCGTCCCGAACCTTTGATGTCAGTTTAAAAGGCAAAATTACCAGACTACCTGAGACCAAGCGCCAGGATTTAAAACCAAATAGGCCAGGAAAAATGGGTTCCGAGGTTGAAAAAATTAATTCATGAAATATTAAAATTGGAATCGACGCAGAATTGCAACCTCTATAACATATCCAAAGTCCCCCAAAATCCCCGCGTTGGCTTTTTGTGCAGATGCATTTGAAGAGGTGCAGACGTGGAGAGCTTGGAGGTCTATCAAACTTAAATATTTCTTATTGTACAACCTAACCATATGATACATAATTTAAGGGTAGTTTTCAATCAAATTTCAAAAATTGTCGAGAAAAGAAAATAATAGCTTAGGGAGACGATTAACGAAAGACTGAATTGCGAAGTGCGAATCAAGTTCAAGTGAACAGTTCATTTGTTTTCAAAGGAAACAGGAGGACAAGATTGGAGAGTCTGATAGAAAATGCAGAGCAGAAGATACAGAAAGAAGGTTCTGAACCGAATATAGAAAGAAGTTGTCACGAAGAAAAACAACACCAGACATTAGTGACTGAGAATCAGGAATCCAGATGGAAAAATCAAAATTTTGTCCAGCTTAACGAAGATTGCGCTCAGCAAAGTCCCGAAATAGTCCCTTTGTTGAACAAAACTAGCAGTGTTTGCAAGGATACTGACACCAAACCTCCATATCATCGGTAAAAATCCAAACTACGAAGAAAACTTTTCAAAATCAAGCAACAAAGCAGCTGGACTTGATGACATACCTATCAAATAAATTCCTGAAAGCAAATCCTGGCACAACAACTTGCATTCAATTTCCGTGGGAAGAATGGAAATAAATCTGTTTGAAACCTCAAAAACTGCAATATAACTCGAGTAGTATAACAGTTATGTCTGTTTTTTCCAAATATTGTTTGAAACTTCAAAAACTGCAATATAACTCGAGTAGTATAACAGTTCCGTCTGTTTTTTTTTCAAAAATAATGGCAATCATTTTCGGGCGGATAAAAATACAAATTGAATCAAATTAAATCAAATCATTTTTGAGTACAGACGTTGCATCATAGAAAAAAGATGATTAAATTTTCTTTCAAATGATTCACTCAAAAAATATTTTGGATATGGTCTAAGAGCTGACAGCTAATTTTGGGAGTGGATGTATAACACCTTAATCGTGACGGTCTGATTAATAGAACTGAAGATATAACCATTTTACGTGAACCTTATCAGCAAAACAGAAAATCAACAAATAAAGTCTCCATTAAACCGCTAATAAGGTTTGCTTAAAAAGCTTAAACCATTGGTCCTATTTATCGGATCACCAAGATAAAAGTCTTGAGACTTAGGGACAGAGCATCATTTCCAATTTTTTTAAAGTGAATTAAAGTGTTAACGACTCTTCCATATAAATAGGAAACCAAGCTGGTTTTAAGCCCCCTATCCCACCAAATGACCAAAGGCTGAGAAAAAAAACCTGCCAGACTTTAGTTTTCGATATTACGATACATGTTCCTATAATCCCTCATACTCCGATTTAAGTTTTACATTCACTCTCAAAATCTGTTGTCAGCTCTTGGTCTAATACAAATCGACCGTTAAACAGTCGGACAAACTAAGCTGATTTTAAGTTTCCAAAGTTTTATAAATGTTATTTTAGGCTATTTTGAGTCACTAGTAATTAGATGATACTCTCAAATTGGTTGAATAATTCATTTAAGACCATTTAAATCAAAAATAATAGTCAAATTTCAAATTTTTCGCAGTTTTAGGGTTGCCATCTAATTTTTTACAAATAAAAAATAAAACTGCCAAAATCAACACACTTGCTCTTACAAAGTCGGTTTTTGAATATATGTATATTACTCGTAGCTAATAGCTTCTTGAACATGACAAATAAAAATATTGGCACAACAGCTTGACATCCCAAAAATCAGAAAAAGGCATTTTTCTCTCGACCACCAAATTGGTCTGGCAATATTTTTTCCATATTTAAGAAGACATAAGCTAACATATATTTTAAATAACATAAAAAAATAGTTTCTTATAATACCTATGTGTTGAGCTCGTCTGGCAAGCACTTTTGACCGAAAAAAACTCATCTGGCACTATTTTTTGTCCATTTTCAAGAAAGTATAAGCAAACATGTATGTATTCAAAAACCGGCTTCAATATTTATGTATCGGATACCTAAAGGGAGCTTTTCTTAGACTTTGTGAAACAATGGTGACTGAGACCAGACCGAGTCCAAACGAAACCTTAACCGAAACGAGACATTGTTATACGAAACAGAGACCGATACTGAGACGATACTCACATTTTTCGATCGCAAGTAAAAATTTCCGCTTTTAATAATCTCATAATAACGAAACCTCGCAAATTCAGATCTCGCAAAATTTAGTTGCATTGCAACACATACATTTTTTTTAACTAAAATCTCGAAAATTAAAATCTCGCATTTTTTTTTAAATCTCGCAAATTAAAAATCTTATTTTTCATAATCTCGCACTTTTAACAATCTCGCATTTACACCTCGAACCCAAAAATATCGCAAATTAAAATCTCGCTGAAGATTTTAATTTGTGAGATTTTTATTGAAATTTGCGATATTTTTGGGTTCGAGTTGTAAATGCGATATTGTTAAAAGTGCGAGATTATGAAAAATAAGATTTTTAAATTGCGAAATTTTTTTAAAAAATGCGAGATTTCCTCATTCGAGATTTTGGTTTGCGGGATACTGACAAAAGATTCCTTTGGTTTGATGTCGTGACCAGCCCTAAACGCTATGAATGTCACACTGCACACGAAACGCCAAGTGTTTTATTCACATACGAACTTTGATGTCAGTTAAAATTTTTGTTTTATAAATGTCATTTTCTTTTATTTAAATACTAAAAAAAAAAAAATCGTCATTCAATGGAAATTTTCAATTCCCATTTTTACTTGCGATTATAGGTACTATAAGGCAAGTTTTGGATTCGGGCAAAAAAAAAATGTTAGATAACAATCAAACATGATATTACGATGATAGAGGACACGAAAAAAGTGGGTGGCAATATTCTGTCTGTCTGTCTGTCTGTCTGTCTGTCTGTCTGTCTGTCTGTTCGACTGCAGCCCAAGTGGCTTGATCGATTTTCTTCAAACTTGGTACATAGTGGTTTTTGGTGATTCTGCCGACACGTTTTTTTCATTTTTTTTTTAGAACCATACAATTTTTTTTATCAATTTTAAATAATCGTTTTTTTCTCAAAAACGGCTCAACAACTTTTCTTAAAAAAAATTAAAAAAATTTATTTTTGTAAAAGCTTCCTTTGGGTGAAAAACCATTTTTCAAAAATGGTTATTAATGGTACCTCCCAAGGAACTATTTTTTAATTTTTGATTTTCTTCAAAACAATACGACCGATTTCAATTATTTTTTTTATACAGAAGCTTCCAAAAAATATAAATAGTTTTGTGTACCAACATTTTTGAAAAAAATATTTTTTGGATTTTTAAAAAATGTTTCAAAATTTTTTTTGGAAAATAAAATATTTCGAAAACGACATGATAGATTTTTTTGAAACTCAATACTTATGAGTTTTTTAGTACTTTCTAAAATATTTTTAGAAAAAATTTTACATTTCTGAAAAAATAACTGTACCTGCCATACAAAAGTAAAAAAACCGCAAAGGAAAATATTTTTTTTCTCAAAAACGACTCCTACGATTTTGATTAAACTTTTTCTATATACTAAAATTAGTACGATCTACTACCAAAAATTATAAAATTTTACACTTAGCAACTATTAACAGTACCTGTCATAGAACGTATTTTTTTATTTTGAGTTTTCTCGTTATGTGCTAATCGGATTTAGATGATTTGTTTTATATGAAAATTTCAGATACGATTTAATAATATTGCATATCAAAATTTTCAAAAAAAAGTTTTTGGATTTTTGAAAAAAGTTTCAAATTTTTTTTTTTGAAAATTCGATATCTCGAAAATTGGTTGACAATTTTTTTTCAAATTTTGTTTTTATATACACATAAATATATACTTCACATTTGCATACCAAAATTTTTTCTTAAAAATGTTGTAAGAATTTTATATATAAAAAATTAATTTTTTAAAAAACCGCTCCAACGATTTTAAATATTTTTTTCCCATACAATCATATTCAATCAAGAATTAAGATGGCATTCTTTTTTTTCACCTCAAACTGTCAAAAGAGCTGGTTTAGCCAATTTAAATGTCGTATTTCATGCTTCTTTATACATTTTTCTCTCATACTTTCAATGTTTTTATATAAAATTTTCTTAAATCCGCAGTGTCTTGAACATAAGAGCAAGTACGTGCGACCCAGTCGTGCATTTTATTTTATTAAACGTAAATACCCCTTTATTATTTTTAATTAATCGAATATCCTAATTTGAGTTCTACATACATACTAGGTCTGATCTCTCTTTTCCAATTTAAAACTTCTTAAAACACTTTCAAATTTTTTCTAGTAAAAAAATTAATTAAAAATGCAACTGTATTTTCCACAGCAAAATAAAAAAAATGTGCTTGGGTGCAAAATATTGTTTGTTACTTCACCTTTTGGCCTCAAAATTTATCTGTTTGTTCTTAAAAAAAAAAACATGGAATTAATTTTCCTTTCTTAAAAAATATTTTATAATATTTTTTTTTATTGGAATGGCCTTGGCATTTGGCAATGAAAATATTTTGAGGTGGATATAAGGATGACATTCAACAAATTCCTTAATTTATCATTTTCAAAAATATAAATAAAATGATTAAAATTGAATTTTGTGAACTGTGACGCGAATGACGTAAATAAAAAAAAAAGTTAAATATCAAAGCCAACATTAATTTTATTTGTTTACTAGCTTCGGAAAAAAAATGCTATTAAAACAAAATTAATTGGATTTTTTTTTATCGGTCCTAAGTTTCGTGACGATAATGACAATATGTAAGAGATTTTGTGAATATTTTGTATCATGAAATCTTAACTGTTAATTAAATTTTATTTTTCACAACGAAATTCATCTATTAGAAAAGATAAGATCTTCCAATCCATAAGATTCATTTTTCAAAAACAAAATGTCATTATTGACACATTTTAGAAAAAAAACTAACATCAATGGGAAAGTCAAGGTATAGACAAATTATTTGTCAACAAGTTGAAAACAATCTATCTTAACCTATAATATCTGTGACCTGCAACTATAAATCTCAAAAACCTAATTAAAAGTCAAATACATGTCAGCATAAGATCACCCAACTACTCAGTAAAGGTGACACCAAATCGTTTAATAAAAAATAAATATTAACATAGGCAACTTTATCTGAAATTTCAAAAAAAAAATAAATAGTTTAACATTTTCTTCAAAAGACACATTTCCCTTCATTAAGATTTATAACACAAAACTGCTACTACATGTGTCGATAATTTTTCATCAAACTGTTTTTTTTTTTTTTTTAAGAAGAAAAATGACATTTGGCAAAATATAATTTATATCAGTCGCCTATAATTCGAGGCCCACAATCATCATAGACATTAGTTCGAGGCTGAACATTAAATTCGCCCACCATCTCTCGCACAGACCCCTCTGTGTTGTGTTGAAAACATAAGCAAACGACTTGCTATTTAATTTTTTAAAATTTATATTCAAAATCAGAATCAGAATATGAAATGACGTAGTTTAATCAGTTTCCACCCACTCGTTCTAGTTTCGTTTTTTTTTTGTTTTTGTTTTTTAGTTTTTAAAAAAAGATTTGGAAAACTTGTTTTTTGAAAAACACTCACCCTCATCTCTCGACTTGCGTATGGTTTGCCATTGTGTGTCCAATATATCTCTGGTCTAGGGATGCCCCCTACCAAGGCTTCTAGTCTGATTTTTTGGCCGACACGCGCCATGACATTATTGAGTGGGATTTTGAAGTGTGGCATTTCAGTTGGTTCAAGAGCTACAAGAAATTAAATCGTTTTAGATATTTCGAAAATTATAATCTTACGAAAGAAAAGAAACTTACGTTCCACAATGAGGCTAGCCGAACAGTGTTCGATTCCCACTTGATTAGAAGCACTGCACGTATAGATGGCATCATCTTCCAAGAAAACTTCTTCGAACTTCAACTTTGCTTCGCCATTGTTGTAGCTGATGACATAATCTGGTGAGTCATCGATGCACTTATCCTGTTTGTACCATTGGACTGTCGGCAGGGGATTGCCGGTAACAATGCAAGTGAATTCAAATGGACTTCCCTCTGTAGCCTTGCCACTTTCCAAGAATTTAACAATATGTGGCGGGCTCATTTGCACTTCAGCTGGATTTTCCCTCACAGACAGGGTAGCACTTGTGTCACTGACTCCTACCAAGTTTGAAGCTCTGCAGCTAAACCTGGCTGAATCGGCTACAAAAGTCTCCTCTATGAGCAGTGAACAAACACCATCATTGCTCAACGAAGTCTTGTAATCTGGATTGTTGTGAATTAGTATGCCATCTTTGTACCATTCCACCGTTGGAGTTGGGCTTCCAACAACCTGGCACTCGAACATAAAACGATCTCCTTCTTTGGTCACGGCATCCATCAGAAGCTTCGTGAATCTTGGTTGTGAGTATTTGATCTCTGTAAACATCTCATTGATTTTCAGTTCTTTCCTGATGTCCTCAATATTTTCGGAATGGGCAACTTGGTCATTGTTGCCATTGTCCTTGATGATCGTTACAATTTCAGTTTGTTCCCTTATAATTCTATCTTTCTCCTCTTTCTCCCGAGCAATTCTATCCTGTTCTGCACGCTCTCGTGCCAAACGTTCCCTTTCGACAAAATCTCTTTCCAGTTGCTCTCTGGCCTGACGTTCTTTTTCAGCCTGTTCTCGAGCCTGACGTTCTCGTTCGAGAAATACCCGCTCTGCTTGTTCTCTGGCCAGACGATCCCTTTCAGCCTGTTCTCTTGCTAAGCGTTCACGTTCTAAGAAGTCCTTCTCAGCTTGTTCCCTGGCAAGACGCTCTCTGGCAGCCTGCTCCCTCGCCAAACGTTCTCTCTCGGCGAATTCTCTTTCAGCTTGTTCCCTGGCAACGCGCTCCCTTTCTGCTTGTTGATTTGCAAGCAACTCTCGTTCCATAAATTCAGCTTGAGCTTTTTCCCTCGCCTGGCGTTCTCTTTCCAAGAACTCCCGTTCAGCTTGTTCCCTTGCCAAACGATCCCTTTCGGCTTGTTCCTTCGCAAATCGTTCCCGTTCTGCTTGTTCCCAAGCCTGCCTTTCTCTGTCCGCATGTTCTCTAGCAATACGATCTTTTTCTGCATATTCCCTTGCAAGTCGTTCACGTTCAGCCTGTTCCCAGGCGATTTTCTCTCTCTCCAACTGTTCCCGTGCAAGTTGTTCCCTTTCAGCTTGCTCCCATGCAAGTCGTTCTCTTTCGGCTTGTTCTCTCGCCAGTCTATCATTTTCAGCTTGCTCACGTGCCAAACGCTCTCTTTCAGCTTGTTCCCGAGCTAAACGTTCCCTTTCGGCTTGTTCTCTAGCAAACCGTTCTCTTTCCGCCTGTTCCTTTGCAGCCTGTGCTTGTTGCTCTCGTAAACGCTCCTCAACTTTCATTCGCTCTTGAACTATACTAATGTCTGTCTTTAGTTTGACAAACGATTGGAACAACGTGAAGACATCATTTTGCAGTGCTGTAGCTTTTCTGGCATCGTGTCCACACTGATGTGCTTTTTCTAAGCTATCACGTAATCGTCCTTCCCTCGCTCCAATATAAGTTTCAATGTCATTGACTAAATTCGAAGCTTCAACGGGATCTCTCAAGTAAGTGACCTTATTCGAAACACTTGTGTAAAAGTAACTAATCTCTCGGTATTCAGCATCAATCTTTAAAACAAAATTAAAGAAATGTAAACAAAATGGCTGGTGCTTCGAAAAAAAAAAACAACTTACCTTTTCAACAATTTCGAAAAAGTCTGTTGCTGAATTCAATGAGTTCCGTTTCGATTTTACATGTTCCTTGAAATTTCTCCATTTATCTTCGAGTTTTTTCAATTCATCTCTTACAAATTGTTCACTATCTGGATTTGTGGCATAGAGTGATTGCGAATTCTCCGTAAAGCTTGTGATCCTTTTTTCCAGGAGCTATCAAAGTAATGTTAAAAAAGTAAATTTAAAACCAAAAGAATAATAAATAAGTGACGTTTGAAAAAAATGAAAACAAATGCGTGTTGAATATTTATAAAGAATTTTTTTTTTTTAGAAAAAACGAAATAATTTCAAAAATAGAATTCACGTCACTAGCGCCGGAGATTTATTGCTTCAGTATGCTCCGTTGAAATACGCAGCGAAAAATTTTCAATGTGCAGTTCATGTACAGTAACAATACCGAGAAAAGACTTTTTCTTTTTTTTTTTCAAAAGAAAATAAATTTGATTTTTGCAATGCGTGGGCGATAGACCGTTGAATTGGAACAAATTTGTATATGAAGCGTAAAAGCAATAGCCGGCAGCGAGGATTAAATTGAAAAGATTAACTTTTAATTGCAATCAAGAATACGCAAGAATGTATTTTGCAATTATCGGTGGAACCAAAATAGAATCGAAGGATTCGTGGAGATAAATAGTTTGGATTTTATTGGGGTAGGCACTAGACATGCTTGTTTTATTACTTCGACTATATCGTGTCACTTTCAATTTTGTCTCACTTGTAAGAGAACAGGGTGTTTTTTATGTATATTATGAGGATATTATTGGTTCAAAACTTTAAAGACAAGGTACGCTTTTGAAAAATCTATTTTTTTTAAATACAGTTTTTTCAAGAGGCTCGGATATTTTGAGTAGAACATTTTTTATACAACTTCTTCAAATTTGATGAGAAGAAATGAAGAATTCCACCTTATTTCAAAACAATTCAAAATTTTTGAAGTGGTTTTTCAAAACTATTTTTAAGAATTTTAAGGAAAAACTAAATTAAAGAAAATAAAAACCCAGTTTTGAGATTTATGGAATTTTCGAAAAATATTTTGAGATTTTTTTTTAAATTAAAAAATTGGTTTTGAAAAAGTTTGCATAGAAAAATTTATTTAAATCCGTTCTTCCTATAATGAGAAAACCTAAAATCAAAAAGCATTTTTATGGGAGGCAGATTTTGTCTATTATTTCCCAGTATGAAATCGTTTAATATTTTATAGTAGACCGTACTAAAGATTGGGGTTTAAAATTCTTAGTGTGCAAAAATTCTGTTTTCAAAATTCTGCTTTTCAAATCCTGCAAATAATTAAAAAGAATTCGTTTGGAAAAAATTAAAAAGAGCGCGCTTTTTACAAAATTGAGAACTGTGTTTTTCAAAAAATCGTTTTTAAAACCACTGAAGCACGATTTCCCTAAAGACTTGAGACTTAGGGTGATTGGCTAGGAAAAGGGACACTAATTTGTTTACTATAAAAATAACAGTTCATTCTATAAAACCGTTTAGCAAATCTTAAATAACTACATTCGGTTGCGCAACATCTCTCGGAGAACCAAGGCCTAAGCTTTCAACCATTTCTGTGTGCGTGTTTTTTGCAGGAATGGAGTTAAGAAAAGCTAACTTACTGTAATATTTTCTCAGGTTAATACATAAAAATGTCCACTATTATTTCACCAACTTTGCTTTTCCCTTTAATTACAAATAATTCAAACTTGATTCATTCACGATTCAAAACAAACTGTGTCGCTGCCGGTCAAACATGAGCTTTTTATACTTTGTTTGACAAACTCTGGAAATTGGTAGAATGTTCTGGTATCTGCTTCTAGAGCCTTCCGCAGGGAAATTTCCCATAATTACCCTCCCTGAAGCTTTTATTTTGACATTTAGAATCAAAGCTCTAAAGCTCACGAAAGCTCTTACTTGGTTTGTTTGTATCAGGTATAGTCAGGAAGATGGCGCATCTTTATTTGCGAGGATATGTGTGCACTGTGACCTTAAGCTCTATTGTGCCCGTTTGTTTGCTATTGTGAGTCGTTATAGTTCAAATGCGAAAGTCACTACATTATCACAAAAATGGTTCTAACTATTGGATCAATATTTTGTTTTTTTGTCAATAAATAGTTATATTAAAGAAAAAACAGAATTAGCAGAATTTTATTGTTCTTAATACAAAGGAGAATGGGCATTTTTGGGCGTTAGCGGCCATTAATGAAATTAGTGTCAAATGAAAGGTATGCTACTGAGGAACATCTTTCACTATGCACGTTACATTGCATTTCATTTAGAAAAGAAGATATTTCAATGTTAATATATTGCAATTGCATTGAGCAATATTGCATAGTGATTATATTTTTAGTGGGTGCAATGCTTTATTCTAACTTTATAACGTCTACTGACACTGTAGTAGTGCGTTTAACGGGGTTTCAGAATATCCCAAAGACGCATTACGGATTTAAACAGACCCAGTACGTATTTCAACAACTTTGTAATTTTTTTAAACATATTATTTTGCTCAGGATTTTTTAATATTGTGAGGATTGTAATATTGTAGTTTTATGGTAAATGTTTTTATTAATGATGTTATGTTATATGGCCATTTTTATATACAAAATATTCTTGAGACTGTCTAGATTTCTTGTTCCACTTTCTTTTTCTATTTTTGAATTGGTCAGAAGCCAGAAACTTAGTAAAACTTTATTAAAGTCATAGAACAAAAATGCATTTTTTTTCGGTTTTTAAGTAGGTACACAACAATGAAAACATTTTTGCACGGTGATTATAGGACTAAAACACATCCAAAAATAACAAAACTATTCTTGGCCGCTCACGCCATGTTTCATACGAATTTGCCCATTCTCCTTTACAGAATTTTGAAAATCAGAATTAAATCAGACAATATTTAAAAAAAATCTGAATTTTTAAAGGCAGAATTTTGAAACCATAATTTTGAACTGTTTCCCGTACTAATTTAGCACACAAACATTTATTTATCAAAATTGTGGGAGTCGTTTTCGAGAGAGTTGGGATTTTCCTCAACGATTTTTTAAAATTTGTATGCGAAGTACCACTGTTTTTGCATAAAAGTAAAATATTTTTTGATTATTCTAAAAATGTTAAGAAAACTTTAAGAACCAAGACTTAAAAAAAATCGACTGCATCGTTTTGTAATGCATTGGATTTCCAAAAATAAAAAATAAATAATTCTTAAAAATAAAAAATGATTTTTGAACAATTTCAGTACAATAAAACTTCGCGGTGGAATGACCAAAAACATTGAAAAAAAAAAAAATAATAAAGTATCCATCCAGGATCAAGCCGTTAAAGCTGTACCTACCCGATCAGACAGACGGTATTGAGAAACCCACTTTTTTCGTGAAATTCATGTATTCTAAATAGGTATTCAATTTTTGAAAAATTACAGTTAGGAGAAAACCTATTAGATCACTGGTTTTTGTTGGTTTTACAGTAAAACAATAAAAAAAAGTCGGATGACATTTTGTATAGGCCTTGTTTCTTTAGTAAAATTTCTTCTTGCTAGTTCCAACTAAATCCAGCTGGTTAACCTCAATAAATAGAATTCAAATAAGAAAACCACCATCATTGACATTTTGTTTAGACATTACTGACAGTATAAACCATCTACATTTTCAAAATGCAGTGAAGACGTACGGTCGGTTTGGTGGCAAAAGAAAAATTGATTTTGTTTTGAAACTTTTATTTATATTCACATTCGAATTGGAATACATGCATACATACATAGCAAATCGACAAGGAAACGCCTTTGCACTTTCATTTTCGAATTTTAAATTTTTATTGAGTGCTTTTAACAGTTTTAGCAGTGATGTCATTGGGAGCGGGTCTTTCAAATACAAATATACATAATAATTTATTTTGGCTTGAGTACAAGGGAAATTTATTAAATTTGATTTTTCCGGCTGTTATAATAATTTTTTATTAACTTTTATTTTAACACTGAATAATTATTAATAATAAAGAAAATAAATATTTTTTTTCATTGTTTTGCTGGCAACAAATTAATTTACTACCGCAACATTAAAATGTATCTATTCATTTTCATCGAAAAGTAAAAAAAAAATCTGTTTCAAAATGTAAACATTTTTTTGATTTTTTGTTTACGTGAGTTTTCGTTTTTTTTGTTATTGTAAGAGCTAAACAATATTGTATAGAAAACACAAATAGAATGATGTTTCGTTTATAAATCTTTTGTTTTTAATATAAGAATCAATTTTGAGGTATCTAGAGCATTTATAATGATGTGATTTTATGGAAATTATTTGTGATTTATTTACATTATTTAGCCGCCTACTTTTATGAGGTTGATTACTTTGTTAAATTGAATGAATTAAAATGTATTTTTAAAGATTTTGTATAGCGCAAGCTTCGAAATATTTGCTTCATAAATTGACATCGAATAGTTTAAATTAAAACAAGAACTTCCGGGAGCTACTATGAAGTTATTTAAAGGGAGTAAACTTTTTTTTTGTTAAAAACTTTATTTCAAAGGACTCACATCAAGAAATCCGCATTGAATCGTAGCTGGGTTTCTGTGGAAGAAGAGCATTTTTGAAACTTATTTATATTTCTATGAAGTTATTCCATGCTTATAAACATTTTTTCTTTAATTTGTATGACCTTACGGACGGAATATCATAAAAACGATGTGATATACTCAAATTTCACTCAAATACTTTTTGTAGAACGTAAAATTTTCTATCAATAAAATACACAGTCGATTCCGTTTAACTGGAACACTTTAATTGAAGAACATTTGTTTCAGCTAAGAAGTTTTCATTAAAACGAACCTCGTATCACTGAAATTTGTTTTAAATAATCGAATACATTTCATTTAACCTGAATTTTAGTTTATTATATTTAGGTTCATTTCCACAATATTGCATCAGCCATACATTAATTCAAAATTTTTAATAAAAACTCAATGAAAACTTTATTTCTTTATAAGAAGGTTTTATAATACAAATTCTATATACTACTGAAATAAATCAGCCAAGTAGAAGACTTAGCATTAAGGATTGGACTTGTTGAATTATTGATTCAAAATAGCTTTTTATGGCCTTTAGTCCTATAAATTGGCGTTTCGTTCGGCTTATATAGTTTACAGTGGATTTTCGTTGAAAAATTTAAGTAAGTTGAACTGAACTTAATATAAATTGCGTATGACAAAGCCCTCACTATGTCACTGATGAGTTCAAGTGAGTAAGCCGAACGAAACGCCAATTTGTAAGACTAAAGGCCATAAAAAGCTATTTTGAACTTTATTTCTTGTTTTTTGATGGCTTTACCTAGAAATACAAAATGTCAGAGATTTCATATTATTATATACAAGACTTCTTCTACAACTTTTTAAGAACCAAAAATATAGGGAAATGTACCCAATTTCAAATACATGGTACTAACACTTTTTTTTTTTTAATTCTACATTTAATAAACAATATATTTGATGAGATTCTGGGTCCCCACTTATGTATGTTTTGACATCTTAAACATTCTATTTGCCCCTTTTGTTCAAAAAATATAGTTATCAATTCCTATTGTCATATCAGAAGTCTGTTTTTCTTGATGGCGAACCCTTTCATTTTATCTGATTATTTCTCAACTATTATTACACGCGTAGAAAGACTGTGCCACCGGGAATTTGCCTAGTGGGCCCCTGAAAGAGAAAAAGTGCATAAGGACTCCCGAAGTATACTTTTCGTTGTTTTAAGGGAATTTTTGGTGTAAAATTTGACTTTGAAGGGGCCCTAATATTAGAAATAGATCTTTTGTGGTCCCAAACAGTTCTCAGAAAGGCTAGCACAACTATGTCGCTACAGTATTCTTAGAGACATTTATCGAGTCTATAAACGAAACTCTACTTTCCGTGTGTTAGGGGCTTCAATATAAATATTGAGCTGATGTTGTCCCAATGGGGTCTTAACTAGGCCTCCACAGATGATTTAACAGTTTAATTTGAGGGAAATTCCGGTTCACTGCCTGGGAACTAGGAGTTGGCGAACAAAATCTAAAACAAAAAAGATTTTCAATTTTTGTATTCTTTTATTCAAATTACCGCGGAAGCATTTCGAACAGCAATAATAAAACAAAAATACTTTTCTTAATGCCAGGATTAATAGGTTTTTGAATGCTCATTTTTTCTGAACAAAGCAATATTTTGTAACTTTTATGGACCGTTTTTTATTAAAACTTAAAGGTAAAAACAGAAACTGAAATTCGAGCATAAATAGTTTAAAATTATTTTTTTTTAAAACGGCATTGAATACAATGAATACAAGCATTTGAAAATCTCATTTTTTTAAGATTTAGTCCGCCATCTCAAGTCGTGAACCGGAAATGCAATCAAACTGAACTAAAAATAAAAAACTCTCCATAAAAGCTGAAGAAAATATTTTTGCGCAATAAACTGGAATTTAAAAAGCTACAATTTTGGATATTAGAGTTACGATTTTTTCGTCATTCGAAAAGATAAAATCGGGCACTAAATAAGCATTTTGTTAGCTACAAATTTCAGTTATCAAAATTGTTTGATTCTGCCAAATAATGTTCGCCAAAATATGGGACGTATAAGAACTACAGTTTCTTTAACCATTTGAACATACTGATAACTTAAGATATAGGTAGGTACTATAGCGCAAGTTTTGGATTCGTGCAAAAAACAAATTTGAGATAACTTCAAACTTCAAACTTTATATGAAAGGCGTGTTAATAATGATTTAATATTTTTCCACCAACTTATCAGAGGTGAAATTGATGCACCTGACTTGTTAGCCTGTATAGGCATTAACTACCGCGGAGGATCCCACCACCTACGAAGATTTGAACTTTTTCACGTTCCTTTTCATAGAACCAATTATGGTATACATGAACCTCTTAATCGTATGTGCAAACTTTTTAATTTGAACGCTTCTTCTGTTGATTTTAACATTAGAAAAGTAGGATTAAAAACATTGTTGCGTACCAGTGCTCCACTCTCGTAATTTTTTAATGCCTTGGTAGATACCTTATTTAAATGTTTTATATTATATTTAATTTAATTTTGTTAACTTTATTTTATAATTATTATGTTGTTTCATATTATATTTTGTATTTTGTTTAATTTTGTTAATTTCTTGTATCTTTTTATGTGCTTGTGTTAGCTTGCTTTATCTACTAACCACTAACACATGCACTCATGATGAGCCTCTGTTTGTAGTATGCAGCTTGCTTTAAGCTCTCTACAACATGAATTCTGAAGTGTAAATGATATTACGATGATGGAGAACACGATAAAAATGGGTGGCACAATTCTGTCTGTCTGTCTGTACCTCAACCTACAGCCTAAACCACTGAAGCGATTTTCTTCAAATTTTGAACTTAAGGTTTTGTTGTAACTCTCCAGAGGTGAAATTGAAATTTTTTTTTTTAGCTCCAAAAATAACGATACTTGCCATACAACCGTTAAGAAAAAGCTAATTTATCTCGAAAACGGCTCCAATGATTTTAATACAAATAAAATGCACGACTGGATCGCACGTACTTGCTCTTATGTTCAAGATGTATGGGACTTAAGAACTTTAAAAAATATTCAAGTTATTATAGCAAAGGATAAAAAGCATTTAAATCGTTCTTTTAATTGTATAAACAGTCTGATAAATAACTTTGAGCTAAAAAAAAGTATGCCATCTGATTACTTGAAAAAATATGAATATATGCAACAAAAAAAATTTAAAATCGTTGGAGCCGTTTTCTTAAAAATTAATTTTTTATATATAAAATTCTTGTAACATTTTTCAAAAAAAAATTTGGTATGCCAATTTTGAGTATATATTAATATACATTCAAAACTGAAATTTCAAAACAATTCATCAACCCGTTTTTGAAATATTGAATTTTCAAAAAAAAAAATTTTGAATCTTTTTTTAAAAATCCAAAATTTATTTTTTCCAAAATTTTGGTATACAGTATTATTTATATTCTAACAAAGCTTTTGTACAAAAAAATTTATTGAAATCGTATAAGCGGTTAATGAGAAAAACGAAAATCAAAAAATGTTTTTGGTAATTTTTTTTCTTACCAAAAAGTACACCATGTCTACAATAATACACTGATTTTTTTTATTAAAATCGTTGGAGCCGTTTTTGAGATAAATAAGCTTTTCCTTAACGGTTGTATGGCAAGTACAGTTATCTTTTGAGCTAAAAAAAAATTTCAATTTCCCCTCTGGAGAGTTACAAAAAAACCTTAAGTTCAAAATTTGAAGAAAATCGCTTCAGTGGTTTAGGCTGTAGGTTGAGGTACGGACAGACAGACAGACAGACAGAATTTTGCCACCCACTTTTTTCGTGTTCTCTATCATCGTAATGCCATGTTTGATTGTTGTCTCGAATTTTTTTTTTGCACGAATCCTAAACTTGCCCTATAGTACCAATATCGCAAGTAAAAATCAGTGTGTTATTGTATATATGTAGGTGTACTTTTTGGTATACACAAAATTTCCAAAAACGGTATTTTCCATATAACGTTTTTTTTTATTTTCTATTTTCTCTTTAACGGTTTAACCTATTTCAATAATTGTTTTTACAAAAGCTCCTTTAAAATGTCAATAATACTGCTTATCAACATTTAAAAAAAAAAAAAACAAATTTTGGATTTTTTAAAAAATATTAAATTTTTTTTTTGAAAATTCAATATTTTGAAAATGGGTTGATGATTTTTTTTTTAAATAATTTTTAAAATGTACCTTTATTAATAAATACTCATAACTAGCATCCCAAAATTTTGTTTCAAAAATACAAATAAAATTTTATATATAAAAAAATTGTGTTTAAGAAAAACCGCTCCAACGATTTTTTTTTTGCATATATTCCTATTTTTTTCAAGTAATAAAATGGCATACTTGATTTTGAGCGCTAAGCTATTTTACTAGTCGGTTGTACAATTTAAAGAACGATTCAAATATTTTTTTTTGTATTTTTCTATATTTTTGTATTTGTTCTATAATGACTTGCATATTTTAAAAGTTCTTATGTTCCAAGCAACTTGAACATAAGAGCAAGTACGTGCGATCTAGTCGTGCATTTTATTTATATATGCACATTAGGGTGTCCGTTATTTCCCAAAATCGTTTTTAAATTGCAGACACCCCTCAAATCAATAGTTTATGCTAAAAAAATATATATATGGCCTAAAAAAATTTTGCCCGATGTCATTAACGTCAGCACAATTTTTTAAAAAAATGTTGACTTTGAAATTTAATTTCTCAAAAACTAATCGCTTAAACAACTTTATTTAAAAACCAAATGCAAGAATAGAGTATTAGCTTTCAAAAATAGCACATTATTAGATGTGTTTTGTTTATTTTTAATGTTTTTTTTTTTTGCATTTAAAGCCAATGTTTCAGAAACTGCCCCCCTGCCTCAGGGAGGAGATATACAACTTTCCCCCATACAATTTTTTTCTTAAAATAACCCCAAGAACCACACCTTAAATACTTCCACTCAGGTCCGGGTTACCCTGTATAAGATAATTTTACCAACAACTGTAATTTGTGGATTGTGGCCCGTTTTCCTTAAGTCCCGGAAGGCCTTATGACTCCCAGTACGCCCCTGATTAGACGGATCTAGTTTTTTTTGTTTGTCCAAAGTATTGGTACCTTTCTTAATAGCCAAGTTGTCAGAATGTAAATATTAAGTATGTTCAAAAAATTGAAATACAACGGTACTGACATTTAGACTTTCTTATAAAACTTAACTTCTCAATGTAAACGAGAAAAATAATTTCCAAGAAAATTTTGTGTTTAGGCTGTACATGGAAAGAATTCTTGGATCATATCACGAAAAATGAGCTGCAAATTACGAAAAATGAATCCCGATCTATACCTTGGCTTCGGATTTCGTAAATTACGACTATTTGTTTGCAATTTGCAAAACTGAGCAAAACGAAGATATTGATACTCAAAAATCGTAAATCAACCCTCTTTAAGTATCAATTCTTTTATCGAGAGAAAACAAAAATTGCGAAAAACAAATTGCAATTTGATCCAAATATTCCTCAATGGCACAATTTGTAAATTTGCAAAAAAGATTTGTGATCACCACTTTTATTTCGTGATATTGCAACTTGGAAAGATCAATCCTGCTCTACCCTTCATTTTGCAGGTATACACTTTTAATTTAATTTATTTGAAAATTATTTTTTTAAATTTTTTTGTCTTGTCTCATTGTTTGCAATAACGCAATAACGGTACTTCAAAAAAATTTGTTTGCAGATAATTCTCGAAACAAAAAATATAAAGCTGTAAAATGCTTTTTGTTTCAACTCAATACAACCACTCGTCAAAAAGATACAGCTCTTCAAAAAACACTAAAAAAAATTAAAAAAAATGTGTTCCTTTAATTTCGTTGACTAGTGTATATACACCTGCTAGAAGTTGGTCTTCAATATGGAATGAACATAATTTTAAAACAACTAATGCAATACAATAATCGTAGCTTATTAAATTCAAGCTTTTCCATTAACAAAAAGTCTAGATACCTACATGTTTTTGAAACAAGTAACATGAATACAACGATTTGAATTTAATTTCCAGAACAGGTATGTAAATGTATAGGCAAAACCCGCAGTTTTTGTTAAATCTATGCATTCAATCATTTTTGACTTTGCAGGCTTTTTGGAATAATTTTGGCGTAGCTGCTTCAGTCTGTTTCGGCACTTAAACCAAATAAAAATGAGAAATCAAATCAGATTTTCTTTTGAAAATAAAAATACATTTCCGACGTGCGTAACGTTTAATTGGAAATAAGGTCGATTCTTTCTTAAAATATCTTATTTAATTTGTCTTGACTGATTGTATGTTTCTGTTTTTTTTTTCAATTTAGTAAAACCACACTAATGACCACACATTTAACTAAATGAATTTAAATAACAAAAAAAAAAAAAAACAAAGATCATCTCATATTTTCTCTTATTTTTCAGTGGAACAAAAACAAAAACTTTACTGGAATTCTTGGCACAAATAAATAAAAAAATAAATATGTACATTTAAAATTGCAGATGTTTTTCTAACTCCCACCGACATTGAATTTTAAATTTTATTTCTATTAAATAAAATGTATTTAAATGCGAATGGCTTTAAGGAAAATCATCACTTTTTGTCCTCTATTTCTCGATTGATTTGCCTTTTGTTATTGGCGAATGTTTTCTTATGTCATCTCCAAAATACGCCTCCATATTTAAATATTTATTTTTTTTTTCAAAAATAAATAAGAAAAACAAAACAGCTGGCTGGCTGGCAAAAAACATTCACACAACACACACACACACAAACTTACCTCGATTGTTCTCTCGAAATACTCAAATGCCAACGAAGTTGTCTTCGCCGATGCCAAACTGTCAATACTCTGTCCATTGATGTCACTCAATTGCTTGCTCACACTATCCAAACTCCTATTGATTTCGTAAAGGTCACTTCTAAAGCTCTCCAGCTTCTCCAGTCGATCCAAATCCGACATTCTCGCACCGTTTCTCGACTCGAAATGAATTCGCAAATTCTCCAGCAATTTCAAAATACGATCCGTGTCGACTTCGCGTGCGCCCAATGGTTCCAGCGCACGTACACGATCAATCAGTAATTCGCTCTGTGTTATAAGCGATCTAAATTTATCCATGCAATTCTCCCGGAATCGTTCATGATCGGCAATAATGCGATCGATCTTCTCACAACTATTATCGGGAAATTTCGATTTCTGCACCACGAAATACTCATCGATTTGCTGGCGCAGCTGAATGACGTTTTCGACAAAGTTCAATATACTCTCGAGCAGCGTGCGATAGTCATACTTGATACCGTCCAGCTTGCCTTTGAGAGTGCGCAGATTGGTGATTACCTGGTCGATTTTTTGCAGAGATTCTTCGTCTTTTGTTTGAATACTGAGGGTGGTCTGGACGCGTTGTTCGATTTCATCCTGGGCTTGCTCGATGTCATTCACCACGGCTGAGAGTTTTTGTTTGATTTCGTGGTGCAGGAATTCTGCATCTTCGGATGGTGAAGTGAAGACCGGGTAAAGTTGGGTGTCCACTTTTGTTGTTTTACTGGCAGTCTACAGGGGAAAAGATGCATGTTTTTTTTTGAGAAGAAGAAGATACATGGTTTTGAATATGAGATACTTTTGTTTGTAAAAAAGATTTATTAATTTATTCTACGATGAAAGATGCATTTGTTTTCTTGGAACAGAGAAACACTCAAGACTTTTCACTAAAAAAAGATACGATCATGCTGGGAAAGATACTTTTTCGAGTTTTTTTTTAATCCTTTTGAAAATAATAATTTACAAGACCCGACAAACAAAAACAGTTCCGTTTTTATATAAAAAAAAAATATCTTTCACTTTAAAATTGTATCTTTTTTAAAATATCGTAGTTTTTTGGAGAATCACGTTTTAAAAAATATTTAAATTTAATTTTTCTTCGAAAAGCTTTTTTATCGTTAAAAAACTTAACTCACCTCATTGTTATCGTTCATAATTTTCTCTAAGATAATTTCAATTTCACGCTTTTCCGCGATTTTCGTTGTTAGATTTTCTAAACTCGTTGTAACATCGATCTGGCGGCTACTGAAGCTGTTGATGATATCCTCGATGTCGGATCGAAGAGATTTAGTCTCAAGATATGGATCCACAATCTGCGTGTGTGACATAAATAGATAGTTTTTTTCGTTATTTTTTTTTTTATTTTTTTTTGAATTAAATTGAGTGTTATACACGTGTTTGTATGGTATTGGTAAGGGTATATGGTGTTAAAATAAATTGGAGAAGAGAAAAGCCACAACAAATAAACACAAAATTTTATGTATAGTAAATGTGTGTGTGTGTATGTGGTTGGGATGTGCTTTGAGGGTTGGGAAATGTGTTAAGGTATTGCATACTTTTTTGTTTTTTTGTTGAGATTTTCTTTTGCACTGTTTAGATAGATAGGATACTTTGTTAGGATTAGTAAAAACACTCTTTTCTGCCTCTGGAGGAAAATGAATAAAGTATGCTGTGCATATAGGGTGTTCCAATAAAAAATCTTTTGTTCGAAGATGTTAACTAAAAAATTGCAAAAAATTAATAGTATTTTGCTGAAAAATAAGCTTATTATGGAAAAGAAGAACCAAGATTTTTAAAATTTGTTTTTATAATTTATAAGTCAGTTTTGTTGACAAAGTAGTTAAATTAGATTTCTTATAGAAGTGGTTTAGGTCCATATCATATAAAAGGGTTGGCTATGAAATCTCGCAAATCAAAATCTCGCATTCGAAATCTCGCATAACGAAATCTCGCAATTACAAAATCTCGCTTTTCATAATCCCGCAACTACAAAATCCCGCTTTTCATAATCTCGCAATAACGAAATCCCGCAAACTAAATCTCGCATATCAAAATCTCGCAAAATTGAATTGACTTGCAACAAATAAATTTTTTTAATCAAAATCTCGCAAATTAAAATCTCGCGCGAGATTTAAATTTGCGAGATTTTGATTAAAAAAATGTATTTGTTGCAATGCAATTCAATTTTGCGAGATATCCTACCTACTGCAAAATATATAATCCAGTGTCTGGGTACTTTAAGACCACACTGTTATTTATTAATTTGAACTTTTGATTTTCAATATTATTGCTTTCAAAAGAACAAGAAGGAGAGAGAACATAGAGATGGTACATCCAGTTGTAAAGTGTCATGTGCAAATCGCATTACTCGTATTTGGCCTTGAACAAGAAAATACTTTTAGTTCCATTATGAACGCGTAAATGACTATAGAGGTTATTAACAGTAATAAAGGATGTACACATTTTTTTTATTGACAGGTACAGTTATTAGTTGGAAGGTAAATTATCCAAAGTGCTCTTGGGTAGGTATATTCTCAAAGAAAAAAAAAAATGTCTAAAAGTCGTGTGTGATTCGTTGCTGTGAAATTTGAAGTTGCGAGATTTTGATTTGCGAGATTTTGGTTGAAATTTGCGAGATTTTTAGGTTCAAACTGTAAATGCGAGATTGTGAAAAGCGAGGATTTTGTAATTGCGAGATTATGAAAAACAAGATTTTTAATTTGCGAGATTTCGTTATTCGAGATTTTAAAAAAAATGCGAGATTTCGTTATTCGAGATTTTGGTTTGCGGGATATCGTAGCGCTCCCCATATAAAAATACTTCATTTACCATATCTCCAATGTCAAAATGTCAACTTATAAAACGTATTTTTCAAAAATACCAATTTAATAAACTTTCTACAATTTCATGCAAAAATGCATCTAAAAAACAATTTCTTGATAGCACCCTGTACAAAGATTTGTATCAGTCGTTTTTCAAAAAATAAGAACAAAAAGCTAAGTTTCGTTCACAAGCAAAATAGTAGTGTTTTCATGTTTGTTTGTTTTTATTTTTTTTCTGGTAACACACGAACGTTAGCGTGTGCCAAGCACATCATGCGTCTTGGAAACTGGTCTATTTTGAAGGATTGTATTTATTTTTCTTGGAACACTAATTTTTTTTGATGATGCAACAAAGTTGAAAAATTGTTTTTGAGTTTTCTCTTCTTATTCTTAGGTAAGGTCTATATGGAATACATGAAGAAGAAGTGTTAGCTGTTATTTTGTGTTTAATTAAATTTCAAGGAATATCGTTCTTTATATACATAACGCACACACACACACACTTGCACTATTAGTTCAAGGCTATAAGTGGCTGAGCTATTTAAGGTATAAGTTATTGGATTTTTAATTTAAGTAGGTACAATGTGAATGAAATACCTTGTTAGGAAGATATCGTAAGAGAGTTCAAAGTATGTACTGAAAAATGATTTTCCAATTTTACTTTACCTAACGATAAATAAGGAAATAAATTGAAATTGACAACTGGGTCGAATGTACTTGCTCATGTTGCTCAAGATTTTGAATTTATGTGTACAAAAAACCTGTGCGTAAAAAGTCAGTTAGAAGAAGTAATGAGATCGAAAATATGTGGGGTAGATGCCACGCCCCTTTATCAGGAAGTTCTAATTTGTTAGCGTTTATCTTTGTATGCACCTCAAGCCCTATTGCTATACCAATTTCCATCTTTCTACAATAATCAAAAGTTCCCCATATAATTGATAAAAGTTTTGGGAAAGGGGTGGATGCCACGCCTTCTGAACGGAAATCCAAAATTTTGATTTTTTCTTGCATCGTACCATAAAGGCTACCGTTATGCAAACATTTCAAAATTATTTAGCATCGGGAAGAGCTCCATAATTTTGATGATCTGTTAGTGAGTAAGTCAGCCAGTGAGTCAGCGAGTCAGTGAGTAAGTGAGTCAATGAGTCAGTGAGTTAGTTGCCTGTGAGTTAATGAGTCAGTGAGACAGTTAGTCAGTGAGTCAGTGAGTCAATCAGTTAGCCAGTTAGTGAGTTACGTTTTTAACAATTTTTAAAGTGCTTTATCTCGAAAACCATTGATTCGAAAGCGTTTAAATTTGCCCGTGTTTGATCAGCTTAGCGAATGCTGTGAGCTTGAAGTTTCTGAATTAATTGTTTTACTGAAGTTAGAAGGAGGGGGTCAATAAATCATTTGAGTTTGTTCCGGTAAAAAGGGTGTAGTCACGCAAACTTGACTGGACAGTAACGTGACCTTTGATTAGTAAAACATATAATTTTGATTTCTTTTTAAATTTGAAAGGAAAACCAGGGTTAGTTGATTTCAGGGGCGAATTGTCTTTCTGCCAATAACTGAAAATTTACACCAACGAAGGCATGCCTCTTCCTGTTTTTGCATTTAGCACAATTGCCTGCTGAGTCCCACATTACTTTCTAGCTTATTTCTTAATGCAGGCCTGGCAAATCATGTTAAGCCCGAGTGGATATTGGGGATGACATATAAGATCAAAACTTTAAGAACAACAAGTGTCACAAACAAAACATCTTTAAGCTATAATTACATCTCTTATCTATTCAAATTTTTCTTGTGAAAACTTTAAGGCCTAATTTAAAGCTGAACACAGCTTGAGGATTTTTATTACCTACTCGAGAAATCGCTCAAAGTTGACTTGGTCAACTTGTGATATTCTTTAGTTTAGTAGTGCGCGTTCCTGGACATTGAGGGTGCATTCGACACTACCTCAAATGAAGCTGTTAAACGGGCTTGGGCCAGTAAGTGTGTACGTACCACTATAATCAGATGCATAAGTTATAAGAACTGCGGAAGCATATGAAGGTCAAAGTGTTCAGAAAGTTATCACAACAAGAATCTGTCCTCCGACAGGGGTTCTATCACCCATCCTGTGGATCCGTGTGGTAGATGAGCTACTGGAAAGTCTTTCTTCTCAAGGCGTGCGCTGCATCGGTTTCGCCGATGACGTTGTTATAGCAGACTCAAGGAATTTTGAAGAAACTCTGTGATATTATCCAGAGTGGCCTGACAATAACAAAGAAACGCGTGTCTATCGCACTGAAGCGATGAGAACTTACCCTACAGCAGGAATGGAAGTCATTTTTCACTTGACTCCCACTGCACGTAGCCATAGATAGAGCTGCTAGGAGAGCTATCATGAGATTTACAAAGGAGGGAAATGGGACGGAGAAAATCATTAGTCTCAGGCAAAGAGACTCGATTTACATAATATCCACAGAACCGAACCCTCTTGACACTCCAAGGGCTGTTATGATTAAAAAGTACAACTTCGGAAAAAACTTTCGTACGGAGCTAGGTAGGAAAAAAGAGTGAATAGACGAACCTTAAACTACACTCTTAAATCAAACACCATCAAGTAGTACACTGATGGATGGAGAACATCTGAAGGGACTGGTGCTGGAATTTTTGGGGCTAGAACCAAACAAGCATTTTGCAGACAGAAGCTAATGCCATAGGAAAGTTTTCAGAAAAAAATCTCGAAAAGAAATATAAAAACCTAAATATTGGAATCATGCCGGATAGCCCGGCCGCACTTTCAGCTGAAAACTGGTATGGGAGCGTGTAGGTAATCCTAATTATGTTACACTTCATTAGGCACTTGGCCACGTCGGCATACAGGGCAACGAAGAAGCAGATTCCGTAGCGAAAATAGGGGCAATGACACCCCTAACGGGACCATAGCCTAATTGTGGAGCAGAATATCCAAACTTTTTAGATATAGCTGATTCAATGAATTGAATTAAGGAAATAAAAAAAAAATATTTCCTGTAATTTTTTTTTGGGGAAAATTGGCGAACATATCAGCAGCGAAGGTAATGCCGAGAATTAAAATTTACCTTTGAAAGACCGGGAATACAAGATGCAGACACGCATTGGAATCGATAAATGGGACCGACGCACGGGACAGTGACTTTAATTTGAATTTTTCATTTTTTTTAATTAATGGCCAATCACTTGCAATGAATGCTTCCTAAAGATTATTATATTCGTTCTTGAAAAGGAAAAAAAAAATGTTGAAACTGACATAATGGAAGTGAGTGTCATCTGTCACAAATAAAGGTATCCAAAGTATATTTAGAAACTGCAAGTTTGTCAACTTTAGAATTTCAGTTGATGTAGAACTTAAATTGAGGCCTTGAGTGCAAAAGTGGTGTTACCCATTTTTTAACATTTTTCATATTTTTGTCTCGTATTTTTACATTAATGCCTCAAAACTTAATATTCTAAAATATCTAAGCTTTACAAAAATGTGACTTATCGTCCTTTAGATCCAAATTAAATAGTATTTAAGATCCGATAAAAGATGTAAAATATGATAAAAAAATGGTGGGTTACACCACTTTTGCACTAACAGCCTCAATTCAAATAAATTAATAGAACAACTTCAAATTTGGCCAACTTTAGATTTATCAGCAAGTTGAGCAATTTTGAATTCTGAAAACACTTAGTTTTGAAATCAAAAAACTTTTGATTTTGCGAAATGAATTTGTTCTTAAAAATTTCGTTCAAATCGATTTTATCGGAAGTATTGAAATAAGCTTGTGATACATAATTATCACTTAGCCGATCCTGTGATATTATTAACTTGAATTTAGTTTCGAGTCGACAGAGAACAAAAACATCGTTCCTTATAACACGATGAATGATGAGCAATCGCTAGTAGGAAGAATGCAGCTGGCTATTTCAATAGAGCAACGTTTGAAAAAGCAGCGATAAAAGAGTGATAAACAAGAGACATTTCAACGGACTTCCAAAGAAACAAATATGTATTTCCGAAATCGATTTGTCACCTATCAGCTTTGAAGCTTTCTTCTGGATTCTATCCTAATAGATGTAATGATCTTTTGAATGTGCCAGACAAGATAAAACAGTTAAACTCTAGCCTTGGGCGAATTTATGATTTTTAAATGGTTGCCTAAAAAGTGGTCATTCCACAAATGTTGATCAGTAACGTACATACCAAGATTCGAAATCTTTTTAATTCCTTCCATGTAAGTTCCATTTATGTTAAATGGCAAAGGATGTATATTCCGCTTTCTTAAACGAATGGAGATATCTTTAAATTTTGGAAGCATTAAATTCCGCGCAATCGTTAATACCCCCATTTACATAAAAATGCTATCTAAATCTGAATTGAATGGGCTCAACATATTTTGCCGTTGCAGCTCTACATTTGAAAAACAGTTTGGTGAATCTGGAAAGTATCATGAAAAACTAAGAGTGATGTTGCCATCAGTAAAACAGTATAGTTGTTTCAGGCAAGAGATCATTTATGGAAGTAAGAAAAAGTGTTGGAAACAATACGTAGCCTTGCGGCACACCAGGACTTATTTTATGTACATGAGACTTATATAAAACCATTGAAAACAACTTGTATTGAATGGTCGAAAATGTTATTTAATTACTAGTCCAGCGAATGATTCGTTGATATCAAAAGCAAACATTTTCGATAAGAGAACTTGATGCCAAACTCTATCAAATACTTTGGAAATATCAAGCACAACAATCTTAGTCTAAGAGCCGACAGCAAATTTTGGGAGTGGAGGTATAACCAAAATCGGAGTATGAGGGATTATAGGTACATGTATCGTGATATCAAATACCAAAGTCTGGCAGGTTTTGTTTTCAGCCTTTGAGAGGGGTGGGGCGTTATAAAGTGCTAGATCTCCTAATTTATTTTCAGGGTTATTACCTATTTAATTTATTTTTAAAAAATTGTATATGATTCCCTGTCATTTTTCCTAAGCATAAACACCCCAATCTTGATGGTCCAATCAATAGAACTCAAGATATAACCATTTTAAGTGAACCTTATCATCCCTTTTATGGAGATTTTCAACAAAACAAAAAATCAACAAATAAAGTCTCCACAAAAACGCCAATAAGGTTTGCTTGAAAAGGTAAAATAATGGGTCCTATTTATCGGATTACCAAAATAAAAGTCTTGAAACTTAGGGAACATGACAGAGCATCATATACCTACAATTTTTTTAAAAGTGAATTGAAGTTCTAATGACCCTACCATATATATAGGAAACTACGTGGGTTTTAAACCCCCACCCCCACCAAAGGCTGAAAACAAAACCTGCCAGGCTTTGATATTCCAAATCACGATACATGTACCTATAATCCCTCATACTCCGATTTTGGTTATACCTCCACTCCCAAAATTTGCTGTCGGCTCTTGGTCTATTTCTACAAAACTATGTGAGGATTGATTCCACTTTTTGGTGAGAATAGTCATAAAATCACCAGTGGATCTATTGAAATGAAAACCGCAGTGTCGTTCATGGATCTTTGAAAGAAAAGATTAAGAGAAATAGATCTTCAAGAAATAGGTGGTATATCAACAGGGCCAGGATTGCTCCTTAAGTACTCTAACAACTGTACGGTTTCAAAAATCTATTGGCTCCAAAGAAAAACCGACGCTTTTAAGTACAGGTGGGACCCTGTCGCTATCTTGCTGCGAATTATTCTACAAACACTTTGGCTTTGTCTATGAAGCTAATGACAGGATTTCCATTTAAGATAAGCCTATGAATGGAAAACCTCTGAAGATGTTGAATTTTTTAATATTCTAAGCAAATGATCAATAGTTTTTACTGCTTTTAAGAAACTGCAGTATTTTTAGTCTAATCGATTTTTTTCTGATTTTCTCACTTTGATAGCTTCCTTGCAGCTGTGTTCTGTGAGGACTATGGAGCAGAGAATTTCAAACCATTAAAGATTATATTAGTTATCATGTCTACGGTTCGCACGCTCTTTTTTGAACTTTTAAAAAACTGATATTTTAATCTTTACTGTTCATTACTTTTCAATTTGGCTAAATGGAGAACAATATTTACTTAAACAATAAAAAATAAAATCTTGAGCGAAAAAAAGCAGTATCAAGCTGCTGAGCTTACAAGCAAGCGGGATAAGTTGGTAATGTGTTATTAGTTATAAAATATGGTACAAGAACTTAATTTAGCTAAAAAATATTATGAATATGAATATAAAACAAAAAATGTTTAATAAACTACATATATGTTTCGTGTAGGACATTTAATATACTAATGGGATCTAACTTTAAGAAAAAGTAAACATAAAGTTTTGTTTAGTGTATAGAATAATTTTTTTAAACTGATTACAAAAAATTTCAACATTTTAACACTAAATAAATTAAATACTTTAAAATAAAATGAAATTCAAATTAAAAAATTGAAAATACAGAAATAATTTAAAAAACTTAAGGACTAGAAGGTTTGAAGGTAAGTAAGAGTCTTTTATAATAACTTTACACAGAAACTTATTATTTTAGTAACATAGAAAAATTTACACACTTTCAAGTTTATCAATCGTTCTCCCAGTTGCTTGAGTTCGCTAAACTCCTTTTGAATCTTCGACCATGAATCTTGCATAAAACCCAATTTCTTTTCATCTGAAACTTGTTCAAGTCCTTGTTCTAGACTATTATACTGATCGTCTAAATGTTCAGCTTTTTCGAAGAATTCTATAAGCAAAGAAACAATATCGACCCGTTTCAATACAATATCCTTCAGTTCAATCCAATGTTTATGAAGAGCTTCAGCTTTGCTATCCACATCGTATCTCTGCTGTGGACTAAGTGATTCCAAGTGTGATTTAATTGTTTCCAAAAGACTGTTGATAAGCTCGCCTTTGTCCTTAAAAAAAAAATACAACAACATTAAAACTAATACATAAATTTAGATAAAAGAAAAAATGTTACCTCTAAATGTTGCATCAGTTCATGATGATGCAGCAAAAAACGTCGGCTCTCTTGTAAATTTCTACCCAACGACACAGATTTCTGTAGGAAACTCTGAGCGCTGGTAACTAACCAAGCCAAAAGCTGATTATACTGTTCGAGGAAATTATTGAGTGCCTGTTCAACACGAACTTGCTCTTCTGTGCTCGTCGAGCAAATACTCTCGATGTATATTTTTCGATTTTCGATTTCTTCGATAACACGTTTGACACCCTGTGTTTCGGGCTTCGTTCGACCGATCTCAACTAGCAAGCCATAGCCTAAGCGTAGTGGATCTTCAGTAAATCCCCGGACGTCTCTTAGTATCTTTGAAAACATTGCAAAGCTCTCGGGGGTATTTGTGGGGAATTTAACAGTGGATAGTTCGATTTCGAGCTTTTCAAGCACTGCAAGGGTTTTTTCAGCCTTACCGAAGAAATCCTTCGATTGCGTTAGCCAGTGCTCTCGCTGTTCAATAGCATCCAAGTATTCCGTACATCCACTGAGTATATTGTAGGCCCTAGAACGAGACTCATCCCCAGCAAAACACCCCGAGGAAACAAGCTTTTCCTCGGCACAGGTGATCTTCAGAGCACGATCACGCAAAAGCATTGCATTGTGTTTCAATTCATGATAATGCTGAAGTTTTCCACTGGCAGTGTGCTCACATTCACCCACACTAAACGCTCCAGACAGCTCGCTGCGCTTCTTTGTTAGTATACTTTCCACATCATCCAAGTCCTTGGCCAAAATCGCCAATGCCAGGCACTGTTCCAACTGAGTCTTCCGCGTCTGCCAAGCCTGGTCTAGGGCATTCCGTCGATCATGTAACGCTTCCAGCCATTGCTGAACTTGATTAATTGCCCGCATTGCATCACGTTTAATATGATCCGGTCGCGTGTCAAGCGTCTGCTGTTTCGTCAGTTCCTGTAATTGTGTTAGAAGTTCATTGCCATCTTTGAGTGCTGCCATAACTGTCGTCAGCACATCAATCCGCAGCTGTTTGAATTTATTGAGAAAGTCCTGAACAGCTTCAACTTCAATTGGTATCATGGTATCTTTGCAGGCAACTTCAAGAGATAACATTTTTCCTCGACAACTGCCCATTTTCTCGTGGAAATTCGCACACAAATCTAGTAAATGCTTACGATCGTGCAGCAGTTTGAGAATATCATCCCAAACAATGTGTAGAGTATCAGCCATGGCTGTGATTAAATCCGGACTGATGCGCTTACTCGTGAGTAGCTTGTCAGCTTTGTGGGCGAATTCGTCGAGTGGTGTTGGGAGATTCTGAAAGGAAATATTAAGTTAGTTCAACTGTGAACGTGGAAGACTTAAATAATAATAATAAAAAAAAACAGTATGTTCTACAAGAAAATACACATTTTGTGGACAAAAATTTGAAAGTGTTGAAAGAAGTAGATTACATTTCCACAAATTTTTGCCAAATAAGTTTTAAATTAGGCCAAAAATAACATTATGGGACTTATTCACTCTTACTTTCATGAATTACCGAACTTAGAACTTGAATCAAATAAGTACAAACTCATTTCGTGGAGTAGAGTCTTAAAAAGCAGTATTTTGGTCTTGCGATGTGATAATAAAGTACAAAGTGGAAGTGTTTTGGAAATGTTTGACATTTGTCTAGTAATCATTAAATATAAAGTTTAAAACCTTAAGCTGGCCATACACGACCGAGCCTTCCGATCTATTTGGCTCGGTTAGATTTCAGATTGTCTGAAAATCCAAATGTATGGGTGGCCGATCCACCCCACCCAAGAGCGATTATAGATCAGCACGGGCCATTTGGCTCGTTAGATCTGTCGTGTATGGCCAGCCTTAAGCAGAAGATTACGACACAGAAATTCGATCAGAACACCATCTTGTTCAACATACTTTATTATTTTTTTATTTATTTAATTCGTTTGACTTACTTGTACTTTCCTAAGAGTCTCGTCATGTTGCTTTTGTAAAGATACAGCTTCTTCGATATTTTCTCCAAGTGTCGTTAATCGTGGCTCAAGTTCCACAACTTTTATGTAAGTTTTGTCTGGACTCTAGAAAATTATTTAAATTTCAATGTTATTTAGTTTTTTTATGATCCCCTTATAAGGGATCTTACATAAGAACGTTTGCTACAATCCCAGTTAAAATTGTCATTATAATGATTCATTGCAAAATTAGAATTATTGTTTTTAATTCAACTTTTATGGTCAGGCAATACTTTTTTAATTTCAACATTTAAATTTAATTATATTAATGAAAAAAAGTTTTTTTTTTAAAACAATTAAGACATGAAAGCTATTAATATTCATGCCTTCCTTATAAGTATGCTTAAAGTTTAAATTAGCAGATTTAGTTACGCAAAAGTTTTTTTTTTTTGCCGTTGAACACATGTAACTTGTAATGCTATGTGGTAATCATACACTTTCATCCATGCGTACATTTTACAGTTTCCAGCGTAAAAAGACAACAATATGTGATTTACAATAGAATGCAAAAATGTTTTAAAAATAACCTGCTGAAGAAGAGAAGGGTTGCATACAAGGAGATATATTACTTCATCACTTTTTTTTCCAAAGAATAAATATAAATAGATAGAAACAGTGCTGGACTAGGGAACTATGAGTCCCAAATGCACTACCTACTCTCGTTTTTGGCTTTCGTTTAAAAAGTCATGACGGCGTGTTTATAAATCAAAATTATTTATTTTTCGCCATGTAAATGGTACAAATGGCATATGTCATAGATGTTTAAAAACCTTAATTTTTTTGTAATTCAGATCCAGAGGGCGCTATAGAAAGCTACTTCAAAGTTCCTTGCTGTTAGGCATAATGAGTTTATAATAGAATAAAAAAAAAAAAAAACTATTGATAAAGTACAGCAACAATCTTCCATAAACTTTAGTTTTGCTTTTTTACGAGTATTAAGAAAAACTCATGAAAAACATTCATGGGACAGTTTCGACTAATAGGTAAGCATCACACAATAATGTGGCGGCCCTGGATTGGATATGAAAAAAAAAAAAAAAAAAAATATCCAACTGAAAGATAATGTTCCAGAGAGTGAAAGATGTATTTTAAGCGCAAACATGTCGATTGCAACTTACGGTTTGCTTAGGATTGATTGTTTTTTGTTTTTTTTTTTAAGAGAAAAACCCATCGAAGTTTGTTTGTGAATAATTTTAGATTTAGGAAAATGCAACAGTTTGAAATATTGGGTCATCGCCAATTTATATTTTTTCTTAGAGATAAATTTAGGTATATTTTTGTGGTTTTGTTATGTAATTTAATACTTTCTTATAGTTACTTAATATGGTACCACGTGAGAATATATGTCACTGGTAAGAAATCCTATTCCGGGAAATTTGTTGCGTTGAATATTTGGCCTTGCATTCATGTAGATACTGGGTATTTATGGTAAATTACGAATTCGTAAAAAAATCTAACTCGAGATTTAGATCAAAGATAGAGAAGACGAAAAAAGTTGGTCTCACAATTCTGAATTCTCCCTGCCTTTCCGTTGAGCTACACCTAAACCGCTGAATCGATTTTCTTCAAACTTGGTACATAGCATTTTTTGGTCATTCACCCACATTTTTTCGTTCTTATTTATTATCAAAAATAACGGTACCTGCCATACAATTTTTCAAAACTTTTCTTTAAAAAAAATCAATGAATTACTTTTAGTAAAGGCTTCGTTTGGGTGGAAAACCATTTTTCAAAAAATGGTTATTAATGGTACCTCCCAAAGAATCATTTTTTAAATTTTTTGATTTAAATTTTAATTTAATTATATGATTTTAATAATACTTTATACAGAAGCTTCTAAAAAATATAAATATAATACAAAATATTTTTTGGATTTTTAAAAAATGTTTCAATATTTTTTTTTGGAAATTCAATTAGTTCAAAAACAAAACGATTGATTTTTTTGAAACTCGATACTTAAGAGTTTTTAAAAATAATCTAAAATATTTTAAGAAACATTTTTATTTTCATGGAAAAACTAACAGTATCTTCAATACATAAGTTTATAAACGACAAAAGAAAATAATTTTTTTTCTCAAAAATGACTTCAACGATTTTGATTAAACTTTTTCCATATACTAAAATTAGTACTACATACTACTAAAAATTATAAAATTTTACACTTAGCAACTATTAATAGTACCTGTCATAGAACGTTGTTTTTATTTTGAACTTTTTCAATATCGGTTAAACGGATTTAGATTAAATTTTTTGTATACAAATTTCAAACAAGATTAAATAATATTGTATATAAAAATGTTTACAAAACAAAAGTTTTGAATTTAAAAAAAAGTATCAAATTTGTTTGTGAAAATTTGAAACCTATTTCAAAAATAGGTTTACATTTGTTTTTTAAATTTTATTTTTGTAAATATATTCTTTAGATTTGCAAACCAAAATTTTTCCTGAAAAATGTTTTAAGAGTATGAAATACACTAGTCAAAAAAAAAATTCACGGAATAAGATTTTGTTCTTATGTTTTTTGAAGAGCTGTATCTTTGTAATGAGTGGTCGTATTGAGTTGAAACAAAAAGCATGTTACATTCTTCATGCTTCATCTTCTTTATTTAAAAATTTGCTTGTAAATATTTTTTGTATAGTACCTACTCTTATTGAAAAATCGCAAGAAATGTTACGAGACAAAAATATTTTTTTTTTGAAGGTCTTGTCTAGTCAGATACATTTTTTATTCAGCTTCAATTATTTTGTTATTGTTGTTTTTGTAAAATTTTGTTTTGCATGCTTTAAATGAAAAAAGACACATTTATCTTTTATTACCGATATCTCAGCAATACAAAAATTCAAGGGCAGTTTTAGAAATTCCAATAAGTTTTCTACAAAATTCTTTTAAGACTTAGAAATTATTTTTGATTGGCCCTTCACCGTTAGTTTTCAAAAGTACTAAGAAACTATTTTTTGTGATAGTTCGGTACTTTTTTGTTTCTTTGCATGACTTGCGTCGGTCGGTACGCAGATTTGTATCTTCATGAAAATTAAAATAAAAACAACGATTCTCGCCAACTTTTTTTTACAGTTTTGCATTGATTACTGAAAAAATTACGTGCAAGGGTTTTTATTAATGAATATAAATATAATGTTTGTTTGGCCCATAAACATACTTAAAACCAAAAGTGCTACCCATGCATTTCTGAAAGAATGGTCAAACTGGCCGCTTTTCAATATTTTTGGTATAATTAAGAAACTAAGCCGAATTGGTTAATTTGACACATAGAACTTTTTGTTCAAAATAAGATTTTCTAGTGAAATGTATAGTTTAAAAAAATGTTCTAAACAAAAATAAAAAATCAAGAATTTCTAAGACAAAGGGTCAAGACTACTGATGTGTCAACTCGGTTTGCTTACCCGAGTCAACTCGATTTAAGCACAACTCGAGTTGACTCGGTTTTAAGTTTTTCTAACTCGAGTAAGATTTTACCTGAACCGAAAGCCAACTCGGTTCGGTTAGTAAAGAAAATAGTAAAATCATTCGGTTTAATTAGCTCGGTTTTTGTTTTGGCATCGACTCGGGCTGAACTTATTTGGTTTGTTATTGTTCTGAAATGAAATAGAAATTGAATAAAAATTTAAACCGAGTTGCAAGTTGATACGATGTTGGTTGGTAGAATGATGAAAAAAAAAGATCAAAATCAGAAATGTTCATTTTTTTTAATGCTCTGAAAAAAGACGCTTTAAGAGCAACTGGGTGACATTTGGAAGGAAATACACTATTTCGTCCCGTTTCTGCGTTAACCTCGTAACTACATATTTGACGAAATTGGGTTTTTTATGTAACCACACTGGTAAAGGCTCATAGAATATGGAGAGCAAAGTATGAATGTGAAAATGATACAACAAACATATTTTACCGTTAATTCTTTTCCCTGGTAACTACTTTCATGCTGGTTGATTTCGACGAGAATCTCGTAACTACGTTTTGAGGTTTCAGTTGCTGAGTTCTTAACTTTATTTGCACTGTAGCTTGTGGAAAATTTTTAACACTCTATTATTACTTGACATTTTTCTAAAAATGTAAACTAATTTATCAATATAACCTTTCTTCAATTTTAAACACCTTATTGCTTTGTCAACTAGTGTCATGAAAAAACCATTTTAAACTGAGACAAAGGAACTAATTTTTATTTTAAATAACTTTTTCATATTTTTTTACGGTGGGTTCGATGGAGTATTGTCTAGCCGAGGAGGTTCTGGAGGTGGGCTTAGAACTGGGACAAAGGAACATTTTTTTTAAATAATTATTTCATACCTTTTGTTTGGTAGTGGTTCTGATGGTTTGGGTCTGACGGAGGAGGTTCTGGAGCTAGATCTAGAACTGGTACAGATGAAAACCTCCAAAAACCTTATCCGTCAGATCCTACTTTATCCGACCCACCACTAAAAAAAGAAAAAAAAAAAATCAATTCGGCGGGAAAAAGTTAAACGGGCTACTGTGTTTGTTTGGAAATTTTTCAGTAGGTATTTCTGTTTAGCGATGGATGCAGCAAAGAAAATCGAAACGTTAATAAAGCCTCTATAATTCGTGGCGAAAATTTATCAAAAGTATTTGACAGTAGTTGTTTGTCCCAATGTTGAATATTTTTGATAAATTGAGACCATTTGAGTATGCTATTTGCCCTGCCTGAACGTTTAAAAAATTCACAGTTCAAAGGGAAAAATGGGTTCTTTAAACTGTCAGGCAGGGAATAAGCTATGAACTTAAATACTGATCTCGGATTCCGTGATCTGGAATCAGAGAGCCCCTAGGGAGGGGTGAAAACCAATTTTGGTTAACACAAACTCTCGAAGTTTCATTCATATCTTTCGATGCACTGTTTAATAAAATACTTAAGCCCCGGTTATGGACGGCAAGAATTTGATTTCTTGAATAAGTTTTACTCAAGCTTTCAACTCCTATAGGTACATCTTTTTTTTGCTATCCTTCACAACCAAAATCTACATTTTAAGTTTTAATTTTTCCTTAATGAATTCATTAAGGATTAAGCTTTATAACCGATTTTCCATGAACACAAAAATATATTTCAATTAAATTTATATATTTGTATACTTCAGCAACTTTTTCAGTCCTCACTTCATCCATTTTCAATCACTTGCAATTATTCCAAACAAGAGCAAGAACCTTGTATCTGCATTTTATATATGAAAACATATGAGATAGAAACTCGTATGTAGCAAAAACAGTTCGCGATCATGTATTGTATTATCTTTAAATAATATTTAGCATTGCCATTCAATAAGCACTCTAAAATATAAATAAAAAAATCTTGAAGTCTCGATTTTGTGTTTAATTGTAAGAAACTAAATGTTTTTTTCGATTCCTGACAAATTGTGTTTTTGTAGATACGAGGTTAACGCAGAAACAGGACGATTTGCCTTAAAATAAAGCTCGTCCACCATCTGTCAAGCTATAAACTGTGAAATTCCATTGGAGGAGGGCTACGATGACGATGGGTTAAAAAACCTCTAAGAAATCAGAAAAAAGCAGTTTTTTAACTGCTCCAGAAAAAAGTGATTTGAGGCCAACTGGTTTACATATTTAACGAAATACACTATTTGACTTAAAATATAGTTTGTCCAACATCTGTCAAACTACAAACTATCAAATTTCGTTGAAGGATGGCTGCGATGACGATAGATTAAAAAACATCTAAGAAAATCAGAAAAAATGCGGTTTTTTAACTGCTCCAGAAAAAAGTGATTTGAGGTCAACTGGATAACATATGGAACGAAATGCAATATTTGCCTTAAAATATAGTTTGTCCACCATCTGTCAAACTATAAACTGTCAAATTCCGTTGAAGGATAACTACGATGACGATGGATTAAAAAACCTCTAAAAGATCAGAATAAATCACAGTTTTTTTCAACTGCTCCAGAGAAAAGTGGTTTGAGGACGACTGGTTGACATTAGGGCAAAATATACCACTTGCTTAAAAATATAGTTTGACCATCATCTGTCAAACTTTTAAATATCAAATTCCATTGAAGGATCACTACGATGACGATGGATTGAAAAACCTCTAAGAAATCACGAAATTTAGCTCTCTGTTCTTCTTTTTAAATAAAAAAAATATTAATTATAAATTAGATTAATAAATGGTAATGCGACTTACTGAAACATTTTTACATTGAGCTTTATAGGTTATTTTTATAGTGAATTTGCTACAACAAAAATCATTTCACTGCCCATTTTTGTTTGTTCTAGGTGAGGGCTTCACAATTTAGGTCAAAATATGGCCCATATTTTTAAAAATAAAAAAAGCATACTGTAAAAGGATGTGCTAGAATATATTCTTCTATATTAAAATTATGAAACCTATTCTAAAATGTTTCGCAGTACTCTCAAGAGAATTTAACTAATTGTTGTGCTATTTTTTTTAATTATTTTTAATGACAATTATTTTTAAACCTTTTCTGATCGAATCCGAAAGAAATTTGGCAATTCAACATTTGGAAGTTGCCAAATCATCTTTAAGTTCCTCTCCTCAAAAACTCGATATAATCAAAAATAATTTGTAGTAATTATAATTGATTATTTTTCTTGTTGCATTATATAAATATTAAAAATTAACAAAAAAGTGGAAATCTGACCCTTTGACTTGAAAAAAGTACGTTATCGAAAAGTGGCAATACTGAAATTTTAACCATAGGTGCATCTACACAACATCTATTTTTAAAAATATTAGTTTTTATATCCCAATACGCGTTTGGAATCTAGATACGTTTCCGCAACTTTGTTCTTGCTTAAAATATCAAAAATGACCAAAAAGTGAAGGTTCCACCCTTTGACATAAAAAAGTATGTTCCCGAAAAGTGACAACACTGAAATTTTACCCGAAACTGCGTCTACTTAGAACCTTTCTTGTAAGACATAAATCGTTATTTTGGTCATAGAACTTTTCAAAGTAGTTTATGAGTTTTTTTTTTATTTACTATTTTCCACATGACAACAGGAACACCAATAACTCCCAAACTAAATTTCGTCCTTGGTATGTTAAAAATAAATTACAAATATAAAAATAAGGTCTCCCCCCACACAAAGTACAAGGATTTCGGTTTCCTGCCTGGACTACATATTGGACGCCATTTTCAAAATGTCCAAACGACAGGATAGTAAAAATGACTCCCAAGCTTGATTTCATTCTTAAAGTGTAAGGAATGAATTTTATTCATAAAAATAGGTCCCCGCCAAAAGCCGCTCGGGATTCGGTCTCCTGACTGGAATATTAGACTAAGAATTCTGATAGTTGATAGTTGGAAAAAGCCATTAAACTACCATTTTCTTTGAACAAATTAAAATAATCTAATAAAACTGCTAAACAAAATTTGATTTCTAAAACTACTAGTTTTCTTCTTTTAAGATCTGTTTGAATATTCCCGATATCTTTTCTGAGAAATCCTTAGTAAATAGTAAGTCTTTAATTTATGATAGGTATATTAAAATATAATACTAAGGAGAGTTGGCAAAAATGTATAGGAGCTGGTCCATTTCAGGAGTGTGTCATACATCGTTGAAAAGGTTATTGTGAGCACATCATTTCATTTTATGGCCTTTAAGCTGTAAGCCATGTGATTCACGAAATATTCAGCTTCCAAGCACCGAAAAGAACAATAATGCAACTCCACATTTTGACATTGTCTTCCTACTCAACATCAGCCGTATATCTCGTGAACCCCATGGTTTGGAGCTATTTTGAAAACAAGATCACGAAAATGAATTACTGTGTGTTCTTTTATTTTTGTCTTACTCTTTGTCTTACTCTCTAGTACTTAGTATGTACTCCATATCTCCTATACCTAAGTAGATACCTACTTTCAATGCAAATTCCACATCCGAACAAGCCTCCCGATTATCTCACTTAATGTAGAACTTATATCTAACGGATACATTCCATAAAAGGCAAAATCTGACCTTCATTTATCGTGATTGTCTACACCCTGATAGGCAGTACATACTATTTTTTTTTTCTTCAGAAAAAAAAAAAAAAAAACAAATGATCCAACAACATGAAATCCCAACATTAACGCAAATAAAACAAAGAAGTGAACATACAAAAAAAAAACAGCTTCCCTACTTCCAGTAAGCCATGTTGTTCTACTGTTTTTATGTTTGGTACGCCCCAGAGAGAAACTTGATTTCCATAGGAGGCTAAGAAAAAATGTATGAATTCATGTTAAAGAAGCTGTGACGACGACGACGACGTGATGGTTGGTTAAAAAAATTAACAAAAACAAAACAAAAATGGTAGCAACATGTTGCTAACAAAAAAAAGAATCGATCGATGGCTATGGTTGCCAAAAGCTAAACATTATTTAAAAAAAAAAAAATGAAAACGATAACTTTGCATTCTTTTTTGATAATCTACGCTGCTCAAGGGGTTATGACTATCTTGACATGTTTACCATGCTGCATGTCTCAGGAAGATGGAATAGAATTTAAGGAACGATATACCGATATGCACTTAGTTTTTTGGATTGAAAAATAGGGTTAAGCTTAGTACTTAACATTCAGCTAGTACACGGCTAAAAAAGAATCTCTGTACTTGAGAGTTAGTTAGAAATTGATTTTAATGGCATATGTCCACGAAATTCAACTATATTTTTGAAGCCAATTTTGTATGAACTTAGACCCAAATAATCATGTCCAAATAGAAGTAAAGACAAAAGACGTAAATATCCATCATGTATGCTGGAAAAAACTCAGGTGGTAACCATATATCGATGATTCAACTAGGAAACATGCTGCAGCAATAGCCAAATAGGATTCCGAAAATACTCTTTCAGATTTGGAACGAGAACGTGTAGTTACCAACTAACCTCAAGGGGTCAAGTTATGCAGCCGCAGTGTCTATGAATATTGAGTGGACCGGACACTCAAACTCAACATGCTCAGAAAGCAATTTTTCACGCTATGTGTCGCCTCTGGCCTATAGTCTTTGAGTCTCAAATGCATTTAAGAAGAAATTCACCATCAATTATGTTCAAAAGAAAATGGTCCAAAGAAGTCTAAAGATACAAAATTTATTACCAATCTTTCGTCATATCAAAACACATATTTTTAAGTATTCATTAAATCTTTTTTAATACTTGGGAGTCAGCTACTTTTTCTCCCGATTGCTGAAACAATAAACATTATTTGCTTTCAAGATTCAATTGGATTATTCTCATTTTTGATGAAATTCTCCTCGGTCTTGTCGCAGTAATGGCGCTGCAAATCGTATTCTAGTTTTCTTCATGTGGACTAGAAACGGCTGCTGGCGATCGGTTGAGTCACTTAGCGTTGATCGACATGCGGCTGATCGAATTACATCCGCAACAACTGCTGCAATCTGTAATGTTTGTTGGTTTTGTAGCTCTCAAAGAAGGGGTTTGGGTATAGAGAATCACTGTGGGGAGGAGGGTGACTTTGATGCGGTTTGCAATCGTTTTGTTACTTGAAATGCGTGTGTTAATGCATGGACGATTGACGTGACGCATTGTGGCACTAGTGCCATTGATAGCAGAGTGCTGATCAGAGAGCGTGTGGACCAATTCAATTATTTGCAACATTCTGCTGATAGCTATAATGGATTAATGGGGTGCGCTTTACTCTTGTACGATATACGAATATACTATGTCTGTCTTCAAACGATTACATTTTGGGTCACTGAGTTGAGTAAAAAAATGACTCATGCGAATTTGAAATGCAAATCGAAAATTATTTAAATATTTAAACAATTTTAATAGCCAGACGATTTTAGACATTTTTATTGATCGTTCGTGGGTGGGTTATTTTCTGGGTAAATAAACTTTTGATCGTTAATTTAAAATTTGCATTTATGAAAATAAGCTCAATTTATTTATGCTATGTTATATTTATTGCAGTTATTTTATGGAAACATAAATTCGATGTAGATTGGTGATATAATAGCCTGCCTTCCATAAAAGTTGATAGGCGAGTAGTTAATAAATTTTGACACTGACCTGACAATAATAAGTTCATTTAAATACAATGACAAATTTTTAAGTGTCACAAATATTCTTTTTTGGCAAAGATTGACATTTTTATTACGGTCGTGTCAAACTTTGAAATATTTATAACTGTATACTATCAATAAAATAACATTTTCGTTGAAATATTGGGCGCGTTCGGCCATCCAAAGCGATCCGGATTTGTTTGTGTTGTTGTAAACCCTTGTCAAAAAGCAGCTGATGTCAGTTAATGTAAAAACAACTCAAGGTATCTGATTTTTTTTTTTGTATTGTGGATAACCTAGCAGGTAGATGCACAAACAAGTTTTTCGGTGTACCTGAATTTCCAAATTTGAATATTTGAAGATTTGGTTTTTTAACTTTTGACGAAGCTTTTAATAGAGTGATATTCTTGGATCTATTGCTTCTAGGAAAAATAAATTATATTTTCTTGTAGAGAATTGAATTATGTACAAGCTTGTTAGGCGAAACATAGACATTTTCATCAAATTGCGTTTTTTTAAATGGTGATATCCTCTATCTAAACGATCAGTCGGAGGAAGAAAAGTAAATTTTGTAAATTTTTTCTTGGGCTGTTTGGTGAGGAGCTTTATTTTTTGTTGTTTCAATAGGTCAGTCGTCATATTGTGTTTTTAACATGCAAATTGTGGGGTAATTTTGATTTTTACTTGAGATATATGCATGTATGGCAAGTTATGCATTCGGTAAAAATATTGAACTCGAGATTTTGATGAGACTTGTCATTACGATGATAGAATAGGAAGACGAAAAAAGTTGGTCTCACAATTCTGACAATTCTATCTGTCTGCTCGACTACAGCCTAAACGGATTGATCGATTTTCTCAAAACTTGGTGCAAAGTGGTATTTGGTGATCTTGCCCAAAATTTTTTTTCATTTTTTTTTGTAGATTAAAAAATAATGCCATAAAATTTTTCTTAGTAATTTTACAGTCTTATTTTTCTTAAAAACGACTCCAAAACTTTTCTTAGCCAAATTTCTATAAATTTATTTTAGTAAAGGCTACCTTTGGAGAAAATGGTTATTAATGGTACCTCCCATAGAACCACTTTTTTTATTTTCTTCAAAACTGTACTTATGATTTCAATAATATTTTTTATACAGAAGCTCCAAAAAAAATATAAACCATTTTAAAAAATATTTTTTGGATTTTTAAAAAATTGTATTTTTTTTTTGAAAATCGTAAAATATTTTATTTCTTAAAAACGGGTTCTACGATTTTCTTAAAACTTTTTCTGTATGCTAATCAAAGCAAACAGAAAAAGTTTTAAGAAAATCTTGCGATTTACCACCAAAAATAATAAAATTTAAACTTGACAGCTATTAATAGTAGGTACTTCCTATAGAACGTATATTCTTATTTTGTATTTTTTAATTATCTGCAGAATGGATCTAGATTAAAATTTTATATACAAATTTCAAACAAGTTCAAATATTAAAGCATATCAAAATTTTCAAACAATTTTTTTTTAATTTTTAAAAAATGCTTCAATTTTTTTTTCAAAACTCGATGTCTCGAAAAAGATTAAAAAAATTTGTTTTAATTTTAATTTTTCACTCACTTAAATAAATAAAGATTACATACCAAATTTGTCCTTAAAAATGTGTAAGGAATTTAATACACAATTATTTAAAAAACAACCGCTTCTACGATTTAAATTTTTATTTTCCTGGTTTCTGTATTCGGGGGTGTTACCTACATATATCCGAGTCTGAAGTTTGCGACTGAAATTTCGTGACACAAGATGAAAAAAAAAATGTTCAAGACACTGCGGGGTTAAGAAAATTGTATATAAAAACATGGAAATTATGAGAGACAAATGTAGAGAACTTTGAAATAAGATATTTAAATTAGCTAAAACGATCTTCCCTCTTCCTCTGTAGCCACGCTCAGACGCATGTATTCTTGTGTGTTCGAGTGCCAAGGAAGAAATCAATAAAAAAAAAATTAGCTAAAACGATTCCTTTTCTTGTTTGTATGGAAAAAAAAGTTTAAAATCGTTGGAGCGGTTTTTAAAAAAAAAAATTTTTATATATAAAATTCTTGAAACATTTAAAAGGACAAATTTTGGTATGCAGATCTAAAGTATGTATTTATGTGTATATAAAAACAAAATAAAAAAAAATTATCAACTCGTTTTTGAGATATCGAATTTTCAAAAAAAATGTTTAACTTTTTCTTGGAAAATTTTGATATGCAATATTATTTAATCTTATCTGAAATTTGTAAATAAAAAAAGTCACCTAAATCCGTGCCGTTTAGCAGATAACGAGAAAATTCAAAATAAAAAAATACGTTCTATGACAGGTACTATTAATACTAAAATAGCACACTGGTGTAAAATTTGGTGTAAGTTCATGAATTTTGGTGTAAAATTGAGACAAATTTTAAATGTTGATGGATTTGTCAATATATCAGTATAAAAATTACACAATTGTCTTTTCGTTGCAAAATTTCAACATTTTTTTGAAATTCGGTCCAAAAAATAAACAGATTTTCAGTTGTTTTTATAATATATACCATTAATGGTGCAAAACATAATATGCTGATTTTGAGCTGTTTTTTTAACGCACCATTAATAGTGCAATAAATAAACCAATTTACTGCTGTTTTTATAATATACCATTAATGGTGTATAAAATTATTCGATTCTGAACCCAGCAGACATTACATATTTTGTACACTATATTTTGTAGATAAAATACACCATTTTAAATGGTAGGTACAAAATGAAGTTTAGTTGGCCGCCATATTTATTAGTCGGCTTAAATGCCGCATTTTTGGTTAAATTCAAGTAGTTTTCAACAGTTATCTCTAAAAATAAACTAACAACAACCCAAAAACTATCAATTTCTAAAAATAATTTTGCAAGAATAGACTAAGAAATCTTAATTTCATAAAAATTTTCGAGGCGCTCGATTTCTAGATGGGTTAGGACAGAAAATAAATTGACAGAATGTGCTCGTTTTTAATTTTAAACACTCACATTCATATTCATTCATGCTTTTCTTGCATTCATATTATTTTGGAAAACACTTAGAATTATAGATAGATTTCAACACTCTTGCAGATACATACATTTTCGATCAGAAAATAAACAATGGTGTAAATTAAAATAGTTTCCGAATGAAAAAATAAACTCCGGTTTAAAATTTGGTATATTTTTCCATTGACATCGGTATGATTTGTGTACCTACAAGCGGTGTAAATTATAAACGAGAACGGGGTATTACACTGACGTGAAATAAAATGTCCAAAAATTTGACTTAAAATTACACTTTTAAGTCAAATTTTGGACATTTAATGCATATCACGTAAGTGCAGAAAATACCCCAAATATTTTGGTGTATCTATGACTTTTGTGCTACTTGAGTAGTTGCTAAGTGTACAATTTTATAATTTTTGTAGTAGATCCAACTAATTTTAGTATATGAAAAAAGTTTAATCAAAATCGTAGGAGTCGTTTTTGAGAACAAAAAAATAATTTCCTTTTATAACTTTTGTATGGAAGGTACCGTAATTTTTTCATTAATACACAATTGTTTCTATTTTAGAGAGTTCTAAAAAAACGTTTAAGTATCCGGTTTCAAAAAAATCGATCTATCGTTTTCGAGATATATGATTTTCCGAAAAAAAAAATGAAACATTTTTTAAAAATCCAAAAAATATTTTTTCAAAAATTTTGGTACACAATTCTACATGATAAAAAATTGAACAGCAGATACCGTTATTTTTGGTAAATAAAAAATGAGAAAAACGTGTGGGCAGAATAACCAAAAACCACTTTGTACCAAGTTAGAAGAAAGAAGACGGACAGAATTGTGCCACCCACTTTTTTGGTCTTCTCTATCATCGTAATGTCATGTTTGATTGTTATCTCGAATTTTGTTTTGCACGAATCCAAACCCTCCTTATGGTACCTACATCGCAGGTAAAAATGATACAAAAATTAATTTTTGATAGTTTATGGCTCGAAAACTATCAATTATTCGTTAATTTCGTCAAATTATGAACATTTTTATCTGAAATTCTTATTCAATCTTTTATTATTCACCGATATCTTATCATTAATAAGATGTTAGCCTCTTCGTCTCAAACTACCTAATTTGAACATTTTCCTAAATTAATACCTTTCAAATCGCCATTCGAAATACGAATGGATAGTTGCAGAAAAAACCTTTAACTAAAAGTTGTTCAATTTTTCTTTGATGTGATTTGTGAAAAATCAATAATTTTCAAATATAAACAAAAAACTGCAAAAAAAGCATTTTTGTACCCCTTTTTCCAAATTTTTGCATTTTGCGTCACGAAATTTTGGTCGAAAACCTCAGATTCAGCACCCTCGAAAACATGAAGCAGGAAAAAACCCAAAACTACCCCATCATTTGTTCGCTTGTATCTACTCAAATTGACCTTTAATTTTGGGGCTTTACTTTATAATGTGGTAACCTGTAGTTAGTTCGATGGACAGTGATGCCGAACGTTTTATGATCAATTCCCAGTCCCTTTCACCTTAAAACGATTTTTGTTTAATGAAAAAGTGTTTCTCGTCTTAGCAATTTGGACTCGGCAGAAAATCATAGATCCCCGTGTCATACTTTTTTTGTAGAGTTTAATGTGTTACAGTTCGCGTTACTATTTTCCAAAAATATAATGATTCCTTTCAAGGAAGCATTAACATTGTTGACCTTTTTATTATACAAAATCAAAGTCAATGGTTCTAAGTAATTGTACTCTTCAAGAAATGTTTTAGAACTCCTAATTTCGGATTTGTTTGATTTTTCTTTTGGCGTTGGGTTGATCGCACAGTATGTTTCACATCTGTTTCATGTGATAGTTTTTTTTAATAATATTAAGTATGCAGATATAAAAGTAAACGACATAAGATTGTTTTGTGGCATTATGTCCTTTTTTAAAGCAAAATCATTTTAAGTCCTCAACAACTGCATCAGCAAAAAAATCTCCCCAAAATTGAAAACTGCAAAAGTCCTGGCGATTCTCAAGAAAGTTGGAAAGTGTTTACCAAATACAGGCCCATATTCTTCCTTAAGAAATTAGCTCTTGGAAGAGCTGATACTCAGGAAGCTCAATAAGCTCTGCAGCGAAAACAATATCATCCCTGGAATTAATCTTGGTTTTCTGGAAAACCATTCCACGCTGCATCTGTTCCTTTCATTACGTTTTCATTAGTTTTATTATGTCACCATAGCTCTTAGTAGCCATGGAGTCAGCGTTTGGTGCTTCCTGGATGTGTACAAAGCATTCGACAGTATACGGATTGAAGCACTTATCCATAAATTACACGTATTACTGGATTTTCCTTCACCACTGAACAAAATTATCTTTTCTTTTCTTTCTTTCAGGAAATTCTCCGTGCAACTGGTGAACTGCAAATCAATCAATTATGCCTCCCATTGCCTTAACAGACTGATGAAAATGTGAACTGAACTAAGCCAGCAGACAAAAGTTCTTATATACAAGTAACTCCAGAGACAAGTTATATTTGTTACAGCTTGTCAATTTGGTTCGTCATCTTCCAAACAGCTGTGAAGGAACTTCAAATATTTGAGAAGAAAATCGTGAAAAACTGGACACTACGTTAATCATCAGCGATGTATGTTAAATGTACATATTCGTAAGTATATCTTTTTCTAAAAAAACAATCCAATGCTATTTGTAACTTAACTTATCTTAATTTTGTTTAATGTTTGACAGTACAACATAAATAAAAGTAAAAATGGTATTCATGTGCAGTGGCGTAAAGTTGTCGTAAGCGTAGTAAAGTTGTAAACTGCGTTAATTCGTCCAATTTTGCATGTAAATTGTCACAGATTTACGAAGCTTAAAACTTTACTACGTTTGCGGAGGTTCTCCGCCGGCGCCGTTTATTACTTCAATCATATTCAGACAAAAAGTTTCTGCTTTTTAAAAGAATATCATAAAGCTCAAACAATACTTTTTGCCCAGTATGCCAAGTGCAATTACCACAAACCATGGATGAAAAACAACTACAACTCAACCCTTTCCCCTCCTCCGTTCCTCTTCGCAACTTGATAACCTATTTTTTTTTTTATATTGAAGTAAGAAAATCCCATTTCAAAAAAGGGCATAAAGACTATTTTCCATTTCATTAACTGTGTCAGTATTTCAAGACTGTTTAAGATAAACAAGCTACGATACTTGGCTGCAAAATTTCATATAAAAAAAAACAACCAAAGTCTATTGCGCACGTCGAAGCAAAATGCTTTGATGCACCAGCCGCTTCAAGTATAGTGTCTGACCACAAAAATGCAAATGCACAAACCTTGAGGAAGAAATCTTGCTCTCACTCTGCATTCAATCGGGGGCACAGTGAGGACAGAAGACTGACTCTCTGAGGTCTGGGCGTATTGAATTACCGCAATGCAATAATAAATCCTCCTCTTTGCCCTTTCGATCTGAGACTCTGTAGACTTTTTTGTATAGGCTCTAAGCATTGGAATTGCAATATGGGCTCGTTTTTATTGCTTCCCAACTTTGTTGCTTCTGCTGCAACTAAGTTTTTCTGCAAGACGCAAGATAGCCTCATGAGATGGATGGTAGAGCGTGAGTTGAAAGGTTAAACAATTATTTACCACGATGCGAATCGGTCTCGAGACTATTTGCTGGTGGTAGAATCTATAATCATTTTTATGGGCGGTTTGGGGAAAGTTAACTGCAATTACAGCAGCACTATAATTTGCCAACAAAATCGGACAGAAAAAAGAAGCAGAGATTTTTGGTATTGGTCTTGTGTGGCTGTGGAGCTGGGACGACTCCACGCATTGAATATTGAAGGAATTTTTATGAAGTAGCGCTTGCTGCATTGGTTGTCGAACATGATGATGGCCAATTTTGCCTTTGGATATGTATAGTACCTGTATTCATATGTATTATACATTTATCTGTGTATTTTATATTATTATAGTCAGAGAAGTAGGTACATATGGCTGGAAGGACGTTTAAAGTCCATGCAAAGAGTCTTGTTTGAAGTTTGAAATTTTTCCAATAACTGGAGACAACATTTTCTGGGAATAAATTTGCTTAACCCTGGTGCTAAGGCAAAGCCCGATTAGTCACTAAAATTATTCTACGCTTTCCAGATGTAAGTGAAGAACTTACGATTGATTCAAAATAACTTTTTATGGAGACAACATTTTCTGGGAATAAATTTGCTTAACCCTGGTGCTAAGGCAAAGCCCGATTAGTCACTAAAATTATTCTACGCTTTCCAGATGTAAGTGAAGAACTTACGATTGATTCAAAATAACTTTTTATGGCCTTAAGTCCTACAATTTGGCGTTTCGTCCGGCTTACTCACTTGGACCTTACGATTAAAAAAAAAAATTCTTTTGATGAATTCCGAATACTTTAATGAGCTTCCCTCTTAAATATACATAAATATTGCCCATGAGAAATTTGATTTTACAGCTTACCCGTTAAAGCCGATGCCTGGAAATCTAGGCATTCTAAGTTTTATCTTGGTACCACAGTTAGATATGTTTCTTTTTCTTTTCGTTGGTTTCAAATGAATGTTAATAATAGTTCTAGTATAGGGACTTATCACCGGTAATTATTATAGATCTTCTTGGTTTCATTTGCAACTAAACATCTCGGACTATTATGGATTAAAGCAAAAGGTATGTGCATAAAATATGATATAATTGCTTGTTCTCCTGTACCATTGACCTTAATTTATATAAAGAACCCAGCCGATAATCATGATTCATAAATGACGATATGTGAAGTATAATTGGCATGCGAATTATTTTCATGGTCAGAACAATTTTGTAATTTTAAAATTAAAAAAAAAAAGGATACAGCAAATTGACCAAATTGAAATTTTGGAAACCTTATTTCCTGTGAATAATTAACCGCATTATTTCTTTTGCTTGAATTTGCCGTGGCTTATGTAAAATAATACATTAAGGTGACCAAAGTCCACTAAAATCTTCTATGCCTTTAATCAAGGACACCACAAGTTGTATAAGAAAAGGACAACATTAAAATAGATTCAAGTGATTATTATTATTTTATTACAACCACCCTTACTTACTTACTTAAGGTGGCGCTACAGTCCGGGGTGGACCAGGGCCTCAACCAACAAGCTTCTTCCAGCCGGCTCGGTTTCTAGCTAGCTGTCTCCAGTTTCGCACGCCAAGTTGGTTGAGGTCCTCTTCCACTTGCGTGTGCCACCTTTTACGCTGTCCACCTCTACTGCGCTGTCCCACGGGGTTGGATTCAAAGACTTACAACCACCCATTAAAGCAGAAAAAAAAAAATGGTAACATTCTGGAGCTTTTTGAATTAAGCTCTATATATCATCCTAGACAAATTTGACTATATATCAAAGTTGAATGAAGTACGAAATGTTTTGATGCAGTTTGGTCCCAATGATAGATAAGTAATGTCGTCTAGGGTAAAATGGGGTAAAACTGAAAAAGGGTCGAAAAACTAAATTCGAAACGGGAGTTGCTAGAGTTTTTTTTTGTCAGATACTAAAAACACTAGAAAGCCATTAGGCCAGGAAAAATAGGTTCCGAGGTTGAAAAAATTAATTCATGAAATATTAAAATTGGAATCGACACAGAATTGCAACCTCTATAACATATCCAAAGTCCCCCAAAATCCCCGCATTGGCTTTTTGTGTAGATGCATTTGAAGAGGTGCAGACGGGGAGAATTTGGAGGTCTATCGAACTAAAATATTTGTTTGGGTAAAACCTGATCATATGATACATGCTTTAAGGGTAGTTTTTAACGCTGAATCTATTGACACCAAATTCAAAATGATACAACCACCCAAAAAGAAGTTATAGTCCTTTTTATGTAATGATGACTATTTTTTCAGGTACAACAGGTAAAATATTACCGAAAACGCTTTGAAAATAACGGTATGTTAATGAAACTTGGAATGAATGTTTCATTTGTCATAGGAACTAAGAATCAAGAGAGTCCCTAAAAATATCCATGGTGAAAGGGTGTTTTTTTAAGGGGGAGGGGCAAGTGTAGATTGTTAACCATAACACCCACGAAAAAACTCTTACACTCATGAAATTCGCCAAAAATATATAATTTGTCATGGCAACCAAGAATCAAAATAGTTCTCATAAATATATTTTTTCTGGGGTTTTTTATTAAAGAGAGGCAAAATCTGGGAAGAAGTTGAAAGATTTGAGCCAAAATTCCGATTTGGTGTAATTGAGGTATATACACAAAGTATGGTATATGATTTAAGGGTATTTTTTAACGCTGAATCTAATAAAAGCAAAACTAAAATGATACAAGCACCCTTAACAAAGTATGGGCCTTTTCAAGCAAAAATTAATTTTTGAAATCGTATTTTCCGTAGAACAAGTCAAAAGTTAACAGTCACCAAAAACACTATTAGAACAAAGATATTTGTATGGACTATTTTGATTCTTGGTTGCCATGAAGAGTTTAATATTTTTGGCGAGTTTCATGAGTGTAAGAGTTTTTACGTGGGTGTTCTGGTTAACATTCTTTGTTGCCACTACCCCTTAAAAAAAACACCCTTTCACTATGGATATTTTTAGGGACTCTCTTGATTCTTAGTTCCTATGACAAATGAAACATTCATTCCAAGTTTCATTAACATACCGTTATTTTCAAAGGGTTTTCGGTAATATTTTACCTGTTGTACCTGAAAAAAAAGTCATCATTACATAAAAAGGACTATAACTTCTTTTTGGGTGGTTGTATCATTTTGAATTTGGTTTCATTAGATTCAGCGTTAAAAACTACCCTTAAAGCATGTATCATATGATCAGGTTTTACCCAAACAAATATTTTAGTTTGATAGACCTCCAAATCCTCCCCGTCTGCACCTCTTCAAATGCATCTACACAAAAAGCCAATGCGGGGATTTTGGGGGACTTTGGATATGTTATAGAGGTTGCAATTCTGCGTCAATTCCAATTTTAATATTTCATGAATTAATTTTTTCAAGGTTCCCCATACGATTTGTGCTATTTTTCCTGGTCTACATGTATATATTTTAAAATTCTAAAAAAAATAATTGAAGAAGTTATCAGTGTTTAAAAGTTGAAAGTAAAAAAATTGATTTTTATAAAATAATCCACCAAAAATCAGGATTTCAACCGATTTTGATTAAATTTCTATTTGTAGAAAGAAAATAAGAAGAAAAATTAACCATGTTTGAGGAAATTTTGATGCAATTTTTCTACAATTTTTCTTGATTTTTTTTTTAAATACTTTTTTGTGGCAATTTTTGAAACATTTTTGTTTATAATCTTTTTAAGGGGGTGGTCTAAAAATCTCAGATTTTCACAGCACATACATAATGTTGATTAAGATTTTTGAGCAAAATTTTGATTTTCAAAATACCGTTAAACAGAGATATTTGCATTTTACAGTTAGTTTAAAAAACACCTCATATCTCTGCAGTTTATGAATATATAACTTTTTTTCAGTTAAGAAGTTTAATATCTTATTGTTATTTTGATATAAAATACATTACTGTACATTCTATACAAGCTTCACAAATAGGATTAAAAATCGAAAAAAATATCACTAATAACTAAAAATAATAATAATAATTGATATAACGGTTGATTTTTGGAGACAATTTTGACTTTTTAAAACTAAGGTATTTGTATTTTACAGTTAGTTCGGAAAGCAGCTCATAACTCTGGTATGCAGTAGCGTACGCAGAGAAGGGGGGTATATGGACTAAAGCTTCCCAGGCTATATGGACAAAAGGCCTCCAGGCTATATGGACTAAAGCACTTTCCCACAGATTATTCTTAAAAGAAAATCAAAGGGAGAGGCTATATGAACTTTTAGTCCAAATTTTTGTTTTTTGTTTTTGTTCATAGTTTTTGTTCAGAACTTTGTCAGTTCCTTGGACTAAAATTCACATAAATGTACAGAAATCACAGAAACAATAAAGCAATAAAGGAGCAGACAGTATTGATTACATTCAGTTTTTTTCTGAAACCTTGAAATTAAATTGCGGTTGTACTTAAGCTGATATCTGATAATACCTTTATAGTTTTTGACAGTGATTTAAATCACTCAATAGAATTATTAGTAAAAAGAATGAATTTAAGAGATGATTGAGAGTTTCGAACAAAATTACAGTCAAAAATAAACAAGTTTTGTGTCAGCTTTCCTTAAACGCCTGTTGTAATGAAACTTCGAGAGCCATAACTCTGGAACTGCAGTATTTTATCATTTTTAAAAGTATATCAAAATGCTGGAAATTCCCTACTCTACAAATTTTGCGGTTAGTTTTAAGATTCATATATGCTTGAATTAAGCTTAAGTAAATAAATGTTTAATTATCTCTGGTCCAGTTAATCAAATGGTATATAGAAAAGAATGCTGTTTAGAGTGCGGCTTGAACTTATTCACTGCAACATTGCCGCATTTTGGGAGAGTCCTAGCAGAAGCAGAAACCCAGAGAAAGACATGGCCACAGTTAAAATACCTCCCTGCAGACCGTGAAGGATGGACACTTTTTTATAGCGCCCAATACCCTAACCGGGTTACAGGACACGATGATAAATCTTTCTGGTGTTCCACATCATCTGTATATTCTGATTTTTGCACTTTTCCTATATTATACTTCCAATTTAATTTTGATTAAAACAGTTTACCTGTCAATCAAGTGATTTTTTTTATTAAAGAACACTGTCTCATTTTTGCTTGGCTGACACTTTAATGGGATTCAATTCTAATCAAAAGACAAAATGTAGTGGCATTCGAGCTCAAGGAAACGAGAAAAATTTGTTAAAGTAAGAAATAAAGATTAATACGACATAACCTCGGGAATATATCCCACGCATAAAAAAACTTACTCATAAATAAAGAGCTCCATGAAACAAGACCCCCGGAAAGAAAAAATAAATAAGAATCCTAATTGAAAAGCTAATGTCCAAATAAAAAAAGAGCCAACGAAATGAGAATAAAGTCCCAAAAATAATTGAAATTAGTTCCCAAACAGTTTTGTGTTTTTTTTTTCAAAAACTAAAATAAAAATACATAATGTAGGAGTAGGCATATTTTTAGTATACTACGAAAACTATGCCATATTTGACAATTTTACAACTAAAATTTTTGCTCAAAATTAAGTTTCTTATACCGAAATGATGAAGAACGCCATCTTTTGTATGAAAAAACAAATTTTAAATGGTTGGGGTGGTTTTTTTTTTTTTGATGTACCAATTTCTTAAAACATTTTTAGAGACCAATTTTGGTGCAAATTTAAAGTATTTATTTATGTGCATATAAAAATTAAATCACAAAAAAAAAACTGTTCAGCTGTTTTTGAGATATTGAATTTCCCAAAAAAAAATTACTTGAATTTTTTTTTTTAAATTAAAAAATTCCTTATTTAAAAATTTTTATATCGTCGTCGTTCAATGAAAACTCCTTAAGTTCATTTGTTTCAAAACCAAGAAACTTTTCGTAAGTTAAATAAAAACATTTGAGTTCCGTAAAAGGCCACTAAATATTATATTGGTCTATTTCTAATGGAAAAATTTTCCTAAATCAAACATTTTCAAAAAAATCTATGAAGAGTGCAGACGTCTCAAAATAAAACAAAATAGACTAAGGGAGCTTTGATTGAACGACGACGATTTGCAATATTGCTTAAAAATTTTTGAGAAATATATTTAAGAAATATGTATAGCCTAAATCCGTTAAGCCGATAGTGAGAAAATAAAAAAAAACATTCTATGAGAAATACTATGTAATAATAATTGGTAAGTGTAAATTTTTATAATTTTTGGTGATAGATTGCACTAATTTAAGCATACGAAAAAAGTTTTATTAAAACCGTAGGAGCCGTTTTTGAGAAGAAAATATTTTCCTTAACGGTTTTTTAACTCTTGTATGGAAGGAACCGTTATTTTTTGTAACAGAAAATAATGTTCTTAAAATGTTCTGGAGAGTGTTTAAAAACTCTTTAGTATCGAGTTTTAAAAAATCTATTACGTCATTTTTGAAATATTTGATCTTCAAAAAAAAAAAAAAGATACATTTTTTTTTAAATTCACACAATTTTTGTTTTTTAATTTTGGTAAACAGTTTTACTAATGTTTTTTAGAAGCTTCTGCATTAAAACATTTACTGAATTCAGTCATTCCGTCTTGAAAAAAAAACTCGAAAATAAAAAAAATGTTTCCTTGGAAGGTACCCTTGACAATCATTTTTTGTAAATGGTTTCCCACCCAAAAGTAGCCTTTACTAAAATAAATGTAGGTTTATACAATTTTTGTTAAGAAAATTTGTGTAGCTGTTTTTTAGAAAAATACGATTATGTACAATAGCTAAAAAAATTGTATGTCAGGAAAATACTTTTTTTCTCAAAAACGACTCCTACGATTTTTATTAAACTATTTTAATATACTAAAATTAGTACGATCTACTATACCAAAAATTATAAAATCTTACACTTAGCAACTAATAATAGTACCTGTTATAGATCGTTTTTTTATTTTAAATTTTCTCGTTATCAGCTAAACGGATTTAGATGAGTTTTTTATATACAAATTTCAGATATGATTTAATATTATTGCATATCAAAATTTTCAAAAAAAAAGTTTTACTTTTTTTGAAAATTCGATATCTCTAAAACAGGTTGACAATATTTTTTTCAAATTTTGTTTTTATATACACATAAATATATACTTTAGATTTGCATAGCAAAATTTGCCCTTAAAAATGTTTTAAGAATTTTATACATACAAAATTATTACTTTAAAAAACCGCTCCAACGATTTTAAATTTTGTCCCCCATACAATCATATACAATCAAAAATTAAGATGACATTCTTTTTTTCCACCTCAAACTGTCAAAGGAGTTGTTTTAGCTAATTTGAATATCGTATTTCAGGCTTCTCTATACTTTTCTCTCATAATTTCCATGTTTTTATATACAATTTTCTTAAACCTGAAGTGTCTTGAACATAAGAGCAGGTACGTGCGACCCAGTCATGTATTTTATTTTTTCTTGTGTTTTGCAACGGTCTGTATCATTTCCAATTATCAAAATTTTTATCAGCTGCATTTTTAAACATTTTAAAATGTTTCAACTATCAAGTTGATAGTTGATAGTCGTAATAGAGGTGTATATTTATAGAATTTTAAAAATTTAAAAATTTGAAAAGTTCACAAAAAAACTGAATGGATTAAAAATTTGGCAGAAATCTTCATAAACAGAAAATTGTTCTTTCAAATCCGGCTGTAAATTTTCCAGATGATCAACAAGATCAGTTATAGCTAGATATTATTGAAACATTGAATATTTGAATGATTTATTTTGAAATCAGTGATTATTTTGATGCCAAAATAAAACTCCTGTCTTCAGTATTATTTCTATTCGAAAACATTTCATTTTGGCTCAGCCTTACACATTAAACGAATTCTATAAGTTGCTTAATAAATATATATATTTTTTCGAAGATATCGGCTAATTAACTCAAAAATTTCTTGCCATCGACCGTTAACAGATTTTCATTTCCAGTTTGTCACTTAAGAGAATCAAAAAATTCCACAAATTTCCAAACAGTTTCGAGAGCCATCTTAATTCAGTCCCTCATGGTCTTCCATTTTTTTTAAGACAAAAGTTGGACAAAATGTTAACAATATGGCACAAGTCAGATTTTGAACAAGATTAAATCCGGTAGGATTCGATAGGAATTTTAATTTTGTACAAACATTTTAAGTGTAAAATAATTCAATTTCTTTTCCGTGTTATTCCAAACCTATTGAAAAGTGGTCAGTGCGACCGTTGGCGTTGTTTGTAAATTAAGTAGAATTTTCGGTTTTAGGCATGCTTATCGCTTATACCCCCAAACAATAATATTTAATAATAGAAACCATTAAAAGTAATTTTTCCTTTATTCCCCTTATGTTCCGGTATATTTAATAGCCCATTAACACTGAAATATAGTCATCCTTACATAAAACTGACTTATTTCTCACAGTAGCTTTATTGATTGTCATTTGATTGAACATTAAAAACTACTTTAAAAAACATGTGCCTAATGCTTTATTTGTACCAAGGTGAATTTTTCCGGCTGATACACCGAAACTTTCATTCTCCTCCCTCAACAAACTACTTTTAATTCTTTATTATCATGGTAAATTCAACGTTTTCACTAAGTTTCATTATCACCTGAACTATATAACAAACATAAATTAAATTAATTTTTTTCCAGTATTAAATGCCCGAGAAAAATTGAAATCAACCCATAATAATAACCATCGAACTAATTTTTATTGTAAAACTGTTATGATCTGCATTATAATATTTTTATTTCAATATTATACAACACTTAACACTATTTTATCTCTTTTTCTTATGAAAAAGCTATATTCACCGAATACTGTCACATTTAATAAATTAGTCATTTCATATTATGATAATTGAAATGATGTGTTGAATAAATGTTAACTGTTTAAATAAATTAAAAAAAGGAAAAAGAAAAGGCTAACAATTTTTTTTTTTAATTGCATCATCATCTTAAAAGAATGCCGAAGCCGATGATATTTTGTATGTTTTATCTGATGCACAATTTGGCAAACATGTATTGTGAATTGATCTTAAAAATTTACGCGCAAAACTTACTGAAAGAAAAAAAAAAACGCAGATAAAATTAGAACAAATTTAGAACGAATACACATTAGAAAAAAAAGCAAAAAAAAGAAAAACAATTTTAAACCAAACAACGTAAACATTTAAAATTAGAATTTCAATTTATTTTGCTTTAATGTTTCTCGTTTTGTGTGTAGTTTAAATTTTATGTTTGATTTTAATTTTGCAATAGCAACAAAAAAAATTGTTCCCCTTTTGGTTTCTCAAATTGTAAACTTTTAAAAATGCAAGAGAACATTAAATCGATCGTGCAACTAGTTTGAGTATGTAAATTGAAATTTTACAAAATTAGCTTTGGAAACATAAAATAAAACAAGATGCTAGGTAAACAGAACACTACTTTGATTGGACTTCTACTTCGTCAGTGATGATGAAGTCATTCCTGGGTCTATATATGGCCCGTTGGATGGATGTATGTAGACACCAAGTTGCAGTTGTTGTGATTAAATTTAATATATTTATGTAAACTGAGTTTAGCTTTATTAAACAAATTTATCAGAAGGTCACTGTCATTTACAATTATCATTTTAATTATCAACCTACTTCATAGTTCCCCACCTTAAAACTTATTAAAAGCGCAACACGTTGGAAGTGTTAAGAAACTTTAGTCACTTTGATATGGTCTGGTTTAGGTTATATCAGAATAGTGAATTTTGGCGTTAGTTGAATGACCCAGCTGGGATTTGCTTTTTTAGAAATAACAATTTATCAATTTAGAAATTAACCAGCATATGTCCTGAAAAGTAAACTTTTGTATTTTACTATGGAGTATGTAATATAATGTGGCGTCAAAAAATTTCTTCGTGATGTTACATTTTTTCGTTCTAAAAAGGCATTTCCTTTTTGGTAATTTAAGCATAGTTTACAGTTCCCATGCGGAAAAAAATCAAAATTTTCAAAACCTTTCTGTGCAGCAAATTGAATAATATTCAAGGCGAAAATTGTTTGCTTGGCCTAAGCCACCCATTGAGTCATTAATTTAACCTTAGTTAATAAACTTTAGGCCTAAAAATGGACATAATTATTTTTGGATGCAAAAACTATTTGCATGCAAATAATGCCTTGAGGTGAATACATATTTTTTTTGTAAGTGTAAGTGTAAACCGACCATCGAAAAAAAAAGTGTTTTGTTCACCACACTTTTTTTCGCATGCAAAACAATACCCGGTCCATTGTTTTGCGCGACATTCCATGATATAAATGTAAAAACTGTAAACCTATCATGCAAACAATTAATTTTGCATTTCAACTCATTTAGTTTTGGCATGCGAAAATATTTGCATGTTTTTTTTTGCGCAAGGGAACTGTAAACTAGGCTTAAGATACAAATATCTCAAAAACCAGGTCTAATAGAGCAGTTTTGAGATTGGATTGGATTCAAGAATTTCACTGACTTATGAACTTATCAAAATAGTTGAAAATCACCTTTATCAAAAATAGTACGAGAGTTAGTACTTACTTAATGATAAAGTAGTAGTGAATCAGTGAGATTTACGTCTTGTCAATACTAAAATGGAATACAGTATGTCTAATTACGAAACTAAAAAGTAATTTTTTCTCTGAATAAATAAATATTAATTAAATTTCTATTGTTGATGTATGTACATCATTTATTCTTTAAATGGTCACGGCATTTGACATCAGAACCAATAAAAAAATGTCTTTATATTTATTACTTTGAACGCTAAAGGAAATGTTGTATTCCAAACTCAGAACTACTTACATCTATACATATTTTGTTACTTGCTTTGTTCCAAGTAAGAAGCATACAATTTAATTAATTTAACTTAATACTTGACTTTAAATGTTCCTTATGCCATTTTTATTTCCAGGCTATTGGTAAACTGTGGACATATAAATGAGTCTGCCTGGAAAACACAATATTAAAATTCTACAGAGATGAAAAGAAAAATTAACATCTGTTGATGAAATCACTTCTTTAAGTAGGTGTTATGACTTGTTATAAAATTTATTAGTTTGTGAAACTTGAACAAAAAAAAAAATGGAATTTCATTAAAAGATGAAAGGGAATACTTTCATAAATTTTATAAATTCAATGAGTGATGATTCCAGAATGATTTTTTTTTTATCATTCGAAATTATTTTTATTCAGAATTCAGATGCAATTGGAGTGAAGATTAAGCATTTTGAATGAAAAGAAACTCTTTTAAAGTTGAGTCAGTTTTTTTTTCAAAAAAATGACAAAGCTTTTGTAATTTTTACTAATAGCAGAACAAATTTTGAAGCTTGTTGTGATAAGCATATTAAATTGTCTACTTATTAAATAGATATTCGTATAAAATTGAAACACAACCTACACAGAAGTTATCAAATTTGTTTGAACAGAAATATGAAAGCAAAAGGATGACGTGTGCCAATGATCAATGTTTTATCAATGACAACTGCTTGAAGCCACATGTTTTATGGTTTAATAAATGTGTTCTGAAACTTTCTAGCTTCCATCATGACTTATTGTCACAGATGTTGTTTTATATAAACCATAACCAAATGACTTAGTACTCTAGAGCAGTGTTTTCCAACTCAGATAAGCTTGAGGCCCCTTGAGAGGAATTCGAAATGGCCATGACTCCCAAAACAGTCTCTTGTAAAAAAAATTAAAAGTCATAGGTATTAAGGCCTTTTCTTAAACATTTAGCTTTATTTTGATGACAATTTTTTTGCAAACGAATGCTCGTAATTTCCCATTGAAAAGGAAAATGTTTGTAAAACACGAAAACTTTATATTGCTAGGTCCTTGTAATTGCAAGTTGAACTTAGTATGCCAGTCGCAATACAACTTCTGGAGCAGAGAATGCCTTCAAATGTCAGTCTTTTTTATATTCTGCAGAAATATTTTAACGTCCTCTTTTACTGCAAATAAAAGTGCCAACATAATACCATTTGACAACAAATGAACAATGTTTTAAAAATGCGTTGTTTGCAATTGCGAGTTCTGGAGAAATTTTGATTGAAATATATAAAAGTTTTCCGTGCGTGATGAAAGTCAAATACTTTATCAAATTTTTGAGCCTAAACATAAAAAAAATGTTAGTTTTCTTGTATTTCGTACATATGTATATAATTATAATTACAAATTAATAAAGTTTAATTTAATCCAATACAGAAAAGCACGTATACGCCTCAGTGCACCAAAAGGAATGGAGTTTGTAGGTAGGTATAAGGAATTTTATTAATTTCTTTGATTTTATTATTCATCGCAGGTATCCAATAACTGGAAAATAAGTTTGAGTCAATTCCAATTTTCTCAAAAATCACAAGATATTATGGCATACGATAGGAGCATTGAATTCTAAGACCAAAAATTGATTGCTAAATTTTGACCACAACCACAAAAAAAAAAATCAAGGTCTCATTATTGCTTAAATAACATTTTTGGGCAATGATAGGCTCAAGACATGTCAAAACAAATTGAATCAGAGGCTAAATGTCATTTTTATTCCAAAATAGTGGAAATATACTAATTCAAGCTTTACCTTTTCTAATAATTTTTCGAAGTTGTAGGACGAAAGACTATTTTTCGATACATAGTACATGACTAATTTTGCATTCCTTCAAATATGGGAGTCCACATTAATTAGACATTTCGATTTTAAAGAACATTTAAAAAGCTATTCATAACCCACAATTTTGTTCTGCGCCTGTTTTTTTAATGCTTCCAGACCGAAGGGACTGAACGGCTGGGTCGACCAATATAGAGACTTGGTATAAGAAACAAGAAATGTTCAACCAAAAAATAGGCTTTCAAGTAAGAATTGCTTAAAATGAAAAGAAATGGTAAAGTTTGAATGGCTATATCTCTGTGAGTTTTTAACTAAAATGGCTTTTTGAAAATAGTTACGCACAACTTATGAAAAAATTTAGAAGATTTCTCGATTTATTTTGGCTGTCTTAATTTTTTTTCTTAAACCATCAAGAGTTATGAGTAAAAATTTTTTAAATTCCACTAAGTTTCCGAGTAAAACTTAATATATTGAAAAGAGGCCAGTGTGATTATTCTCTCAAGACAACACGGAGAATTTAGTAGCATTTTTGGTTATAAGTAAATGTATGGTCCAAAAAAAAACATAATCAATTTTTCCTTTATTCTACTCATTTTCCAGAATATTCAATCGCAACAAAAACATAAATGCTTAAAGAAGAGCAAAGTTCTTATATGTACAAGAAACCTGTGCGTAAAAAGTCGGCTTAAAAAGTAATGAGATATAAAATATGTGCCAAGTTTTAAGTTCATGAAGTTTGATATAAAATATCTTAAGTAGAGTAATATCAAAACAACTCCAAATTATGACAGAAATCTGGTATTTAATGATTTCTGATTAAGCCCTACCGCTCTACAAAATTTTATAATAATACAACAACCAAAACAGCTTCATGTAAATAGTAGCAATTCTGATAAGCTCTATTGTTCTACAAATTTTCATCGCTCTACAAAATTCGAAGTGAACTACTTATATAATTGATAAAATCTTAAAAGTGGGTGGGTGCCACGCCCCCTGAGCATAAAATCCCAAATTGTTTGAGTTTTCGTTTTGTACGCACCTCAAGCCTTACGTTTCTATCAATTCTCAGCATTCAATGACAACTGCTAGCTCACCATATAATTGATTATAATTTTAAGAATTCTGGTGGATGCCACGCCCCCTGAGTGATTAATTCTAAAATGTTTACTATCATCTTTGTATGCACTTGGAACCCTTCTGATCTACAATTTTTATTAAATATTTTAGATAGGGGGTGCATGACACGCCCTCTGAATGAAAAGTCTTTAATTTTCGAATTTTTCTTTCTGTTGACTTGAAACCCTAATGTATATGAATTTTTGAGAAAGGGGGTGGATGCCACGCCCCCTGAGTTTTTCTTCCTACCACTATGCGAAATTTCAAGGTTCTAAATTCTCGGGAAGTGTTCCATAACTTTATAATCTGTCAGTGAGTCAGTCAGTCAGTCAGTTACAATTTTAGCGATTTTTGAAGTCCTGTATCTCTGAATTACATATTCTAGAGGTATGAAATTTATAATAAGAGTTAATGAAGAAAACTTTAACTTTTAACTTGTGCCCGTGCAATTCAGGTTGCATTTAAAAGACCTAAGGTCTTACAGGCATATAGTTAAAATTATAAAAAAATAAAAAAAAAATTTGTGAGGTGAATATTTTTAACTAGTCCAGTAAACATTGTCAATTTGAAATTTCGGAGTTTATTGGTACTGGATTTAGAGGGGTGTCGAAAATTGCCTGAGCTTGTTCCTGTAAAAAGGGGTTAATGCCGCGAATTTGGCTGGGCTCTACCGTGCCTTTTGATAATTTATAAGAAGGGATTTGGAGGAAGAATTTTTGGCTTTAAAAAAAACTATAGCATGACATTTTAAGTGTCATGCCGTTGTTGTTTTTTTTTTTAAATTTGTTTTCTATTTCAAGTAATTTTTTTCGATCATTGCCCTTCCTGTCTAAACGGGGGTAAAAAGACCCCCCTCTCATATTATTGTTTTCTTGTTTCAGCTCAACCTACAAACTCTAGGCTTTAGCCCAGCTTCTGCAAAAACATCCTGTAGATCAATTATTAAAAATAAACGTGACAAAAAAATACGTATACGCCATAGTGTACTATAAGAAATTTGTTTGTCATAAAGAATAAAGCCTGTTGTTGTTCTTGTATTTTTATTATATGTTGTGTGTTCGATTTGTCATACGAATATACATACATGTTATGTATTATTAATATTTCTCATTATCTACATTAACTGAATTATTTTTTTTGTTTTTTTTTAAAGGATCAGGTAGAATCTAATTTTTATATTTATATGTTGCCGTTAATATATTAATAGATTCGGGTCGAATTTTGGCCACTTGGCGATACTAGTTATTATTATTACCTCAAAAGTAACACTCAATTGAAAGACTTAATTCTCAAAGTGTTCCATTAAAAAAAAAAACCAACAAAATATGTAAAGTGCACGACTGGATCAAATGAGCTTGCTTCTGTAGCTGACATGTTTAACTCGGTCAAAAATTATGGTTGAAGCAAATAGTTTTTAATAAAATAGTATTTTTAAGGAATAAATAAAATGAACTTAAAAATAAATTTTTTCTTCGATTCTTTCTTTCATAGAAGAAAATAAAGTTCTTTTGTATGATTTTGGATTGCAATATTATTTCAACTAATTAAAAATTTTCCTTGGCAAAATCAAAACAAAATCTATTAAATCATCAATATTACAGATATATCCCAAAATTAAGGCAATATTTTTAAAAAACCTCAAGGTTATGCAATTGCTTTGGAAATAACCCGAAACGCAAATTAATTGAAATTTAATGAAAAATAACAATTTTTAGTCTTAATCAAATTCAAGGAAGCCTAAGGAAAGTCTGTATGGCAAGTTCCATCTAGATTTAGATGATCTAAAACAAAAATTTGAGCTTTTTTCATGAAAATGAGATCAAAATGTCTTGTTCCAAATTTGAAGCGACTACCATAAAAGTTCGGAATTACGGAATCCAGCATTCAACAATTGATGAGATGTGGGGTGAAATTAAAAGTGTTTTTATGGAGGCTGGATCCGAAACTGTACCTAAGCGAACGAGACGTAGAGACTCTTGGATATCCCAAGACACCTGTGATAAGATCGAACTTCGCAAATCGTTGAAAATACAAATAAATGCCGAAGGAGATGTTCAACGAAAGGCTGACTGGCGAAGAGAGTACCGCATTGCACATAAGAAGGTCTATCGCTGTGTGAGACGTAACAAGAGGGTGAGTTTAGATGGATCGTAGATAAGGCAGATCGCAGATAAGGCGGAAACCGCTGCCAGTGGAGGAGATATCCGGGAATTGTACCAAATAGCCTAAGATGTTATCGGCAACTATCATTCTCGAGCGAATAAAGAATAGAATCGAGTCTACACTCAAGGGGCATCCAGCTAGCTTCCGCAGTGGTCGACCGTGTGTCGACCATATCAGCACCCTGCGTATCATTCTCGAGCAGTCGATGGAATTTTAATCACCACTTTACCTCATGTTCGTGGATTTTGAGAAAGCCTTTGATCGAGTTAACCGAGAATGTATATGGAGATCGTTGCTTGTTAGAGGAATTCCACCAAAAATTGTTGCCATTATTAAAGAGTCCTACAACAACGTAAGGTGTTTTGTTTTGCACAATAGGCAGCTATCCGACTCCTTCGTAGTGCAACAGTTTGTGAGACAAGCGGATGTTCTATCGCCAATTCTCTTCCTGCTGGCGATGGGCGACGTATTGACGGCCAGTGTTGGTACAGCTGAGCGACAGGGCATTCAATGGAGACCGTTCGAAAGGCTCAGTCATTTAGACTATGCCGATGACATATGTCTATTGGCAAATAACATCAGTGGGCTGAACGGGATGTGCCAAACACCTCCAGTGAAGGGAGAGTCGAGTGGTCTAATAGTAAACAGCAAAAAGACAAAAATAATGCTCACAGGCCTCTCCACACAGCAGCGTATTATTCTACAGGAGACGCCAGTTTAAGGAGTGGAACAGTTACCTTGGCAGTATTGTTTCTGCAAACGGTGGTACGGATCTGGACGTTAAAAGTAGAATAAATAAAGCTCGTGCTGCCTTCGGTACTCTGTCCCCAATTTGGAAATCCAGTCAAATCTCCTTACGCACTAAATTGAAATTCTTCGATGCTTGTGTGCTTGTGATACCTGGAAAGTCACGTCTACCATTTCAAAGTAATTGCAGGCTTTTGTGAATCGCTGTCTTCGCAACATCCTTAAGATTCATTGGCCACAAATAATATCAAATGAGGAATTGTGGCGCAGGACATCAACAACAGGAAATCAACTGTCTTAGCGGAAGCGGAATCCCAGAAAAAGACGTGGCCGCAGCTAAGGTACCTTGCAGCAGACCGTGAAGGATGGAGACGCCCTATGCCCCAGCCGGGGTTACAGGACACGATGATGACCATAAAAATTCAAACTAATATAATCAACGTCAGAACTCAAAAAAACAATTTCAATATTTTAAATCTTGTTTTTTTTTGCACATTACCTTATAATTCTTCACAAAAAATATAAAACTGTGTCTGTTTAGGGCGCACGAAATACAGCTTTTAAAATGCTATGATTCTGACAAGGAATATGTATGAAGGTGGATGTATGTATTATCAGATTGCCAACAATTTTAAAATAATTATTTTTGTTAGGTTTGGGCAATTTAACTGATTCCTGGCTCCAGCCAAACCAACACAAGCTGTTCAGTTCTAGCTATTGGAAATTCACATAAAGCTTCATTTTCCTATAAAAAAATCATAAAATTCGCGTAAGAAAAAATTTAAGTTTGAATAAATCTTAAATTACGATGCTGCGGTTCGTTTGTTTATGCGAAACATAATTTGTTTCCTCTGAATGTGGATATGGAAGCTGTACTTATAGATTTGTCTTTTTGGTCATTTACGTCTATTTTTTTTAATAACTGACCTTTTCTGTTAAATTAGGTAAATGTAGTTGGTAAAAACCATAAAAAGAAAATTAATTTTTGTAGCACTTTTTACTTGTTTACTCTTTTATAAATCGTTACGTTACAGCTTTTAACCCACAAAGTAAGTTCGTGCTATGCAGAAATGCATTTTATTTTTTAAATGTTATCTGGGCGAAGCTTATTTATTTGCGGTAGTATTTTTTTTTAATTAATCCAGTAACATTCTCCATATGATCCATATTTTTGAGGCTGAAGTCTTATTTGAAAGCCTAGCAGCATTGAGACCAATACTTCATTATAACTGGTGCAAAATTAAAATTTGTGAATAATCAAATGCATCCGTTTCGCAAAAAAGATTTATGGTTTCTTATGCGCTGGAGGTAGACATATAAATTGAGTGTATTTAACATTAAAAAGCCTTTTAAAAATCTACATTACCTATCTCTACTGAACTCTTATGTATGCAATTTATTTTGATTAAAATTGCGTCAGTAGAATGAATAATTTTATTTTCACCTCCAGACACTGAACGCAATATAAAAACGATCATTCAGAGTGTATTCCAGTATAACGATAGGGCAAACATCTATTAAAAGAAAACTTCATATACTGCCATCGTCGTGTCAACTTAATCAATTTATCATATTATTAAATAAATCAACAGATGTTTAGTATTCATAACCTCACTTCCATCACTTTTACTTTTTTTTTCTTATGTGAATACAAAAATAAAGTAAATTTTAAATGGCGCTTCTCTGATGGTTTGTATTTGTTCATATGCGGGCAATAGCCACTATACACAGACATCAGGCTCTCTTTACATTTTGCATAATTTAACCCACAATGAGTCTTGAAAAGTGTAATTTAAATTTTGCTTTAAGGCAATAAATCAAACAAAATAAAAATTAAATTAATAAATCGATGAGAAAATTTATTTTCTAAAAATTTAAATAGATGCATGTGTGTGGATTTTGTTAATCTTACAGAAATATAAAAACATGATTCATTTAATTATTTAATTATAATAACAAAAGAATATTTAGAATTCAATTAATGTAAATACATAATTAATTAATTTGTTCCACTTTCGGTTTGAAATGTTTATGGGTACGTAAACTTGTCATACAAAGACCTACACCTCATTTCGAAAGATGATTTGTTTGATCATAGAGATTGTGATTTTGGCAAAGAAACATCTGCCAAAAATATATGACAAAAATAGTATTACCTACAACAGCAATTAAAATAAAAAAAAAATACGAGAACAGTTCATGTAGACCGCTCTCATTTTTATTTAACATTAAAAAAAAATTACAAATTGTCGTATTTTATGCAGAGCCTAGGGCTATAACCAGCCCAACCTGATTCTCACACGACATCTCATCGTTTTATGTCCCAAACGACCGTGAATTAACAAAAATAATGATCGGCTGGTTGTTTAGACTTTTTGTTTTTGTTTTTTGTTGTTTACTCTACTCGCATCTTTGAGATACATTTACGACACGAGTATATGAGGTGGGTGACGTCATATAATTATACAGGGCTTTGTACCTTCAAAACTTGTATTTTCAGTTGCTTGAATTATGTTTGAGGAAATTGGAACTGTTAATTAACTGAATTTTATTTGATAGATTTTTGTTTGAAAATGAAAAGTTATATTATATCCGGAAAATAAAAGAGGATCAAAGAATTCGCTAATAGTGAAGAGTTTCTTATTCGAGAAAAATATTCATGTTTGCTTAAGGCCAAAAGTGACACAGTGATGAAGATAAATATTGAAACTAATGGCTTGTTGGATCAGCAAGGAGAATTAACTTATGTAGTGAAAGAAACCGGATTAAAAGTATTACATATGATCAAAGAAGTTATATCTGGAATCAGAGGAATCTGGAATGTTACAAGTGTTATTAGCTGCAATGGTTGGTAGTTAGAGTCTGGATAATTAATCGTTTCAAAATGATTATTAGACATTTTGATAGAAAATTAATTTAATGTTTAATGGCATTCTAGTACATTCAGATTGTAATGGGAACTAGTTTTCGATTGATATGAGGATATTAATTTTAAAAGAAACTCACTAGCTAGAGGATTGAGTAAAAGAGAAAAAGTTCAAAATAAAAATGTCTATGTAATCTCTTGACTTCTACGTTTCAAATTACTGGATTTTTGATCGAAGGTGCAGAAGTAAAAGATGGACAAAAATAAACACAAGCCTTTTAAAAAATTTTCTTTGAAACTTGCTTGGGAAAATGATATTGTTTTCACGATGCATGTCGATTGTAGATGTCACTGTCTCACTGATGATAAGAAATATCAACGGAAAATTGGGAAAACAAATCTTTTTCTTTAATGTTAGTTATGAAATCATGGAAGTAATTTTCTTCGTTTATGAGTTATTGCTACTTTTCAGTAGCTATTAACAAAAATAATAATATTTTACACGATTTAAAAAATATTGCAAATGCTTAGGAATGCATCAAAAATAGTAGAGTATTATGTTACTGATTTGAAACACCAGTCTTTTGTCTAAAAATTATTTGCATTAGGACCAAAGAACTATCTCGATTTGAATCTAGGTTCTTTGTTTTAATTATAAGTTGGGGTGTTATAAGTGACTTAGTTTGAAAAATAGAATAAAATAAATGTTTTCACTTTTTTCACTTTGTCAGCACCCGGGACAGTGGTCATAGTTGTATGGAGAGGCAGTTTTAAACTTTAAAGAAACTTTAGGGTCTGAAGCAGTCACTTGATATGAATAAAATTTTTTAACCTAAAAAATCATCAGACAAAATTTCCGCCCACTTAAAAGTTGATAAAAATGAAGGTTGTGTTCCTGAGAAAAGTTGAAGATACAGTGATTTCTAATAATTCTTCCATACAAAACCTATTTTGGGGCGTATTTGACAAAAATGGTGTTTTTCGAGTAGTTTCATGACTGAGTCGCAAGTACAAGCTTTTATGTTACAAAATATTATCATTTTTTGTTAGTGTTTTTTGAAGAGCTGTATCCAGGGTTCGAACCTCAGTAACAAAATTTCGGAGCAGATTTGTAAAAAAAATGTAGTTAATCAAAAATTTCCGGAGCAGATTTTAAAAAGAAGGGAAAACTGTACTTTTAATAAAAATGTATTTAAAAAAAATAATAAGATATATACAAATATATAAGCCCCGATATGAACGAGAAACGACGAACAAAGTAAGAAAAAGAAATTATTCCGTTCAGACTATCAGATGCAAACATTCAGATTTCAGAGTTGGTTGAATAATTGAATAACACAATCTTGTCATTTAATTTCATGTGGCTTAGCCGAAGAATTTGCAGTGTGGAAAAAAGGAGTAGATCTCAAAAAATCGGAGTAAATTTGTTTTCTTCCTCAAAATTGGAGTAAATTTGATCCAATTGGAGTAAAGTTCGAACACTGGCTGTATCTTTGTGATGAGTGGTTGTATTGAGTTGAAACAAACGCATTCTGTAGCTTTATGTTTTTGTTTCGAGGCTTGTTGCCAATTTTTTTCTTTCTTAAAGTACCGTTATTGCGTTTTTGAAAGAAATGACACGAGACATTTTGAAGGTCTCATTTTTATTGATTTTTTTTCCAGTTAAATGTAATGGTAACTTGTTTATTCAGCTTCTATTCAATTTTTGTTTGTTGTTGTACAGTTTTATTTTGCATCGTTTACCTGACTTTTAATAAAAAAAGATATTTTTGGTTTGATTACCAATATCTCAGCAAATAATGACGAAATAGAAAATTCAAGCACAGTTTTGGAAATTTGAGTATGCTTCTTACAAGATTTTTTAAGGTTTTGTTAAAATAGTTTTTTTTTGTTGACCTTTCACCGCTAGTTTAAAAAAAGTACTGACTTTTTGCCAAGTTCATATGAAGCTAGCAGGACACCCATTTTTTCGCAAACCAAAAATGCAATAAAATTTTTGTTTGCGTAACTAATTCACAATTAATTATTTCTCAACAACCAAATTTTTTCAGCTCGATTATCTTCATTTTTGAAAAAGTTGTCCTGCTAAGTTCATATGAAGCAGGCCACACATTTTCTCTTAAACCAAAAAAGCAATTAATTTTTTTTTTGCGTAACTCATTCGCAATTAAGTAGTAACTAATGATAGGATAGTTTTTAACATGACTTTCCAAAAGTGTCCTGCTAACTTTATATACATTTGCAATAACGCTATAACGGTACTTAAAAAAAAAAGAGTTTGGTAAACAAATCTCAAAAATCTCATAAAGCTATAGAATGCTTTTTGTTTCAAATCAATACGACCGTCGACCATTCATTACAAAGATACAGCTCTTCAAAAACACTAACAAAAATTGAAAAATATTTTGTTTCTTTTCAAAACATTGACTAGTGTATGTACCCAAAGGCATGGAAATTATGAGAGAAAAATGTTTAAAAGGATAAAACTTGATATTTAAATTTGCTTAAACAACTCCTCTTAGAATTTGAAATACGGAAAAAGAATGCCACCTGAATTCATGATCACATATGAAGGACTAAAAATTTAAGAAGCGTTGGAGTGGTTTGAAAAAAAAATATTTTTTTTTTTGTGTACAAAAATTCTTAAAACATTTTCAAGAAACATTTTGGTGTCCAAATCTTATTTGATACGCAGTATTATTTCAACCTATTTAAAATTTATATGTAAGAAATTAATTTAAATCTGTTCAGCACGATAATGAGAAAATTTAAAATTTAAAATTAAAAGAACAATCTATGGGAAGTACCTACCATTAAAAGTTGCTAAGTGTAAGATTTTATAATATTAAAAAGTAGTAAATTGTTCTTATTTAAGTGCATTGATAACTTTTTTTTATCAAAATCGTAACCATTTTTGAGAAAAATTAAATTTTCCTAAACAATTTTTTTTTAATATGTGAATTAAAATTTTTTAACTTTTCTTAAAATATTCCAAAAACTGTAGGACAGTTCTAAGGTACCGATTTTCAAAAAGATTGACCATATTGTTTTCGAAATATGAATTATGTTTTCAAAAAAATAAAAAAAATATTTCGTGGGAATTACCAAAAAAGGCTGTGGTTCAACGCAACGCGGACAGAATTGTGAGATCCACTTTTTTCGTCATCCCTTTCATCATAATAACCAGTTTGATCAAAATTTCAAGTCCGATTTTTTTAAAAAGCTTAACTTGCCATATAGAACCTAAAATCTACGAGTATTAGGTACAAGCAAAAATAAAGAAAGTTATTTTGATTAAATTGTATAGGAAATCTGTTTTAAGAAAATTAAGTTCATACAAAGTCCTTAACTACGCCCACTTTTTTCTATTGCATGGTTGGATAGACAAAAAGGAGGTTAATCTAATGACACCTTTAATTTTTTTCTTTATGAAGGTTGAGTCTTAAGACACCAACTATTCGCAGGTATTAGCTGCTATTTCTTTTTGTACTTGATGTTGAACTTCGTTCCACCTAGAACCGACTTTATTGAAAGTCTTTATAGGTGGAACCAGGCGAACTTTTGATCACATTATAAAATGTAGTTGCTGACAACCTGCATATCCAGTTTTGATCAAAATTCACTGAAACACTTGATGGCCACTATTAAAGACTTTTATTGTATTATCCATGTTCAACAGTTTTTGATTAAACTCTACAGACATTTTCTACGATTCCCTACCTACCTTCCTACCTTCTTAATTATAGCTTTTGACTCGAACCCGATGCTTTCCTTTAATGGCAAATTACATTATACATTACATTTAAGATAAATGCCGAAGGTTGCTTGAAACTTTTGCATTTCTGCGTATTTCATGCGAATTTTTTTGTGCTGGAAATAAGGAGATTCTAAATTATAAGAAATTTTTAGAAGTTTTGCAGAATGCACAGAAATTCCCCTCAAAATGCAGAGGTTGTCCCCACCCCCACGACCATCCTGCATTATAAAATAAATACAAATATCCCATATCAATTAAAATTGATTCACATTGTACCAAACCATATTCTTAGAGGAAGTCAACAAAAGAGAAGCTGCAGAAGACGGACAGTAAAACTACGCATTTTAATGGTAGTTATTCTGTTTGTGATTTTGAGCTGATAAAAGTCTTCAATAACCCCACAGAAGTAACTAAGCTCATCAATAAACGACTAACTAAGAGATTGTCCGAATCAATGCCCATGTTTTGTAAACGATCCATTTTCAATGTTTTTCAATTAATTTTATCGGAACGATAAATATCGAATATGGCTCCAATTATGATTTATAACTACATCATAAGAAAGTTTCTTCAAGTAATGGTAACATGCGATTCCTTTAAATCCTGTTCAATAACTGTGGCAGTAATTGCTATTTTTGAAGTGAACAGCCAAACTAGTATTTATTCTAAAAAAAGGTTAGCAGTACTTTTTCTCGATATTCAGGTATGTATGTATGTATATTTCAATAGCCAAATTGCTGAAAGACTCGTTCTTAGGAAAGCTTTCTGGATAATTTTTTTTTTTATAATTTGTTTGCAATAAAGGGGTTTTGACTACCCTTAAGATGATGAGACACAGTGCGAGCGATCAGAAAATAGGGAAGGATTCAAGAGGAGATACCGATGCACATTGGCTTTGAAGCTCTGAATATCGAAATGGAAGGGAAAAACAGAGCCTGGTAAAGCATTCCACATTCGTGTTGTACGGCTAAAGAAAGAATCTCTGTACTTGACAGTACGTCCGAAGTTGGGCTCAAGGGTAAACTGATGGACATTCCTAAAAGCGCGAGTATTACGGTTGAATTGTTAAAGGGGAGGAATGCAACTGGCTATTTCACTAGAACATTGCTTATAAAAATAGCGATAAAATAATGAGAGACATGAAACATGGCGGCGATGTTTCAAAGTTGTGATTGTTTGAGTAATATATCTATCACCTATCATTTTTAAGGCTCTATTTTGTATTCTACCTGCTCAAATGTGGGAGTTATACTCAAGCTTGGGTCGGATGAAGAGACGAGTGTTGGAACCGCGGACGAAGTAGTATTTCGAATGTTTTTTACAAATGACCAAAAATTTTTACTACCTTTGGGACATTGTAGTATTTTTTGCCGTAATTTTTGGTCATGCAAAAATTTGGTTCTTTGAATATGTCGGTTGCAGGTCTTTCTAGCTTGTTTGAACCGGTTTTCCTCAGTAGGGTTGGCTTTATAACATCGGAAACTTACTTCTCTGACCCTAATAACCTCTTTACAGCTCGAATCAAACCAAGAGTTTTCTTTCGGTTTGATAGATTTTATCCTATTCGGAATAAAATTTCTCATCCCGTAAAGAATTAAGTTTGTTATCATATCTGCGCTGGAGTCTACGTCCCTATCGAGGAAGCATAGTGACTAGTTAAAGTTCCTGAAGAAATCATTGAGACCGTCCCAGTTGGCTTTCTTGCCAAACGGTTCTCTTGGGGGTTTTCTCTTTAACTGAGGTTTTTTGGCACGAGAAATTTGCAGATATGACACAATGGTCTGATGTGCCTAGAGGTAATAATACACTTACAGTGTATTTATCAGGGTCAGAGGTAAGAAACAAGTCTAAAGTGTTCCCGGATTGACCTTCAACGTCAGGGATTCGAGTTGGCTCGACAACAAGCTGAGTCAGTTGGTTTAACTCAGCGATGACCTAATAGAAAGTCAGACCACTTTTGGCTTCTTTTATGAATATGATCATAAAATATGTTGTCTATAACCAAGACCAACAGATTATAAGATTTGTGCTGGGAAACCATTGCAATCCACTACCCTGATTTGACCATCAGTTTTGTGAGGAATATAAGAGCAGCTTCATTTATTATTATAACACTACCTCCCTGAACTATAAAAGTGATGATATAAATTCAAATCGTGACTCCAACCACGAGGTGGCACATTTAAATTCAAAACCACTCCTTTTTGCGAAATTTAGCTTTAATTTTTTTGTTCATTCAAGCTCAAAAGTCACCAAATAACAAAACAAAGTATATAAATCACTTCTCAAAAAAAAACAAAATCTGAAATCATTTGGTCAACTTTTGGTTGTCATTTATTTGGAGAGCGAAAAACTTATTTAAATAAAGATAATGATCTCAATTTGATTGTATGTATGTACATATGTATATGCATATTTAACGGTTTTAAGACAAAGTTTTTTGTCCATTAATGCGATCATGACGCAATATATCAAAATTAAAACTATAAACACAAAATGTACAAATTGTCATTAGTTTCAATAATTGTCATTAATTTGTGTTATAAATGTTTTTCTTTTTTATGTTGAATAAAAATAAACAAGAAGAGAAAAAAAAAACAAACAAAACAAATTAATTAACACATTTATTTTGTGAGGCAAGGTTGAAGTACAATAACCTATTGCCACACTGAGTAGAGATACCTATACCTACCTATACCACCCATTCAATCCATTCATATGTTTTTGTATTCTTTTTGCTTTCTTGCTGTTGTAGTTGTAGGTGATGATGTTGCACAGGTAAAATGTAAAATATATGTCACCTATTGTCGTGTCGTGGATCGAATGCAAAGACGACGAGACAATAATCTCGCACGACATTGCATCGCGCCGCTCGCTGGGATTTGTTATGCTTACTTGAAAAATTTGTTCGTGTGTCATTTAAAAACTGATTACAGCTGTTTTGTTGCAGTTAAGAAAATAAAAGTGGGTCACATTAAATTTTCGTATAGAAAATGTTCTTACATTAAAGATTTAACAATTAGATTTATAGACTTTCTAGATTTATTTTAGAAATATTTTCAAAAGATATTTTTTTTATTTTTAAATTTAGTTTTTGGTTTATATTTAAAAAAATTGACGAACAAATCTTTAACTCAAACAAATTTTGATGAACTGAACTAGATAACGACTCTTAATTATTGGGAGGAACATTTATTTATTTATTTTATTTTATTTTATTTTATTTCATTTTATTTTTTATGAATTTTATATTTTCATTTCGATATATCTCCACATTTGTAGATTTCTGCAGATACTTTTTAAGGTTCTGAAATATATAGAATTTTATTTTTATTTAAAAAATGTTTGGTTTTTCTGTGATTTGAACCTGAAAACGCTTCCACTGTTAACTCTCAAAATGATAAATCGATGTTGAAAATTCAATACTTTAAATACTGTAAGACATATGGGAATCCGCCAAAGTTTCGTAAGCTAAAGTTTCGCAGGATAAAGTTTCGAAAAACTTCGGAACTTCGTTCTTCCATGAGCGATTTCAACGAAATTGAAATAGGTGATAACTGATACAGAATTTAAAAGGGAAAAATAATTTTCGACAGGGTGTTTCAAGAAATGTTACCTTCGTTGCTAAGCTCGTCCGATATCATAGCACAGTTTTTTTTAACCTTTCTTTGTTCAACACACGCTAATCATAACAAAACAATAAGAAATAGCCTTTTCACACAGAACTCAAAACGCGGTTTTCGCAAAAATATCGATTTTGGAGAAAACCCTAATCGAAAACAAAAACTTCAATAAGCTTTTCTTCATAAAATTAGTCAGATTTTTGTATGCAATCACCGTACAAATGTCAAAGATTTCATAGAAAGTAGCCGATAAGGCAATGCTCTTGAGTTTTTTCGCTCTGGGCAGACTTCCGATTTTCAAAAACTCCATTAGAATTTTTTTTATTAAACAAAAATTTCAAAAAGCAGTTTTCGTTTCCTGCTAAGAGTTAAGGACGCATATAAAATATATTTTTTAATTATTTTATACTAGCCAATTCGTGACGAGCGTCATCACGTCTAAAAAATGTCTCGAAGGCAACAGTTTTTTGTCAGAAAAAATATTTTTTTTTATTTTATTAGCTTTGCAAAATTCTTGAAAATGGCCAATAACCTTTGATTCAATTATGTGAGTTTTGAAACATTTTTGTCTCTAATGCTTACACAGGTTTACATATATCGGTTTGCTTTTTTACCCGAAAAAGCAAGTGTGTATCTTTGTATATTGTTAGGTTGGCCACTGAACTCTAATCTTATCCTTTTTTTGCCATCAGCTCAGCTTTTCGATATATTCCCAAAACAATATTTTGTTGTTTTCAAGAAACACAATATTGCAATGATTTCTGAAAGCTTTCGAAATTCAATTTAAATTGTTGTAATATCTTTTATTCATAAAAATAATATTCTTTCTCTTCAAAATCCATTTTAAAAATTTCGAACGAAACACTATGGCGGATTTGAATGCAGAACCAAAAATTACAAAAATCGTGTTAGCCTGTGTTATTTAGACTTTTACAAGACACAAGCCAACAAGTCAGCAATGACGAGTAATGAAAATAAATACAAATTTCACGTTTTGTTGCTACAATAAGAGTTTAAATAAAACTACATTGTACACACTCCCATTAATTTGAATAAGTACACAATTTTTGAGTGCGATCAACCATTATAACTCCAAACTGAGTGGACTAAACGAATTTTTGTAATTTTTTTGAATGTCAATAGAAAAAACTCGTGGTTCAGCAATTTTAGCTCACTGACTTTGGCGAATAAACTGAAGTTCAATGATAGTTCAGGCATTAAATTGACTACTATAACATACTTGAGCCTTGAACCATCGCTGAACCCCAGGAATTTAGCAGAAATCAGCCAGTAAAAATATTTGAACCACGGATCAAAATTTGAACCACGTTTGTACAACAGATCCTAAGAAGACACATAATTTTAAACCTACCGTCATTACACGTTTTATTATCATTTTTTAAAATTCATGTTGAAATCGTATCCCTTTTTTTTTCGTTAATTTGAAAAAGTACATCGGCCTTATCTCCTCTTTTGCTTTGAATTAATTGGAGGTCAGATCTCTTAAAGCAATTTTTCGGTTTCGGACACAAAAAAAAAACTGAAAAAAGTGAAGAATGGGTGTAGGAAAATCTCTTGGCGTAGTTGAATACGCGCGAATTTAATGTTTTCATGATCAAGTACTAACTCTTCTTTAATTTATAATTATCTGAGAAATAAAAAGAAGATGGTTAAATATGAAAGGGTGCAAGAAACTTGCTCACTCCGCAAGTGATAGATGAAAGATTCTGAGGGTTGCGTCTAATGAAGCTTAAATGAAACTTTAATTGCTATATTAGTCGGACCTTGGCGAAACAAAAGCGAGACCAAAGTGAGACGATGATAAGACGTGCGTGACTAAAGCGAGACTATGGCGAGAAAGCCACGATTCAGGTAGCCGTGTAAATGGGCAGGGTGAGTCAACAGCCAGAACAACACAATGACCATGAAACATACAACCACGTTTAGAATTTTTAACCATGGGTTTAGCTTTTGTTTTGCGAGATTATAGCGAGAAAAAAGCGAGATGATAGAAAAACATTCTAAATGCCAAAAAAACCACGTGTAAATATCACAGCGAGACCAAAGCGAGACCATAGCGAGAAAACCATGACACATATAGCCATGTTAACGGACATGGAGAGGGGCAAGCGAAATTAACACAATGCTTATGAAACATGAAACCATGTTTGGCATTTTTAACCATGTTTTTAGCTTAATTAAGCCTTTTGAAAAAAATAATTTTGAAAAAAAAGGTTTGGCGAGATTTTAGCAAGACCAAAACGAGATTATGGAAAAGCATTCTAAATGCCAAAAACCACGTGTAAATTTCACGGTGAGACCAAAGCGAGACCATAGCGAGAAAACCACGACACTGATAGCCATGTAAATGGGCACGGCGAGACAAAAGCGAGATTAACCCAATGATCATGGCACTGAAAGCCACATTTAGATGAACACGGTAAACGATCAGTGAGATAAAACGTCGTCGTGGTCGTCGCCGTATTTGTCGCTCGTCATCGACGTGCGTCGTCGGCGGTGGCGTCGTTGTCGTTATACCTCTTTCTATTCAGAACTCAAAATCAATTTTTATAAATGTTGATGACGACTTGAGTCTACTGAATTATCTGAAATATTTCAAACAGCACAGATTTAATATCTCTTTTTTCTTAAAAAAATATACCATTTTTGATTTATCTACCAGAGAAACAGTTTTAGGCTGATCGTTTCCCTTTATTTCTAAGAAAAGAAGTCAACAGATAAGAGTTATTCTCGAAGTTAAATGATAAATCTCACCAAAAAACAAAAAAATTGATTTCAAAAATAAATCTCAGACCGAGACCAAAATGAAATTTGACGAATTAAATATCTCTCAGTGAGAAATCAATAGAAAATAAAGTTCAACTGTTTTTTTCTATCTCTGATTAAAAAAATCAATTCAACGTCGAAACGGTAATTTTTTTCAAAGTGTCAACTTTTTTGATTATTTTATAATTTGAAAATTAATTCAAATCCATTCACTATCACTGTGTTTTGACGCTTTCATCTCTATACGCCTTAATGGACTGCTAGTAAAATTAGCTTAATTTCTTCAAAAACAGCTAAATATGTATGTATTTCTAAAGCAAATAATAAATATCATTAAAATAATATCCACATTTAAAAACAAAACAATTTAAGAATTCAATCTTCTTGCTCACTGACCCAGTTAACAACCGGCATCTGAAGACTTTTAGTACAATTAGGTACTAACTGTCGGTTTTCTTTTCCCCGTTAATTGCACCTAATTACCATCAATTAAAAATTAATCTGACAAAATTTTATTCACTGATATTGCACCGAATAAATTGCATGGTATACGCTACGCAGGCAGCCATTATGTACCTTCCATATATTAAGAATAATTGCACTTTAATTCACGGTTGAGGTAAACTTTTAGCCGACCACCATTGAATATTATAGTCTGAGAGCTTATGATGAACAGATAGAATATTTTGAAATCATTTTACTCGAACTAAATCACCGAAAGTGAGTTCCATCTTGTGTATAATTCTGACTGAAAGTTCAGTAATTGGATTTTAATTGAAAGATTTGTTTATATTTTACAAATATTGCAGATTCCAAAGAAAAAAAAAAAACTATGAATTTTAACCACATTTCATGCAAAAAGCATCAAATTTGGTAATCAAACATTTTCTTAAAAATTTGTCCGAAAAATATTACAAAAATAAGAAAAAAACAGCCAGTTACATTTTTGTTACTAACTCAAAATGCAACTGTTTCCACCTGGACTATAACCTTTTGTTTGGCTTAGGAGTTTTTGTACTTTCCTCGGCTTTTCTTGAATGTTTCGGAAAGATATCAGGCGGTTAAGTAAATTGCCCCTAAGTTGAGAGTATGCACGCTTTCTGATTTTTCGGATAGCGGCATAAAATTAAAACGCAGAATAGCCTAAAGCCGTTTTAAGTTAACAATAATTACCTACAACAAGGAGAAGGAGATTGAAAAGTTCGAGGGAGTCGTGTTTGTTGACAATAAGAAGACCAATTCAAACATTTTTCTTTTTATTTCCTTAAGCGCACAGCAATTAAGTTGCAACATGTCCGGAGACAAGATATCTTACAATTTTATATGCAGATTTACCTTCCTTAATTGCACTTTGGCTATCTCTGAGAATACAATTCCGCATGTAAAGGAACTATTTGCTTTGATGATGGTTAGGAATAGAAAGACTTTTTTGTTTTAAGCCAACAGCTGCTGGCCCCCGGAATACGGTCGGTGGTGGTGTGCCTAGTGTGTGTAATAGATGTAGTGGCATGCCACATCTAGTGCGTTCCTCTCGAGACTCGTTTGAAGTGAATCGCTTGAAATGGTGAAGTGGCCCGTTGGCAGCTTTTAGAGTCCCGCAGCTTCAGCACACCACACCGCCCCGATTTGAACCAGAAACGTAAAAGTTCTTTTCTGTGGGATAAAGTTGGTGAAACGCGCATCCTTTGCCGCTTGTTTCTTTGGCATTTCCACAACATGGCCTCTAATCGTGGAATTTTCAACGCGTCGTGCCGCCACTACTCGGCATCGGCATGCAAGCAAAAAAGCAAAGCAAAAAAAAAAGAAAAACTTCTTGACAAGACGAACATGATGTAAAATTCTACACGCGGCTGCAAACGCGTTCATAAATTTGAATTTAGAATTAGATATTCGAGAGACTATGTGGCGGTCGGTGGCGTGTGGTGTGGTGATGGTAACACATCAGGCATCAGGGACTGGAGTAAGTAATGACCTGCGGCACTTGAAGCTCTGACACTTTTTCACTTTGGCAAAGCGCAACGTCACTAATGAGGAAGCAAAATTTTCTTTTAGATAAAGAACGCTTCATTAAAAATTGTGACGTTTTAATGGTGAGGTGCAGCTGCTATGCTGCTACTAATGCTAAGATTGAAGTTTTTATTTTGTTTGATAAGTGAAGGTAATGAAATTACTTTGTATATTTTATAACTTATAAGTTCTATGATTCGAGGTGAGAACAGTTAATCAGGAAATGATGTTTTCAGTGAGTAATAAAAAAACTTTGGTTTGTTGAGGCTTTTATACTTATTTTCTTCATCCAGGGACCAAGGTTCCTATAAGTTTTTCTCTATACCTTATTTCTCTTTGCCTAAAAGCTTAAATTTGGCTTTTTAAGCAATTCAAAAGAAGTTCACTAAATATAGGTAAGCAATAAAATAAAAATTGTGATTTAAGGAGACAGCTAGGACCTAGGAGGACGCGAAGCTCAGTTTTTTCCAAATGTATCTAAAAATTATTTAAACTTTTTGTTTGAAATTAAAAAAAATAAAACAAAAAATCGAAAATTTTAAACATTTCTTGATTTTTTATTAAATTGTGCATAACTTTTTTTGGAGCAAGAATAAGCTCAAATGATGATTAAACAAAATAAAGAAGAACCTCAAGGCCTTAATATGGCGTTTTTCAAACTTAACCATTTCCTTTATATTTTCGGAGTTTCGCCCGGAAAGCCTCTTTTAAAATATTCGAACTATCGATTTTGATGAAATATTACATTACGACTATTGAGAATATTTGAAAAGTTGGTAAGCTCTAACTTTTTTTACGTTTGGAATTTGTTTTTAAGATTAAGGATGAAATTAAGCCCGGAAGCTCCGTCTTCCCTTCGACGTCCAGTTTATTACCAAAGGTCTTGAGAGTCCTAGGAGCTGTCTGCCTGACCATATAGCTTTCCTTTGACGGCCTATTTCGCGTATTTGCAGGCAACGTTTCCGGAGAACCCTCTGCAGTAGTGGGAGGGCTATTATTCACAACCCTAGTACCACCGAGTTGGACTCCCCTGCGAGACGTACTAGGGAGAGGCTTACTCTCTTTAGTAATAGAGGGATCATTATGCACAGCCCTACCACTACTGAAATTAGGTATGTCTACCATTACACTTCTCTCGCTTAGATCAGTTTCAGATAGGGGACCATGATAAGCTACAACCTCCTCACTGACACATCAGACCACAGGAGAAATGGTAAACAGCTTTGGCGCCGTGCTGCCGCCCGGTTTAGAAGAAGAGCCGGTCTTACTGCTAATTATTCTTTGTTTTTTAAGTTCATATAAATCCCACGAGTAAGCGAAGAAAGGATGGTCACACTGCACAAAGATTCACATATACAGAGAAGGCTAGCTGATCCGAAAAGTGCCAAAATCGGGATACTCCGTTAACGACTGAGCTATTATTTTTAATTGGGATCATCGGCACGGGTCGTATAATACAAGATCAAGCCCAATAGTAAAGATTGGAGTAGGTGAGGAGGGTATTATGATGAGATAAGAGTGACAGACAGCTATTCACTGTACTTTCAAGGAAGGAATAATGTGTTGAGGAATACACGCCGATCTGCAACACAACGCCCGTGCCGTACCACCGTGGAGGAGAGCTCGTTGCACAGCTTTTTGCCGTGTAGACGAGGGCCAGCAATGGGTAAGGGTGGGAAAGGATTAGGGATGATTGGAGCGCCCTTTGGTTTAGGACTCATATGGAGTTTAACTCAAGAATCTTTCACCTTACTCAATCTTTACAACTCGACAAGTTCGAGGCTCTGGTTAATCAGGTGCTTGTAAGGTGGTCATACTATTCCCATACAAATTTGTATGGGAATTTCATTTTTTGTTTTCTCTCGAACTATACCAGTTGTTCTTAATTTTTTGTTGATTTTGATTGATTTATTGTTTCTTAAAGAAACTGCATATTAAATTTTACTAAAATAAATTAAAATTATAATTTATTTCGATTCTTAATGTTACTAAACATTTAAATATTTTAGGGTTTTTATTTATTTCATTCTAGATCTCTAGCAGTTTTAATTGTTTTCTTAATCGATTATGATAAATTTTTAACTAGAAAAATCAACAAATTAAAACAAATTATAAATAATTATTTCAATTTTTCAAATTATTAATTATTATTTTTTAACTTTTATAGTTTTTATTTTGTTCTTCCTTAAAATACAGTATTTTTTAAGTGATTTTTGTTAAACAATATCTTCTTTAAAGAAAAACATTAAAAATTATAAAACAAAACTAAAAAAAAAGAATTTATTTCGATTTTTAAAGTACCTAAGTTTAATGTTTAGTTTTTAACTTTTTTTTTACTTTTTATTTTATTTTCTCATTAAATAAAGTATTGTTTTTTATTATTTTTGTTGAACAATATCTTCTTTAAAAAATACATTAAAAAATTAATACAAACAAATTATAAGTAATTTATTTAAATTTTTAACTTAAGTAAATATTTTTAGTTTCTACCTTCTTTATTTTCATATGTATTTAATATTTTCTTATTAGAAATAAATACTAGCAATAAATTTAAATAAATAAGTTTTCTAATAAATGAATAATAAAAAAAGAACCATAATTATATAATATTAATAATTAAAAACACCAATATCAAGGACTTTAGTTTTTTTTTGTTATGGGTTGTTTAGTAGTAATTGGAAAATTAGTTTTATATCCAGTGACTACTTGAATCAAGTACAACTATTTTGGTATTTTATCTTTTGTCTAAACATTTAAGTAATCTTGAGCAAGCGTTACAGCTCTTTCTGAAAAAAGTGTTTAAGAAAATGTTAAAACTACAAATATTTACTTATCTTAAAAATTGAATTAAATTAACTTATAATAAGTTTGTATTTGTATGCATTACAAACTTAGTGCATTTTTAAAAGAATTGTTTCACAAAAATTATTAAAAACAGAATAAAAAATTAATATTCAATAATAGACAACAAAAAAATAAGAGATACAAAAAAGTTAGAAAATAAAAATATTTTTTTAGTTTTAAAATTGAAATAAGTTATTCATATTTTTTTTCTATTAATTTTTGAATCTATTTCCTTGGAGATATTTTTCATTAATAATCACCCAGAAAATATAAAAAATATTTTATAAGAACAAAAATTAAAAAAGTTAAAAAATAAAAATATGTATTTAATAATTTTAAAAATCGAAACTATAGTTTGTTTTATAAATTTAGTTTGATGTGGTTTTTAAAAAAATATAATTTCATAATAACCGATATGATTCCAGAGAAAAAAAAATAAAATGTGAAAAGTGTGAAATTTCCCTTCACATTTGAATGGGAAAAGTATGACCTTAGAGGTGTGGGTTAATGACCTTGGATAATATGTTTCTTGGTCAATAATTTTTTCTTACGACATAATCTTTTGACTAAGGGTGTGTGCTTTCCGAAAAATGAGTTTGGAAAATAACGGACACCCATATGTACATAAATCGATTTGAAGTGCTGTTCTTAAATAATTAAAATTAATATTTTGAGTACTTGTTAACTGTCAATTATACTTTGTCCTGAAACGCATATTTCTTCTTCCATATGAATTCCTCAGAATTCTAAATAAAATTTAAATACATTTATATTATTGTCGATGTCGATTTATATTCTCAGTCCATCGATGTTCTGTCTAGACATTCCGATACTGATCACATCATCATCTCTCTTTCTTATTTATTTAAACATTCTCTTTGTAATTTCCACAGAAAACGTATAAAATATTCCGCAGTAATTCTTTAAGATAGACGCATCTGATCGTGTCAAAATGTACTTGTTTTATGCAAATTTAGCAATCGCACATGCGTGCATGAGGTGGCTATAAATTCTTCAATTTGAATTGACATCAAGACGTTTGCGAAGACATTTTTCTAGCCTTAACTTGTGGTGGGTGCTGCCAGAAGAATGATTTACAACTTAAGTACCTATCTGAGTGTGTTGTTTTTTCTCGCAATAGATGAATGCGTTCCGCATTTTTTTCCATGCAACACAGCACAAAAAAAGAATATCTCCATCGCACTTGAAAGTTTTAATCATCACTTTTATAGTATTGCACACACACTCGTCTTAGCCGTTTTAAAATGCACTTAAGGTGGACGTTAGAGAGAATAATGAGTATATTTTCAACGTGCATTCGTTTTTTTTTTTCTTTTCCTGCCCGCAATAGAAAATCAGAGCAAGACGAATGGTTGTTTAGATTTTTACTGACATTAATGGTTTTTTCTTAACTGGGTCACTGGGCATCATAGATACGAGTAGATGATATACCACATCCAGGCACAGTATGGAACCGGGAAATCAGCGCTAATCAGTTCCAATCCAAAAGAGATTTATCTCTTCCTCTTCTCCATCGTCATCGCGTTATTTTATATTATTTCTTTGATATGGCCAAATAATTTAATTTGCAATAAAATATCAAAGTTATTGTGTAGATGCTTTCTCAATCGATGATTTTTGTGAGTGATTCAGAGAATACATATGCTAATTTTAGAAATCACAACATTTTTCTTAAAGAAATGGTGGTCTTTGGATACAAATCTCGTGCCAAAGTTATCCATTTAGATTTTGAAATTCACAATTAATTGAAGAAAGAACATACATTTTCATGGTACAGTCCATTCCAAGAAAATAGGGACATTGAAGTTTTTTTTTGAGCTGAAATCTTTTAAGCTAGAGTGAGCTTAAGACTGGCCTCAAAGTGTCTAACTACTTTTCCACAAAAAAACTACAATTAAATAAATGGTACAATGTGGTGAACGTACGTTGGATTATCACATTCAAATCCAGTCCCTTCCATTAAAAATATTTTTATCAAGGGTACTCGTATTTCTTCTTGGAAGGAACTGATAAAGCCTTCAAGGGCATCTCTTGTCATAATAGAGTGTTTACCATTCCCCAGAAAATTGTATGTCCCCTTAATGAAAGTTTCTAATCTAGGTTTAATAAAAAAAAGTACTGACTCTACTTCATTGGAACTGGCTGTACCCAAATCATAGATACAAGGAATGAAACTCAAAAGCCAAACTTTGAGCCCCAAATACTGGATAGAGGAAACATTTTCAACACTACAAATGTAGCTTTTCATATCATGGCTGATGTGGTTGAGTGTGGTGATGTAATTGCCAAATAAGTTGAGTGCCGAAAATTCGTTTAATGTGTATCTTCAGCATTAGAACTATAAAGAATTTAATTGGGGCGTGGAGTACAGATGTGGACTGGTTGAAGCGTTGTTTTGTGTGATGCTCGTATTCATATTATACATTAAACTCGCAGCGTGTAGATACATACATCATTCTCAATTGAAATACATTTCCTTTTTTTTGTTGGGAGCAATTCAATGTTTTCTAAAGTTATAAACCCAAATGGTTGGAAATTCTTCTTGGTATTTCGGAATGTGCTAAGAATGTGGAAAGCATGTTTTGGCAATGTTTGTTGTGGTGTTGTTTTTTTTTTTTGTTTATTTATTTTTGAAGCATGTGGAGCTAGTTAAATTAAAAATGTCAATCAGTATCTATTTTTTTTAAATTTATTTCTGTGCAAATGAGCATCTGCAGCACAGATTTTTCTTGGAGCCAGTCAAAGCTGAAAAAAGCTGGAATGAAAACCTGTTGTTTGCAATGGGTTTTGCCTGTTCCAAAAAAGAAAATTGGTTAGAACCCAGGCCTCATAAAAGAAAATCAAATTGCAAAGTCGCAATTGCTTTTAAGAGTGTTCCGAGTTGAACAAAACCAGTCATTTGCTAATTTTGTTTGCATATATAAGTCATGTTTTTTTCACTTTCATCAGACACTTTGTTTTATAAAACTTTGCATTTTACTAATTCGTCACTACTAAAAAGAAAAATTTCTAAAAGTAACTGATTTTAGCTTCCTTTCCTGTAAAATAAAGAATTAAAAATTTCAATACCAAATGCTAAATTATGATTATATAATTAATGCAAATCGTGAAAAATATATTTAATTTATATCCACCATCATCCATAAATACCGTTAGGTATACAAAATTGACTGTCAAAAATGCGTTTTTTCAACATTCACAAGCATTTTTATTTTGCATTATTAAAATTTTTATTAGGTACAAAACAAAAAATTTTCTCCAATAATGGCATAATAAAAATATGGAATTTTATGTTATTAAACATTTTTTTGCAAAAAATGCTATAGTGTAGGCTACATTTGCTTTGAAAAACAGCCATTTTAGTCATTTTCTCGATTTCTTAGAGGCTTTTACCAAAATCTAGAGCACAAAATTAAATTTTTTTTCCAATGATGTCCTAGAAAATAAGTTTTTCTGTCCATAGACACCTTAATCGTTTTGATCGGACAAGTATACACGCTTCGCAATCTTCTTCATGAAATAACCATTTCAGTCCTGAATATTCTTTAGAAAACTGAACTGGGATTGTTTTGTAGCTTTTTGGAAAGCCAGAAGTACATTCGTATGGTTTATTTTCAAATTAAGTTTTTCTGAAGAAAAATTTGGCAAAAAATTGTGTCAAACTAAATTTTTAGAAGACTTATTTTTTTTTCTTTTAAATTTGAAGTTTGAAAGCAATTTTTGCTGAAACTATTTATCAAATGAAGTTAGTTTTAAAACTAATCATAGGAATGGACTTCTGGCTTCCCAAAAAGCCACAAAACAATAGTGTTCTGTAAGTGTTGCCGGCGTTTTTTAATTATTTTATTTTTCAATTAAATGTATTTTTTTATAAAATTACCCCTCCTGTCTAAGTGGGTGAAATTATTACCTCCCTCCTGAGGGATGTTTTTCTTGTCTTCCAACTTACATACTCTGATTTTTTGGCAAAAATCTTAGAGACCTGATTTTGAGCTAACTTTAGTAAGCTGAAACTTGAATATAAATAAATTTGGTGCTGCAACAGCTCGTGGAGAACCAGGGCCTAGTGACTTACAACTCTCAACTATTCTTGTGTGGGTGTTGTTGGCGGGAATGGAGAAGACCTATAATTTCCGAGTCCGAACTACTAGATGAGAAGCACTTATTCATGACAAGTATACTCTTGGAAGATTTGTCAGTTAAGGGTTTTGGGACCACTTTGACATATTCGTAGTCAGGGAGTCAAGGCCTTTCATTTGGCATATATTTCAAGCGGTTTTCTTAAATAAAAGAAAAAAAACGAAAAAAATTGCATTTTTGTTGAAGTCTGTCGGCGGTTTCAGGACCACTAAAACGTCTGTCGTGACCAGTGGGTCGAGGGTTTCAGGATATATGTATTATGTTTGAAGTGGTTTCCTTCAATTCAGTTTTGAAAAAAGTTGTACTCTTGATGGAATTTTTCTCATAAACGGGACTAAGTTCTGGCAGACTGGTTTCTTCTCAAGCCAAAAATATGTTGCGAGCTTTTGGTCTATTTTTAAAAAGAAAGTGAGTCCAACGACACAATAGTGGCTATCTGTTAAACATCCTTTGGCATTCTGTCTCGTTTTATCCTAGTCAATATTTTAATCTTAACAATTCAAAGTCTTTCTATAACGGCTTTAGATTTATCGCACATTGACCCCTTTGAAAAAATGTCAATATTTAGAATTAAAACTTACAATTATTTTCGAAACACTTCTGCAATAAAAAAACTTTTTAAGTTTCCCTCAACTTCAATATACCTATGGCAGCTGAAAAATTTGCTTAGAAGTCTGTTTCATATTTTTGAGATTGCGAAGATCTGTGGAGATATCAGATACTTAAACTGAGGAGGTTTAAGTTAGGTTAGGCCAGATTAGGAGGGGCGTGCACAGCACAGAGGCCGTTGCATACATGGGGGCCTAATGGTCCGTTGTGATTCCCTTACAAAATAAAGCAGAAATGTTCCTAAACTCTTGGTTCACATAGACTGGGTCGTTTGCGTACCAGCCTGACTTTCTATGAATTTCTTCATCGTCCAGGTCTCCAAACCTGTTTCCAAAATAACGGAGGGAATTTGTTTAGAGGTTTGGATAGTTACAGAGCAGGTGTTTAATTGAGGGTTATTTACTTTTTTGTTTGAAATATTAATTACAATTTTAAAGAAACAAGTAAGCATTGCGAAAGCCTAATGAATATACCAAAATATAAGGGAAACCAAGGAACTCTCACGTTCAAGGGTATTATTATTGAATATGTTTCTTTGGGATATACGCATGATTATGACTGGAAATGTTACTTAATTAACGTTTGCATTTCTGAGAGAATAGTCCGAGTGAAGACTTTTCAATAGGTTTGGTATAACTCGAAAACTAAGACGGATTTGATAATTTTGCCCTTAAAGACTATTTGTTTATAATTAAATTTCCTTTAAAATGGTTTTAAAACAATTTATAAAAAAATTTATTAGGAAAAAAAAACTAAAAAAAATCGAAAAATCAACTCTAAATTTTGTACTAAATTGCGCATAACTATTTTTGGAGGAAATTTTTAGCTCAAATATAATTTGTCGCATGTTATGCTAATACCTAATAATAATAAAAATAATAACCTTTCGGTCCAAAACCGCGAAAAATGAATTGGTAAAGTTTCAGTTGCTATATATCTGTCAGTTTTGAATGAAAACGAGTTTTCAAACATGTCATATTTAAGCCTTGTGCCTTTTCCTTATTTTGTTTGTTCTTGTTTTGAGCCTATTTTTGCTATGAAAAATTTTTTTCGCGGAATGTATTAAAAAAACTTTGCAAATTTGTTGTTGATTTTTCTTCTCACTTAGATTATAAATTTGATTTAAACCATCAATTCAAATTTAATGGCTAAACCTCCGATTTGACTCCAGATATAAATTTGCTGAAATAAATGTTTTAAAATATGTTATTAGCCGGTATTTAAGTCCACTTTAACCCCAAACGTTCAGATGATCTTGTACTAAATGTCATATTGAGCTTATTTTTTTAAGGTCTTAAGTAACTTACAATCTTTAACAGTTAATCTTTGTTCACCTTCTTACTCCATTTTCATTCCCATTTTTATTTATACTTTCAGAAAAAATAATGCATCCCAGAAAAGCTTTTTCTTATTCAAAGACAACCCGCAAAATTTTAAGATAACCCCTTTATCAACCTTTACTTTTCTTGCATGTGAGTCGGTAGCATAAAAACTATTCATTGCTTAACTCAATTAAGCACTTAAAAAAAAATCAACAATTCTATTCTTTATTTCGTTGCTTAAAATTCAACTTCAACAATTTTCGCATACCTCTTTTATTAAACTTTACACGCATATAAAATATTTAAATTTTAAATGAATTAAATCATCGAACTATTTTAATAGCCAACACAATCCATTAGAATGACCTTGAAAATATTATTCTTTTTTTTTTTTTAGATTGTAGCAAACATTCCTATACAGTAAAAAACACGATCGAAAATTGTTTCCAAAAGAGAAAACAATTCAAATGAAAAAGAAAAAAAGAAAAAAACTTACTTGCAAAAGTGCGATCACCATTTGAATTGGTCCACTGCGTACAACAACGGTCCCGATGGTTGTGGCCCGTACTGCTGTTATCCCGTCACAGTCATTATCGCGTGAATACAACGAAGACATCGAGGAATCCATGGCTGCTGTATAGCAGCTTGTTTTAATAACCGTGAAATCTTTTTATGGCACGTTGCCGGTCCGGGTGTAAGTATCTTTTTAGCCCAAATCAGGTAGGTATTCTGCTGCCTGCTTCCTTTTGAGATTGCACAAAAGTTCACCGAAAATAGCTCACTTGTTTTTTTCTTTTACGTAGATAGATGGAATTTGGTGTATCCTGTTGTGCTGTTGCGAATTATTGAGGTATCCAACAGAAAAAAGTATCAAAACTCTAACAGAAAGAGAATTAGTTTACAATTCTAAAACACCCGCGGCGAAGCAGCTTCTTCTGCGAAAAATGACTTCATTTGATTGCGTGTTTTTATTTCTGTTATGTATTTCTATTTATATTCAATTCACAAAAAAATACACGAATCCACACTGAAAAAAAGCTGCGAATTTGAAACGGGGTAGATGGGGTGAAGGTGCGAAATGCTAGGGGTAGAGGATCACTATTATATTCTATTCACAGATCTCGGAAAACGGCAGTGTCGATAACAATCACAAACAAACAAAAAAAACTTACAAAAAATAAATTATTGTTTTTTTTTTCTTAACAACAAATAAAATACGCCGCAATGTCGCACGATTACGAGACAGACTTTGGCATTGAAACTGACAAAATTTTACAATAATGTTGTTAGTTTTTTTGTTTAATAAATTTATTTATTTCTGTATAGGTAAAGTATTAATGTTGCTGTAAGGCAATGTATCTGCCAGATCGAAGAGTGAATATACGTTTATATTATTTTATTTTTCTTTTCTTTCGAACTATTGGAAGCGCACGATCATCACACGCGCGATTCACTGACGAGACTAACTCACAGAATTTTGGTACTCGGATTGATCACTTGGCTGCGAAACACACCGGTGTGCGATGCGATGGCAGGTTTCTTACTTGGTGGTGTGTATCTGAAAAATTGCTCTTTTGGCTGAAATGGCCAAGACCCGATCAGGAAAGTATCTAATATGCAATAGAATCGTATGAGCTTAGCGATACGAAAAATGTAGTTAAACTCGCATGGGATATATTCAAAATATATCAAGACATTTATTTGGATTTGGTGAAGAGAATTCGCAAGATGCGAATAAGAGAAGTGGTGAAAATTACTTGAATGTTTTCACCTGTTCACAGTAGCCGCTACATGATTGTGTTTTTATTAAAGTTCAAGATAATACTAACTTTAGATTTCACCCCGTGTCGTCGTAGTAATGACGGCCACCTTAAGTGATATCTAGAAGAGGGCAGATTTAGAAAAAAGAAGCTTTAGCCCAGATAAACGGGGCACCTTGACCTTCTCAATGTCTAGGATATTAGACAACAGGTGAATTGCTGTGTTATAATTTTCTCCGAATCTGATTGGAAGTTGTCAAAATTAAAATTGAGAGTTAAATCGTCCCCTAATTGTACAAACTTTTCCGAACGCCAATATGTCACTTATGTTGACCGTATTTATATGGCAAGTTTAATATGATATTGCAATATCGCCTTAAAATGAACATTTTGTATTTATTGTACAAACACTTGAAGCCCGGTTAAACCTCAGTTAATTCCCCGATTTTGGTTGGTAAGCTGAGTTGCGACTCAGGGTTCGAGTATGTGATAGATAACCAATCACGCGTTATTTAACACTAGGCTGGGATCTTTATTTTTTCCGTCGCAATTATTGGGTTAAAATCTATAATCAAAAATGTATCAGGTTTGTAAAATTGGACCTAAAAGCGCTCTTAAAAAATTTGTATCAACTTAACTCTTTTTTGGCATCTATAAATCAAAAAGAGACGGGGAAGAGGGGAGATTTTTCAGATAAACAAGAAGATAACAACACCTTACCTATATATCTTTGTAGAACTCCAAACTCTTTTGAGAATTTAATTTAATTTAATTTATTCAATACTTAGTACAAGCAAAGCTTAAAAACTAGATAACAATAAATACAATGTTAACATTATATATTTACATATGTACCTACTAACAATAACAAAGATATAATAAAAAGAAAAATAAAAGAAAAATAAGAACTTAAACACATTACTATGGAAGGCTTGAGAGGAGGGTATTGCGAAGGGCTGATTTGGATATGTTGAAGTCAAAAACATTTGAAAAGTTGTTAGCATTACGAAGCATACGAGACATAGGATTATAAAAGGAATAGTTTGTACGGTGATAAGGGATACGAAAAAGGGGTACTGTCCTTATGTTACGGGGGTTGGTGTTAATGGAGATAGCATTCAGTAAGGCTGGGCAGTCAATATTACCAGTAAGTAAATCGTGAATAAAGACGATGTCTGAGGTTTCACGTCGTTTTTCTAGGGAATTAAGATTTAAAAGGTGCAAACGATCGACATATGGAGGGAGATGATAATTATCATCCCACGGAAGGCTACGCAGTGCAAAGCGAAGAAATCTACGTTGAACAGTTTCAATCCGTTTAATTTGTGTAACTTGATGCGGTGACCAAACTTGGGAAGCATATTCGAGAATAGGTCTAACAAAGGTAACATAAAGCGCTTTAGATACATATGGGTCTGGAAATTCTTTTGACCAACGTTTTATAAACCCTAGCATTGAGTTGGCTTTATTGATGATGTTGTCAATATGGGAGTGAAAATTAAGCTCTCTATCGAATATGACCCCCAAGTCATGAGAGGAAATTACATAAGGCACTACGTCCCCCTGAATTAAATAGGTTCGAAGTGGCCCCGGTTGGCGTTTTCTGGAAAAAGTAATAGTATGGCACTTGCTTACATTAAGTTCCAGGAAGTTTTTTTGGCACCAAAGAGAAAATCTATCAAGGTTGTCTTGAAGATAGCGAGAATCAGTGGGTGATGATATACGATTAAATATTTTCATATCGTCCGCATAAATCAAAAGATCACACTCCAAAATGTTAGCGACATCATTGATTGCTAAAATGAATAGCATTGGGCCTAGATGACTACCTTGTGGAACACCAGAAGGGGCGCTGAAAGGAAAGGAAAGGGATGATCTGAAGTGGACAATGTAATTTCTGTTAGACAAATATGAGTCAATCCATGAGATGAAAAGTGGAGGAAAGCCGAGTATTTTTAATTTGAAAGAAATTATTTTGTGAGACATTTTGTCGAAAGCTTTACTAAAATCAGTGGATACAACATCAACTTCATCCCCTTTTTCCATAGTGCACAGCGTATGAGACACAAATTCCACAAGGTTTGTTGTTGTTGATCTGCCAGCTAAGAAACCGTGTTGAACGGGAGACAAAATAGGTTTACAGTAGAAAGCAAGTGCATCATAGAGAATACTTTCGAAAATTTTCGGTATGCAAGAAAGTTTGGCTATTGGGCGATAATTAGACACATTATTCTTTGGTCCTTTTTTATGGATAGGAACTATGAAGGACACTTTCCAAGATTGAGGAAAAACACCTTGACAAATAGATAGCCTAAAGAGAGAGGTCAGTGGGTGAATAAAAGCATTTGAGCATTTTTTGAGGACAACTGCTGGAATGCCGTCAGGACCTGTAGAGTAGTCCTCTTTTAACTTATCAATTTTTGCACTTACCATGGTTGGGAGAATATTAAGAGATGAATAAGATGTTTGTGGAGAATCTTTTAAGTACTCGAAATATTTTGTATCAGGCTCAGTATCACAATCCGAAAACGACTGTTTGAAAAAATTGGCAAAAAAATTAGCTATTGTTGTAGGGTCCGATGAAGAGTTATTCAAGTACACGAGCGAAGGAGGGAAGCCATCGGATTTTCTTTTCACATTTATAAATTCATAGAAACGTTTAGGGTTGGAAGTTATGGAGGATTGCATGCATACAATGTATTCATTATAGAGTTGCTCAGAGAGAACAGAGAATTGCATAAAAGCGTTAGAGAAAACTTGGTAGTCGTAGTCCGATTTTGATTTCAAATATTTTTTCCACAAATTGTTCCTGACGTTGCGAAGAGACCGAAGTTCTTTAGTATACCATGGCGGAGAAGAAGAATAGTTTCTTCGAGGCAGAAAAGGCACAGATTGAGAAAAACAATTGAAAATTTTGGAATAAAAGGTTGACAGCTCATCCTCAATAGATCTTTGGGAAATATTCAAGTTGATTTGGCTAAGAAGGAAATTAAGATTATGAAAATCAGCTTTACGAAAGTTGAAACTATATTCTGGGGCTATACTATTAAAGGACGCATCATAAGAGAAAGAAATTAACAAGGGTGGATGGAATTGATCAAGAACAGATAGTAGTTGATCACTCTCAGTCACAACGGAGTTGGCAGGGTCAGAAGTGAAGACAAGGTCAAGCTGTCTATTCAGGTTGTTTGTGATTCCACTTACTTGAAAAAGGCAGGAATCTTGTAAGCAGTCCGTAAATAAGCTTTCTTTTTCAGTTTTGACATTTACTGGGGAAAAGTAAGTTGCATCATCAGATAAACACCATTTGATGTTAGGAAGGTTGAAATCACCCAAACAGAAAATATCATCATTTGAATCAGCGGTTTCAAAGAGAAGATCAATTGATTCGACAGCGAGTTGATAAGAACTAATTGGTTGTGCGGGGCGAATATAGCAACACATGACATATATATTCCGATTATGTAGCTTGAGAAATATAATAACTCAAAGAAGCCACCTGTCAAATCACTCTTAATACCAAAATCAAGTAGATATCTCTTATCGCCGAAGAGTCCAAAATTTTGCATATGGTTCAACAAAAGGCCTAAATCTTGTTAATATATTCCATGAAACTGCCAAGCTTTTTCACAACGACACGCACAGTCGTTCAAATGGAAGGATAGGCGGTCTTAGATCTATTTATAAAATCTGAAGCAGCTCACCGATTAAAATTTTCAGGAATGATAAAAAGATATCATAAGATATTCAGAGAAAATTTGCACCCACTTTTGCTTGGGTTTGAAAACGAAACGCATTGCTTAGAAACAGGTTAAGCCTAGTTTATACTTCAAAGCGAAATGAAATCAAATTTGAAATGAAACATCAATAATTAATGAACCAAAAGGCTTTCAAAAAAATAGTTTTCGTCATAATATTTGGTTACAAAAAGCCCATTAAGTTGCATTTGTTTCGAGACAAATTTTTTCCACCTTATCGCCAAAATAATTGCATTTAGTTTTTTACAGTTTTTCACGCATTGGAAAAAAAGTATTTTTTTCTATAAAAACTACACTTCGCATGGATGTATAATCCAGGCTTTAAGAACAAAAAGTGATCCGAAATGTTTTCCTCGCCAATTTTTGACGGCGTTTTTGACAAAATGTAAAAAAGTTACATAGAATAAAATGAGTAGGAAGTGTCTTTTTTTTTAAATTAGGTCAAACAAAGTTTCTTGCCACGCCCACTTTTTAGAAGTGTATTAGAGAGAAGTATTACCTACTAAAACAAAAAAATTAAACACTTTTTCGTAATTGATAGCCTAGTCTAAGGCTTTAAGGAAGTGGTAAATTAGATTTTTTAAGGTCTCTTAAAAATTTTCATTAGAAGGTGAATTGAAAATTGTACCAATGCAAGGATTTAGCTCCACAAATAACATATGCATAATGTTTTTCCATAATTAAGGGCTTACCCATAAAAAGAACGTCATTCAAGAATATTTGTTTTCGTTGCTTTTAAGTTTTTTTATTTTGTATTAGATACATCATGGCTCAGTGTACAATATGTGCTATAAGTCCGACCGGGGAAGAGAAGAAAACATCAACTTTTTCTTAGTTGGATTTTTAATTTGACTTAAAAAAGGCACCAATTTTAAAAATTCGCACAAACAAATTTTCCAACTATTATATTTTTTTTAAATTTAATTATGCTTAATAGAGGAAAAATATCAAAAATAGTCAAAAGAATCATGTAATTTAAAAGATCTCTTTGAAGAATGCTAAGTTTTTGCTTCAAAATCTCAAACATTTCATTTATCAACTTTGGAGACCGAAATTTTATATCTAGAAACTGATTTCATACAAAAAAATCCTTATCGTAATGCTTCAACTATTACTTAATAAAACTGCAATGTCAAAAATCAAAATATTTAACAGTCGAAAAAATTATGTCTGTCCGCCCCTGAACCACAGTGTGACTTACAGTGGACCGTTTGTTGATTTTTGATGATCAAATTTCAAAATTTTTAAAAATCATTATCGAAGCCAGGAACTGAATCAAGTTTATGTTTGAAATAAGCAACCTAAAAAATGTATACTTTCATATTAAAATGCCTCCAATACAGATTTGTACAAAATAAAAAAAAGGCTAGTCCAAAATTTTGAACAATAATCCGCCAATCGATAAGAACTAATTTTAATGATAGTTTTTAAAAATGCTTGTACCTATTTGAAATTATTTTCAAACCTAATCTGATCGAATCTGAAAGAAATTTGGCAGTTGTGAGGGTTGAAAGTTGCCAAACGAGTTTTAGGTCAACTTCTCAAAAACTCGAAATATTAAAAAATAATTTTCAGAAATATAGTCTTAGTAATGTTTCTGGTCGCATTATTCAAATATGACGTCAACCTAAGAATTTTGATAGTTGACAGTTAAATAACCATTTTTTATAAATTTAAGAATTTCTTAATAGCTTCATAAAATGCTTGTTTTTCCAACTGTCAAATATTGGAATTCTTAGACTGATCAGATTAAAATAATGCAATCAGAAAAAATATCAACATTATCAAAATAATTTCTTTAGATTGTGTTTGATTATTTTGGACCATGTTCTGATCTGAATTGAGAAGCCCCTATTTGAAGTAGAACAGTACCACTGTATTCCACATCTTATCATTATTAAGTGCAACAAATTTCATTAATCTGTATTAAGAATTGGCGTGTGAAATGATTTTTGTCGAAAAAATGCAGTATTCCCTTATTGAATTTTGACACTCTAAATAATTTCCCATTCCAACTGTTGACAAAAATTAATGAAATTCGGTACACTTAATAATTTGGAGATGCCTCTTAATCCCTTTTAAAAAACAAAAGATTTTCAAAATTAAGTTCAGAATGTGGCACAAAATTTCTCAATTTCATAAATCAAAAATTGTCGATGTTTGAATCTTAGTCAATTTTTTCGAATTCTAATTTGATTTAATTTTTATATGAAATCATTCCAATTCGAATTTGTACCAAATTTAAAAAAGTCTAAAATACTCTGCGATTTTTGTGCTATTGTATTTCGATACTTTTACCACTATCAATGTTTTTAAGACTGAATGTGACAGAAATTCGACAACTTTAACACTTGAATGTTGCCTCTTTTAGCTTGATATAATCTTAAATTTGTCATAGTTTTTTCTGGTTGTTGTATTTAATTTAATCGTTAGATAAGGAACTCCGCATTATTGAATTCCTTGCCCAAAAAATTGGTGGTAAAGTTTCAAGGGTCAAAATTATCAATTTTTTCACATTTGGTCGTACAAAATTTATAGTAAAAAATAATGAAAAAAATAGAAAAAATCAAACTCCTTTTGGAGTATTTCATATTTAAGACAAGATTTTAAACTTTTATAAATTTGGAAAAATTCGTATTGGAAAAAAATTCATATGAAAATGCACATTTAAGCACTTATCTTAAGACATCTAATATACAAATTTGACAAAAAAATATAAATTAGACAACTTTTGTTTTTTTGATTTTGAAATTTTGACCATATTCTGAACGAAATTTTGAAGTTCAAATGGCACCCTCTCAAATCCAAGAAATTGGCAAAGCCTTTTTTGTTTAAGCTTTCGAGCATTGCGACCTGAATTTGGATGATTTGGATCCAGATATTATTTTTTAGAGCTTCGAAAGTTCTGGGATAACTATTAAAAATAATGCATTAAGCCCTAAAGTAAAACATTACTTGTTGCCAAAAGAATGCATCAAGTGCAGTCATATTAGCCGAAAAATCCGCCAAATTACGGAAAAAATGGCAGAAAGCCGGATTTTGGTACAAAGGGTCCCTATGGCATTATAAGGAAACTTTAAAAAGTTTCCATCGATATGAGTGCCACCAAAAATTTTACGAGGCTGAAAGGCCCCTCCAAACGGATTTTAAGAAATATCTCCCGAACGGTAACTCTTACAGAAAAAATGTCAAGTACTAGGTTGTAGGTAGTTTAGAAAATTTCCTACCAAAAATGTTAAGAAAATTTTGTCTTAAGATTAACAGTTTACAAGATAATTCAATCGGTAGAGTTACGGAGGGATAATTTTCGTAAAAAATTGACTTAAAACAGAAAAAAAAGTAACACTAAAAATGCCATTTCGCAATGCAAAAAATCTCTTATTTTATTTAAGTTTTAAATAAAGTTATTTGATCGAACAGTTTCCGAAAAACTAATTTTCAAACTCAAAATGGTGAAGAAAATTTTCAACATGCTTCGTCAAAACTTGCTACCATACCATGAGAAAATTATTTCTAGAACAAAATAGTCCGATGAAGCCACATTGGCAAAGCTGAACATTTTAAATCTACAAAAAAAAATAAAAACTTTTCTGATTCAAACGAGAGTACCTGTTGGGACTCGACATAGATGCTTAAAGAATTAGAATTTAATAAAATTTATAAACAAATTTCTTATAAATACTAATTTAATTTTTTGTTTCAATGTTTTATTTTGACTGACGCGCCTTCCTTATCTCTTTCAAATAATACAAAAAAATCCTGTCTATTTTCAGCTCCTTATATGTTAAAACGTTAACCTGGCCCCTAAGACGAATGAAGTTTTTCTTACGGGATGGTACCCAAAAGGGCAAGTTTTTCTGTTTACGGTTAATTCTGAGTTAAATCAGAGTTAGCTAATACTGAAAACAAACTAACCCCGAGTTAACTCATGAACAGTTTTCCAGTTGAGGATTAACTTCATCTTTGAGTTGTCGAAAATCAATTGAATTAGAGGTACGGCACTATGGATATCACCCTTCTAGTCCTTTTACGCATCGAAATCGAGATGACAGCACAACTGAATATTGCACTATCAATAACTTTGGCGTCACACCGGAAAAGACCATCAATTATTTGGTACCTGATTTAACTCACCCAATTTGAAAAAAATGGACCTAAAATATATTAAAAAATCAGCTTTGAGAAAAAAACGTAATGGAGTAATAATTGTATACACATTTAACACATCATATAAAGCTCTCAAAGGCTCCCTGAAACAAGGTACGTTATACGACCACCATAGTATTAATTTACCGAACAATTCTTGGCTTTATTTGATAAAATGACATTGTGTTTTGCTGCCTTGTAATCTGGCTTAGTTAGGTTTGCCTTTGTTGGGAAAATTCATAACAAAAGGAATCTATTTTAAGGGCGTACTCAATCTTTTGTGGGGCTTAATAAACCTACCTATTCACTTGATTACCTACAACAACATAAAATATCTTTCAATGGAGCAATGTCGTGTTAAGCTTTCCCACTTATTATTTAAGAACTGCTCGTTCTTTGAAGCTCTATTTCTATTTAAAGACGTTATAAGTAAGATCATATTTTCTCAACATTCACGGTCATCTAAAAAGTGTTGTGTGGAAATCAATTGAAAATGTACTGTTAATTTCATTTCCTTGAAAATATTCTCTCAATTAGGCAAACAAAATAATAAATTACCATTAATAAGTAAAAGCGCTACATACACACACTATACACAAAACCTTTTGTAAACCAAATGTGTGTGCCGTGCCAAGAGAAAATGTAAACAATTTCAACATAGAAATTGTTTAAATAAATAAACTTATTCCTACAATGATGAATTTTAACCTTTTCTTAAAAAGATAGATAGGTAAATATGTAGATAGCTAGATGATAGATATATTTTTTACAATTGAGATAAGTTTAGTGTTCGTGATTGTGATCACTGCTATACAAACTAACTATGACAATCTACTGGGGAACTTTTTGAAAGAAGACGCACATTAGGTTGGGAGATATGAAAAGCTATGTTTATTAAGAGAAGCTCAACCAAAATTTTTAGTATGAGTTTGAGTTTTAAAAGTAGTCTTATAAAGAGATTTCAGATTTAAGAGTAAAAATGAATTCTCACCACAGTAAAACAGTTCTAAATAATAATTTGAGGTGACAGTAAGAGCGTGATAGGGTAAGTGTACCAGTACCCGGCCAGTCACTAGTGTCCGGCCACTTTCTATTAAATAGTTAATAATAAGAAAAGATAACATTGTTTACATGGGCAAATATATTGTGACGAAAATTCCAGGTACATTTAACGTTTCGGTAAAGTTTGACAGATCTGTAAATGACAGATCCATGTCAAAAAAAATGTTTAAGCTACGAAGTTCACGGAAAGTGCAAAAATTGCGTTTTACAGTTCGCGAGAGTTAGGAAACCCAATAAGAAAAAGAAGCAAGTTTCAGGGTTCTCCGTGAGTATACTTACTTGCTTTTTGTTTTTTTGTATCAATAATTATAGTTAGTCATCATAAAATGTAAAAAAATATGAATTTCATGTTTTCAATAAGTAAAAATACGGTGGCCGGTTACTGGAACACTATTTTTATAAGATGTTCTAGCAACCGGCCAGGGTGGCCGGATACTAGATTTTTGCTTGAAATCAACTTTTGTATCTCTTTTACGCCTAAGTGAAGCAAAATACTTCTGACATCCTCTACTATCAATTAAAATGTATTTTACATGTAAAGTTTCAGTATCCGGCCACTGTTTTTGTTCAAAAGATTACTATGGCCGGTTTCTAGAACAAACGGCACCAGTATACGGCTATATAACTTATTGTATGTAAATACATACTTTGTGTAATAAAATGAGTCAAAAAACTGCTCCACAAGAACCAAAAGATCTTTCAGATTTCAGATTTCCTAAAGGATGAAAGGCATGATGGGTCGCACGAACTTGCTATTATAATCAAGAGGCTGAGCGTTTAAAAAATTGTATATAAACACTAGAGTTGGGAAAGAATGGTTGATTTGATAGTAGTTACTTTTTGTAATTTATTTCTACCTTCTTTTCAATTACAATTACACATAATTGAAATAGAAAAAAAAAAATGATACATTTCCATTACTTGTAAATGTAACTGAATAAATTCACTAACAAATTAATATTTGAAAAAAATTAGTTTCCAAATTAGTAATTGAAAAAAGTAATGGGTTTTTGCAAGTAATTGAAAGATTATCACTGTTCTATGTAATTGCAATCAAGGTGATTGATTTCTTGGATTGTGATTCATTACGTACATGTTCTTGTAAATTAAAAATCTCATAAAATGTAATTGATTTTTTGGATTGTGATTCATTACGTACGTTTTTATAAATTAAAAATCTCGTAAAATGTAATTGACAAACGAATAACATTTTTGTGTAATGATTACTGCAAAAATTAATCATTCCGCTTTTTGATGATTACTTTGGTTTTCAATTACATGTAATTAGTAATTGAATTTCTGCAATTACATTTTAAACTAATTGAAAAGTGTTTTAGATTTCAATTACCTACAAGTAATTCTAATTGAACTTTTTTATCATTATTTCCCAACTCTGATAATGACATGAGAATTATAAAAGAAAAAAAATTAAAAACATGAATACGACGTTGAAATTAGCTAAAACAACTCCTTTAATAGTTTGAGGTAGAAAAAGAGAATTCCATCTGAGTTCTTGATCAAAAATTATTGAATTAAAAGAAATATTTAAATCTTTGAAGAGGTTTAAACAAAAATATTTTTTTATATATCAAATTCTTAAAATCTTTTTTAGGAAAAATATTTGAATGCAAATCATAAGTATTAATTTATGTGTATATAAAAATTAAATTTCACTTAAGATTATCAACCTATTTTTCAGATATTGAATTTTCAAACAAAAAAGGATTTTAAGTTTTATTATAACTTCAAAAACTTCTTTTTGAAAATGTAGATATGCAATATTATTAGATCTTATTTGAAATTTGTATATAAAAAAAATAGCCTGAATCCATTAATTTCAGGATAGAAAGAAAAATCTAAATAAGAAAAAAGCGAAAAGTTTTATAAAAATCGTAGGAACCCTTTTTGAGAAAAAAATATTTTCTTAAACGGTTTTTTTGACAATTTTGTCGAAGTTACCGTTATTTTTCTAAAAAGTAAAATTCCTTCCTTAAATATTCTTTAAAGTGTTAAAAAAAACCCTTAAATACTTAGTTTAAAAAAAATCAAACATGTCGTTTTCGAAATATGTAATTGATTTTCAAAAAATCTTGTGTAGTTTTTTGTGAACCCAAAGAACATTTTTTATGAAAATTTTGATATATTTATTATTGTATAAAGAAATTATTGAAATCAGTTATACCCTTTTGGAGAAAATCAATGATAAAGAAAATGGTTCTTAATAACCATTTTTAAAAAGAATGGTTTCCCAGTCCAATGTAGCCTTTACTAAGATTAATTTATTGATATTTTCAAAATAAGTTGTGGTGACGTTTTTGAGAAAAAATACATGTCAAACTGCTGGCAGATACTGTTATTTTTGGTTCTAAGAAAAAAAAGTGGGTGGTTTGATCGAAAAACGTGAAAAATAGAATTATTAGACCATCTTTTCTCTTTTTCCCTACCATCGTAATAACAAAATTTGATCAAAATCTCGAGTTCGATTTTTTTACGAATGCAAAACTTGCCATATTAAGTACCTAATTGCAGGGTAAAAAGGACATGGCCGGGTATTAGATCAAAGTGGCCGGGTACTGAAATTTGGTGGCCGGGTACTGGTGAAAATTCACTTTTTCGAAGAATAATTCGCTATTAAAAAATATATTGTAGGAACTGTAAGTTAAAATTTATTATTCAATACTAAACATGATCCATAACTGCTCAGAACAAATTACATTAGCGTATGTAATCAGCTGAATTAGTTATGAAGCTTCAAAGTAGAAAAATGTGTTAGGTGGCCGGTTACTGGTACACTTACCCTATAAAGAACAGAAAATAAAAATCAGCAACTTTCTGATTTTATTAAAATTAAAACCAAGCCAATAAAGCTGAACTGCAAATAATAATAGGTATGTACTTATCTAAGCCTAAGTTCTTTATGCTAACTCCAAAACGTAGGTTTAAAATCTCCCAACTCAATTGTTTACAATTATTGTGTTATAACAAAAGATCTATTTTCAAATTTTCAAATGTTCCTTAATGAAGTTATATGTGACATTATCCACTTGATTGGTTTTCATCTGAAAGTTTATTTTATGACATTCATTAAGAGAATATATAAAGTCGTGTTTGCGTTAACAAAATCGATGGCACGTAGCGCCTGGTTCACACAGCAACGCACCGCACGTTTTTTTATCGCATTTGATTTTTACCGAACAAATTTAGGGTGTTCACACGATATTCATATTTTTTCGTTTAAAAACCGAATAGCTGCAGTATATTACCTTATTTTTTGAATGGACAAATTTTAATTTGTGAAGTATTTTATTTCTATCTTTTTAAGGGTTAGGGCTAGAATGCTGACATTTCAGAACTTATCCGTTTGATAACTTTTCTTATTAAAAAAGATATCATATCTTTCCAGTATTTATCACTTCACTAAATTCACTACTTCATCAAATTATGGTGATTTTCTAATACACGTGTCACATACATTCACTGCCTTAGGCTTGTTTCACACATATACAGTTTCATTCGGTTCGGTCTATATTCGGTTCGTTTTCGGTTTCAGTTTTTATTTTCACACATATACGGTTCCTATAAGGTTTGTATTCAAATATCAATTTTTAATTCCAAAAATATCCACATACTTCAGCACTAGTTGTCAATTCCAAATAAAAACGAACAAAAAAAACCGTATAGAACCGAATATGTGTGAACGCTATGATAAGTTTGTGTGCCCTTGAAACCGAATGAAACCGATTCGTGTCGAGGGGACGTTCGGTGCTATTCGGTTTCTATTAGGTTTTTATTCCTGCCGTTTTCATCGGTTCACACTTATCAGGTCCGACCGAAAACGAACCGAATACAGACCGAACCGAATGAAACCGTATATGTGTGAAACAAGCCTTACGAAGTATACATTTGTAGTAGTAAACGGTCTTATCACACGTATGCGTGTATGTGTAAAGAAATTATCCGTTCATTATTCGCGGAATTTGGCGAGTTAAAATTTGTTGAGATCTTTTTCATTTCACAATGTAAATTTGTATGCCGAATGACATAATATCGAATTCTATTTGAAAATTTTCAACGAAATTAAATCTCTTGGCTAACTTGATATGACGCTTACGAAGAGTAAAACAAAACGTTTCACGATTGAACTCAATTTTTTACAACTAATTAATGACTAATTAACGGCAAATTATTAAGCCGTAAAGCATTAAGTATTAGAAGTTTTTCACGCTTTTCGAGTTGTATCAAGTAAGTAAACACCCAAAAAAACATAGAAAACATTGAACGATAAATTTGAAACTGTCACAACTTATTAACGGCAGATTATGTACCTACCCATTCTTCGATTAGTGAAATTTGATTTGGTAAACTGACGCACATAGAAAACAAATCACCCAAAATTACATAGAAAACATCGCATGACAAAATTGAATTTTTCACAACTAATAAACTATTATATAATGGCAAATTATCATGGAATATAATATTAAGTTTTGGAAGTTTGTACCTACCACTTTTCGAAAAATAACATAGAAAATATGAAACGAAAAATTCAAAATTTTACAAATATTTAATGGCTAGTTAATGGTGAATTATTAAGCCATAAACCATCCGGTATAAACAGTTTTTACCCCATTTTCAGGTAGAACTTTGCCAATTTGATGTCAAGCTACCAAAGAATCCAAAAAACATAGAAAACATTGCACGATAAATTCAAAATTGTCACAACTAATTGAAGACTGGTTAGGGGCAAAGTATAAAGCCATCAACAGTTTGGTATTAGAAGTTTTAATATTTTTTTAAGGTGGTACTTTGCTTACTTGATATGAAGCTAACGAAGAATAAAAAAAAACGTAGAAAACATTGCATGATTGAGTTAGTTTTTTCACAACTAACTAATAACTAATTAACGGCAAACTATTAAGCCGTAAAACATTAAGTATAAGAAGTTTTTCACGCTTTTCGAGTTGTGTCAAGTTAGCAAAGCACCCAAAAAAACATAGAAAATATTGACCGACGAATTCGAGATTATCAGAACTAATTAATTATTAATTAACGGCAAATTATCCACCAGCTCAATTTTCGATTCGTAAAAGTTGCTTTGCTAACTTGGCTTTTATCCTTTACCCTACATACGTCTTAAAAACGAAAATATTGTTTTTCGAAGAATGGAAAAAACTTTCTGATTTATGTAGATACAATCTTTAGCTTATGTCGTTTTCGATTGGATTTTGGAATCGTTCCATTCCTACTGAATATGGATAATTTGGAGTAAAAGGAGTGAAAATAAAGGAACTCCGAACATCCAAAGGAAAAAAATTACATTAAGTACAAAAAATATTACTCACTGGAAAAAGGAGTACTACAACTAGGCCCTAATTGTATCAGTAGCGAATCGAACGTTCGCTTAAAAGCGAATAATCTAGCGAATTCCTCTTATCACGGTATTATCGATAGCGAACTTCCACATTCATGTTAAACGTCAAACAATGGCAAATTGTACTGCACTGTAAAATTTTATTCTTTTAGATTGTGTTTTTTATATTTAATAACAATAGCAATTAAAATGTTTAACAAAGTTGTTTATTTTCTTAAAAAACTTTTTATGAAAGGAATAAACAGGAAAAAAAATAAAATGGCCGCGTTTAGAAAGAAATATTCGAGATAGTTCTGATTCCAAAGAACTACCAAAACATTTTAATTAATATTTTATTTATTTTCACGGAAGATTGATGTTCCTTATTTTCATTTTTAATGAAATAAGTTATATTCAAATCAACCATTATTATTCCAACTTTTATAAAATTTAAAATTAGCTTGAACATTGCGATTATTTAAAAGTGCTGTGATATTTTGTACCTTGTTCCAATTTTCGTCCCCATATGACGGAGAACCAACAGAGTTCAGTTCTTCTGCAAACTGTTCCCAAATTTTTTTTTATTATAAAAACTGTTACGTCTAGAGATGTATCCGGATTCCACTAACTTCGGAAACTGATTTCCTCATCATTGAAATATTATATGTATATGTTTTCGATAAATCAATCTTTATTTGCAAAAACCTTTTTAGTTCATTATAAGGTCCAAATACCAAAATATATACAATAAAATTGATAGAAAATGTTGAAAAAGCCCCTTCAATTTTCACTTCACTAGCGTCATCACTTATTATAGGTCTGTTCGCGTACTCACACAAAACAGCCAAATTCTACCCAAATCTACCAAATTTAGCCCAAAGCTCGCAAAAAATGTGTAGTTATTGGCAGAAGAGAACGCTCACGAGAGAGTAAAATATTTCCCCTTCCTGACAATTTTTGCCAAATTCTGCCCAAGGAATTTGTTTGGGCAGAAATGGTAAGTGCTGTGTTTATAATCAAAATGGCTGTTGTTTACTTTTGGTTTTGTTTTTTTCTTGTGAAGTGATTTTTTCTTGTCTGTTCGTCCTTTTTTTAATTGAATACATTTTTTAACTATTTTAAAAGAAGAAAATGTCACTTAATTGTGAATTTCTTATATTTGGTTAGTTGTGTATTGCTTTTTTAAAAATAAAAACTGATATTTCATAGTAAAATATTTTTTAATTTCAAAGAAATTTTGTGTTCAATTGTATTTCTATTTTTTAAATGCTGAGTTTGGGATTAATTAATAAATACTACGTAGCAATTAATTAATAAAAATATCAAATTGAATGATGAATTTAAGGATCAAATAGAAATTCTAATGCTGTGGTTTTGTTTCCTTTTTTTTCTTAGTAGGTTTTTTGTTTACTTTTTTTGACGTTTAAAAAGTGGCATAAATTATTGGTTCTATGCGTTCGTTTACTTTTGCACAGTTATACTATACTCTGAGAAAATTGCATCTCCATTCTTCAAAATTTGACAGACTGCCAATTTTAGCCCAGAAAGAACCTGAGCAAACCTCATTTTAATTCGATTGGAGTTGAACGCTTGAGTGGTTATTTTAGCGAACTTTTGCTATTTGTAATCCGGTGATAACCGAATGCGCTATAGTTTTGATATTTAAAGCGATCTAAATTTGCGCGGGTCGCTATATTCATAATACGAAATTTTCGAATTCGCAAGGTTTAAAGTTCGATTCGCTATTTAAAATGAGGCAACTTTCGACTATCGATGAAAAAATGCACACAGATAATATTGAAATTGTTATAAGTCATGTCCACCGAGGAATATGCGAATTCACACCATAACCTTTGCGAATAATTTTTTTTTCTTCAAATTGCACTCAATGGATTGGATACAATAACAACGTTTTTCAAAGTCAAAAGAAAATTATTGAACTTAGGACGCTTCCAGACTTCAGGAGGGATAAATTGATAAACATGGTTTCGGTATACATTCGGTACCACATATATACCGAGCATATCGAGCGAAGCGATACAAGTCAGGGAGCATCCTTTAATTAAATTCCACATGGCGAAGATTTGCCAATATTTTGCTCCTTGTGAAATCTTTGAGGCATGGGGAATATAATATACATAATTTTCTGACTTCGATTGAGGTCAGAATTCAGGTTTATGGAAACCGAATCTTAGAGGAAGTTGAAATTAGAACTACGTATAAAAGGGGTCAATTAGATCATATTGCACTGTTTCTATCAAAAAGCATTGAAGTGCAGAAGATCAATAAAATCGAAGAAATCTTCTGGGCCAGTTTTAGTGCGGGAACATCCCAGTCTCGGGGTTAAACGTGAGTTAAGTCCATAAGCATGTTTTTCAGTCAATTGGAATCCTAAGTTAACTCCGAGTTAACTCGTCTAATGTGGTGAGTTAACTCAGGACCAAATTGAAGGCCTTTTCAGTTGTGTCACCATCTTGATTTCGATAAGGAAAGTTATTGTCAGTGCAATGTCGTTGTGGCGCCATCCCTATTCCAAGTCGTGAAAGGCGTAGAAGGGTGATATCCATTGTGTCGCACATCGTTGGCCCTAGATTTTTGACAACTGAAAATAAAGTTAATCCTCTACTGAAAAATTGTTCCTGAGTTAACTCGGGGTTAATTTATTTTCAGGATTAGCTAACTCTGGTTTAACTCACAGCTAATCCTGAACTGAAAAACTGGCCCTCAATCTCACATTTGGTAAAATTTTCAATGTTTGTACATATTTCATTACAATCTGATTTGCATCTACAATAGTTTTGGTTTATAAAGCATATTTGTTAGTTGAAAATATTTTTTGTTTGTGCAAAACAAAATTTTCAAAAAAAATAAGAAATTAAAATTTTTATTTTCAATTCAAGATTTTTTTTTGAAAATTTTGTATACAATATTGTTTCAACTTATTTGGAGTTTGTACATAATATAAAAGTCCGTACTGTTGATGATGAAATCGTTTTCAATATTTGGTTGTAAATAGTAGTTATTTAAGCATATACCGAAAATCGTGGTAGCCGTTTTTGAAAAGAAAAACATTAGATTTTCCTAAGCAGTTTTTTAATATTTTTTGGAAAGGTACTGTCATTTTTGAATTAAAGTAAAATATTTTCTTAAAATACACTTAAGCCCGTTGAAAAACGCTAAAATACTGAGGTTAAAAAAAATTAACCAATCTTTTTTCGATGAGAATCAAAACTCGCCAATTTTTAAAAAACTTTTTGACGAAATTTCCTTTAAACCATAACAAACAGATTTAAGAATCTATGGTTAGATATAAAAAAATGTTTTCTAGATACTCTCACTTATTAAGGAATTAAATTTGGCTATGGAGAGTTTTTCTGAAATGGATACAACGAGTTTTGGTTCTCATCGCCTCAAATTTTCAAAAAAAAAATTAGTATAATTTTTAACATTTTGTTGAAAAACTTTGATGAACAATACTAGTACTAGTTATAATTTTTAGCTTCTGCATACAAAATTTATTAAAATTAGTCATACAATTTTCATTAAAACCGAGAACAAAAAATGGTTCCTTGGGAGGTACGTATCAATTTTTGTATAAATGGGTTTTCTCCAAAATCTTGACTTTACTTAAAGAAATTTGTTGAATTAAAATAAAGAAGAGAGGCAGACTGACAGAATGGTATGACAGACTTTTTTCTAATTTGCCATATAGTACCGCACATACGAGAACATATAGATATATATCGCAAGAAAAACTTATTAATGAAAATTCGTTGAAAGATAAAAATTTCATTTGGTTGTTAAAAATCAGCAAACAAATTCATTTTGCAGTTTCCACCAAATCAGTTTTCTAAAATGTTCTATTTCAAAAACTTTTAGCACTGAAATTAGCTTTCTTCAAATTAATTTCCCTTTCAACAATCCAACATTTAAATTTCTAGAAATATTTATTGATTTTTAACATTTTTTGTCAAACATCTTTTTTTAAATATTCAATTTCGAATAATTCAGATTTCAAATTCAAGACGAACTAAGTAGTAAAAAGGTGCTACTAATAGGAATCTTAAATCTTCAATATTTATTAACATTAGGGTGGTCGTTAAAATAAAGGTCATCGTGGATGGGCCTAAATCAGCTCTTAATGAAAAAAAAATCACTATTTTTTTGTAGGGGTAAATTAAATTTCCCTTTTTTTTTGCATACTAGAAAATTCACGTTTAATCTACAATCAGAGCATATAAGTGGGAAATAGACAAAAAAAAAATTTTGCGGGAGAGGGGTGATACCTCCCGCCGCTTGGACAGAAGGGGCTATTTAATCAAATAATTACATAAAATAGAAACAAATTTATTAAAAAACAACGGCAAAACTTGCAGCTATGTTTTGTAGCTTTTTGGAAAGCCAGAAGTCCATTATTATGGTTTTTTTTTCATAAACATTTTTGGCAAAAAATGGTTTCAAACTCAATATTTTGAAGAAAAAATTATTTTTTTTTCAAAATTTTAGGTTTGAAAAAAGTTTTTGCTGAAGTTGTTTATTCAAATAACTTTATTTGAAAATTAACTATTAAATTGGAGTTCTGGCTTTCCACAAAGCTAAAAATCATTACTGAAAGTGTTGCCGTTCTTTTGTAATTAATTTTTGTTTTCTATTTTATGCAATTATTTAATTAAATTGCCCCTCCTATCGAAGCGGGGAGAGATAATAACCCTTCCCGCAGTATTCTTTTTTCTTGTCTTCTTCCCACTTACATGCTCTGAATATTTTTGACAGATTTTACGTGAATTTCTAAAAAAAGGGGACATTTAACTTACCCCTACAGCGACTATAGGGGATGAAAATACAAATCTGAAAAAATTAGGGAATTTGTTTTTCTTCATTTAGAGCTGATTGAGCCCCATTCAAATATAAAAAAATCAAAAAACACATTATAACGACCACCTAACTTTTTATCTTTTTACTCTTTTAAAGTTAAAATTTGAATACTAAATTAAATAGTTCTTAAAATAAATATTAAAAATATGTTTAATGATATTAATCTTTATTAATCAAAATTACTTGCTTCTTTATTTATAATAAATAAAATTGTAAAATAAGCAATTATTATTACTATTATTATTTAAAATATTGACACACATTTTTAAAATATAAATAAATATAAATAACATGAAATAATATACATTAATTTAGCTAAGCATTATTTGGAGTGTTTTTTTTTTTTTTTTAGAATGTTGATTAGATATACATTAGTAAGAATAAGTTATTATATATTTTTTTAAATTCAGTTTTGGCATAAACTATATTCATCTAAACGACTATATCAAATTTATGTTGTTTAATTAATACATTAAAATTTGTTAGCTACAAATTTTTTCTTCTTCCTTATGTTTTCTTAATTTATATAATTGATATTTTATTTATTTATTTTTTTTATTTATCTACTATTAGTGGATACGTTTTCTTGGCGTTGTCTCTCAACAAATCTCGCCACAAGCTATACCTAATTCATCATTCCAAAAATAGTTTCAGTCACATCGTATTGTATTTTACATTTGTGAAAAAGGCACTTAAAATTATTTATTTCTGATTTTCTGTCTCTTGGCTTAAATCAAAATAAAAGTAGAAATATAAATAAAAATAAAAAAAAAATTAAAATTAAAATGCAACATTGGGCAGTGATCTTCAATGCGTGGGTGAGCAATAGAATTGTCATCACATTATCTAACACAGACCATCGTGTTTCTCTGTTTTTGTTTTTGTTTTGTTAGGTTAGTGTCAGGGGTGAAATAAAAGTCGTCTTGCGCGGCCAGCATTTCGCAAATGAATTAATAATTAATTTTCATTCTCAAAAATTTAAGGTTAATAAATTTAAATAGAGATAAAAAGAAAACAAGCTGAAGAAATTAGCAAGCAATAAAAAAAAAACAAATTAGCAAATAAACTTTAAATTCTACAAGCAGCCTTTAATTGTTTGCTTTGTCACGTGGCCGTAGTATTTGCTCCGCCAGGAGTCTGTGGGTTTAGTTGAACACACACTTCTTGAGCTCACCTCGTCATCGTCATTTGAGGCCGAATCCATTGCACGGCCATTACTCATGGATGATGTTGACTCTCGCAGAACAACATCTTGGTCGATTACTGTTTGGGACTCGTTGGCATTTCTTGCCAGCAATTTATATGTTGAAGCATTTCCTGGAGTTGGTGTGGTACTCCGGCTTCGGTTGTCCTCACCTTCGTCATCCTTTTGCTCAACAATGGATTTGAACTCAGGCGTACTGTCTATTCCCGAGTCAGCTGGAACTGATTGTGGAGAAGTAGTGAGTGACTGTTGAGCTGATACAAAGCTCGGTTCCGATGATCCATCATAGGAAATGTTACCCGGCGATAACATATCGAGGGGGAATATTTGCGAGTTACTGTCTTCGAGATCGCTTAGGTCGAAAGAAGTCTTTCCAGAACTAAGGAAAGATGGTGTTCGCCCTTCCGATGCTGTCTGGTAGGATGAAGAATGCGAGTGGGGTGTGAAGTTGCCCTCGGACGCTGTTGCAAAAGATTCATCTTCAGTCGAACGAGAATGCCAATCCTGAAAGGATACACAAATTAATTAGTTCGAAAATCAAATGTTTTTGTAAGGATTTAAATGAAATGCAAAAAATCAGTACCTTCATAAAGCAAATTCTACAAATTTAGGATCTGGGATTTGGGACAAGGTTTTTGAGGAAATTTCAGGTAAGATGTTGAAAGTTTTATACTGTTGTTGCGAGGATTTGTTTCGAATTACGATTTCTAATAATTCCTGTTGGTTTTGATTTTGAAATTTCGTCGAGCTATCAATAAAAATTATATATTTTTTTTAAATAATTGATTTCATATCATATTAAATAATTTTTATATTTCTTAACCATGATGCTTTACGGTGATGTTAAATCTGTGTCAAAGAAAAACATTTATTGTGTGCAGAGTGAAAATGGAACAAATATTGTGTAAATTATGAAGGTATATGTAAGTAGAATTCAAATATAGTGTTATGTTCTGTTTCTGTTATTTTAATATGTGTTTAATCTTTGTTTTTTATTTTCGAAGCCAAAATTACTTTAGTTAGTTAATAATCGTATTAGTGAAAATGTTTTCTCCTTTCTTATGAAATTTCATTGTTTTTTAAGATCAAGAAAATCTTAAAATATAGTAGCACGTACATATGTATGTTCTTTTTGTTTTGACTAACATTGACAATGTTACTATTTTTCACCAATTTTTGTTCCAAAAATTGTGTTGTTTTGAGCATAGCAGTTCCGTTCGTTGACAGTAACAATCTCGTGCACACAGAGGAGAATTATCTCGCTTTTATTAGTAAACACTAATAAAGAAGTACGCTGCTGGCTACTCATATGTACCAGTTAGAAGCTTCTTCACTTCAGTTTTTGGCCTACGCTGTAAAATCCCCCCCCCCCCCCGTCCAGCATCCGCTTGAAAAAAAGTTTTTCGTTTTCGAGTTATTTTTCAGGGAAACCCAGAGATTTTGATTTGCAATATTTTAAATTGCGAGATTTTGGTTGAAATTTGTGAGACCTTTCGATGCGAGATGTGAATACGAGATTGTTAAAAGCGAGATTTTGTAATTGCGAGATTATGAAAAATAAGATTTTCAATTTGCGAGATTTAGTTATTCGAGATTTAAAAAAAAGCGAGATTTCGTTATTTGTGTTGTTGGTTTGCGGCATATAGTACCGGTACCAAAATTAACACCTCAAAGAAGTCATCAGCACAAACTTGCATTGAGCTGTGCTAAAGAGATTTTATTTCATTAAGAAAGTCAATTATTTTTTAAACTTAAATAAAGAAATATCCGTTTTTCTTGTAATTCAGCACTGTTTTGACCGAATTAACTTTAAACACAATTTAAATACTTCCATCAATTGATAATTTGTATTATTAGAATATAAATCTGTGGTGTTTGGTAGAAACATGATAACTACATTTTAAAATTTGCGTCCTTACGGCCACTTTACATTGAGCTACAACCTAAACGGGTAAACCGATTTTCTTCAAATTTGAAACATAACTTTTCAAAGGTTATTTCCATAAGAATTCCAAATTTGAAGAAAATCGGTAAACTGGTTTAGGCTCTAGCTCAATGTAAAATGGGCATAAAGACGCGCATTTTAAAATGGAGTTATCATGTTTCTACCAAACACCACAGAAATAATGTATTACGATCTTTTCCCTATATGGAAAGAAAGTCTTATTTCAGGCACCTTGTGGTAACAAAAGCCATTAACTTGTGAGATTTTGTAAAAAGATTTTGAAATACTATTGAAGAAATTCATTGGCAAATACATAAATGTATGACTAGTTCATTATTATAATCAGTCATATCCACCAATTTTTTTTTTAAATAAAAACATTTACAAAAATGAATTGAAAATGAGGGAAATTCAGGAAAACATTTGTATTGAAAAACAAAGTTTTGATTTTCCTGAATTTTCATTAAAAAAGAATTAAGTTCTAGGAACGGCTTGATATTCTTTATTCCGGAATTCTGTATGACCAAAATTCTGTATATAGATCAAAAATTCTGTAGACATAACTCTCTATTCCATTAGTCTGTATTCCTAAATTCATCAAATCCATTATTCATCAAACATATCAAACTCTTAATTTGTTTATTTTGAGTATGGTTTTTTTACTTTTCGGAATATATTCCCAGTTCTGAACTCTATAGCTAATTGTGCTTTTGACCAAATAAGTTCCTTTCTTAGGCCATCAATAAACTTATAAATTCCGGCTTAACTTCTTCCTACTTTTTTAGGTGCCTGTGCCAAATCTAAACACTTATTTTGAGTTCTTGGAAAGGTCGTCGTTCTACTCGATGCCATGGGTTGTCATAAATTCGGGTGAATATGTTGGATTAGATGTTTTATTTGCATAAATATAATAATGATACAAAGTGTGCACATTTTTTCACTATAAAAAGAATTTTTGTAAACAAAGTACGTACTTTTTTCACTATAAAAACAATTTTTTCTTTTATCATTTACAGTATTTTGGAATACAGAATTTTGAAATACAGAATTTTGTAATACAGAATTAAGTTTTTTTTAGAATTTTGGATAACAGAATTTTAAATTAACAGAATTTTGAAATACAGAATTTCGGAAACTGAATTTTGCCACTAACAGAATTTTGGATTTATAGAAATTTGGAATACAGAAATTTTCAATCGGAATTTTGACACATACAGAATTATGAACCTGACCTTTAAGTTTAACAGCAGTTAAACCCTGAAGACCATATTTCAAACAAAAATCTATTTGATTCACTTTATCATTTTAAGCAAACAGACATATTTGCAACTAAGTATAGATGTCGTTTTTATAATATCTAGCAAAATGTTGGGCTCTTGTCCTTTAGCACTTCAAAATATGAGTCATGCGGAAATTATTCATGGATCTGTAAAAAAAATCTAGTTCTTAAAACAAACCCTAGAAAGTATTACTTAATGCTAAGAAGAACCTAGCAAAAAAGTTGGTTTTTTGTTGCTTCTCAATGCAAAAACTTGCATGACTGGGACGACAATTTCGATTATCACCTTGTTAGCATTTACATATGGGTGTTTCCATCGTTACGGGTGTGACAGTGAGACTCCATATTTTATTAATTATTCACATACTATTCCCAATTTATAAATAATAACTTTACTATTCTATAGGACACCTGAAGCCCTTTTAAAAAATTAGTATATTAAAGTATGACAAATTAGTGGTTCAGTTATAGGATGCAATTTAGTTGCGTTACGGGTGTGACCTTAGAAAACTGGTGATTTCCATTTTCTGTTGAAATAGGGAAAACTTTCACTTAAGGCCGATAAAATTTATATTTAAAGTAGATTCTCTTAGAATTATATCCCTACATCATGAGTTTCATATCTAAAAGCAACAAAACTAAAATTGAGTTGAAAAAAAGAAAGATTATGATTTGAAATGCCAACCTGTTACGGGTGTGACATAGACCTAAAATTTTAAATACGGGGTCAGTATAAATTTCAAAGTCTTGAAATTTTGTCTGACAGTAGATCATTGTATTCTCCTTTCTTCCCCAAATTATCACATTGATACAAATTTTTTTCTTCTAGTAATGAAACATAATGTTTTTTTGTTACGGGCGTGACACTTACCACTTTATGAATCAACTGCCTAAAAACAAAAATTGTATTTACTTTAGAATAATTAAATGACACGAAAACATGCTTAGAGTTCTGATAAGGGCAAATAACCACCGGTTCTCAAATTGTGAAACAATTAATTATTGAAAATAGGGTTTTGAGCTTCTGATAACCAAAAGTGACTTTTGGAGACCTATTCTGCAAAGTGGTTCAAGCTGCGAAATAAGCGGCGATAAAAAAAATTATTGATAATTTCACTTTAAAAATGAAACATGCAATCTTTTGAAACCGTCTAACGGTACATTTTTCAATTCTAAGTCATATTTTGTGATTTTTCGAAAAGGGTCGTTTTCTATGGAATCACCCATATGTAAAACTTTCTAGGGCTTTTTTTAACAACTAGATTTTTTTTACAGATGCATAGATAATTTCCGCATGACTAGTAGCTAAAAGCTTTCATGTTCAAAATAAACTGCTTATATTCTCTTATACTACTGAAATATTTTTAAAAATTCGTAAAAACAGTTCATGGCCGACCAGTTACTGAAATAAGCTGAACTTTTATGACCGCTTAGTGGCCTTCCAAGTGCTAAGCTTTTTTTAAATGGCCCAAAAGAGTTACCAAACATTTTTTTTTGATCTTGAAATTTTTTTTCAAAAATTCATGAAAAAAAATTGTATGACTGACCAATTACTGAAACTAGTTGACCTTTCATAACGATCTACTGGCCTTTCAGAATATACAATTTTTGGAAATACCTCACAAATGAGGCGTTAACAATCTTTACTGTGGCCTATATAAAAAAACTTCAAAAATTCATTCAAAAATATCTATGGCTGTCCATTTGCTGAATCTAAATGAACTTTTATGATGACCTAGTAACTTATCAGATAGAATAATTTTAAAACTATAAACTATAAGGTAAGTTTTGGATTCGTGCAAAAAAAAAAAATTTGAGATAGCAATCAAACATGATATTACGATGATAGAGAACACCAAAAAAGTGGGTGGCAAAATTTCTTCAAACTTGCTACATAGAAGTTTTCAGTGATTGTGCCCACACGTTTTATTTTTCATTTTTTTCTTAGAACTTAAAATAACGGTACCTGCCATACAATTTTTTTAGCAATTTTACATAATCGTATTTTTCACAAAAACGCCCTGAAAACCTGTCTTAAAAATAATTCAATAAATTATTTTTAGTAAAGGCCTTCGGGGGGAAAACCCTTTTTCAAAAAATCATTATTAATGGTACCTCTCAAAGAACCATTTTTTAGTTCTTGATTTTCTTCAAAACGGTACGACTGATATAAATTATTTTTTATGCAGAAGCTTTCAAAAAATATAAATATTTTTGTGTACCAAAATTTTTGAAAAAATATCTTTTGGATCATTAAAAAATGTTTAAAATTTTTTTTGGAAAATCAAATATTTCAAAAACGACATGATCCATTCTTTTGAAACTCGATACCTAAGAGTTTTTTAGTACTCTCTTAATTAGTTTTAGAAAAAATTTTACATTTAGGAAAAAATAACGGTACCTTTCATACAAAAGTTAAAAAACCGTCAAGAAAAATATTTATTTGCTTAAAAACGACTCCTACGATTTTGATTAAACTTTATTTATATACTATATTTAGTACGATCTACTAACAAAAATTATAAAATTTTACATTTAGGAACTGCCATAGAACGTTTTTTTTTATTTTGAATTTTTTCGTTATCGGCTAAACGGATTTAGATACATTTTTTTGTTTACAAATTTCAGATAAGATTAAATAATATTGCATGTAAAAATTAAAAAATAAAAAGTTTTTGAATATTTAAATTTTTTTCTTTTTGAAAATTCGATATCTCAAAATCGGGTTGACAATTTTTTTCAAATTTTGTTTTTATAGACGGTGTTCATACGAGCTTCACGTGAGGTGACTCATTTTGACGTCTCTCTTTTTTGTCTCATTTCTATTTATTGGAAAGAAAGAGATGACGAGGTGAGGCAGAAATTTTCAAAAACATTAAAAACTTCATCCTCACTTGGCCATCTCTTTTTTTCTAAGCGATGAGAGTGAGAAACAAATAAAAAACGTCAAAATGAGTCGCCTCACGTGAAGCTCGTATGAACTCCGTCATATACATAAAAAAAAATGTTTAAAAATGTTTTAAGAATTTTATATATAAAAAATTATTTATTTTTAAAACCGCTCCAACGATTTTTAACTATTTTCCCCATACAATCATATTCAATCAGTTATTAAGATGGAATTCTTTTTTTCCACCTCAAACTGTCAAAAGAGTTGCCTTAGCTAATTTAAATATCGTATATTTCATGCTTCTCTACATTTTTCTCTGATAATTTCCATGTTTTTATATACAATTTTTTTTAAACCCGCAGTGTCTTGAACATAAAAGCAAGTACGTAAAAAATGAGCAATTTCTGAAAATAGCCTTTGAAACGGCATACTTTTTTTTTAAATGACTCATATGAGGTGCAAAAAGTTTTTTGGGTCTTGAAACGAACTTTAAAAATTCATAGAAAAAAACCTATGGCTGGCCAATTATAGAAAATAGTTGATTTTTTTTCACGATCTAAAGATTTTCCGGATGGTCAAATTTCCCATTAATGAGGTGCCAAAAATCGCGCGTGAGCTTGTATGACCTTGAGAAACTTTAAATCTTGATTACAAGTTATCTAGGGCTGACCAATTTCTGAAATTAGTTGACCATTTCTGACCAATAAGATGGCATTTTTTTATCAAATTTCCCCACATATGAAGTGCCAAAGGTCCTGAGCCAAAATTTTCCTCACCATTATTTTACACTTGATTTGTATGTTTGTTTCATAATTTTTGGTTCTAAACACAATAATTTTAAATCTTTTATATACGACGAATGAATTGCGGAGGGAATCAGACTAAATGTTGACCTTTTTACTTTGAACCAAAAGTCAAAATAGAGTCAGATTCTCTTCGCCGCTAATTCGTCTGATTCTGTTATAGGGGTGATAGTGTTAAGAAATCTCTAGATGTCGAGTCTAAAAAAAAAAACCCACTAAGTCCATTTCACAACACCTAGTCAGTAAAAAAAAAAGCTGTATTAATTCAAAACTTTTACTTTTTTTCTTATAAAAAAGTAGAATATCAAAAAGCGTTCCTACCTCTTACGGAATGTTTCGTTGATAACCATTTTGGTAGGTATTGTTACTATTATTTCCATTTTTGGCCACTTTATTGTTTTGAAAATAGTAATAGTAGTTTTTAAAATAAGAAATAGTAACAGCCCTATTATTGACACGATTCAAAACTAGTTTTAACATAAAACTAGTTTTATAGGAGTTTCGAGTGTCAAGTTTTGAACATATTGGTATTATTCAAACAAAAATTGACATCTAAAACTCTGATTTCGAGTCTTAGATGTCAAATTTTGTTTGAATAATACCAATATGTTCAAAACCTGAAACTCAAAACCCCCTTAGAACTAGTTTTATATTAAAACTAGTTTTGAATCGTGTCAATAATAGGGCTGTAAGTATTATTAGACCTCCTCACGTTTTGTTTTTTCTTCGCCCTCTAAAGTTTTTGATCTTCAATTATCCCCAACATAATATTTTCTCTACCAAAGTTGCTATATAGAAGACAGGATGAAGTTAATGGTGATGATAGAGGTTAGAATAGGATACAAAATCATGTTATTTATTAAAAAGGTACATATTTAATACACATTCAGAGCTTAGATGCACACGATATAATTTATTCAAACATGTACAATTTAATTACCTCAATATTACTCGCAGTATTATGATGCTGATGATGATGATGATGTTGGTGATTATTATCTAATTTTTTCTCTGCTGGTGGACTTGAATTCATCTCGACGAGATCTAAACCATTCTGGGTATCTCTCAATGCAGAATCCAATGCTTCGGCAACTTCAGCAATCTCAGTCAATTTATTTGTAATCGCACTCGATGCCATTTCATTCCTTCCAGTTGGATAGACCACTGATGCTGCAGCAGCAGATGCACTTTCTACTGCAGATGGTGCACTTTCGCTAGGAATAGAAATAAATCTAAGATTCACATCCTCAACTACTGGCTCTTGATTGTTTGCGCGATCATCACTCAAAGTATATTCGCTCTTCTCACTATCCCCCTCGTTAGAAGATCGAGGTTTGAAAAATTCTTTAAATCTGGAAAACATTTTCGTTGCCTTTTTGTGGCCTTTCAAAGTTTCGCCTCGATTTAGAATAGAACTATTAATTATCTTGCAATTACTATCCGACGGATTTATTTTTAATTAAACACTTCTGTCTCTTTTGTACAAAGGGTTGACAACGGGACACAGTCCGATGTGGCTATCTGTCAGACTATCTTTATATCTATGTTGGATGTTTCTTTGGGCGAAGTGCCAGATCTCGCGTATTTTTGAATCTAATAATGAATTCGCTAATCACACAGCGTACATGGAAAAATTGTCGCACGATTAAAATTAGCAGCAAGTGCAGCAGAAGATGCAGAAATACTTGTGTCACACAGTAGCAGTAGCACTTGAAAATAATGAAAACACTGGTGCCGAAGACGTCATTGCACTTTAGCTTCAGAATAACATGCCACACGCAATAGGGATGGCCGGGCAAAGCGGCGACGACGACGGCACGCGGCAGAGACGGATATAAGGAGACACGCAGCGACTTTTCTCCTTGACAATGCCTACGTTTGGCTTGGAGTCTCGAGGGTATTTATAGGGCGCTAGAAATGAACGTGCACTTCAGGGGAATGCTGAAACTGCTTCTACTATAAGCACTGCTCTGATGCGGTGAATTGAATGACGTGCGAGACTATTTGAAAATATTATTATTTTTTTTTTGTTCCTTGTTGTTGTTGTTGTAGGTATTGTATTTTATTCGAGGGACACTTTATAACCCGGGCTGCCTTTGGTTTGATATGAGACTCTGACGGTGCTGATCTACGCTGGACCGAACACGAAAATAGACTGAGGAATGGAGTAAAGATGGCTTTTTGAGAATTCTGTCAAGAGGTTTGTATTTTGCCCCAAAATATTTACGTTTGTCTGAAAAAGATTCTAAATGACAACAGAAAAGTTCGGTGTGCCGTGATCATCTTGAAACTACATTATATTCTTCAGAGGTATGGATGTTTTGTTGTTTTTTTTTTTTTTTTACTTAAGAATCAGAGATAATTTATATTTTTAGTTTTGTGGTTTTAAACAAAATAAATAACGAAACAGTAAAACTGTTAGTGAAAGATGTTTTGTTCCGGATATATTTTTTGTGAACGCTAATTTTCGTGAACTATATGGGAATTATGTAAAACGGAAGCTTTTTAAAATGTCCAAAATCCATTAGGTGTTATGGTTGTATTATACATTAGTTTTCGAAGAAAATTTAGGAGAAAATTTGTATTCTAATTTAACTTGACTTTATTCTGTATTTGAATTTTGATTGGAAAGTAGAGGCTTATCTTCAGACTTTGACTCGCTGTATGGCAAGAAGTATAGAGACAGGAAAGAGAAAAATAGGCAGAGAGTGATTTTGAAACTAAAAATATCAAAAATCTTTGAAAACCAGGCGTGGTGAAATCATTCAAAGTAATTTGTTCCAAGTTCAAGTCACATTATCTTAAAACCCATTTACGTAAGGTAATATCACATTATAGATTAATAGCTAAAAAGTGATCAATCAAAAAAAAACTTGACTATTACTTTTCATTACAAGTTGACGTTAGTTAACTTTAATTTTGGAAAGACACATAAATACGAAATGCAAGTTATGTCGATTTCGATCAAATTTTTTGACTGTTCCACTTTTTTTATTCCAATTGAATATAAAAACATCGTGTGGTGTCAAATCTAAACATACACTACTGAATGACGCCATTTAACAAAATGGCTTCCTCAAATATTTGTCACTTTTCACATGTACTAAGGTAATCCGCTGAAAAACTGTATGTGTGTTCCAAATCTACATTTTTTGAAAATCTGGAACAGAAAAGGACTCTGAAAAAAATATTCAGAACTCGGAACATCCAATCGAAGGCTTTTCAAAAAGTATGAGGGGAAATGGAGTGCAATAGGAGTATTCTGAACGTCCACTCGAAGACAACATTAGATAACACGAGCTTCCTCTTATAGCCCAGAGAACTAATGTTGTTCTCGATTGGATGTTCGGAATACTCCTTTTCCACTTCATTTTTGCTCCTACTTCTCCAAAAGGTTGTTCTGAGTAATGTCTTGAAGTCTTTTTCGGTTCCCGATATCAAGAAGGAGTCGATTTAAAATACATGTTCACAAGGCTTGCCAGATTGGGTTATTTATCGTAAATGGGGCTATATTTTTCCAAAATTGCAGACAACAATTATACAGCCAAAATCAAAAGGGAGTAAACTCAGGTTTTTTTCCTAACTTCTTAAAAGCTAGGTATTAGAGTTGTTTGTGAAAAAAAAAAATTTAAAGGTACAAATTGGAGTTTATGAAAATCAACACACAAAAGATTGGGAAAAGTATGGCCAAAGGGACAAGATGTGGAATATCATCAAATCTATACGATATAGAAAAATTTTACTTGGTACCTGCTTTCTTGTAGAGCGTAATATTTTCTATCGATCTAATAAAGTAGCTTTTCCATGGAGACATTTTTTGAAATATAATCATGAGAACGCAACACCATGCTTTGGCCCATACATTTTGTATGAAAAACTGAAAATTGTGATGTGCCTCCCCTAAATATCAATGAAAACAGCTCAAATCTTTAGAGTATTAGTATTTTCGGAGCCTCTTCGAAATTTTGAGACCAATTGTGAAAAATCAAAATAACGATTTTTTTGGCAGTCTTTTTTTATAGGATCACAAGATTTATAGAAGAACGTGCATAAAGTTAATTGTGTAGCAAATTTAATAAAATCTTTGATTAAATTATTTTTTGTAGGTTAGAAGAAGGTCACCATCTTGAAAATTGAAGTGCAGGCCAAATTTAGAGTACTTTTTTGGAAATGCTTAAGACATAAAATAAAAAGTTCTCAAGTAGTCCTGTCGAAATTTTGTTCGTAGTTTTTCCATTTTTTCTGTCTGATTTTCCTGGGCCGATAGTTCCTCGGCGAAAAATAACTACCTACATGTATTTCTTATGGGATCAACTTTAAGGTAAAAAAAATATTTGACGTTTGATTTTTTTTTTATCGAACTTCAAACTGCCCAAAGAAAACAAAGTTTAATATTCATCACGATTTTTTTGCGCAAAACAGTTGTTTCCAGCAAAACTTTGTTTTATCTCCATATTCCAAAATTTCATGCAATCTATGCATAATTAAAGGCATAATCTGACTAAAACGAATATGTATATCACTTATTTCATTCCCCATGGACTCCTCAAAATTTTAAAAATGATTCTTTGAGCTATTATTTAAAAGGTTTTAGAATCTCGGCTCATTGAAATCTATTTTAAATTTTCAAAAGGTTAAGTTTTAAACACAAACATAACAAACAAAAAAATTTTAAACCTAAAATAAAATTCTTACGATGCTAAAACACAATTTTTATTTTGAGTCCCATTTTCGAGTAAATAGTTTAAAAAATTGCACCAGGATACTTAAAAAAATCTTCTTGAAAGCCAATATCTTAACAAGTGCAGAATGGCTTTAGTCAAATTGTTCCAAAAGGATTCATTCAAATATGTACATACCTATGTATATTGAAAATTGTAAATTCTAAGCCGAAAAAAAGGTTGTTCTAGGGCTCTTCTAAATTGTTCCGAGCTTTCGTTTCTTAAAATTTGTTTTTAGTATTAAAACCTTCAAAATCGTGAAAATTGATATCGTTAAAATTTGTTTGGGTTTGGAAACAGATTTCAAAATAGTTTTTCAGATTTAAAATAAATTTTGCGGGACCAGGATTTTAAAACATTTTAAATAATAGCTCCAATAATTATTTTGAATTTAAATTTTTTTGAAACTTTGAGGGGGGGGGGGGGGGGGTTCCATGGGGAATGAAAAAAGTGATGTAATCGTTTTAATTTTTAAAAGCTCGTTTTTGGGCTGATTTAATTTATGAATAATATAAAAGTAGAATATAAAAATACAAAATAAACAAAATGAAAAAAAAAAAATGGGGAACCGTTATTTGAATTTTTGAAGAAAAAGTTTGAAAGGCTATATATTTTAGATATACACTCCACTACTTCAAGTTTTTGGAAAATTGTTAAGAATACTTTTCTTAACTCGAAAAAAGAAGAATTTTCAATTTTTGGAACGGTCAAAAACGTTTTTTTTTTAATATTTAGTTTTGGAATAATGCGGGGCAGATCGGGAACAATCTGGAACAAATTAAAAAAATTGGGGCTAACTTCACACACTTTATTTTGTGTGGATGTTGTTCTAAACAAGCGCCTACGATCTTTTTAATAAAAACTAAATATTCGGCGGTGACGACAGCAAGACAATAATAACAACACGTTCCTATGATTGACAAAAACCTTTGGTTGTTTTTGTCGTCAACTTATGTTTCGCTCGTTTGGAAAATAACTATTACCTAAGTGTGTAATGGCTGAAATAAATAAAATTACGAGGGTGGGTCAATAAGTCCCTAAAAATTGAAAGAAGGAACGCTCGTTTCAGAAAAAAAACTTTTTATTTTTTGACAAAATCTGCTTTTAGCTGGATACATCTCATCCAACGTTTTTCTAATTTTTTAATTCTCTCCAAAAATAGGTTTTTTTCGAAAGCCTCAAAATATTCACTTGTTTTTTGAGTAACCTCAGGCAAATTGTATTCCACCGAGAAATTTTGTCTTCAAATCGAGAAATTAGAAACGGTCGCAGGGGGCCAAATCAGGAGAATAAGCTGGATGGGGGAGTAACTCGTACCTTAAATCATGCAGTTTTACCATCGCGACTGCGGACTTGTACGCAGGAGCGTTGTCTTGCTGAAAAAGAACTTTTTTCCTCGCCAAATTGGGTCTTTTTCTCCTTAAATCAGCGTTTAATCGCTCCAAAAGGTCAGCATAATAAGCACTGAAAATCGTCTTTCCTTTCTCAAGGTAATCGATATGGATGACACCTTGCGCATCCCAAAAAACTGTCGCCATCACCTTGTTTGCCGATAATCCTGCTTTGGCTTTCTTTGTCTTGGATTCACTTAGAGAAGTCCACTGTTCAGACTGTTCTTTGATCTCTGAAGTTTGGCGATGAATCCATGTTTCATCCACAGTCACAAATTGGTGCAAAAACTCACTTGGATTCCGGTTGAGGATAGCCAAACACTGAAATGTTTAAACAGTTTCGTTTGGTATCCATTGGGATCAAACGTGGCACCCATCTTGCGGAAAGCTTTCCAATATCTAAATATTTGTGCAAAATTGTAATTACCGAGCAGTGTGACAAGACCGTAGACTCCTCGATTCCCTCACTTTCACAAGCCCATTGTGGCAACTTCTATCGGGCGACCAGAGGGTTCTACGTCATTTGTGCTGGAGCGTCCGCAGCGAAATTGGGTAAACTAAATGTGGATTATTCCAATAGATGGAGAAGAGTCCTCATAACATTTTTGGAGCTTTGGTCTTTTTTCCGTAATGGATTTTTTGCGCAAAAAATAATGTTTTATCAGCACGCGAAACTCGAATTTTTCCATTTTTTTTTTTTAAACTTTCGACTGCTGACTAAAACTGCTATAACAACAAAACTATTTGACAGATCTGAATAGAAATTTCAGGGTATTCATTTGAAATATCTTTTATGACAACCTGATTTTCGGATTTGAGATTTCAAGGTGATAAGTGTAAGCTTTCAGGGACTTATTGACCCACCCTCGTAGTATAGCCCATCAGCCTAAATTCGACCATACACGAAAGAACAGACTTTTGGTTTTCCAACAATAAATTATGGTTTCCCGTTGTTTTTTTTAATAATGTTTTTGGTATTTTAAGTATTTTTGTTCACAAAACTGTCCTTCTTCCCTAGACGATAGGAAATAGATTCATCTCCCGTCTTGAATAATATAATACTTTAATTGTGTCCCTCTACAAAAATCCGTTATTATTTTGCAGGTGCCTGCCGCCACAGCCGTACGAATCGTAATATCCCATTTAGAATTTGCTGCATATTGGTAACTTTGTTACACTGTATTTTAAACATTTTTTGTTTGACATAAACTCTAAATAAGAATTGTTTAAAAGAAAACGTAAAAACAAAATTTATAATAGTTTAAACCAACTCTAAATATAGAAAAAAGTTGTAATTGCTCTACACAAATTTTCTCATCATTCTTAGTTCAGATGAACTGAAGGCATTTTTGACCTGCAAATCTCGAACAATTTTCCTTAGTATTTTTTCATTGCAAAGAAATATCGAAAATGTTTGTGATCTCCCCCTGGCTACGGCCCTGTACAAACCTACTGAGTGAAGTTGAAAGTAATTTTTCATTATGAAAACCTTTTTTATCTCTGTCGATTTGACTATTTTATGAACGTCTAGAAGTTTTTCTTGAATATCTCGTTAACGGTATAATTTATACTACTGAGCTACTCGGATGATAATTCTTCTTCTTAATATTCATAAAAACATAATTCTGTGTTGATATTTATAATTTTCCGATAACATGTTTACCTCAGCATTAAAAAAATTTCAAATAAATCTTTTCTATCCATAAATTATAATTTTCCAAAGTTAGAAAGTCACTAAACTCTGATGCCTTAACCTTATACGGAAACTAATTAATCAGCCAAGAAGTGGTAGAAACAACATACATAATGTTGCAACACTGAACAATAATTCTTCGAATGTGCAACTTATGCATAATTACCTTCCTGTCATAAGATAGAACCTCAAAAAACTAATTAACGTTAATTAGAATTTGCATAACGTAATGTCATTTAATTGCTGTAATAATATTCTGATTACACAATCAAAAGAGGCATACAAAGTACGTCTTCTTGAGAACATAAAGAAAACAATAAAAAAAAAAGATTGCGGTTGGATGAGCGTGTGCATCAATGTGCTTGCCCCCGAGAGTTCATTGAATCTTTTTTATCCCGCAGATACTAACTTATAGTAATGGTATTATGGGTAAGCCACAGATAAATATTATATGATGAAAGCTCTTTCGGTGCACGTTTGAGTTGCGGCATCGAAAGTTGTTTCACACTGTGCACCATTGAAAGAAAGTTGTTCCTCATCTGTCAGAGTCTCCATCAAACTTTATATGAAAATGACCTTTCTCTCGCTCTCTCATCACTGGCAGGGACGGATAAGGGATTAAAGTGGCCTTAAAGGGGCCCATATACAGATTTTTTTGAAAAAAAACAGAGAAAGTTATTTATTTTATAAGTTTAAAGTGTTCAAACCCACCGATTTCGGTGGATTATCTGAGTCTCAAAGTAGGGTTAAAGATTTAAGCATATGAGAAAAGTCAATCACTATCTGGAACCGTTGTTGATCCTCAGTTAATTCATTAAAATCTGAGGTTTAAGATCTTGATCGAAGAATCAAATCGTTGAACCACGTTTGTACAGCATTAACAATTGAAAACCTGTATTTTTAGTTTAATCTTTTTGAAAACAATTCATCACTCCTTGCAGTCAAGGTTTCTAGATTGGTCTTCCAAGCTTTGAAAACTGAGGATTTTCCTTACTACTGATTCAACTTTCCCATATAAAGGCTATAGTTGTACAAACGTGTTTCAAAATTCGATCCGCTGTTGAGCTATTTTAACTCACTGCTTTTGGTGGATTAACTATAAGCCACAAAGTAGCCAATTACGTGCTTAATCATTGAACCCCAGTTGATCCAACGAAATCATCAGTGAGTTAAAAATCAAAATTTGAACCATGTTTGTACAACTGGTCCTTAAAGACAAACTCACAGACAAGAATAAAAGCAAATATAAAATCCCTGAACCTATAAATAAATAGAGATACTTGGGGCCTATTCGAAACTGCATTCGAAGCATTAAGACTAAACCAGCACTGCATCACTATACTTGGAGAGCACACAAGAAAAGCAAAGATACTCGAGCAAGATTGCTGGCCAAATAGTTTAGTTACAAATAAACAAGAAAACCTGTTAAACTTTAAATACAAAAAAAAAAACAAAGTACCCCAACCGCCATACCAACTCTATATGCCAGCTGGAACACATTCATACATACATATATATGTGTATCTATATACCTGTTGCTAGAAGTCGTATTGCCCTTGGCATCATCCAATACAAACGGCTCTTTAATTCGAGTTTTCAGCAATCTACCCAGCCGCACCATTCGACCCACTTCGACTAGGAGTCTTTCGCGTAGTGCTAGATACTTTCGGAGGCGATTGCGGCGACAATCGGACTCCTCAATTTCACCTAGAGAACACACAGAGATTTTCAGGTCATGCAACTTGTTGCAATACTCTTCGACGCTGCGATGAAAGACGGCGGACACTCGGAGGCGGGTCATGTGCTCCTGACTTATGGCTTGTAAGTTGTGCCAGGTGCTGCGGAGTTGGTTGGACATTGTTTTCGTTGCTTCCGTATCCAATTTGCACGATGTTCTTAGAGCCTGTGATGCCTCAAGCAGTTGGCAGCCGTAATGGTAGATACTCTGTAATGAAAACAAAAATATAGAGAGCTTTTAGATGCGCACATATTAACAGCGTTACGGTTACCACTCTAGTAATTTAAATTTTTAAAAGTATGTATGTCGAATTTTAGAGAAACTCATTTAAGATAAGTTCTAGGCTTGCCTTACCCACTCTCGAAGATTCTTGAAGTCCAAGACATATAAACAATATATAATACCTATGTTCATTTGAATATTTATTTTTTACTTTTTGCCCAGTTGGAGTAAAAAAGGAGTGAAAAATTTAGTTGGGAGTTCTCCGGACTCCCGAACTAATTTAAGATTAATTTTGGTTTTTATGTTTAGAATACTTTTTCTGTACACCTACTTTTTCTTGGCACAATTGGAGTAAATAAACAGTGAAAGAGTGAGTTGGGACTACTCCGAACTCCCAAAAAAACATTTGGTTACGTTATTAGAGAAAATCTAGCAAAATAAATTTCATTTAATCTGATGAAAGGCTTAACTGAATGCTTACAGATAAAAAATCTTCTATGCACCCTTCAAATTATTTCACTACTCTTATATACTGCGGCTTTATTGGGGATGATTGGTTTTGAACAGATATTTTAAATCTTCAATCCTTCACCATTTTGTAAGTCTTAGTTTACAAGAGTAAGTGGGAACCTACACCCAAAATTTTGTTTTCATTTAATTTTTCCATGGAACTATACTCTCCCTAATGGCAACCATGATTACGGATCAAGTTAGTAAAAATGACTCTTCCCCCCCCCCCTCTCTCTACGTGTAACGGAATTAATTTTATGTTTTAGCATATAGCAATGTGCTAGTTATTAGTGGGCATCCAGCACCACAGCGCGAACCGGCTGCCGCCATTGCCATAAAAATGGGGAGATCATACATAAATATAGGTGATCCAATTCAAATGAATGAATGAGGAAGTTCAGTACTCTATACAGAGATAATTTGGTGTCTTAAGATCGTTTTACGATGTTAGGGTGATAATAATTTCACACCGGCATAATACGAACAACGAAGTTAGATAGAGAATTGTCTTGTTTTTTACACCTGCAATTGAGATTCTGTAGAGGTTTAGTATTAGATACCGACTATAGAGAATTGACGCTTAAGTTGACTCAAATTAATAGCTGTAGTGGTTTGCGGGACGTTTGAAGTAATTTGCTGTTTGTAATTTACTATGAAGTAATGTGATATACAAAGCGAAGATTGTATCTTAAGCATCCAGGAAATGAGCATTTAAGTCAACTGTTTAAAAGATAATTTTACAGTTGAGGTAGGTATAAGGTATAAAATGGTATAATTTTATGAATTTCAATGAAGACCAAGAAATAATAAAATCATTTTGAAGTAGGTATGTAATTTCCTTATAAAGTGTACCAATTTGTTTCGGAATAGGGTTTAACGATTTTGTATGAATAAATTGGTAATATTTTAGTTCTATTTAAACAAAAATTTCGAACGTATGATGTCATTGTTCAGACCATACATTTTAGTTTTCCTTGATGATTCATGTCATGACAAAACCTTCATCCTAACCTTATTTTTATTTGGTACATAAGGAACTACTTATAAATGTGTAAAGGCAAGTTATGCATTTGAACAAATATGAAATAGTGATTTTGATCAAACCTGACATTAAATTCTATCTGACTGTCTGTTCGGCTACATCCTAAACAACTGGCTTAATTTTCTTTAAACTTGGTAGCTACACATGGCGTTTCTTGGCTATTTTTTCATGTTTTTCTTAGAACCAAGAAAACGTTACGTTAGGCTCTCCCAAACCAACTTTATATTGCGTAAGCGACAAGGTCGATTTTATTGAAACTTGGTAAGGATTTTAAACACTCCTAAGACTACTAAAGAAAATAAATAATGGTACCTTCCATACAAATGTTCAAGAACCGTTTTTATTTTGAATGTTCTTATTAAAAACGGATTCGAATTAATTTTTTAATGCATAAATTAAAAATAAATTGAAAAATTGTCAAAAACAAATTTTTTGAATTTTTAAAAAAGTGTTGAAAATTCGATAACTGAAAATAGATTGACAATTTTTTTTAATTGTATCTTTATATGCTTAAGAACTTAAGATCTGCACAGTGAAATTTTTCCTTAAAAATACTTAAAGCATTTTATAAACCTACAGCAAATTTATTTAAAAAAAAACCCTCTAACGATTTTTAATTTTTTTTTCGTATATTTATTATTGACCAAGAATTCAATAGACATTTTTTTTACCTCAAACTGTGTGAGGGATTAATTTTTTTAGAATTTAACTACCGAATTTCATGTTCTTAAATTAAATCGCTTAATAACAACAAATGGAAAGTTTGTGTGAAAGACCCCGAAATTTATTGTCTTGTGTCGCGAAAGCTAAACGAAGAAAAAGTAGAGTGGTACACCTATAAAAACACGTCGGAAAGACTTATTTTAGCGCAACTTCAAAATCTTAGATGCTATGAACATCGTCAAAAGACAGACTCAGAAAACAGAGGGTGAAGCAACAGTGGTACAAAGTGGTCTCACACTATACTTTCGTTCGATAAGACTGAAAAAGTAGATGAAATTTATAAAATTAAAACAATACTAAGCATCGTAGCTAAGATCGAACCTCTAAGAAGTGTTGAATGCCCTGGAAAACATCAAACCGTTGACTGCAATGAAGCAAGAGAAAGTCCACTGACGTGCATTAATTGTTATGGAAATCACCCGGCAAACTTAAGGAGCTGCGAAGTAGCTAAATAATTACAAAAGCGGCGATCAAAATCTGCCCAAACACAAAAAAACCCACCAACGCAAATAGAAACCAGCCCCGGATCTACGGGGGGGGGGGCAAACCGGGGTCTGTGCCCTGGGCGGCAGCTTGCAGGGGCGCCAAAATTCATGTGGCTCAAAAAATTGAGAATTGCGACGCTTAATAAAATTGAATGAATTGAAATGCGACAATGGAATATCAAATTGTATATCTCCGTTAACCTTTAGCAGTTTTTTCTATCATTATTTCACCATTTAAAATACTAAACTATTGGCAACTATAACTTGATTGACAAATTAAATAAAAGAAACGAGCTATAATACATACCTACATTAGGTCTGATCCTTTATTTTGAATTTCTGTGTTTTTAGTCCAAACTTCAGTCAAAAATTTTGTGTATATGAACTTTGACAGAACTTTGGACAAAAATGCCCAAAAAATCACATAAATTCAAAGTAAAGGAGCAGCCCTATTGTTGAAAGTTTTTCTGTTGTTTTTAAACAATTGTTTTTTTTTTGCATTTTATAGAAGAGTTTTTTTTACAAAACTTTTCCTGCTCCCTAAATTGTAGCAGGTAGATCCCCCCTCTTGAATAATAAAACACTTGAACTGTGTCCCTTTATAAGCGTCGCACCACGCGATATGGTTGTCTTACCTAAAGAATTATTTGCTATAGATACTGGCAACTTTAATACCCTGTATTTTGAACATTTTTTAGTTCACAAAAGATCTAAATACAAATAAATGTAGGAAATCAAGTGCTCTACAAAAAACAGTTTAGTAATTTTTTTTTGTTCAGATGTACAAAAAGTGAGATAAACGCTAAAAACCATTTTTTAAGTTTTTCGACACCAATTTTTCATGATGTCGAAAATATTTGTAAACAAAAAATTTAAAAGATATTTTAACCTACATAATCAAATAAAAAAATTGACTCTTGGTTCTATATTGCCAATCTAAAATGACTTGTGTTTTGACGTTGCTTCTCTCTCGTACTATTAAGGATTGAACTCTGTTTGTCAATTTCATTGAAATCGTTCAGGGGAACAACGAAGTTATAATATGTTGACATTTTTTGAAACCGTCCTGTTTTGAAAATATTTTTCTGTTACAATTCTGTGTCAGCTATCACCTGTGTAAATTTCATTGCAAACGCTCAAGGAAGAACGAAGTTGCAAAATATTGACATATTTTTGAAACATCCTATTTTGAAAATACTTTTTTCTGCTATCTCTGTCTCAGCTATCACCTCTGTCAATTTTATTGAAATTGCTCAAGGAAAAAAGAAGTCCCTAGGATTTCAAAACTTGGCGTAGCTTTTGCTTTTCGAAATTTTGTCCTTTCGTAAAATTACAGTTTTCTTTCTCATTTGAGTGGTTCATGAATGGATCTTCAATAAATCTCCCATGAAACATTCGTGAACGAACCATATTTTATAGATCCTTGCAGATTTGATTCGAATGAAAACGAATTTTACTAGGAACCAAAAAATAAGAATCGTGATCGAATCAAAAATAAAATTCCATTTTAAATTTTTCACGAGAGATCGAATCATATTTTATCTTTCTACGAACCTTGGCTGTGAATCGTCTTTGCTTAGGCATTGTCAATTTTCTTATATATAATGAAAAGTTGCTGAATAGATATGCACTGTACATCCATTGAAAAGTATTATCCTCCCAGTGAAAAAAATCCAACCAAGTAGATATCTATGTGGTTCGGAAAAAAACGTAGATCCGGGGCTGATACAAACCGTAATTCCCAAGACTTCCAAATCTATGAAAGCTCCAAAACCTTGTATCCGTAAGGAAAAAAAATCAGTGTCAATACGTTCGGAGAAAATATTAAAGCAATGAAATGCAGAAACATATGCCCAAATAGCGGCCAAAAATATACCCGTAAAAAACGACACGGAAACAGGCACGGTCTCGAAAGTCTTTTCAATAATTCTGTCTAAACTTGAGGAACAATGTGGCTCAAATAAACTTATCTTTGAAAGTTTAAGTAAGCTCGAAAATTGTTTTCGACCCAGATCTCTCTCAAAAAATATATGACGGAAAAGTTTAAAATTCTTTATGGCAAAAACTTGGCGAATTAGTGATGTGTATACAGGAAAATGATATCGACATAATGTTTGATATCAGACACTCATGCCAAAAATGAATCAAATCTTAAAATCCACGGGTTTCTTGACAACCACGCTCTTCATCCATCAAATAAAACAGGGGATGTAAATTATGTAAAAGAATGCATCGAACACTCGATAGGCCTGAAAATAGAGGTGGAATCGAAGCAATTGTGTAGTGTTCAGGTTAGAACCCTCCGCGTTGCAAAATCTATAAGAGTAAATTTATGACATTGTTAAAGTCGCTAGACCCAAACTTAATTGTTGGTGGTGACTTTAATGCAAAGCACACCTTCTGGGCTTCAAGATGCACATCTCAAAAGAGTCGAATACTATATGGGTGAGGAATGGAAAATAATTGCGATTTTCATTCGACTGGCAAGCCAACTTACTGGCCAACTGATCCGTCAAAAATACCTGACTTTATCGATTTATTTATTGTAAAAGGAATACCCTCAAACCGTATATTGAAATATCACAAGACCATGATCTCTTCTCAGATCATTCTGCAGTCATACTCACTATGAACGAAAGCCTTGTCAAAATTGAAAACCACCCAGGTCCACAAACGGTAAAACCAACTGGGATGGATTTAAGAAAGATATCGAGGACAACGTTAAATTGAGGATATCATTACAAACGCCACTTGAACTTGAAGATGTAGTAGATACCTTTGTTGATATAATACAAAAGTCAGCATGGAATAACACACCTTATCAAAGAAACAGCAGAAATATTGAAAATACTTCCTCATAAACGATTACTTATCCTCCTTTATACAATAAATGGCGCTCTAAGGATAAAATATGTTCCCAGCCAATGGAAAATTACGGAAGTTATAAAGGTGTTACAACCTGGCAAAACATAACATGAAAAAAAGTTTCAGTCGTTTCTCCCTTTATACTCAAAAGTTTTTGAGAGAATATTAATTCTGCGCCTACAGCCAATAATAGAACAAAAACAGCCTTTACCTGAACATCAGGTCGGATTTAGGTTAAGGAGCAAGCATTCAACAATTAATAAAGTAGACAGAATAACTGATGTAATAGAAAAAGCTTTTGAAGATAAGAAAATTTATTCGACGGTCTTTTTGGATGTGTCGCAAGCGTTTGACAAGGTGTGGTATGGTGGTTTCAAATTAAAATTAAAATAAGTTCTGCCAGAAGGACTTTCAACGCAATTAGAAAAAACCACATGGGTAAGGGGGCCCCATGGACAAAATTCCCAATTAATATTTTACTTTGCCAAAATCCCCAAAAAAAAAAGTAGTGCAATTTTTTATAAATATAAGTGACTACATTTGTACCAAAATTTAATTTTTTTTAATTATTATACCTAAGTTATACAAATTCTAGGTTTGATTGAACATTTTACATGGGTTTTCCCATTGAGGGCTGGTTTAACGGTAGAATAATGGGCTAAAATTTTACAGGATTTTTTTTTAATAATTAAGAAGAAATTAAGGGGCGCTTCAAAAATGTATTAAACAACGACCTTTTTAACCTAAAAAATTGTGAAAAACGATTATATTTTCATTTTATAAAGGACATATCTTGAATACCCGAGCTCATTGCGGAAAATAGATGACGGATCTGAAATCAGCGTCCAAAAGTTTGCCTTTTGTATATTGATTTTTTCTTATTATTATTAATTCTATTTTCATACGAAATCTTCCAAAAGTTCAAACATTGCATATAAAAGTCTTAAAAAAAAAATTCTAAATATTGTTTTGAAAACTTGATAGCTCATACTTGAGTTCATAATTCTTGTTTATATTTTATTTTCGTCTGTTGATTAATAAATACTTAAGATTTGCATTTCAGACTGGAAAATTGGAAAAATCCAGTCAATTTGTGCTCAAAAGGCCAAATTTTGTGATTTTTCGAATTAGGTAGTAAGACGAAAACCAACGATATCTCGAAGACGAATGGAAGTACCTATTTAAAAGATTCAAAAAGAGCTTTGAAGTAAAATGCTTATACCTACTTCAGAATGACCATAATAATTTTTTCGAAAAAAATTAACTCGAGAAAAAAAAAAGAACCCCAAATTTGTATAAAAAATGCCTTTTTTTTAATATTTAGATGCGAATGTCTCAAAAACGTGACGTGATAGAGCAATTTCAAAGCTAGATTTGAATTCAGCGCATCAAAGACCAGAAAAGTATATCTTGGTTAATTTTATAGACTAAAATTCAAATTTTGTCACAATTTCGAATGGATTTTCGAAAACAGTAAAAATACGTCAATTTTCGACTAGCGCTTGAGTACAAATGGGTTGTCACAGAAAAAAACCTTAGATTGAAAATGTATTGGAAATTATGTATACTTTCTATGGTACTTTGATGTACCCAATTTTCGAATAGTTTGTGATAAAATCACAAAATATTGAAAAATTTGATTGAATCGTAGGTATGTAGGTACATATGTATTTTTACTTTATTCATGTAGTACCTATAAATGTACCTGATGCATAATTCTGCCGTTCATAAGTATTTACGCTGTATAGTCATCAAAAAAGGTTAATTTTTTTCTATTGATTGGAAAGTAGATCTCATCATACCATCAATTCTGAATTTGTATTTATTTTTTCATTAAAAAGAAACATGGCGTGCTTCCGTTTGATTTGAGCCTTTCTAAAATAGCAAACAAAAGAGCCTGAAGCAGATACAAAGACCATTAACCTCCTTCTGTATCATTTTTCAAGTGTCAATAGGCTTAGTACGCTTAGATTAGCTTTGTTAAAGTTTCTAACAAAGCAATAAAACTGTAATTACTTAAATTACCTGCACTAACTAACTGACCCAAAACTGTCATTCTTCGATGCACATCTGTATCTGCATCCACTGGCTGTTCACCAGCAACAGCAACAGCAACACCACCTATACCAACCCGAACGAACACCATCAACATAACCATCACCTTGAAATTGCAAATTGCATGGCAATCAGCAACGGAAATCAGCACAAAACATCCACTTCCTCCACGCCAGTCGTTAAGTGTTGACTGTTGAGTTTGAGTCGTTCGTGTGTGCTTTCAGACTCTATTTATCATGCCACCTGACCAACCAGACCTCAGACCACCCCATTTAAAATGTACCGTTTAACCAGCCGACGACGAAGATGGTTGCACGGTGTGGCGGCAGTGACGAAAAAATGGCGCAAAATAAAAATAAAAGAAACACAAAAAAAAAAAAAAACTCACCTTTCCAGTTTCTTGAAATGTTTGCAACTCATCTTTCTGCACCTGAATCTCGTGCACATTGCAGCCCACATGCGAATGACACTTGATCATGACACCGTACAAGTCGTCCATCCATTTGATGGCCATTCGTGCGTCCAGTTCGTACGTATGGATGTGTGTCACCTGCTCCAAGGTGAGTTTCTGCAACTCCACGCTGTCGATGAAGATGTTCCGCCTGGCAATTGTCGTATCCAAAATATCTTTGACATTCACAATGTCATCGCTGTAATCGATATGCAGATCTCGGCCGAGGGCATCCTTAACGGGCATTGACAGCATGTCGCTGAGTTTCTCGCCCTCCTTCACCAGTTCCTTCTCAAGGGCCTCTGGATGGATGGCGGTTGAATTGTGGTCACACATGAAATTAAAGATTTATTAGCTCAAGACAGGGATAGTGCAGCAAAACCCGAAACCAACTCACCCAATCCCACTTGACTGTCCTTCAGTTTCTGCAAATTCCCCGCAGCCGCCTCAAAGTCCTCGACCTTGTTTCCCATGACTAGAGATTCGAATACTGAGGTGGTGCGATCGAAATAATCAGTTACCAGCCGATAGAATCGCAGCGACGTGATTAGGATGTTGCGTCGCCGTTCGAGGCGCGTGGCAAAGCTGCGGCAGACGAAATTCATGAATTCCCGCTGCGACATTAGGTCCTTGTAGGCGGGACTGGCAGATTCCTTAGCCTTGCTGTGCGATTCGATCTTGTACAGGAGCTCCGCATAGAAGCCGTAGGTTTCACGACATTCCATCTCGAGTGTTTCATGTTCACGACGCAGCTCCTCGCATGCCTTGACATCGCAACCGATCGTTTGCTTGCGGTTAAGCATCTGTTCGGCTGTATTAAGGATCCAGTTCGTGACGAAGGCAACGCCTTCTTCGAGGGCAGCCACTTCACGGGCTTCATGGACACTCTGCTCCAGGTCGCGCCATGCCGACCGAATGTCGGTTTGCTTCTTCTGGATGTCGATCAGCAGCTGCTCGGTGCGTGCTCGTTCGTTGGCCATGTCGGGTGGCAACCTGTGCTGATGGTTGCTACTATTTGTGGCGGTTGAACTGATGGAATGAGAGGTCGCCAGAGGAGGAGCGGTGCCAGTGATGGTGTTGGTATTTCCAGGCGAGTGCGGTTCATTGGCGGTGGACAACGTTGATGATGACGGTGTCGTCATTGGTTGCCATCGATAGCTATCTGTGATACGGGTTAACAGTCGATTACCTGAAAGATGTTAAGTGAGCTTGTGGTTAATAGTGGTTATAATGATAGAGTAAAAGCGTTGGTATTTCATCCACAGTCAACTACGGGGACTTGGTGAAGAATTTTATGGGACTTTCTTATGCTATCTAGTGATTATTTGCAAGGTGGTTTGCAAGTGTTTTGCATTATGGTGAGAAAATAGCGTGATTTTGCAATACAAAATAAACTAAAATTATCACCAAAGGGCGTGGAGGTTTGAGTTTTTTTAAGGACTTCTAGACGTTTTCATACTAAATTTTCAATAAAAGCAAAGAGGTACAAAAGCCATATTTTTTGTACACTTTGTTGCATACCTGCAAAGACTTCTAGTTTCTAGATAAGAATATGAGAGTAAATAAAATGCACGACTGAGTCACACGTACTTGCTCTTATGTTCAAGACACTGCGGGCTTAAGAAAATTGTATATAAAAACATGGAAATTATGAGAGAAAAATGTAGAGAAGCATGAAATACGAGATTTAAATTGGATAAAACAACTCTTTTGACAGTTTGATGTGAAAAAAGCATGCCATCTTAATTCTTGATTGAAAATGATTGTATGGGAAAACAAAATTTAAAATCGTTGGAGCGGTTTTTAAAAAATTAATTTTTCATATATAAAATTCTTAAAACATTTTTAAGAACAAATTTTTGTATGCAAATCTAAAGTATATATTTATGTGAATATAAAAACAAAATTTGAAAAAAAATTGTCCACCCGTTTTTGAGATATCGAATTTTCAAAAAAAAAAATTGAAACTTTTTTTAAAAATCCAAAAACTTTTTTTTGAAAATTCTGATATGCAGTATTATTTAATTTAATCTGAAATTTATATAATAAAAAAATAATCTAAATCCGTTTAGCCGATAAAGAGAAAATTCAAAATAAAAAAATACGTTCTATGACAGGTTCTGTTAATAGTTGCTAAGTGTAAAATTTTATACTTTTTGGTAGTAGATCGTACTAATTTTAGTATACGAAAAAAGTTTAATCAAAACCGTAGAAGTCGTTTTTGAGAAAAAAATATTTTCCTTTGCGGTTTTTTAACTTTTGTATGGAAGGTACCGTAAGTTTGTCATAAATGTAAAATTTTTTCTAAAAATATTTTAGAGAGTACTAAAAAACTCTTAAGTATCAAGTTTCAAAAAAATCGATAATGTCGTTTTAGAAAAATTTAATTTTCCTAAACAAAATTTGAAACATTTCTTAAAAATCCAAAGATATTTTTTCAAAAATTTTGGTAAACAAAACTATTTCCCTATATTTTTAAGAAGCTTCTGTATAAAAAAAATAATTGAAATCGGTCGTACCGTTTTGAAGAAAATCAAAAATTAAAAAAATGGTTCTTTGGGAGGTACCACTAATAACAATTTTTGAAAAATGGTTTTCCACCCAAAGGAAGCCTTTACTAAAATAAATTTATTGAATTTTTTTAAAGAAAAGTTGTCGAGCCATTTTTGAGAAAAAAACAATTATGTTAAATAGCTACAAAAAATTGTATGGCAGGTACCGTTATTTTCGGTTCTAAAAAAAAAATGAAAAAAACGTGTGGACATAATCACCAAAAACCACTATGTACCAAGTTTGAAGAAAATCTATCGAGCCGTTTAGGCTGTAGACGAACAGACAGACAGAGTTGTGCCACTCACTTTTTTGGTGTTCTCTATCTTCGTAATATCATGTTCGATTGTTATCTCAATTTTTTTGTACATGAATCCAAAACTTGCCTTTTAGTACCTATATCGCAAGTAAAAATCTAGAGAATATCTGAAAAAATTAGCCATAGAAGCGAATTCAAGCGAATGAATCGCCGCCATGCATCGATCCTCTTTAGAGAAAAGTCCTTTGTGCATGACCAATTCCAAATTAAGAAATAAAAGCTTAAATATTAATTTGAAGGGGCAGCTTATTTCATATAAGAAAGGTAGTTCAGTTTTTCGTCAATTTAATTTAAATTTTCAAATGCAAAACTTGATACATAATTTCAGAATTAAAAAATAATATTTCACAATCTAATTGCCATTACCTTCCTTTAATTGATATTTCAAATACAAGTTGATAATATTTTTTTAAATTAAATTTCTATATGAATTGTACAGTAGACAAAATTTAAGATCTTTGTACCTGCCAAAATGTTTCTTAAAAATGTTTTAAAAATTATGTTTGCATGTAAATTGTTAAAGAAATCTCTTGGTATTCTTTTTTACAACTCTTAGACATTTCGGGTATGTGCTGTTAGTCCGCAGGATTGACTAGGGACCACTAATTTTCTGCACAAGAGATAGTCCTGAGGGTTTGTTTCTTCCTATTCCTAGTAAGAGGCAGCTGGGGAGACCGGGGCTAGTATGTAGAATCAAAATTTGTATTTTTTTTTTGTAAAGGTTAACAAAACTGGGCTGGGCAGGTATTTAAAAAAATTTACTTTTGTATGTAAATCACCTTTCTAGCTTTACTTTGAAAATATATTACTCTTAAAAAAAGTATTTTACTATAAGAAAGTAATTTATTTGCTTTGGAATTTTTGAAAACGACCATAACCTTTGAATTTTGAAGTCAAATTGACGTTAGATTCTATCCCAAAGTTATTGTAAGGCTGTGTCATCGTCAAATCAGAGTTCTATCAATGCATTGATTGGAAACCAGGGGCCCAATTCCATAAGAGTGAGTTTTTTTTATTTGTACACAGAAATTCGTGTACACATCGATTTTTGCGAATCTGCAAGAGTAAGTTTTAAGTTTTTGACACATAACGCATGCACAATCAGTCAAATTTATTCACACTTGTTTTGGGTGTGAATAGAATGTGTACATAGAAAATCATTCACACTTGCGGAATTGGGCCCCAGTTTTTGATTTATCGAAATGTTTGGAGACTTTTCCAAGCATTCAACAAATATTTTTTTCGAAAATCTTTAGGTATATGCAATATTTTTCAACTTATTTGATTTTTTAAAAATTTGTTCAGAGAATACTAAAACTTATTCTGGCACGTAAGAGACATTTTTGAAAAAAAAGAATTTTGTTAAACAGTTTTTCAACATTTGTATGGAAGGTACCGTTATTGTTCCATAGAATTAAAATATTTTTTTAAATATTCTAAAGAGTATTGAAAACAGTTAAGGTGTAAGGTTTCATTAAACTCAACCATATCGTTTTGAAATATTAAATTTTCAAAAAACTTTTTACAAAACTATTTAAATTTTTTATAAGCTTTTGAAAAAAATATATTACAATCCATCATGTTTAAAAAAAAAATAAAATTACAAAATCGGTTCTTGGAGGAGGTTTCCCACCCAGTGGTAGTTGGTAGCCTTTCATTTTGTTTTTTTAATTTTTCGCAGCTTTTGCCCTAAAGCGTTTTTTTTTTGGTAGGTACTGCATACATGCTTAATTTAATATTGGTTGCAATTGGAACAAAGTATTTTATTAATCGGTGCAGTCGCATCGTTCAGTCTGTAGATTTGGAAGCATTTAAAAACATCCGGAAAACAGTATTGCCGACTTACCAATTTTTTAAATACGCTCTATAAATATCTGTCGTTATGTCATATTTGATATAAATTTGAAGTTCAAATATTTTAACGAATGTGAAATGTAAATGTACCGAAAAAAGGGTTTATAGGCCAAAAATGGGAAAATAATAAGAATTTGTAAGTTTTTGAATAAAAATGACTTTTTGAACATGACCTATTAAATCCTTGAGCCTCTTCTTTATTATGTCTGAAGGTAAGGTGGCGCTAATTGGACCTATTTCTACTTGAAGTCTCAGTCATAACATATAAGTTTTCATCAATTCATAACATAACAATAAAACTAGAATCGACAGCAGAAGAAATAGATTGCATCAAATGCACCAAGTCCAAGTGGTCCAACTCGTTCCGCTAGTGGGGCAACTTGAACCAGTAGATTGAATAACTACACCAACACCTAAAAAGTGTAAAAAGAAGCTCTAAACTAAATTTAAAAAAATCATAACAAAAATTATGGGTGACTAATTACTGAAAATGGCTGACCTTTTATGACCGTGAAGTGGCCTTTCAAATTGCATACTTTTTTTAAATGACCAAAATGAGATGCCGAAAGTTTTTTTTTTTTTGTGAGAAACGAACTTTAAAATTCATAGACAAAAAAATCTATGGCTGACCAATTACTGAAAATAGTTGCCTTCTTATCACCCTTTATTGTAAATTTCACACAAATGAAGTGCCGAAAATCTTGCGTGAACTTACGTGACCTTGATAAACTCTAAGCATTGATTATAAATTGTCTAAGGTTGACCAATTTCTAGGACTGACCTTTTGTGACAAATTACTGGATAATAAGGTGGCATTTTTTTCTAATTTCCCATTTGCGTATGAGGTGCCAAAGGTCCAGGGCCCAAAATGTTGTATATTATTTCCCAATATGTTGTTTTAATTTACCGGGCCAAATTTGTCCGCCTGGGCCAACTTATCCCACACCTAGCTTGATGAATATATTCTTTCACTTTAAAAAAAACACACTTCATACATAAAATAGAAAAATTGAATACCAGGACCCGCGAAATTTCTTTGCCTTGTTGATACGTTGATTTTACATAATCGTATTTTTCTCAAAAACGACTCCACAACATTTCTTGAAAAAAAATCAATAAATTAATTTTAGTAAAGGCTTCCTTTAAGTGGGAAACCATTTTTCAATAAATGTTTATTGATGGTTCCTCCCAAAGAACCATTTTTTTAATTTTCGATTTTTTACACAGAAATTTCCAAAAAATATAAATAGTTTTGTAAACTAAAATTTTGAAAAAAATATTTTTTGGATTTTTAAAAAATGGTTCAAAGTTTTATTTTGAAAATCAAATATTTGGAAAACGATATGATCGATTTTTTTGAAACTCGATACTTAAGAGTTCTTCAGTACTCTCTAAATAATTTTTCATTTATGAAAAAATAACGGTACCTTCCATATACAAAAGTTAAAAAATCGAAAAGGAAAATATTTATTTTCTCAAAAACAACTCCTACGACTTTGATAAAACTATTTCCATATACTAAAATTTGAACGATCTACTACTACTACCATAATTTATAAATTTTTACACTATTAATAGTACCTGTCATATAGAACAATTTTTTTTTTTTTATTTTGAATTTTCTCAATTTTCATTTAAATATTTTGTTTTAATTTGTAAATAATAATTTCAGATAAGATTAATTAATAATATTTCATATCAAAATTTTCATAAAAAGTTTTTGAATTTTTAAAAAAAGTTTCAAAAATTTTTTTTAGAAAATTCGATATCTCAAACGGGTTGACAATTTTTTTCTTTATCTGCATATAAATACATACTTTAAATTTGCATATTTGTCCTTAAAAATGTTTTATAAAAAAATAATTTTGTAAAAAACCGCTCCAACGATTCTAAACTTTTTTTTCCATACAATCATATTCAACCAAGAATTATATTCAATCAAGAATTAAGATGGCATTCTTTTTTTTCACCTCAAACTATCAAAGGAGTTGTTTAAGCTACTTTAAATGTCGTATTTCATGCTTCTCTACATTTTTCTTTAATAATTTCCATGTTTTTATAAACAATTTTCTACGAAGTGACTTGAACATAAGAGCAAGTACGTGCGACCCAGTCGTGCATTTTATTTGGTTGGTTTTTGATAACTTTTCCTGATAAATTAGCAAAATTGTCAAATTTTAGATCCGAGTTAAATCCGAGTTATACCAAGGATATTGATAAGTAGCCAGTGTGACCATTCTCTCAGTTTGACAAATTTATTTAATAATTAAAACCCTTGAATGTAAATTTTCCGTATTAAAAGTTATATTTAATAGACTTATATAGCCTATTGAATAGACCGGAAAATGAGGGGTATAAAGGAACAATTACGTGTAAGGGTTTTTCTTATTGAATATGTTTGTTTGGCCCATAAGCATGCTTAAAACCGAAAATGCTACTAAATTCACCCATGCGTTTCTGGGAGAATGGTCACACTGGCCACTTTTCAATATTTTTGGTGTAACTTGAAAACTAAGCCGAATTTGACAATTTTACTCATAATATTTTTTGTTCAAAATTAAATTTTCTATTGAAATGGATAGTTCAACAAATTTTACGAAAAAATTTAAGCAGGAAAAGTTAACAAAAACCAACCTAAAAAAATTAAGGATATCTAAATTTTTTAATAAATTGTGCATAACTTTATTTGAAGCGAAGATAGGGTCAAGACATGCAGCGACAAAATAAAGTAGAGACTAATGGCCTTAATATGGCATATTCAAAAATTAATATTTATTCAAAATTGACAGAGTTATTCCCATTCAAATCTTATCATTTTTTACAATTTTTCGCAGTTTTGGCCCAAAAGTCCCTTTTTTGGTACAATATGGCAAATTTCACACTCTTAAAAATGTTCGAAAACAAATTTTTGTTATAATATGACATTAGAACTATAAAAAAATTATAAAAAGGATGTAAGTTCACAATTTCGTTTTTTCGGCTGTTTTTAAATGCTTTCAGACCTACAGACCGAACGGCTGGTCCGATTAACATAAGATTTGGTACTAGGTGCAAGGAACGTTATATTTGTCATAGAGTACCAAAAAATAGGCTTTCGGGCAAAAACTGCGAAAAATGATAAGAAATGGTAAAGTTTGAATGACTATATCTCTGACAATTTTCTAATAATATGGCTTTTTAACATGTCATATTAAAGACGTAAGACTCAAGTTTACTTTGGTCATGCATGTCTTGAGCATATCTTTGCTCCGAAAAAAATTATGCGCAATTTAGAAAAAAAATTAAAAACCTTTGATTTTTCGATTTTTTTATGTTGGCTTTTGTTTACTTTTCCTGCTTAAATTTTTTTAAGAAATTTTCCAAACTATCCATTTCGATAGAAAATTTAATTTTGAACAAAAAGTATTAAATGTAAAATTGTCAAATTCGGCTTAGTCTTCGAGTTATACCAAAAATACTGAAAAGTGGCCAGTGTGACCATTCTCTCAGAAACGCATGGGTGAATTTAGTAGCATTTTCGGTCTTAAGCATGCTTATGAGCCAAACAAACATATTCAATAATAAAAACCCTTGCACGTAATTGTTCCTTTTTAAAAGGTCTATTCAATAGGCTATATAGTCAAGTTCCGAAGAACGTAAATTTCCAAATGAAAATTCCTAATTAAAACAAATATTTAACGACTAAGGTGAAACAAGGAAATGCTAAATAAATTTTGTGTAATAATGGTGACCAATATTTAACTTTACTTAAGACATTGTCACACAAGTACTTCGACTTATATTTATTCCAAAAATCATTCACCATTCTGTTGTTTACCTCAAAACCATTTTTGGAACACTTTAAATAGCTAAATTTCATGTTGTTTAATTTGTGTTTCTCTAATTACGTATCTATCAAACCATCAATCCATCAAACTATAAGTGCAAATTCGTGTGACTCAGTTATGCATTTGATTTAATAATCATTTTGTCAATGCCAACTCTTTGAATGACAGTTCGACTCTTGGCTACTTGGGTTAGTATAAGCATACAAACAGCGACAGCGCTGTGAATCATATAACCCAAACTTAATCTAACAAAAAAACGTTGAATAATTTATTTAAATGCTTTTTTTCAAATTATTCATTTTATCTCATAAAGTTCAATGATCTTTCATTCAAATATAACAATATAAAAAATAATAAATTGAAAGTCAACTATAATCTCCAGTGGCGACAGTTTCATAACTTTTTTTTTCAGTTTGCGTTACATAAATAAAATAAAATTACAAGTTACAATTAAGATTAACTACAACCCACAAATACTTCATATTTATGGGCAAGTACAAAGTACCTACTTCAACTGCGAAAAGCTGTGATTTCTGGCTTGAAAATGGACCACGCTAGGCTCATGATTTCATAACCTTTACAACACTATATTGCGCCGCCGTGACAAATAAAATATTACCTGCTTGCGCAGGCACCTTGAGTAGTGGAACAACGTAATTATTTTTAATTTTGTCGCAGCGACCGACAGAGCCTATTTACTTCAACTAATACTTGGCCTCGCCCTACTACTCTTTTTTTCTTCTTTATTTGGAATAAATATAAGTAATAGGTTGTCTAAGGACAAGTTAAGGATTCGTAAAAAATTGATTTCGAAGTTTTATGAGAGATTGGAAATCCTGTTTCTAAATGCCTCTTCCTTTCGATTATCTCCCTTAAAACTAGAGTCGATTCAATAGTTTTCGTGGTTAAGTTCTTCACCACCAAATGCAAAGGGTGCAGGAAATAAAGTTTACATTTTCAGGAGAAGTGTTATCTTAACATAAAAAAAAACATTTTTTTTAATTTAACAAATTTTAATTTTATCAATTTTTTTTGAAGCAAGTTTCCATCGAAAAGTTGCATCCAACCAATAATTGCTTTACCATTGAAGCACGTGGATGCGACCTTTTCGTACACTTTGGATATGCAAGTTGTTTTAACAAGTTTTAAGGAGACATACCACATTTTTGTATTCTTTTTTTTTTTGTAATGACATATTTCAACATGACTTCACTATTCGTATAGGTACACACACACACAGCCACACACACACTCAACTTACCTGTATCTATCGTGTCGGCTATCTTAGTTTGTACTTGAGAGTAGATCATGGTACACTGCTTAAGCTCCTGATCAGCATCTGAAGGTCGCAATGATTTACTGTCTGAGAGTAGAACATGCAGATTCTCTATGTCTTGAATAGTTCGATCGAAAGTCTTGCGGAATTCATCGATTGCCTGAAATGAATGATGATGAGAATGATGTCTTCAAAAAAAAAAATAAAAACATTCGGATAACTTGGGATATATACTCGGCTCGAACTGTACATAGATATGGGAGAAATGATTTGTAGCTCTGACCTACCTTTCGATTTTGCAGCCATAGATCGTGGTTGTATGTTAGTGTACCACCTAATTCCTCCGGCAGATTGTTTGTATCTATGTATTTTGAGATACGACTTTTGGACACAACAATTGGCTATAAGGAGAAAGTGCGAATCGAGGTAGATAAAAAAATAGTTGAGTTATTTTTTTAATCTGTGATTGTGGTGAGTCATATTATGTTTTATTATTAGACTTACTTCTTCTTTTGTGTGGGATTTGGCACAAGGCTCAACGTGTTTTTCCCAAAATCCCTCGGATCTGACTAGAAAAAGAGTTATTGGTGTGTCTCCGAAGAGGGAATAAATTGTGCGGGAGTGGGTGCGAGTTATTCGAGATGAACAGCGCTGAGCGTCAACTATAACTGCGATACCTTTGCTGAGAAGTTCGGAGCTGTACAAAATATAATAAAAAAAAAAAATAAAGAACATTTATAATATTGAATATGAAGAAGATTATTGTTAACTAGTCTCATCCCCACCTCGTGTCGAAATTCGACACCAATCAAAAAATGAAAGCTAGCTTTAAATATTTGAAAATTGAAGCAAAAAATAATTTTTAAATTTAATTTTTTGAATGTGCACAGTGAGCGGCAGTATAAAATGGTACCTAGCTGAAATGGACCCGCAGAGTTTAATTTTGTGATTCGCACACCCTCCGCGGCTATAGCTTTTCAACCACATACAATTTATCCAAATCGGTCCAATACTTTTTGAGAAAATGGAACCACAAAATTTATTTAAGCCTATTTATATATAGAAGATATTGTAAAGAAAGTTTTTAATTTTGTATAGTTGTTTTAATTTATCTAAAACTTTCTGCTAAAATTTCAATACTACTACTTTTGTGGTTCTAACTTATTTATTATTGACAAATCAAGGTTCGGAGAACGATCAAATATGATTTGTGCCCTCGTTAAAAATTCAAAGCGAATTTTATTTTTGGTCTGATCACGAATATTATTTGTTGGATTTCTTAAAATAAAATTCGTTATCACGATCGAGTCTTATTTGCTGTGATCCGTAAAATATGGTTCGATCCTGAATTTATCACACAGGAAGATCCATTCACGAAATAAAATAAAATGCACGACTGGGTCGCAAATACTTGCTCTTATGTTCAAGAGGCTGAGGGTTTAAGAAAATTGTATTTAAATAAACATGGAAATTATTAGAAAAAAATATTTAAAAGCATTAAATACGATATTTTAATTAGCTAAAAAAAACCCATTTTGATTCTTGATTGAATCGATTGTATGGAAAAAAAATGTAAATCGTTCGAGCGGTTTTTTTTTTTTTAATATACTTTTATATGAATTTCAAATTCTTAAAATATTTTTGAGGAAAAATTTTGGTATGCAAATCTTAGGTATTTGCTTATGTGCATATAATAATAAAATTAAAAGAAAAATTATCAATCCGTTTTTGATATATCGAATTTTCAAACAAACAATATGAAATGAGTTTCGGGTTTCAAAAATATTGATCATATCGTTTTCGATTTGGATTTTTTAATTTTTGATTTGGGCAATTCCATGGTAACTGGCGTTACATTTGGGAGAATTTTACGAGTTTTTATTTATTTATTTATTTATTTTCATACTTGTATAAATATAAATGAAACCAAATATGTACTCCATACATGGTAGTGATTCGGACTACTGGGACAAAATGGAATTCTAGGGAAAAATAAATTCTTTCTTAGAAAAAAATACTAAAACATGTTGGTAACTCATTTTCGGCCACGGGACTTGTTGCAGGACTTTGCGCATTTTCTCAAAATTGAACAAACCAATAAAGCTGAACTGGTTTGTTGAATTAGACACAAAAAATATATCAGCATGTTTGTAACTGTAGAGAAAGTATAAATTACTGAAAATATTTTATACAAATTTAATAAATTACGTGGTAACTCACGTAACAAAAAGTTGGTAACTCACATTATTTCAAGTTTTCAATTTAAAAATTTGTGACTAAGCCCTTTATATTTTCATTTTATTTTCAGCCATATGATTGTTACTTGCAGGATATTTTGCAATTATAATTTCAAACTTGCCAATAAAAGACAGAAAGTGAGATACATTTTCTGTTTTTCTATCTTCATGTCCACTTTTCCATGGAATTACCCATTTAAGAAACGAAAATGAAACATTTTTTAAAAATTAAAAAAAAACTTTTTTAAAATTTTATAAAATGATTTTCTTGCTAGCTTCTGTATTCGTTCGTTTTGAAGAAAATCGAAAATAAAAGAAAATGGTTCTTTGGGAGGCTTTTCATCATCATCATCGTGTCCTGTAACCCCGGCTGGGGCATAGAGCGTCAACAAAACGTCTCCATCCTTCACGGTCTGCTGCAAGGTACTTTAGCTGTGGCCACGTCTTTCTGTGGGATTCTGCTTCCGCTAAGACAGTTGATTTCCATGTTGTTCTTGGTCTTCCAACCCGCCGTGCACCCTTAGGATTCCATTCAAAGGACTGCTTTGCAATTTCATAGTTTGGTTTCCTCAGTGTGTGACCAATCCAACGCAATTTACGCTTTCTTATGTCGACGTCCAGCCACTCTTGACTTGTCCTGCGCCACAATTCCTCATTTGATATTATTTGTGGCCAGCGAATCTTTAGGATGTGGCGAAGACAGCGATTCACAAAAGCCTGCAATTTCTTCGAAATGATAGACTTGACTTTCCAGGTTTCACAAGCATTTAACAGCACGGATTGGATTCGAAGAATCTCAACTTAGTGCGTAGGGAGATTTGACTTGATTTCCAGATTGGGGACAGAGTACCGAAGGCAGCACGAGCTTTATTTATTCTACTTTGAACGTCCAGATCCGTACCACCGTTTGCAGAGACAATACTGCCAAGGTAGTTGAACTGTTCCACTAGCTGATAGCTGCCCATTATGCAAAACAAAACACCTTGCGTTGTTGTAGGACTCTTTAATAATGGCAACAATTTTTGGTGGAATTCCTCTACCAAGCAACGATCTCCATATACATTCTCGGTTAACTCGATCAAAGGCCTTCTCAAAATCCACGAACATGAGGTAAAGCGGTGATTGATATTCCATCGACTGCTCGAGGACGATACGCAGGGTGTTGATATGGTCGACACACGATCGACCAATGCGGAAGCCAGCTTGATGCCTCTTGAGTGTAGACTCGATTCTCTCCTTTATTCGCTCGAGAATAATGGTTGCCATTAGTTTTGGGAAAACGGACAAAACGGTGATACCACGCCAATTGTTGCAATTCTTTAAGTCACCTTTCTTTGGCAACTTAACAATCACACCATCCTTCCAATCCCTGGGATAGATTTCGTTTTCCCAAATGCTTTGTATCAACGGATGTAAAATACTAGCCGCTGTTACGGGATCGGCTTTCAGGAATTCAGCTGGTATTCCGTCCAGTCCAGCTGCCTTGTTGTTTTTGAGGAGATTTATTGATGTAAGGATTTCCGATTCTGACGGGGGTTCGATGTCAATACCCCTATAGGACCTGCGCATCTCGTTTAGTTGGGGCACTTCAGCACTCTGCTCAACTGAATCCTCATTTAGCAGGGCACAAAATGGTCCTTCCATCTACGAAGCTGATCCTCAATTGATACCAAAAGTGTGCCATCCACATCCATTACAGGATGATTCGTGTTGCTTTTTTTCCCGATCACGTCTTTGCCTATTTGGTACAATTCCCGGATATCTCCTCTTCTGGCAGCGATTTCCGCATTATCTGCGAGTCCATCTAACCTCACCCTCTTGTCACGTCTCACACAGCGATAGACCATCTTATGTGCAATGCGGTACTCTCTTCGCAAGTCAGCCTTTCGTTAAATATCTGCTTCGGCATTTATTTGAATTTTCAACGATTTGCGAAGTTCGATCTTATCCCAGGTGTCTTGGGATATCCAAGAGTCTCTACGTCTCGTTCGCTTGGGTAGAGTTTCGGATCCAGCCTCCATAAAAACACTTTTACCAGGTTTTTACCATTAATAAACATTTTTTGAAAATGGTTTCCCCCCAAAGGTAAGCATTTATTTAAAGTAATTTACTGATTTTTTTTAAAGAAAAGTTGTGTAGTGGTTTTGCGTAAAAATAAGATTATGTAAAATTGCTTAAAAAAATTGGGTGGCAGCTACCGTTATTTTTGGAGGTACCAAATTTGAAGAAAGTCGATCCAACTGCTTCTCAACGGACAGACAGACAGAATTGTGAGACCAACTTTTTTTTATCTTCCCTATCATCATAATAACAACAGTGACCAAATTTCAAATTCGATTATTTTCAAACTTAAACAAATATTTTTTCAAAAACTATTTACAATAAAAACTATATATGCAATTAAAAAGCATTATTAGAGAATTGATTTGTAGCTTTAAAAAAAGGTAAGGCGTGGCATAGTAAGAGTGTTCCCGTTGTTCTTTAAATAACTTTTGTCTATTTTGAGTCAGTTTTTTTTTTTGTTTAAAACTACCCCTCCCGGCTAAACGGGGGCAATAAACCCCCTCCAATACCATTTTTTCTCACCTGAAACTTATCTTTATGCTCCGATTTGTGTTGTGTTATAAATTAGTAACTTAAAGTGGAAAGAGGGGGAGGACAGGGGTGATATAAAAACCTGAACAAATGGGGAAATTGTTTTTCTAAGTTTTGAATCGAATGAGGGCTATCCAAGAATATGTCTTATTATGATGAACACAAAAAAGTAAAAAAACCTTAGTGATTAATTATAATGTAATCAATCATAATTCTACCGCAAACCCAATTTAAAAGATTTTAATATAAGATATTTTTATTTGCAAAACCTTGATTGATGTTTGCGAGATTTTTCGGTGCAAGATGTACAAGTACATGGTAGATTGTTCAAACTGTCAGCTTTTAACTGCGACATTATGAAAAGCAGGATTATTAATCTGCAGTATTCTTCTTAGAGATTTAAAAAAAAAATGTGATATTTCACTATATAAAGGGTCCGCCAAATAACTTTTTTTTTTTTGAAAATGCTATAAAAAAAACTACTCAAATTTCTGTTTTATTTGAAAGTACAATCCTTCCGGCTAATAATGGAAAATAATTTCATTCAAATTGCTGCTTCGCTAGGTGGGCCTGCGATAGACTTAGAGAAGATGCCGATTTTGCCAAAAAAATCATCTTTTCAGATGAAGCTCAATTTGATCTTGGCGAGTATGTAAAAAAGCGAAATTGTCGCATTTGGGGCACAGAAAACCCGCACGCCATTGAAAAGCCGATACACCCAAAACGAGTCACTGTTTGGTGCGGATTTTGGTCCAGAGGCATAATTGGGCCATTTTTCTTCGAGTGGCCGTTACAGTCAATGGCGATCGTTATCGGGCCATGTTGAACGAATTTTTTTTCACAAAAATTGAAGAGATGGATATTGGCAACATTTGGTTTCAACAGGACGGCGCTACGTGCCACACAGCCGAAGCTACACTCCATGTAGTAGTAGCATTTTCAAAAACAAAAAAGTTGTTTGGCGGACCCTATATATTCAAGATTTTACTTTGCGGGTTTCCGTATCGCTCCAGTTTTAAGTAGCTGTATGGAAAAAAGTTCAGATTTTTGTTTTAGGTTGTTTAGTATTTTTAAATTTTTTGAGAAAACTATCTCATTTTCAGATTATTCACGCTTACTTAATTGTATTCTAAAACATCCAAAATAAATTTTTTTAATAAACAAAACAAAGAAATACATTTTTGTTTTTTTTTTTTCAAATTCTATCATTTTTCAAATTCTATCATTAACAATGCAATCGTTTTAATAAATGTATATCTTCAATGCTTAGCTATTTCTACAACTTTAAACCATAATAACAAGTACGTGTGATTCATTCGTGTATTTTTATTTGAGAGTTGAATAGTTCGTAAATCAAGGTATGAAATTTTTAAAGAGGTTAAACAAAAACAATTCACAATAAATCAGTGAAATCTTAAGTTGAGGCTAACAAAAATTGTGTAACTTTTTTTTCTAGGTCACTTTTCGATTTTTATTTTCAGAAGTAAATAAAGTTAAAAATTAATTTTAATTTTTATATTGGGAATATAATGCAAGCATACAATGGATCAACTTTCAAGAAAAAAAAAAAAAAAAAAAAACACGATGAAACACACATTTAATTTAATATTTTAAAGTCCTTGTCCATTATTGAAATTATTAGATAAAATAACTTCTTCCGTATGCGATTTGCCCGAAAATGTTTATTTTCAATTTATTTAAGCTAAGGTGAGTGTAGAGGAAGGCAATTCAAAAGACGGAGTTTTAAGAAAGGAGGACTACGGTTAAAGTCGAAGGAGTTCATGTTCAAATTTACACTCCGCAGCATATGAGAAAGAGGTTCGGTGTATTACGAGTGTTAAAAAGATAGAGCTGTATAGTGAAAGGCATGTCAATGGAACCATAAAGTAATCGATTAATGAAGAGAATGTCTGATATTTTGCAATTTTTAAGACTGAAAAACTGCTAAGGTCCTATTGAATAAGGGAAGAGTTACGTGCCTAAGAAATTGTGTTGTTAAACTTTGTATCATCAGCCTTCATTGATAAAAAAGAAGGTTTGATGACTATTTCAATATCGTTAATGGCAAGGAGAAACAAAAGTGGCCCTAGATGGCTACCTTGGGGGACACCGAAGGTAGCTAAGAAAGAGCAAGAGATGGCGAATCTAAAACGAACACTGAGGACTGAGGATAAAGAGGAAATCCATTTTATCAAAGAAGATTCAAAACCGAGAGTGGGCAATCTGAAAAGTATTGACTTATTTGAAATTTTGTCAAAGGCCTAACTGAAATCGGTTGAGATCACTTTCGTAACCTTTCTCTAGGGCTGAAAGAGTTAAATAAACAAATTAAACAAGATTATAAACCTTCAGTTAAGAAAGTCGTATTGTCTTGAGGAGATAAGAGATTTGTAGTGTAAACTTAACGTTTCATACAAAATATTTTCAAAGATTTTGGGTATGTGTGAAAGCTTGGCAGTTAGACAATAATTGTTAATATCACTCTTTTACGAATTGGGATTATGTATATATGATGATTTCTACATCTGAAGAAATTCACCAAGAGTTAGGAAAGGCTGACAACTTTTGAGAAAGAAAGAGATAGGATGGAAGACCATTTTTTATAAGCATGAAGCATGGCAGGGAGACCATCGGGACTAGGAATACATTTATTGTTAAGTTGATTTAATTTATTTTCGATGAGATAAAAGGATTGACATCACGAGAGAGAAGCGGTACCAAAGAAAAGTTTTATAGATAATTGAATTACGCAGAGTTAGGCAAAAGAGTCATCGGCAAAAGATTGTTTGAAAATGTGGCGAAGAGCTTGGCGATAAAGTAAATAAAAACGATAATATTTAAATTTTTCTGTGAATATGATTTTGAGCTTACATTACATTTCATTACATTCAGGCATAAGTAAGTTCAAAAATGAAAGAAATATGTATTTAAAAATTAAGAAATATATTGATTTTTCAATTTTCGGCAAATTTTAGGGCTCATGCGCGATCGGAAGGCGTAAATTGATTTGATATATTTATTTCTCTTCCTAATTTCAACCAAATCGCAACATATCTGCAATATTACAACTTGAAAAAACAAAGTTTTGGTTTATCTGCCTACCCAACTGTAATTTTTTTTTTTAAAAAGCAAATCAATAGTTTCTTGACGTTTTTAATGAGCTTTATTTTAAAGACCCCCCCCCCCCCCCCCCCCCCCCCTTGTACAATTTCTGCACAGAGACCTGTTGTGATGGCCTATGTTTTAAGTGAATTAATTACGAGAATAGAACTCTAGTGCGAGTAAAAACAAATTATTAACTGAAATGTGTATGGCGTATGTGGAATATTTTCGCATTTATAAAATATCCTTTATTTTTTTTCTTAAACTATAATTAACAAAATTCTTTTGTTTATAATAACAAAATGCAGTTGGTCTGGTGAAATTTGGAATTTGCAAATAAATAAACAGTAGACCAAGAGATGCCTCCTTTTTTTCTGCAATTTATTACTGAACTGATTTTCTTGATGGCATATATTTAGGAGGGTCCACCGAATGTAAAACGAAGTTAACGGGGCAGGAAAGTTTGAGTGTCAGTCGCCTTCTTGGTAAACAAATTTTATCAAATATATCGTGAGCCGCGCATCATACGAAAAAATAGTAATTTTTGTTTTTATTTATTTGGACGAAATTAGGTAGGGGGGTTCGTCAATTTAAACACAACAATGACCTTTTCAAGGATCACCCTAATTTCTATCTTATATATGCATTTTAGGGTTGTCGTTACAAAAAGGCATCTCGGATGGGCCCAAATCGGCTCTAAATGAAGAAAAAAGAATTTTCTAATTATTTTAGATTTTTATTTTCATCCCCTATAGTCGCTGTAGAGGTAAATTAAATTTCCCCTTGTTTTTGCATACTAGAAAATTCGCGTAAGATCTGCCAACCAAAAAAAATTCAGAGCATGTAGGTGGGAACTACACAAGAAAAAAATCCTACCGGAGGGGGGTAATATCTCCCCCCGCTTGGACGGGAGGAACAATTTAATATAATATTTGCATAAAATAGAAAAAAATATTGAAAGAGAAAAGTCAAACCCGACAGTAATGTTTTGTAGCTTTTTGGAAAGCCAGAAGCCCATTTTTACGGGTTGTTTTTGAATTAAGTCTTTTTGATGAACAGTTTTGGCAAAAAATTGTTTCAAACTCAACATTTTGAAGAAAAATTATTATTTTTTTTTAAATTATAGGTTTGAAAACAAATTTTGCTGAACTTTATTTAGTAATCAACTATTAAAATGGACTTCTGGCTTTCCAAAAAGCTTCAAAATATTACTGCAAGTGTTGCCGTTGTTTTTTAATTAATTTTTTTCTATTTTATGTAATTATTTTATCAAATTGCCCTTCCCTTACAAGCGGTAGGAGATATTACCCTCTCCGGTAGGATTTTTTCTTGTCTACTTCTCGCCTACATGTTCTGAATTTTTCGGAATATTTTACGTGAATTTCCAAAAAAGGGAAATTTTAATTTACTCCTTCAGCGACTATAGGGGATGAAAATAAAAATCTGAAAAAATTAGGGAATTTTTTGTTCTTCATTTAAAGCTGATCTAGGCCCATCCAAATAATAAAACTAAAAAAATCACATGATAACGACCACCCTAATGCATATATTGTTCCCTTTTTTCTAATATCGGTATTGTTTTCTCCAAATTTTTCAAATGTTCTACTTAGCAAATAAAATTATAAAAGTCCCTATACACTGGTATTTATTTTTAGTTGAGAGACATATAGTATTATACGGAATGTCATTACCTCATACGAAATGTGCGAAAATAAAACATTTCAAATATTCATAACGAAGTAAAAGTCTTTCTTGATAATCTGTCTTGAGTAGATAATAATTTAAATTAGAAAACAGAAACTTAACAATTAGTTCGGAAAGTAGAAATTCAATTTCCTATCAGATAATTATTTCAAAAGTAGCTAGGTGCCAAAGCACTAAAAAAAAAAATTAATCCCAGTTACTGCATAGGAAACTCTTCTGTTTTTTTTTTTTAAATTAATGTTGACCTTATTAGAAAGCTTTGTTTAATTTATGTTCCCAAAGATGTTAAACAAATGTAATAAACAAATCAAACACAATTTATTTTCTAACAAAGTGAAAACAAAAATTCAAAATAGGAAAATTTCCTCTGTTAAAATTTACCTAATAGGTATACCTTTCCATCACTCACTGAGTAGTAAAAGCTTTTTAATTCCAAAATGTTGATTCAGTTAAGCTAATTATTATGTTTTGTTTGTTTAACCGGAATACCGGCTCAAACAACGGAAAATCTTCCACATTGAATTTAGTTTTTTTTTTCTCTCCAACATGTTAATAGCCACCAAAACAAAAAAGAACTATTCATGAATACATTTTAAGGTAGGTACCTCAACACGAAACATAAATATGGAACTAATATCTTTTTTACCAATTTTGAATCAACAAAATCAATATATACGATCATTTTTGTGTTTTCTATAAATATGTATAAAATTCATTAGTTAGCATTTCCGTTGAATTTGTATTTATTTTTTCTTTAATTTATTTTTGTTGTAATCAAAAAACTCTACTCGAAGCCATAATATACAAATTTTGTTTGTAAAAAAAACTTTAGAACCGTGAAACATTTTGTCAAATATGTTATGTCATCTATGTACCTATGTAGCTGTAGATACCTACAATAAATCAAATATGTTTATATGTATGTGTCTATATGACAAAAAGTATCACGAGTTTCTCAGCTTACCTACTTAATCTTTTTTATTTTATATTTGTTTATCGAAATTATTCCGATAGTGGAGCAACTTTTTCATTCCAATTGAGTGATCACGTCAGCATTGGGAATGGGACATTGGAAATTCTTTATGAACTGTTGGATTTGTTGGGTAAATTTGTTAACAATTGTCGTTCTACTTTGTTAAGCTAACAGCTTTTCCACACAACACCGAACACCAGCAATCGTGTCAAAGTTTGACAGTTAAACACGACAATCATTATTACTGAGAGGTCACACCTACTAGTAGTTGTTTGGTGGAATTTGTATTTTTTCTTTGAAATTATATTCCTTTCTCTTAAGCGAACGAACATTTTTTATTGAATATCAAAAAACATTTTTCGGTGCCAAAAACCGTATCTGACAAAACATTAATCTTAACAGACATATGTACATAATTTTAGCCTAAAGTTCCTGTACATATTAAAAAGATTTTTTGTTCGCAAAATACCTGTTTGGATGAACACCGATCTACTCACGGCTTTTAGACACATTCTAGGTCGAAACATGGATTCGTAAAAATTCAAAACTAATTTTTTTAAAACTGAAAACATTTTTACGAGGCATCAGTGATACGCCATTAACGAGACAAACCTCCTTAAAGTAAGTTCCTGGCTTCCTACCCTGGATACTCATATCATATGTTTATGAAAGTTCTTTTTCTATCAAGTGAGGTGCCTTTCGACATTACTGCCAAGAACTTGCGACTTCTTTACCCCACTTTATTTATTTTTTCTTACTCAAACATTTTTTCGTCATTTCAAATGAATTTCTAATTCCCGTCCCGACTATAGACTTGGAAGCTGGAGAAAGAAAAAAATGTGAAGTTCTAAAAATAAAAAAAAAAAATAACACTCATGTTAGATTTAAGCTTTTTTGGGTATATCAGTTGATGTCGTCAGACATCAGTCGGTTCGGTTCATTGATTCCCATCCACAGTGTGAAAGGCTTATAGAGATAAAAAATGTCTAACGAATGTTAGTATAAAACTTGAATAACTTTTGAGTTTAATGGACTGTCATTAGATTGAATAATTTTGTTAATTAAATGAGATCAGCTTTAGGCTTGGATTTTAGGCGTTATTTTCATTTGATTTTTGATTAAAGAATATTGCAGGCTGTACGTCAAGTTGGAATGGATTTTATTTTATTTTTTATACCGAATGAGATTTAAATTTTATTGACTATCTTTTGGATTTTGATTTAGCTGATTTTTAGTTTTGAAAAAATTGGCAAGTGAATTTAAAGACTTAATTATTATAAGGCCTATGAATAGTTTTTTATTTCAATACTGGAATTTTAAGTAGTCGGATAGTTTGATGTCCAATCGCAACGCTCGCTGGTCTTTTTTTATTTATCTTCATCGATTTGCAATTCATTTTAAAGCTGCAAACAATTTGAAGCAAAAATATAGGCATATAGCATTTGGTAAAATTTGATCTGCCAAAACCGAGAATTAACTTTAAAATTAAGAAAACCAATAACAAAATCTCGCATTTTTTTAAAATCTCGAATAACAAAATCTTGCAATTAAAAATCTTGTCTTTCTCATCATTCATTTCAACCAAAATCTTTCAAATCAAAATCTCGAAAATTAAAATCTCACAGCAACGAATCTCAGAAGACTTTTTCAAAAAAAAAAAAAAAAATGTTAAGAACACGTGATAACTATACCCGTCAGTAAAAAGTTTTTTAACACCTTTATTAATCCTAATAACATTTATATTAACTTTAGTAGTCTTTTACGCTATTATCATGTACTAAAAATAATGCAATTTATACACATGAGACATTAGGTATTTTCAGAAAAATGAGATCTCATAGACCTCAGCAATCTAGTCTCGTGGACAGGATTCCAAAATATTGCTCAGTTTTGCTGTTGAATTACTCTCTCTCTCTTGTTGTCTTGACAACAATTGAAAAATAAACAAAGACAATATTAATAAATAACAGTGTGGCCTTAAAGAAGGTAGGACCTGGATTTACATTTTTTATTTAAGGTAGGATATCTCGAAAAATTGAATTATTTAAAAAAAAATGTATTTGTTGCCATGCAAGATTTTAGTTTGCAGGAGATTATCGTTATCGCGAGATTATGAAAAGTGGAATTTTGTAATTGCGAGATTTCGCTATGCGAAATTTTAATTTGCGAGATTTCGTACCCAACCCCATATTCAGGAAAAAATCGTCTTAAATTAAAAACTTACTAGTTATCAGGCTATTATTTTCAACGTGCTTAATCATGGGGTTAGCTTCGAAATCTCGCAAACCAAAATCTTATATTTGAAATCTTGCATAACGAAATCTCGCAATTACGAAATCTTGCTTTTCAAATTCACGCAATTTCAAAATCCTGCTTTTCATAACCTCGCAATAACAAAATCCCGCAAAATTTAACTGCAAAGCAACAAACAAATACATTTTCTCGTGCGAAATTTTAATTTGCGAGATTTTGATTTAGAAGAAAATTTATTTGTTGCAATTAAATTTTGCAAGATATCCTACCTTCTGTTAATGATTATCTAGTGCCTGAGTACTTTTAGACAACACTGTTATTTATAATTGTTTCTGTTGATTTTTCAATATTATTGTTGTCAAAAGATCAAAAGAGAGAGAGAGAACATAGAGATGGTATATCCAGTTTTAGAGTGTAATGCGCAAATTGCATTGATCGTATTTGGCCTTAAACTAGAAAATATTTGTAGTTCCATGATAAACGAGTAAAAGACAACAAAAATAATTATAGAGGTTGTTAATAGTAATAAAGGATGTACAAAATTTTATATTGACGGGATATTTATCACTTGGAAAGAAACAATTATGCAATATTCTCTTGGGTGTAATTTCCAAAATTTTTTTTTTTTGTAAAAGCCGTGGTCGATTCGTTGCTGTGAAATTTGAATTTGCGAAATTTTAAATTGCGAGATTTTTGTTGAAATTTGCGATATTTTTAGGTTCGAGATGTAAATGCGAGATTGTTAAAAGCGAGTTTTTATAATTGCGAGATTATTAAAAACAAGGTTTTTAATTTGCAAGATTTCATTATTCAAATTTTTAAAACAACTGTGAGATTTCGTTATTCGAGATTTTGGTTTTCGGGATATCGTACCGTTCCCTTGATCATGTTAGATAGACAAAGACCAAAGATCTCGCGCGAGATTTTAATTTTCGAGATTTTGATACAAATTGTATTTGTTGGAATACAATTAAATTTTGCGCGATTTTGATTTGCGAGAATATAATTTGCGGAATTTCGTTATTGCGAGATTTTAATTTGTGAGATATCGTACTTAACCTTTTATTCAGGGAACAAATCGTGTCAAATTAAAAAACAATACTAGTTATAAGGTAGTTATTTTTCGACACGGTTGATCCTGTTAGAAGTTTTTAGAAGACACAAGATTTCAACTTGAAACTTACACTTGAACTAACCTGGGACACCCAGTAGTTTACAAAGCCCTTAGTCAAAGTTAGCACACAATACACATGTTAAAAGTAATCAAAGTTTGTGTCAAATGTCAATATTTGCTGTTGTTTTTACGTGTATTTAAGTCATCATGTTCACAGCCAATTTTTATTTCTGACAATCTCAATTTTAATTTGTTGTTGTTCTAACGTGTGTTTTCTTCCTCACGTAAACAGCCATTTTTTATTTCCGAATTCAATGGGAAATTAAAACAAATAATGTACTAGTTAAAGTCGAATCATTAGTATAAAACAAATGAAAAAAGAAAAAGTAGTACATATTTGAGCTTTTTATATAAATGATTCAGAATTGGTTGGGTACAAAGTCAAATCCAAAATCCCGAAATGCCAACAAATTTCAAGTGCCAAAATCCCGACTGGCTTAAGTTCAGAATGCCAGAATCCCGAATAACATATTCCCGAAAGACATAATCCCGAATGACAGAATACCGAATGCCAAAATTGGTATTTCATCAAAAATAAAATAGAAAAGAAAAAATAGGATAGTCTGCTCTGCCAGACAGTTTAAAAAACGTTTTTCAATTTGAGCTTTGAATAGTGGGATTGCATTAATATTTTGTTTTTGATGCACTGTTAATCACTAAGGCCCCGGTTATGAAGTACAAGACTTTGATTTCTGGAATAAGTTTTATTCAATGACTGTAAGAGTATAGACTCTATCTGGCGATTCACTAGGACAACTTCTCCAATGGAGTTTGAGGTAAAAAACGAATATTCCATTTAAATTCTTGATCAAATTGTATATGAAAGGAAAATTTATTGTTTTTTTTTTTAAATAATTTTGTATATATCAAATTCCTTATACATTTTTAAGGACAAATTTTGGTATTCAAATCTTAAGTATTAATTTATATGAATAAAAACCCAGAATTTAAAAAAGTTGTCAACCCGTTTTCAAGGAGCCAGCCGTTTTTAAGAAAAAATATTTTCCTCAACAGTTTTTTTAACATTGTATAGAAGGTACCGTTTTTTTTAACAATATAAAACTTTTTCTTAAAATATTTCTTAAAGTGTTAAGAAACCTTTAAATACTGAGTTTTAAAGAAACTGAAATATTTTGATATTTAATATTTGATTTTCAAAAAAAAAATTTAATATTATTTTTAAATCCAAAAATAGAAAATTTAAGTCAATAAAACTGTTTTCATTTTTTTGAACAAATACAAAATAAATTGTGTGCCGCAACAGCTTGTGGAGAACCCGGGCCTAGTGACTGACAACTCTCAGCCATTCCAGAGTGCGTGTTGTTGGCAGGAATGGAGGGGACCTACATTTTTTTGCCGAGTCCAAACGGCTAGATGAGAAGCACTTATTCATGACAAGCATATTCTTGGAAGATTTGTCAATTCCTTGCAAGAGGCAGTAGCTCAGATAAAACATTTCTGTGTTTAGGTTGCACGGCTGGGAATCGAACCCATGACATGACTGCATAACGGTCCCAGGCGCGGATCCAGGATTTCGTTCAGGGGGGGGGGCAATTTTGTGAGTTTCCAAAATCTTGATGAGGTCTACAGAAAATGTGAGTACAATGTGAGTCACGCAAAGCAATGTGAGCTGATGAGTTGACAATTTGAAAAAAGCAATAATCTCTTTCAAAACCGCCACAGTTCTCGAACAGTGGATACTTTGAACTTTGTGAAATGGAGTTTTGCAGCTTCTAGCTATAGCATTGTGTCTTTACAGCGTTTTTCCTCTGGATCTGCGTAACTCTACAATTATGCTCTGAAAACATAATGGTAGAGTGGTATGTTCCTATTCAGACACATGACGTTCGAGTTCGAGTAAAATTTCCAGCCTCTTCTTCAGCTGTGGCAACCTAACCTAACCTTGCTAGTAAAAGGCCGTTTTTGAGAACGTCATTAGAGTCAAAAATGCGTTTTGCAGAATGTTCCCAAACTCAAACTGCAAAAGTCTTCTGTTAACATCATGTGTGGTGCAATTCTGCAGTAAAAATATCGAGTTGTCAACACAAATATAGAGAAGCTGGAGAACGTTCATAAACGGCAATTGCATTTGCAAGAAAATTGAAGGACGTTGATAAAAAAGATTTTGTACAAACAAAACCAATGCATTAATTTTAAAATAGTTGTATTTTAGCTAAACTAAAATTATAGATCAAAACCGAGATGAACCGTATCCTTTGTTCAGATACCTTCGTCTATCGATACAAAACCAATCTTTCCGACATTGAAATAAAACACAATGATTATAGTGGAAAATACAAAGGAAACACCACTCGTTATTAAACCTTTTCGTCCGACCTTCTCAATTATGACTAACTTTCTTTATACATTTCATTAACAATATACTTAGCATTCGTTAAGTTTTAATATAAATGTTTCTTATAAGCTCATAACATCGACTTCAGAGTTGCCACACTCATGCAGTTCGATACAATAGCAATATTTCCCATTGAAAAATGGCAATCATTTGACAATCGAATTGACGAAACAACTATCCTTTCCTTAGGTATAAAAGTTCCGTCCAACTTCTCTTTGGCAGTGACTGCTGTACGCGTTTCCTGGTTTCTCTCCCATCTTCTTCGTTGGACTTGCACTCTTCGCCAGTTTAATAATATGGAACACGAAAGTTCCTAAAATACATCCATAAAAGTGACAAAATCCTCACATCAAAAACGTACTATCTTATGGCTAAAAGGCTAAAACAGATGTGCAGAACGTCTGCATGCATCGCTGCGTACAGCGCTGAACTCGAAACACATGTGCATACTCTTAAGGTGCATATCCATTTCACAGTAAAAAGGCGGCGAGCAGCTCTGAAGTTCTCGAGAGTAAAGCTAAAACTATAATGCTCGGAGGGGCACTTAAGTGGTCGGAAGAAAACAAGTGAATACACGGAAAGCATATGACGCTTCTATAATTCCAGAGTGGAACGTTTTTCAAGTTTCGTTCAACTTTAGTTACGGAAGTGGGTTTCGCTCCCGAGCTCCCGAGCGTACATCACTTAAGTAAAGCTGACATTTGGTGAAATAGGAAGGCCAAAAAGAGAAAGATGATAGTTAAATTATGGGTGTGTTTCCCTTTTCTTGGTACGGAAAGCTACTCTTCGTTGGTTTTTGACATTAGCTTCAGTGCCCTTCCGACTATTATAGTTCTACCTTAAAAATCGAAAGTGGACACAGACACAGTCACAAAATAAGCTCACCAGAGGAGAAGACAGATATCCGAGAGTCGCTCTTGAGGGAAAGTACTCCCTCAATGAAAACGGCCATTTTATTATTTACCACAAAAAGAACTCTATCACCCATTTAGTATGAATTTTTTTAGTATTTCTCTGTTAACTATAGGTATAACTTTTATGCAAAAATCTAGTTTATTATTTTAACTTTAATTAGATACCTGTAGATCCAAGCATTTGAAGCAAAATTCGAAATTTTTGAAGCCAATTACTCGTAAATCCACGTATTTTAAAGATTTTTTTTTTACTAATATCAACTTCAAGGCTGAAAATTTAGATAAGTGCCCCTATCGCCTCTCCCGTTACATTTAAGTTACCACTAACAAATTTGTAGAGTAGGGTTGAAGGTGGAGCAATAACTTTTAAAAACGTTATTTTTCAAATTGTGAAATTTTTCATTCAAAGCATATTGAAAAGTGAAAAAGAAATCGATTAGGGATTCAACCTGCTCCCTAGTATGAAATAAACTGACTTTTCTCATACAAAATGTTATACAGTAATTAAGCCTGACATTTATATTATAATTAAGGAATTGAACTTTGAAGATCGAGATCTAAAACCGAAGTTATAAGCTTTCCACTCAGTCGATTTGAAGGCACTATTTGTGCATAGCGGAACTTTTCTTAACTGAACCTGGTCAGTCAGCGGCCAACGAACAACCACTCATTGCTGCAACGCTGCGCTGCCAAGAAAAAATTTTATAAACGTATAACGAAATAACCTTTTTTAGATCACATTTTATTAAATTCATATTTTATACTTCGTTCGTTCTTGCCCAGGGGGGGGGGCAATTGCACCCATTGCCCCCCTCCCTGTATCCGCGCCTGGACGGTCCAACGCACTAACCATTATGCCACGATGTACTATTTTAAAAGCTTCTATATAAAACAAATCTTGAAATCATACATTTTGAAGAAAAAAAAACGAAAATTAAAAAATGGTTCTTTGAGAGATAGGTACCACTAATAACTATGTATTAAAAAAAAAATGGCTTCCTATCCAAAGGTAACCTTTGCTAAAATAAATTTACTGATTTTTTTTTAAGAAAAGTTGTGAAGCTGTTTTTGAGAAAAATAAAATTTTGTAAAATTGGCAAAAAAAATGTATTGCAGGTTCCGTTATTTTGGGTTCTAAAAAAAAGAATGGGTGGATAGAATCACTAAATACCACTTTGTACCAAGTTTTGAGAAAATCGATCCAACCTGTAGCCGAACAAAAAGCTAAAAAAGTGAACATCATCGAGTTACTTTTGAAGTAATGGGTGCACTTGCATGATTTTTTCAACATTTTTTTTTTTTAATTTTGAAATACCAATTTTGAGTATGTATCTATTAATATAAATTAAAAACCCTTGTTCAAAAAAAATATCAACCCATTTTTAAAATATTGAATTTTCAAAATTTCTTTTTTTTCCAAAATGTTCGTACGCATTATTGTTAAAATTTTAGGAAGCTTTCGCATCGGTTTTGAGCAGGTAACAGATTTTAGTAAACATTTTCCTTACCAAAAAGTACAATACGCCTGCAGTAATGCACTTATTTTTTTAATCAAAATCGTGGTTTTTCAGATAAATAAGCTTTTCCTTTACAGTTGTATGGCAAGTACTGTTATTTTTTTAAATATAAAAATGTTCGAATTGAAACCTACAAAATACCTTATGTTTAAAATTTGAAGAAGATGAATTAGGCTGTAAGTCAAGGTACAGAGGTAGACGTTTAAAAAAAATGATATTGTCTAATACTACATTTTATCTGCTTTTGAAAAAACGTTTAAACTTAAAACCCTTATGATTACAGACAGAAAATTTTATTGGTTATGAAAGAGAAGACAATTTTCAAAATATATAGAAATTATGTTCATGTCATAAAATAAAAAAAACGGCCCATGACCAGAAGTTTGTACTGATCGTTCCATTGTTCGCCGTATTGTATAATGTATTCTTTGTCAATAACGTTAGATTCAACACGATAAAAAAGCGACACATACCTCTTGTGATTAATCCTTATTATTAATTAGGTACTCCACAAACTTTCGGCAAATCACTAACAAACCTGCAATAACAACATAATGCTGTCTTAGTTCTAGTGAACACAATTATGATAATCAGTTATCACCCATACTGTCACGCTAAGTTTTGAAAAAAGATAATCTAAAAACCCTAAAATCGTAAAAATTCAAACAAATGTCTGTTATAAAAAATAAGTATTCGCCACAGTACACAAATCTGGCTATGTATATATGAACATATTAGGTACACTAGTTGTCCAAATTGAAAGTGTCAAAAATTTTAAATGGCTATTTGTGAGCTCCTTAAATAATAAGACGTTATACCAAAAACATAATACTTTGACATTTGACAAGTAAACGGACCTCTGAATCTGCCATTTTCACAGATTTCGAATAAAAATGGTTGGATCGAAACAAGAAAAAAAAAAATGTGTGGTAGTAAGTGTTTGACTCTCTGTTAAGGAGAGGGGTACGATTTTCTAAAAATTGACTTAAAATAGAAAAAGATTTAAAAACAATTTCGGTTTCCTGGAACACTTGTTTTAAAAAAATTACCATAAAATCGCTGTTTTTTTTATTTTTTTGACTGACCGCTTTCAACAATGTAAAAGGACGTTCTTAAGTTCAACTGAAAGTTATAGTTTTTACGTCGGTTTGCTTCCAAAATTGTTGTGCCGAAATTATCATCATTTTCTTCCACTGCTGAATCACCCATTTATCAGATTTTCAATTTTCTATTATATCGGATCGCCCCCTGAGGGGTTTTAATTATTATTGAAGTAGTAAAATACACTGCTATCAACTTATAACACGCACACAGAAAGAGTTGTAAATCAGTAGGCCCTGGTTTCCACGAGCTGTCACACCACAAAATTTATTTACTTATTTTAAGAATGCATTGAAACAAAATACACTTGATATTCAAAATTTGCATTTGGCCTCGCACTTGAGTACCAGGGTCGGTGGTATATGAAATACTTCCAAAATGAATTATTGCTACTGCCCAATCGGTATGACCTGTTTTCAAAAAATCTTGAAAATGAACTAAAACCACTTTTAGGTATAAAAACATAAAACAGGTGAGATTACTTCCTGAGACATGCAAGGTTGTTTTAAACCACACGAAGCCCGTGACAAATTTAAGGAACAAGACCTTAGGGCTTTATTTTCGAGGACCTTATTTTGCAGAACCCATTCTATCATCTCATCTCTCAAATAATGCAGTTTTTCTTGTACCAATACATAATTTTTGGTAGTAATTACTGTTCTTAATTATGCAATGTACAAAATTTCAAAAGTCAGTAGATCTCTTACGTATTTCCAAACTTAAATTTTTCAAATGTGACACAATAAAATTGCATACATTGTAATCTAAGTTCAGACATTAAACTACATTCTCTTCAAATGAACCCACCTATCTAAACCACCTTCTTTAATGCCTGTATTTTCATAATTTAGAACCACTAAACCATAGTTATAGTCTCCTCATACCTCATAAGACTTACCTTAACGATCGTCTTATATATGAAATGCATATTTCTATGCAATTTCTATTCCACAACTGTAAATCGTTTATTATGCTGACCACAACCAGTATCCTGCCTTCACGATCAAATCCACCTGGTAAGTAGGCTGCTCGAGTTAGCAGTGCGTTTAAGACATCTTCCTCCATGTCTTTTTAATATATATGTAGATAGATATTGTATCTTTATTATTTCAATGTTTCTATTTTTTTTTTTGTTTAATTTTCACGAACAAAAACAACACACGTCCGTCGTCGTACGTAGAGGTTGTCCAGGTTTATTTTCGAGTTTAAGTCTGACTAGTTATTTGAAATCTAATAGAAGACAACAAGTTGTAGAATAAAAAAATAGAAAAAACTTAAATCAAGTTTTACAACAAATTAGCTGTGCAACAAATAGGCACTCACTGTAGTAGGTACTACCGACCACCGTTCACCGATCACAGATCACCGATCACCGATCGTCGTATCCTTCATATATGCCTCACCGCGTGTGCTTGCGTTCAAGTTCGAATCGAATCCATCCGTCAAAATAATCATAAGCGATCCGGACGGATGTTCATGGCTTCAGCTCACACTCACTTCCCGCGTCCGGTCATCATTTTGAATTCAAAAACAAAAACAAAAACAACAACACCGCGAAAGCAAAAAAAAACTACCCAACCAGAACTTGGCAATTTACAGTTAATAAACTAGACCATCCATCGGATGGGTTGGAAAAATGAAAATTATGCTCACGTTCGGTCAAGCCAGCTAAAGCCATCAGCCAGCAGTGCAGCGTTTACCATTTTAGAAAAGCGTGTGCCCATAAGATACTTTTTTTCAGTTTTTCAGTATCTATACACCGCGACCATATATGACAAACTCGTCAAAGTTGGATGTCGTGCGTGCGTTCGTCCGTTTGTTCGGCCAACGACAGCCTATACAAAAGCCTCAGTATATACCCTTAGCCAGCACAACTGTGGCATCACTTTTATAATATGTTGCTGATGCTGCAGCTGAAGCTGCTACCGCGAAAGAGAATTAATGATTAAAATTGAATTGAAATCTTTGGAAAAACAAGATTCTTAGCGGTCGATTGCTTCCGTATTGGATGTCGTTCTACGCGTCGTCGTCCAGATACGACAACTCGAGTAGCACACCTTTCCATTACAACCAGCTAGCTAGCGCTATGGAATGCAGTTTTGTTTGCAGATATACGGTTTACACTTTTTTCTTTTATTTTAATTTTTTTTATTATTTTTAGCGACAAGCCAACGATCATATGTCACACGGAAAGCCTTTATTTACACCTCGAATTGGTGTACAGAGATATAACGTTACAGGGGGCGATGCTCGCTATTGCTCGGGCACACGCAGTGTGTGTGGGACTAGTGGTAGTTGTAGCCGTAGCCGACGACGACGACGACGACCAGCAAACGACCGAACGTGAACGTTGAACGATCAACTATCAAATTACTGCAACATTTCCACAAAAGTTGTTGTCCCAATTTTCCATCAGAATGTTAATTTTCCTCCATCTCCTCGGGTAGAGCTGCCGTGTGGTGGGGTGTGATGAGGGCGAAAAAGAGAACGATAACAAGTTTTCACGATATAAAACGCGCGGCAATAAGTAGTTGTATGGAACGGAGAGTAACTACTCCAGAAATGCGTGGATACATTCGTCAGATAAAAATATTTATCTTAACTAAGCTTGGAAGACCGATCGCCGCCGAGTATGAGAAGAAACTAAACAAACCACGATTAAAGTCAAAGTGGTACTAACAAGTAGCTGAGTCAGCTTGGTAAAAAAGCTCGACTTGTTCGAACCATGTTTGATCCAACAAGCTTTTACGATTTTACTTATTCCACCTGTTGAAGACTGAGCAAGCTTAAAGGTATCCACATGGAATCCCATTGATGAGAGCGAGATGAAGATCTCAGTTGATAAAGTGATAATATCGAGGGATCTTCTGGTTTTGTTAAAATATCGACACGGTGTTTGAAGTGTGATTGGTGTTGAAGAGCGACAAAGCTTGCGCTCTTAGAGGCGAAGCAAAACACCACATATGTTCTTGGTGAAGAGTTTTTCTGGTGGTTCAGTGGTTGGAAGAAGGTAACTTTATTATGATATCATAAAAAGTTAAACGATGTAGGTGTTGTGTGCCCTTTTAAAAAGAATAAATGGTATTTGAATTGAGATAAATTGCGCTTTCCGGTTTTGGGAATTTGAGACCTTTGACAGATATGAGCTGAATATTTATTGAAGGCGAGGTGTTTTTAAAAATCAATTTAAGGTCAATCTATGAAGTGATTTTTTGTGTTTGAAATTGAAGGTGGTTCTTATGTGAACTTTTATGTTCTGTATTTGAGAACCGTATAGGAGATATCTACTTATGCCAAGTGATTAAGTATCAACATATATGGAACGAACTCAAATAGGCTAAACAATTATAGAGGGTTAAAGTTAAAATTTTTTTTTTGAGATCTGAAGAGCCTACTAATGACATGAAATATGAGTTCAAATTGCTGTGCTGTGTTGAGGGTTTATGGGTGGTGTGTAGCTCTGAGAATTCCAATTTTCGATATCTTAAGAGAATAGATTAGGCTTACTTCGGGTGATGACATGGATACAATCTCAGTGGCCAGTTCACGTCACTTCTGTGTGAGAAAATAATGCCCTGAAATCACTCATGCAGAATGTCTATTGTGGCATCAGCTGTGTGGCACATCCTCTTGTAGTGCCGCCCCATTGGATTTATATCATATCCTTCACATCCATAGCAGCCAATTGGGCAACTAAAAATTAAACTAAAATCTTAATCCAGAGCTAAAAAGGATTGGAAACGCCAAGAGGGCCGTGCGTAGGTATGGCAAGGGTGATCCTAAGAAGCTGAGTCTTAGGGAGTGGAAGCGGTTGGGTGGGGCCTAAAAACTGCTTGCCAAGTTGGAAACCAAAGGCAAGAGTACGGTCATCTCTAAGTCAAACGACAAGAAAAAAGTTGACAAGCCCCCAGCTCAGAAAGCCTCTTCCTCCAAATCGACTGCCGGCAACCCTAAAGTGAGGCCATTGAATGGTCCAAAGCACTCGAGGGTCGATAAAACTGGCCCAAGTAGTCAAAAAAAGAGGATGAGGCATAATGATTCGTCGCCCCCTCAAACGTCATCCAAAAAAAAATTTAAAACGTCCCACAGTGCAGGTACGCTAGCAGACATTGTTAGCCCAAAGTCTCCAAGTGGCCGTTTTGGAGATGACAGGGTTGCTCGAAGGGGTGACACTGAAATTTGCTTCCAAAATGGACCTCCCCACTAGACCGAAAGTCCGCATTAATGTGCCGGGCCCTCACATCACCAAGGAACTCCTGGAAAACCTCCTCCGAGGTCAAAATTCCAGTTTCAGTGGTGACTGAAAGGTCTTGGAGATCAAAGCGCCCTCCAAAACGGGCCAGGAAGCCATAGTGATGTTAAATCACGAAACCATGGCAATGCTTCCCTCCAGGGGTTTCAAACTAATGGTGGGCATCAATATGTTAAGGTGCGCCCGGTAGCCAGTCTACAAAAGACAAAACACAAAAATGAAGATGAAGGTGCTACAAGCAAACATACAGCACAGTAAGTGGGCCTCGGCCACCTTAACCTCTATAATGTCCAAAGATAACATTGATATCGCCCTTATTCAGAAGCCCTGGATCAACAGCGGCAGGATCTGCGGACGCAGCTTCAAAGATGTAAACCTGTATTTTAATAAAGGGCCTACAGAAGGACATGTATAGTGGCGAAAAAAGTTATAAATCTTTTCCTCTTATCTTCCCATAGTAGTGCAGACATGACGACGGTGAAGTGCGACAGAAGAGGTGCCCCGCCCCTTATCCTAGCCTTCATTTATATGCCAGGTGATTCACCGGGGACTACGTCGTCAGCAGCCCTTGATGATCTCGTCAAAACAACAGGTAAGAACGGTTGGGACCTCCTGGTTTGTTGCGACGCTCATAATCTACAATGGGGGAACACCGCCACAAATAAAAGACGTGAGTCACTTTTTGAATTGTATGTAAATGAATAATGAATTTTACAGACAAAGACATTCAAGACTACGTTTCACCGCACATATATTTCAACCCAGTAACCATAACAGATATTCCAGCCAGGGAACACTGGAATGAAAACAGGGTCATAAATGAAAATCATGTTTCGGTCTTAACTGACGGTTCGGGGTTGGGTCAGGCATCTACTCAGATAACCCACCCATAAATAGACCGTTAAAGCTTCCAAACTTTTGCAGTGTATTCCAAGCGGAAGTGCAGGCAGTTTACGAAGCTGCGAAATATCTTGCCTCATGTGAATTAGTCAACAACAATATTGATATTTTCATACACAAAGTCCAAACTGGTCGATCGTTGCCGGAACGAGCTAAGAGTACTCAATGCAACGAACACAGTAACCCTAAGATGAGTTCCAGAACATAGGGATATTCAAGGGAATGAAATGGCGAATGCACTGGCCAAAAGCGGCTCATCTCTTGATCCGAGCCAAATCGAAGCCTCTGTGCTCATGCCACTGGAGCAAGAAAAAAGTAGAATACACCAGAGTTTCTTAGAAGCTGCAAATGTCAGACGGTCATCCATTGACACTTGTCGGGTTTCAAGGAATCTATGGCTAAATATTTCAAAGAAAAAAACTGATTACTTACTCAAGCTAAGCAGACCTCAATTATCTCTCATGGTTGGTGTCCTTACGGGCCACAACTCAATGGGAACCCATATGAACAGAATGGGCATCAGCTAATCGGACTTATGTAGAGGGTGTCATGATGTAGAGGCAGAGGAGGGCTCCCCTTACTTCCTTTAGCTAGAACCAGAAAAGAGGCCCATGGAGAATACTTCTACGACGAACTGGGCGACATCTCAGTCTTGCCACTAAAGAACATCATGAAATTCATTAGAACTCAGGATGGTTCAAGGAGGCCCCCCACACCTAAAACTTGCTATTAACTCCCTCCCTATCATTCCTCACTAACCACCTATCCCCCAGGGAGCGCAATGGATCTACTGAGATCCGAGTGAGATGGTGCGGCTTGCCGTATTATCACCCCTTCCATTTTCCAAGTAGTTAACGAATTTTTATTTATTTACCATATTTACAGATTGGGCGCCAATTTTCAAAATGGCTTCCAAGTCACAGGCTCACAAGAAGTAAAAATTTCATCACAAAATTTTTTCATGGATTTCGAAAAAAAAGCATGGACTAACCCCTTGCCGTTTTTTTGAAAAAAAAAATACCTTTTTTAAAAAGTCAATGAAATAAATCATTAAGTTCGTTTTTAAACAGGTCAAAATGTCTATTCAAACCCTATCGATAACCCAAGCCAAATTTTTAAGTCTTGGTCTGGTTAAGGAAATATTCGCATCCAAAGTGATTTAACTGATATTCTGCCTCAAAACTACTTACCTTAATGTCTTTGGATAGCGATATTTCCTTAACCAACCGTTAAAGAAGGTAAACAAAGAACATTCAACTAGAGATTTGTAAGAGCTTTCCAAAACTGAAAACCAAAATCTTCTATGATCCCTGGTTCTCGAAATATACGCTTTCAAAGTGATCATTTATTTTTCGAGTTATTTTCTTTATTAGTCTGAAAATGCATTTGGATAGATATATTTTCGCCACCAAGCCTTCCAAATGGTTTCGGTCTTCAATTTCTGAATTCTCTATTTAAAAGCTATCCGTAACTGAAAACCAAAAGCTTTTGCAACGCCTAGTTCATTAGATATTTGCACTCAAAGTAATTCTATTGAATTTTGACGCAATCCGTTATATGCGAATATCTAACGAACTGAGCTTTCAAAATTGTTGCGGTTTTCAGTGCTGAATAAGAAATTTACACACCTTTCCAAAAATGTAAAATTTTCATCACAATTTTTTTTTCATGAATTTCGGAAAAAGCATGGACTAACCCCTTGCCGTTTTTAAAAAAAAAAACACTTTTTTTAAAAAGTCAATGAAATAAATCATGGCGTACGTTTTTGAAAAGGTCTATTCAAACCCTATTGATACATCCAAGCCAATTTTTTGTTCATGGTCTGGTTAAGAAAATATTAGCATCCAAAGTGATTTTACTGATTTTCTGCCCCCAACTTCCTATCAATGCAGTGGCTGGCGATATTTCCAACGCCAAGCCTCGTAGAAGGTGTCAAGTCTGACAAATATTACACAACCGATGCCGTTGTTCAAGTTAGACAACTTTTGAACAACAGCGAACAAAGTTTTCAAATACATTTTTGTAGTTGGACGGCTTTCTAAAGTTAGATAAAGTTTATAAATACGACCGATATGCTTTAAGTAAGTTACGAGCTTGCATTTCCCTTCTCATTTGAAAAAGAGTTCATGAGTTATCTTTGTTTTAAGGCTACTGAACTTAATTTATGTATTCAATTTGTTTGTCCTACATATTTGTGTTTCTTATAAAAATAAATAGTAGACCAGCTAAATTCAAATAAACAACGATCTACATTTTTAATTGATCACCCACGGAAGAAATGTGTTTATTCCCTTTCTTTTAGTTTTCTCCTTTTCATCTTCTTCTTCAATCACTTTCGATTTCATTTTAAACTGTCTGTGATATTTTTAGAACAATACTACCACTTTTCTTTGAAATTACAAATAGATAAAAAGTGACATCTCTAAGATACTTTATTCACCAAGAAAAAAAATCAAATCAAATTTATAAACAACCACCGGCGTGCGGCCGGTTTTATTTGTTTTGCTTCCTGATCATTTCTCAGAAATTCCACTCACTCACTAACACTTCCTCACCGATCGCCATTTTTTCTTGCTCTCTCTCGCAATCGTTCAGTTTTGAAACTTAACGAGATATCATTCTTCCGCATAGTTGGCAGCCATGTTAAATTTTCGATTTTCTTATTTTCGAAAGCTTATCCCAGATAGATGGTGTGTCTTCAGTGGTGAGTGCGCGATACGGGATTACTCAACGTCTAATGGAAATAAAAATGGGTCCAAGAGATCCCGAAAAATTATTAAAGATCTAAAGAAAATTTATTATTTTCAAATTTAATTAAATATTTTTATTTTTATAAAAAAAAGAAAACAACAACATTCGCGACACTCTCTGCTTCTTTCGTGTGTGTGATGCAAGAAATTTTCAAGTGAAAACTCATCTCTTTTTGTGTTGCTCAGTGAAAATTGTGAAAATTGAAAAGAAAATCACCAAAACGATAAATTAATTTCAAATGAAGAAATTTTCTTCATGGTTCATGGGAAATCAGCCAGGACGACAGCAGAAACAAGCACAAAGTGGAAGACCCAAAAAGAATGTTCACTGGAAATCTGCAGGTAATTCCGAAGAGTATAACGAAAAAATTAAAAACCAATTCCAAATGAAAACGCATTCAAAAAAGTAATTTCACACCCATTTGGGGGAAGAATTGAAAAATTTTCACATTCCACGTCGCGCGACGCCTTATTGTTACATAGATCGGAGCTAGAAATGGATATTTTTAGAATATTACTCTGAAGTGGTTGTGTGAAATGGGTTGTTCTGCATTCAAAGCTGCTAAACTTAACGAAACTTTTGCTCTTTGGCAATTGTGTGTCATGCGCTGCTAAATTTGAATTTCGAAAAAGCTGAACTTTTAAGATGAAAACATTAGCGGTATTCTGTGGATATTATACATTATACTATAACCTGTCAAACAAAATGAATAAGCCAAACAAATAGTTTTACTTATTATTTTTTATTTTTTTTTTCTTAGAATGAAATTTGTGTCTTGCTACATTGATTATTATTTTTGAAAAAGAAAATCAACAAAGACCGCACAAAGTCCAATATTTAGAACTTACTTTTGGTGGATGAAGTGTTTTAAGAGATTTTTAATAGACGCCACCGGAAAGACGAGAGACCTATTTTCTTCTTTTTTTTCGTGTTTTATAATGAAATTTAGAGTAAAGTTATTTGTTTATTTTTATGGTTGTTGGATTTTTACTACCGTGAAATTGTGAATTTCTGTGATGAGTAATACAATGAGCTGTGATTTAAGCGTATGAAGAAGATATTACCTAAAATATAAGATCGAATTTCAAAAAAATAGGGGTCATTGTTGGAATAAAAGAATTATGTATATTAATTCAAGTGACTTCTTCTAGCCAGCTAGCTTAAAGGAGCGTGAAATGAATGCAATTTGGATCTTAAAAGCTTGGTTTGGAAATTTTTTCATTTCAAAAGGGATCTGTACATCTAAGGGAGCTTTCACTGTACATTTAACAATCCTAAAATAATAGCCTTCGATACTTTTCTTGCGTAACTTTGGCTTTTCGAAACTTTCTCCTTTCGTAAAACTGCATTTTTCTTTTTTACTTGCGATATACATAGGTACTATAGGGCAAGTTTTGGATTCGTGCAAAAAAAAAATTTCGAGATAACAATCAAACATGACATTATGATGATAGAGAACACGAAAAAAGTGGGTGGCACAATTCTGTCTGTCTGTCTGTCTGTCTGTCTGTCCGTACCTCAACCTACAGCCTAAACCACTGAAGCGATTTTCTTCAAATTTTGAACTTAAGGTTTTTTTGTAACTCTCCAGAGGGGAAATTGAAATTTTTTTTTTTAGCTCAAAAAATAACGGTACTTGCCATACAACCGTTAAGGAAAAGCTTATTTATCTCAAAAACGGCTCCAACGATTTTGATAAAAAAAAATCAGTGTACTATTTTAGACATGTTGTACTTTTTGGTAAGAAAAAAGATTACCAAAAACATTTATTAACGGTACCTGCCATATAACGGTTTTTTTGATTTTCGGTTTTCTCATTAACCGCTCATCCGATTTCAATAAATTTTTTTGTGCAAAAGCTTTGTTAAAATATAAATAATACTGTGTACCAAAATTTTGGAAAAAATTAATTTTGGATTTTTAAAAAAAGATTCAAATTTTTTTTTTTGAAAATTCAATATTTCAAAAACGGGTTGATGGATTGTTTTGAAATTTCAGTTTTAAATATATATTAATATATACTCAAAATTGGCATACCAAAATTTTTTTTGAAAAATGTTACAAAAATGTTATATATACAAAATTAATTTTTAAGAAAACGGCTCCAACGATTTTAAATTTTTTCTTAGCATATATTCAAATTTTTTCAAGTAATCAGATGGCATACTTTTTTTTGAACTCTAAGTTATTTATCAGACTGTTTATACAATTAAAAGAACGATTTATATATGCTTTTTATACTTTTTCTATAACAACTTGAATATTTTTTAAAGTTCTTAAGTCTCACACAACTTGAACATAAGAGCAAGTACGTGCGATCCAGTCGTGCATTTTATTATTGGAACGCTAGGTGAATATATCTTCAATAGTACTCGCATGATAGATTCGGGAACGAACCATATTCCAATCATAGCAGATTTGATTCGATAGTGAAAACGAATTTTATTTTAAAGGAACCACAAAATAGAATTCGTGATAGAATCAAAAATAAAATTTTTCACGAATGAACGAATCATGATATATGATTTCTTCTAGAGCTGAATATTGGAGTCGAAAAAACTTTTAAAGGTGTTTGGTAACCACAACTCGGGAATGTGTCATTTCAAGTGATTATTCAATAGTTGGAAAAAGTATTTTGACACACAAAAATGTTCGCAATTTTCTTTTTATCGTGTTTTTTTTTTTTATTTCATAGACAAAATATTATAATGGTATCAAGGTGAGCTTCCAAAAAGACACACAAAAGTTTGATTCATAATTATAGTTTTGAAAATGAAAACGGTATTTCAAAAACGTTTATCTCAAACGTTTTTGAAATACCGTTTTCATTATAAAAGTATTTTGACAAAATTAAAAAGGCTCGCAATTATCGGTTAACTTTTTAGTACAGTGAGGATTGTTTTTTGGTGAGATTTTGGATGCAGAACTTAAATCCATCATCCGTTTGTGGCTATCAGCTCGGGTTTTCAAGAAACTAGAAATAATTATTTTTCAAAAAAATTTGCGAAACTATCTGAAAGCACTATTCTTCTCCTTCAAATATCAGTTTAAATCTTTTCAATATCACACTTATTTTCCGAGAAACTCCCGTGTATGGTAAAATATGCCAAACGCATGCATTTCAATAAAGGATTGATCAAAGAGGGAAGAAGATATTGGAAAGATATAGACTTATATTTGAAGAAGAATATTAGTGCTCCCGGAGAGATGACATTGCCCGAAAAAATAGTAGATGGGAAAGAATTGCCAAAGACAACATAGCTTGGAACAACTTGGGGGAGGCTTATATCCACACTTAATTAAATATTTAATAAAAACTTTAAAATACTGAAATTAAACATTGAAATAGTTAACTATTATAGTAATTTTATATTTGAATGTAATTAATAAAAATTTAAGATACTATATGTGTAAAATGAATGGATGAATAAAGCTTATAATAATAATAATATTAGTGCTCCCAGAGAGTTTCCCAAAATTTTTTGAAAAATAATTATTTCTTGATGTTACAAGGTCTCAAAAACTGCAAAAAGAAACGATTTAAATAATAACAAAATATTATTAAGCAATGTTTTCTCAACAACCAGTTAGGTATATGCATTCGTAAAAAAAATCAAACTAGAGATTTTAATCAAAATTTTGATCTGTTGAGCTAAGGCTTTCATTCTGAACAGCTGAATCGATATTCTTCATACTTGGTATATAACGTTTTTTGGTTGTTCCCCAACACATTATTTTCCTTTTTTTTTTTAGAATGAAAATAAACAGTACTTGCCTAGATTATTGGTTAACAATTTTTCATGGTCGTATTTTTCACCAAAGCGGCTTCACAATTTTTATTTAAGAAAATCAATAATCTACTTTTAGTTAAGAGGAAAATCATTTTTTAAAACTGGTAACTAATCACACTGGTTACTAATTCCACAGAACCAGTTTTTTGATTTTTGGTTTTCTTGAAAACGGAATGATTCATGTTGATATTTTTATTACGTTAAAGTTTCTAAAAAAATTAAATAGTATTGTGAAGAAAAACAAAAAATTTTTGTTCGTCTTTTAAAAAATATTAAATCCTTCCTTTTGAAAACTAAATAAATTCATATTTCGAAAACGACATGGTAGATTCGTTTGAAACTCTATTTTTAGAATATATTTTACTTTGATGAAAAATGACGGTATCTTCATACAAATGTTGAAAAACCGTAAAAAAATCTAATCTGACTCAAAAATGAACACTTGGTAACTTTTACCTCCCAAACAACGGTTATTGATGTGTAAACATCTTAGCTCTCGGTATGCAAAAAATACAATTTTGCTCCCGGTATTGGGGAAAATTTGAAAGTAGTATAAGGCTCATATGAACTTACAAGTTCCGTTCTGAACCATTTTGTTTTTTGTTTGTTGTAGGTAAAGCCTAGTACGCTGCTGATGCGAAACGAAAAATCCCATACAAAAATGACACAACGAAATCATAAACGAAAAATTTAGTTTCACTTTTCGTTCTGCAGTACGCTGTTCGATGAACGAAATTGAAAATTGTTGCATATTTTTTGGAGAAGTCTACACTCTTTTTTCGCACACAATAAATTACCCAGGCCATTTATTGTGTGCGGAAAAATGACATTTGTGTTCTTTCGTGTGTATTTTTGTTGTTTCTTTGCTTCCAGCGTGGCTGTGTGTGTTCTTCGTTTTCAGTTGGATTTGTTTTGATTTTTTGAATTGGTGTAGCTGTCTATGAATATTTTTTCGCTGCGTTTTCGTAAGCATTTCGTTGTCTTGTTGGAGACTAACAATTTCGCATCAGCAACGTACTAGGCTTAACGTAGAATTCTGTTAAGCCTAGTACGCTGCTGATGCGAAACGAAAAATCCCATACAAAAATGACACAACGAAATCATAAACGAAAAATTTAGTTTCACTTTTCATCTGCAGTACGCTGTTCGATGAACGAAATTGAAAATCGTTGCATATTTTTTGGAGAAGTCTACACTCTTTTTTTCGCACACAATTAATTACCCGGCCATTTATTGTGCGCGGAAAAATGACATTTGTGTTTTTTCGTGTGTATTTTTGTTGTTTCTTTCATTACAGCGTGGCTGTCTGTGTTCTTTTTTTTCTGTTGCATTTGTTTTGAATTTTTGAATTGGTATAACTGTCAATGAATATTTTTTCGCTGCGTTTTCGTAAGCATTTCGTTGTCTTGTTGGAGACCAACTAAATATTTCTTTTCGCATCAGCTGCGTACTAGGCTTTAACATGAGTCACAGTTGCAAAAAGGCTTACTATTGTACTGAATTCGGTACTATTGGACCTTCCCGAGTACGCAAGTACCACTTTTAAATTTTCAGTACTATTTGTACTATTTTTAATTTTTAAAAAGGTCAACTTTCATAAATCTCTAAAATCAAGCAAATATGTTCAGTCAGACTTCATCACATCTTCACGTAAAGAAGCTTTTAATGAAAGACCCATATTGTCAATAAACTTACTAGAAAACAACCTTCCCGTCGAGGAAATCTATTGCGGGGCCGAACGTGAAATTTTGTACACTTCTAAAAATTTAGCTGAAAGCGAAATTTATAGCTTTAAAAGTAATGCACGGATGATTTATATAACTGTACTCGAAGATGTGAAAAAAAGCTTTAATTTTGAAGACATTTTTTGAACTCGTTTCAACATTTTTCACAAAATTCAATTTTAGATGGCCAAGTAAATTCAATCACAACAAGAACATAAATGTTATAAAAAGAGCCAAGTTCTAATATGTAAAAGAAACCTGTGCGTAAAAAGTCTGCCAAAAAAAGTAATGAGATCTAAAATACATGCCAAGTATTAAGTTCATGAAGTTTAATATCAAATATCTTAAGTAGAGTAATATCGAAAACACTCCAAACTATGACAGAAATTTGCTATTTAATGATTACTGATTAAAATTTGGTGGGTTCACTGGTCAAGTTTTCATACAGTTAAGTTTGTGATTAAGTACATATGTAATTTAGGCAAAACTTGCCAAGTAAATCCACCAAATTTTAATCAGTAATCATTAAATAGCAAATTTCTGTCATAGTTTGGAGTGTTTTCGATATTACTCTACTTAAGATATTTGATATTAAACTTCATGAACTTAATACTTGGCACGTATTTTAGATCTCATTACTTTTTTTGGCAGACTTTTTACGCACAGGTTTCTTTTACATATTAGAACTTGGCTCTTTTTTTAACATTTATGTTTTTGTTGTGATTTCACTCCTTTTTGCAAAGATTTATTTTGCCAGGTGAAAATCAAGCCCTACCGCTCTACAAAGTTTCATAATTCTACAACAATCAGAAGGGCTTCATAAGGTTTACAAGAACTTTTGAGACAGTGGGTGGATGCCACGCCCCCTGAACTGAAAGTTCCATTTTTTCGATTTTTTTCTTTCAAAATATTTCAAGCCCTAACCACCTACTAATTTTTATCGTTCTACAACAATCGAAAGTGCTCCATATTATTTTTAAGAATTTTTAAGAATGTGGGTGGATGCCACGCCCCCTCAATGGAAAATTTCAATTTTTCTCTTTCGAAGTACTTCAAGCCCTACCAACCTACCAATTTTCATCGTTCTACAACAATCGGAAGTGCTCCATATAATTTATATGAATTTTAATGAATGTGGGTGGATGCCACGCCCCCTAAATGGAAAATTCCAATTTTTCAATTTTTTTCTTTCTTAGTACTTCAAGCCCTACTGATCTACCAATTTTAATCGTTCTACAACAATCGGAAGTGCTCCATATAATTCATAAGAATTTTAATGAAAGTGGGTGGATGCCACGCCCCCTGAATAGAAAATTGCAGATTTTCGATTTTTTCCTTTGTATGCACCACAAGGCCTACCGTTGTGCGAAATTTCAAGTTTCTACGATGTCGGGAAGTGCTCCATAATTTTGATGATCTGTCAGTGAGTCAGTGAGTCAGTCAGTCAGTTACGGTTTTTGCGATTTTTGAAGTCCTATATCTAAGGAATTACTAATGCTAAAGAGTTGAAATTTGGTGAGCCATCTGTGCTTGCTCAGCTCAGCAAATACTGCGAATTTGAAGTTTCTGACTTTATTGGTACTGAAGTTAGAGGGGGGTTGAAAATCGGCTGAGTTTGTTCCTGTAAAAAGGGTGTAGTGCCGCGAACTTGGCTGGGCACTACCGTGCCCTTTGATTGATTTTTTCCTGGCGAACAAGAAAACATTGAACTCAGTAATAAAGAATATCGAGCTCTAGCTGACTGCCAATACTTAAAAAAATTAAGAAATGCTTCTATTTCTGAGTTCTGGGCTGAAATTGGCCCTGTGAAAAATGAATGCAACGAGTTCATGTTTTCAAATATAAACCGAATTGTCCAGGGTGCTTTTTCTATTCCTCATTCTTCCGCAAACGTCGAAAGAATTTTTTCTTATCAAAATATTATTAAAATAAAAGTAAGAAACCGAATGCAGGTTGACACGTGTTTTGCACTAATAGAAGCTAAAAACCTAATTAAAAATTAATGCTATCACAGCTATATTATTCAAAAAAGTCTATTGAATAGACATTTACCGAGTAAACCACTTGCCGATAAAGAAATTTTAGAGTAAGAAAAACATATGAATGCAATGTAAATACAAAGAAAAGACTTGTGCCAAAGCTGCTATCCGTCCATAAGACTTATTTTACACTTTAGAATAAAATTATACCAATTTAATGTATAGGTATATTTAATTTATGTATTTTTGTTTTAAAAAAATATTTATTTGAATTGTTTGCGTTGTTTTATATTTTAAAAAAGTTCAGTACTATTTGGTCTTTTCCAGTACAATTTTTTTTCAGTTTTCAGTACAATCGACAAAAGTCAATTTTCATCACTGACATGAGTAGAAGTTTTCGTTTGATGCCTTAATGGTATTGGTATTGGCTAAGTGGGGTAAATTTTTTATCTCATCCGGAACAAAATTTGTAAAAACTGATCCACAAAAAATCTTCATCTTCATAGGTATTTACACGAAATCACGAAATAAATATCTACTCTTCGAGAGTTAATTTGTGAGGAATTTTTTCGAAAGGGCTTTTCTTGATAAAAAGTAATATTGTGGGACTGCCAGCTATGGGTAAATTTATCATAATTTTGTTTTCGTTCATTGTGCTTTCGTGTTTGTGTCAAGCAACCATATTTTTTGTTTAAACTCGTGTTACGGATTCCCAGTTTTTGCCATTTGCGGTTATGGCTTGTTCCCTTAAGCGAAAACGAATGTTTTCACATCTTCAACGCGAGTCCCGGTCGGTAATCAAGTTTTTTTTTATTTTGAATTTTCTCACTTTCCGCTCAACAGATTTCAATTAAATTTTGTATAGTTATCCAAATTTAAAATAAGTCTCAATAATATTGCTTATCAGAATTTTCAAAGAGAAATGTTTGACTTTCAAATTTTGAAAATTCGATACCTCGAAAGCAGGGAGAACAGCATAAAAATTGTATATCCTCTTATTCATTTAATTTTATAGAAGAAAGGACTAAAATTTGTTTGGAAAATAAGGATTTGAATTAATAGTGTTTTACGAAATAATAATAGTTAATGTTACTGTGAGATTTGAATTTGCGATACTTAGATCTTGATGTTTAATTTGCGATATTGTTAAAAGCCGAATTTTAAAATTATGAAATTATGGAAAGCTAGATAAGATTATTAATTTGTGAGATTTCATTTTTCGAGATTTAAAAAATATGCGAAATTTCGTTATTCGAGATTTTGGGTTTTGTGGAATTTCGTACCACTCGCGGCCTCTCAAATGTTACACATTTTTTGAGAACATTTCACAAATGAGTTCCCGAAAAAAGCAGCTGAAATTGAAAAACTTTAATCCATTTGTAAAGTTGAAATAAAATCACGTCAATCAAGATCAAGCATCGAGCGTTCAACATCAACTGCCATTTATTTATCTCCACAGGGTTGATAGAGTTTACAGGTTTAACAGGGTTTAACACATTGATTACAAATTTTCTAAGACTAGTTTATTTTTTTTTACCAATTAATAAGTTGCCATCAACTTTAAGTTGCTCCCAGTTGCTAGCATTATGAAGTCTCGGGCAAACCGAAGAGATTTGCAAGTCCATTTTTTGATCGTTTAATACCACCGTATTTCGCTTCGATTTGCAAGAGGCTGCAATTGCTTGCACTTTCCCACCTAGCAACATGGCAACAACTTTTGGGAATGCCGGAAAGCTCCCTACAAATTAAAATTGAATTAATTTTTATGAAAAATTTTATTGAATTTTGAAACACTTAACTAAATATTAAGGGTATTCATGCAACAGCGTAAACTCGTCGTAATCGTTGTAAAGTTTTAAACTTCGTAAATCTGTCAAATTTTCCATACAAATTGTGACAGAATTACGAAGTTTTAAACTTTACAACGATTACGACAAGTTTACGCTGTTGCATGAATACCCATATTATTCTTACGACTTTATGTCATTCACATAGTCAACTGTCACATTCATTTTATTTTTTATTCAGGTTATTTGACATTTTACTTTATATTTTTAGTATTGAAACTCAAAATTAAAGCGAAATGTTCGAGTAAATATACGAAACCAGTCCGAAAACAGTCGAATCTGGTACGACAAACAGATAGCCCCGTCCTCGAATATCGATAAATATCAAATTCCTTTCGATTTTGGTGAGACCAAATTTTTGTTTAGTGAAACCCAATAATTGGTACTCGAACAAGCCCGCAGACAAATAAATTCAACTCGACCATACATAGTATTTGAACCATGTTCACTCGCACTATGTTCGAGCGTCTCCAGAGCCCTTTAAGGGTTGTCTGCGGGCTGGCTCGAGTACTAATTATTATTTGGTGTCACGAAACAAAAATTTGGTCTGACCAAAATCAAATGGAGTTTGGTATTTATCGATATTTGAGGGCGGGCGGAGGTTTGCAGGCTGGTTTCTTATGTTTACTCGAACATTTCGGTTTAACTTTGAGTTTAAATATTTAAAATAAAAATAATAATGGCAAACAACCTGAATAAAAATAAAATAAATGTGACAGTGAATATTGTGAATGGCATATGTTATATATAAGTCGTAACAATAATGAAGTTCGAATAGTTTGGTTTCAGTGTTTGCGTAGTTTAGTCGAACTATGTTCACTCACACCATGTTCGAGCGTCTCCAGAGCCCTTTAATATCTACTATTCAAACTTCCTCAAATTTCTTTGTAGGAAATTTGATCAAAATCAGAGAAAAATTATTTTTGGTCCTAAGAAAATGTCGAGGAATAGGCCTAAAATAAAAGCTTACGTATAACAAGTTTAGTTTAAAGAAAATCATTAAGGGTACCCATTCATGCAACGTCGTAAGTTTACAAATTTTGTAAACAAATAAGTTCACGCAAATGTTTGCATGAACGACATTTTTATGGTTAAATGCTGTGTAATTGAATCAGCTGTTCGATTAACGTCTAATATCAAACGTCAAAAACGTGACAGACTATGCTATCACAGATACTAGAGTTAACAGTAACTATAGTATCTGTGATGCTATGTTTCCACCAAAGGATTATCTCAGCTCGGATTTAATAAATCTATTTGGTGTTTCCACCGCACAAAAAGATTTAAAAAAGATTTACTTTGACAGCCCCTTTTAAAATGCAAATGGTGTTTCATTTCATTTTCTCATAAAGAGGAAGTGAGATAGAATGTTTCCTCTGTGAAGAACTGAATTCAGCCATGAATGAATCCTTCAGCGCCATACATGAATAGGTTAGTTCGATTTGTAAAAGTATTTGTCCTAGGAAGATTTAACAAGATTAATTTCTAATCTTCAAGATTTACGAAATAAATTTGTATGGTAAATCTTCGAGATTTAAAGGAGATTTGCGGTTAATCTTATTAAATCTCAGATTAGCGTTAAGTGGAAATGTAGCATTTGACGTGTTCAGATTTCAAAGTTATTTTTAAATGGAGAATCTCTCCCGAACCAACGCGAAGTCGAAGTCTCGGACCGATAAATAAATAATGTAAAGGTAGAACAATAACAACAGTAGAACGCTACTGGAAAATTAAGTCAAAAACCCACGAAAAGTGGCTTTCCAAACAATGAAAAGGAGAAAGAGCTATATCCGTCTTTTAAGGATCTCCCAAGCCAATGTGAATCATTCGTTGACGATGACGAAAACCAAAATAACAATAAAATTGTTGTCAATAAAATAAAACGTTGTAGGTCTAGTTTCTTCGTCGTCAGCGAATGATTCGCGTTGGTTTGGGAGAGCCGAAAAGTAGCTTTCTTAATCGTTGAGTAAATGTAAACATCCTAATTATTTTTACTTGCGATATAGGTACTATAGGGCAAGTTTTGGATTCGTGCAAAAAAAAAATTTCGAGATAACAATCAAACATGACATTATGATGATAGAGAACACGAAAAAAGTGGGTGCAAAATTCTGTCTGTCTGTCTGTCTGTCTGTCCGTACCTCAACCTACAGCCTAAACCACTGAAGCGATTTTCTTCAAATTTTGAACTTAAGGTTTTTTTGTAACTCTCCAGAGGGGAAACTGAAATTTTTTTTTTAGCTAAAAAAATAACGGTATACTTGCCATACAACCGTTAAGGAAAAGCTTATTTATCTCAAGAACGGCTCCAACGATTTTGATAAAAAAAATCAGTGTATTGTTGTAGATATGATGTACTTTTTAGTAAGAAAAAAAATCACCAAAAACATTTATTAACGGTACCTGCCATATAACGGTTTTTTTGATTTTTGATTTTCTCCTTAATCACTGATCCGACTTCAATGAAATTTTTTGCACATAAGCTTTGTTGAAATATAAATAATACTGCATACCAAAATTTTAGAAAAAATAAGTTTTGGATTTTTAAAAAAAGATTCAAAATTTTTTTTTGAAAATTCAATATTTCAAAAATGGGTTGATGAACTGTTTTGAAATTAAATGTTTATTAATATATACTCAAAACTGGCATACCAAATTTTTTTTTGAAAAATGTTACAAAAATTTTATAATATAAAAAATTAATTTTTAAGAAAACGGCTCCAACGATTTTAAATTTTTTTTTGCATATATTCATATTTTTTCAAGTAATCAAATGGTATACTTTTTTTTGAGCTCTAAGTTATTTATCAGGCTGTTAATACAATTAAAAGAACGATTGAAATGCTTTTTTATACTTTTTCTATAATTACTTGAATATTTTTTAAAGTTCTTAAGCCCCGCACAACTTGAACATAAGAGCAAGTACGTGCGATCCAGTCGTGCATTTTATTTTGTTTGTATTAACTACGTTTAAATTCACGATTCGCCAACCAATCGCGATACGATAGTTACAGAACAGTGTCAGAATTTTTTTTAGTTCTCTGAGATATCATATCATATTTCTGAACACGCCTAGTTCTAAAAGTCACAATGACGTCGATGATCTTTGGTTAGTTTTAACCAAATTGTGTAAACCATTTCGCATACAAAATTTGACAGTTCATTAACCAAATGATAAACTTAACCAAATCGTAAAGTTACGGTGTGTTTACGAAGGTGCATGAATACCCTTACTACAAATTTGTATTTATTTTTAATTTTTCCACCAACTTCAATCTTATGTTTGTGCACAGGAAATACACTTTTTAAACTTGAACTGCAAACAAAAAATTATTCAAAAATAATTATGCACAACAAATAAGCACTTAAAATGCAATATTTCGAACAAAAAAAATATTGATTTTCTTATTTTCGTTGGCCCGCGATTACCTTAACCTTATTTAAGCGGAAACTTTAATACCAAAAAACTATTGAAGCTACAAATTTTGAGATTTGCGCAACAGATTAGAATTAAGATAACTTCAAATTCAGATATGAAAATCATTTGGTCCACTTTTTTCATCTTCACGTACATAATTATATCGTTATGAAAAAATTAGACCAACATTTCATTCAATTTGATTTATTTTACGATTCCATTATCAGCAAAATACAAGTAGATAGGTACTTACATATATGAGCCAATTTAGAACGTTTGTTGATTTCCACTTAAATATTTAATTTAATAAAAAAAACTTCAGCTTATTTTTAAAATAACATGTTGCCCTATCAAAATAATTCTAAAGATTCATACTGCAATACCTAATATTTTATTTCTGAGAAAGGAATTCAAAATGCACATAAACGTTTCAAATCGTAAACGTGTGGGTAATCATTTTTGAACATTAATTATATCGGGGAATGGATGAAAAACAGACAAAGAATGAAAGTGTAAGAAACCGAACACAAGCATAATAATTGTGTGGGCTACTTAGGATGCAAATCTGTTTAATCTTCAATGCAATTGATAAACATTTTCACCTGTACTGGAATAAAGTCGATTACGTTGTAGCTTCTAAAACGCTTAAGATTGACCTTACCCCCATAATATCCTAAAAATTATAAAAAAAAAAAAATACACTGAGTGCGAATAACCAAAAGAATGAATGGACGGGTGGAACTAATAGCTTTAACCCCAGCCAATACTTGTTGGTATATCACACTCACTTCAGACCTTAATAATCATTCAAAATATGCAAAAAAAGTCCCGAAAATCAACCCTAAAATAGGATGAAAAGTTCTTAGTTTTTTTTTTTTTTGAAAGATTCAAAATTATTTCCAAAATCGGGAGAAATATGAATTTTCTTAGACTTTATGAATCGGGTTACGTTCGGGTGTTGATTGGCTTTGTCGATCAACACGTCTACACTTACTCAACACTGTTGATCAACGATGTTGATCTACCCAATTCGGCATAATTTGGACGCGGCTTAACCACTATAAGATAATTCACTTTTCCTACCACGAGTAACCTCTAAAAAAGTTTGATTTATTGTACGAATGCTTAATTTGGCCGTAAACAGGAAATTGTATTTTTAAATTGTATTATTTAAAACCTTTCACTAGATTATGCTTGTATTTCGAAAAAAGTTCATGAGCTCATTTATTTTTCAGAACGACCATCACCACCAGGACGTCCAATCCTCATCCCCTTATCGGATCAACAACCTGACGTCGTTACTTTAAAATGGGAACGGCCAAAGATCGATGGAGGCTCACCAATTACCAGCTATATCATCGAACATCGTCGCATGGGCTCTCCGCATTGGGTGCGTTCGACTCCAGCTCCTGTCACAGGATGTGAGGTATCCATCAGTGGCCTTGAGCCAGGTTGGCGCTATCAGTTCCGTGCAATTGCTGAAAATGTCGTTGGCAAATCAGAACCAAGTGAGCTTTCTGATCCTTTGACTGTAACGCTCCAGCGAAATGCTATAAGTGTGCCCAGATTTGCTAGCGAACTCACTGACATGTCGGTTGTGGAAAATGAACGCGTCGAGTTTCGAGTATCTGTCCTGGGACAGCCACAGCCAGAGATAAGTTGGTTTAAGGATGGCTACGAAATATTCAGTAGTCGACGAACGAAAATTGTAAACGATAACGACGCTAGTGTATTGATCATCCACCAGGTGGCGCTTACCGATGAGGGTGAGATAAAATGCACGGCGACCAATCGAGCTGGTCATGTGGTAACCAAGGCCAAGCTGATGGTGGAGGCTCCACCGAAAATTCGATTGCCACGGAACTACGAAGACGGTTTGATAGTCGAGGCTGATGAAGTCCTACGACTGAAAGTTGGTATAGCCGGACAGCCACCACCGTCTGTGGTTTGGCTACATGAAGGAGAATTCATAACAAATGGCGGCCGACATGAGTTGGTTACCACAGACAAGAATTCTTCACTGAAAATTGACAACGTTAAACGCATAGACCGTGGTGAGTACAGTATCAGGGCGGTGAATAAGCTCGGAGAAGATGTTACTTCTTTTTTGGTAACTGTCACTTCGAGACCTAATCCACCGGGAAGAGTCCGCCTGAACACCTCATATGGCAAATCAGCAACGCTGTGTTGGACTGCACCAGAAGATGATGGAGGTTGCAAGATCGGAAATTACATTGTTGAGTACTTCCGGATTGGCTGGAATGTCTGGTTGAAAGCTGCAACCACAAGGCAGCTGAGTACAACTCTGAACGACTTGATTGAGGGATCGGAGTATAAGTTCAGAGTGAAGGCTGAGAATCCATATGGACTCAGTGACCCTGGAGAGGAATCTGATGTTCTATTCATACCCGATCCAAAGCGTGGCCTTAACTCGCCCGATGGTGATGATGTGGGTAAGCCAATTCCTCCTCGACGCAAGACCTTATCTCCTCAAAGAGCGGTACCTGATGGTGAGGAGCAAAGTGGAGATATATCTCCAAGGCAACCATCACCATTACCAAATCGAAAGACCAAACCTCAAATTTTGGATAATGAGGATTTGCATCGGGAAATGTCTTATGGAACCAACCTTACGGAGTCTCGTAGAACTCCGCCATCTCCAACAAAGGTAAACGCTCCAGACGTTGGTTTGGCTAGGCGCGGTTCAAGTCCAAGAATTCCGGACGGAGATGAAGCAATTCAAACGGCACCTGCTCTCCCAAAGAAATTGCTGTCTAGAACAGCTCTGCCGCCACTTTCACTACCTCCATCAGAGCCATCCCAACCAATCTCACCATCAATATTTCCATTCAAACCAGTAACGCCTTTGAATTCACCATCAATAGCTCCAGCACTGAGCCCTGTTCTCACATCAGCACTTGCACCGATCTTGAGATTTGCACCAGCAACTCCAACTTTGCCTCCTCCTCTACCGACTCCTACATCACCCCGAACACCATCACCATTGACAACTCCCATAGAACCTAAGGTCACTGAATCGAGTAGAAAACCACTTTTGAAGCAATCGAATGCTCAGCATACTGCGGAGCCTTCAAATAAACAAGCAGAACCCTTGAAACATGCCAATGCCAAGCAATCTATGGAGCCATCAAAGAAACAAGTGGATATTTTGAAGCAGTCAAATACTCAAAAATCTGTGGAACCTGCAAACAAACCAACCGATCTTTTGAAGCAGTCAAATGTTCGGAATACAGTGGAACCTCTAAAAAAAACAACTGAACCAGAACCAGCTAAAGAACTTCCACCAACATCTCGGGTTCGTAGTTTGAGCCCACCAAGCCCAGCCCAACGCCGAACACCCCCTGAGACCAAACAAGAACTGCATAAGACCTTCAAAACACCTCCGGAAACTCCACCCGAGTTAAAGAAGACCTCCCAGGCTCTACAAAGAAGTGAAGAACCCATTAAACTGGATGTGAATCAAGGTGTCCGGAGGTATTCAGATCGATCATTCACTTCGGAAAGAAGATCATCACAAAATGATGGAGTCGTATCTAATCCGACAATAGAAATAAGCGCTCCAGCTAGTGATCCAGCAAGTGATCCGATTCCACTATCGGAAACCGAGAAACTCGACGAAGTTCATACTAGCAATGAATTTATGTTGGTGGTCTTCCAAAAAAACAGCATGGTCAAGGATACGGAAAGTATGTTTCGATTTTTGTCAAAATTAATTTCTAATCATTTTTCTTCCAGAGCAAGACTCCTTCGACTTGGACTTGGAAGAAGCACTGCAGCCACCACCAATCTCAATATCTTCACCCGATTTGGCATCACTGGAATTCTCGAATCTTCACACTTTCCCGCTTCGACGATCGGTGAGTTCAACGGAACTGCTTTACGAACGTGCCATGGCCCGATTCTATGAAGCTGTCGAAATGGAAGAAGCAGAAAAGGCCAAAAAGTTGAAGATTGCTCAAGAGAAACTATCTGTTCAACCAAATCCGGTACGAAAGCGTCTTGGGTCGATAAGTGAAGCTGAAAGGCAATCGTTTGAGAGGCGCAGTGAAAGACGTCGACAGTCAGCTGATATAATTGATATAGTTGAAGCACATAAATCAAAATGGGACTCTAGCGACAGTTTGGCTAATAAAGGAGGACTTTTGCGAACACGAGGCATGTTGAATCAGATAAGTCAGGACACCGATGATGGAAGTGATTATCTCGAACGCCCACGGGCTTTTCAGAAACAAATAAGTCATGAAACCGACGAAGGGAGTGATTACCAAGATCAGCGACCTAGGCGTATGCAGAAGCAGATAAGTCAGGAGACCGATGATGGCAGCGACTACCACGAACGAACTGGCTTTGACGTTGAATCTGACTATACAGCAAGCACAGAATCAGTGTCTGAAGACTCGATAGAGAAATTCAAAAGGGAGCTTGTTGCTCGCACACGTTCTGCCAGCACTGAGTTGGAGACATATCATCCGAGAAGTATGTCTGCTGGTGTTTTTACTCCATATCGAGCTCCAACACCTGAACAGTCAGTAGTTGTTCTCAACCGTCCAATGCCTCTGGCAAGTCCTGATTTCGTTCCAAAACCGATTCTCAAGAGACCGTCCAGTGAAAGTGTTGGAACTGATGAGCCATCTTCACCAACAAGTGTCATCCCTCCCAGTTCACCACCGCCAATGAGTCCAACAATGCCAACAAGCCCCATCAATGATAAAGCCGATAAAACAAAAGGCTTCAAGTCATTCTTCAAATGGGACAAGAAAACACCGACAGAAAAAAATACCGAAGCAAACGCAGAACCACCACCAACGAACAAAACTCAACTCAAACCTCAATCAAGTGTCGAAATTAAACGGAGAGTCAAAGAAGAAGAGGAACGAGCTAGGTTGGAGGCTGAAAGAATATTCAAGGAGGAGGCAAAGGTTGTTGCCGATCATTATGGAGATATTGTGCGACAAGTTGGAAGCACAAAGAAGTATAACCCTCCACTTTATCTAAACCGTGATGAATTGAAGAAGGCTGCAGAAAAAGCTGAACGGGAGAGTAGAATTGATAGTTTGAACCCATCTCAAGGTAGGATGCGGTTGTCATTGATCGAACGTCACCAAACTCAGCATCTATCTCCTAGTCCAAGTCGCATGGCAATAGAAAACAAGGAGCAACAAAAACCCGAAGAAGTATTTAGCGAAGAAGAAGCTACTCCCTCATCGGCGTCGCAACTATCACAGCGTTCCGAAAGTCGAGGCCGGAAGAAAATTGTCAAAGTTAAGAAAATCATCAAAAAACGCATACCATCGAGTACTCGATCTAGAGAAGCATCTTCAAACAGGGCCGGGGCCACCACAGAAGTCCCTTCACATGAGATTGTTAAAAGCAGGCAAGTGGAACGACCTAAGGTAGCCCCCGAGGCGATTCAAGTCAAAAAACCACTTCATACATCGCCTCCAGAGGCAAAAACCACTCATCATCAAACTGCTCTTGTGGCTGTTCCTCAGAAATCCCCTGATGAGCTTTCCCAAGAAGCCGAAGAAAAGGTTCGTTCAGCTTTGAGCTACATGACCGATGTGATCCTGTTCATCGCCGCATGCTATGTTTACTTATTCAAAGATGCAAGACTGGTTCTTCCAATTTTGGCTTTGATGGTATACCGACAGTTGGGTGAGGTCATCCGAAATAGTATTCCAGAATGGATGAAGAAGAAGAAACAATGACCATGCTGAGCTATCTTAGTTTCTGGATTTTTAAAATTTCATTTTGATGATTTTGTTTGTGTCCGCTAAGTTTTTTTTTAATGATTTATGTTCCCACATACAAAATGGATGTTTTCATTTGATAAAATAGAAGTGTACTTGCAGTATACGAATGTTGGAATAGTTCTTGCCTTGACAATATTTATTTATTAACTTAAAATAATTTTAATAAAATTTAAATTTATAATAAAAAGGAGAATGCAATTTGTTTTACTTACTTGAACTTTCAAATTGAGAAAAAATTGATTCTTCACCATGATTGTCAAATTTCTTGGATTCTTTGAAAAGAGAACACTGTTTCGCAAGCCATATTATTACAATGAAGGTGCTTTTGATATCAAAATTTATTTAAGAACAATTTTTATAAGAATTTTCACGGAGCTTGCTGAAATATCTGGAAAATTTATTTTTATACAAAGAAATTTTTAAAATGTAGCACTTTTTAACCACGAAATAGCTATTGAGCTTTGGAAAAAATTCATCAATTTAAGAAACTTAATAGAAACTGCTGGTAAAATTTAAATAAAATCGCTCTTGGTAGTGACATTATTGATAGTCTTAAATCCCACCATAGGCCTACCTAACCTCATCAAGGAACCAGATAAGAGGTAAACATTTTCGTAGATAGCTAGTGTTTAAAAAGACAACTTGTACGTGGGCTGCCAATTAAAAAAAAAAAGGTCAAGGCATAGGGTTTCCACCTTAAAACTTTTGTGCACTAAAACTGAAACTCCCCTCAAAAAAAATCCTGTGTCAGCTACATAAGTTTCTAATTAATTGCAAAACGTACGTGAAAAAAAATAATTGCTCTTTTGGTTTGCGAAAAAATGGACATCCTACTTACTTGATTTCATATGAACATGGCAGGGCAACTTGATCAAAAATGATGATAAGCGATCCGAAAAAAGTTGGTTGTTCAGATCTAATATTAAAGCGAATTAGTTACATACAAAAATTAGTTAAAATAAAAATTTTAAAAAATTGACTAATTTTAGAATTTTTTTTAGCCAATTATCAATTAATAAGTTCTCAACAACCAACTTTTTTCGGATCACCTGTCTGCGTTTTGATAAATAATTTGATAAATTTTCCTGCTAAGTTCATATGAAGTTAGCAGGACGCCCATTTTTTCGTAAACAAGAGCAATTAATTTTTTTTTTTCATGTAACTTGATTTCTTGGCAAACCAAAAAAATTACTTTAATTTTTATTTTGCCAAATACGATTACCAATTAATTACTTCTCAACAGCAAATTTTTTTCAGATTCAGATCTTTATCTTTGTTCTTGAGAAAGTTGTCCTGCTATAAGCTTAAGACAAGTTCGCAATACGACAGTTTTTCGCAACGAAAAAAGTGTTTGAGTTGTTTAAAATCTATTTAAACAGAACATCCATTTTAACGTAAAACAAAAGAATTATTACTTTTTTTTGTTGCGGAAACAAAATTCCATTAATTAACAACTAATGATTTGATATTTTTGAGTTACGTTTCCAAAACTGTCTTGCTAACTTCATACGCATTAGTTCATGACCTTCAAATACTCATACGTACCTATCTCGGGCTTTAATGTTTTCAATTTTGTTCGGCTCATGTATGACTTTCTTTTATTTTGAAAAAATCTACAGTTCAAAAAAAACCACTGCTTTCAACTGATGTGTTTTATTTTTGTTTAACTTTCACACCCAAAAATTTACTATGGGCTCTGAGTAAATACCTAGATACTTCAGCAAAACAAAATTTTATCTATGTTGTGTGCCATGAAGGTTATTTCATTTAACTCTTCTTAAGTTCTTCAATTATTCTTCTACTAATACTTCCAAAAGTCCCAATACAAAATTAAAAAAGATTTAAATCATCGATCTTATTGTCCCTGATCACACGTGAAGAAATTCAAGCATTTTCTGCGATTTGTGATAGTGAGCGGGATAGCTTGCAGAAGAGGGAGGGGGATGAAATATTTTAAAATTTAGTATCGGATAAAATCATTGGCACCCCCAAATTTTGAACCAATTATTGGCACCAATTATTCAACAGTAATTTTCTCAATAACCCGTTAGCCGATTAAGTTAATTTATTTTTTATTTTGAACTTGCAAATATTACTCACTTTTTCGTACATTTGGTTTAAAGATATTTTCTTCCCATTATCTCTTCCAAATAAAAGTGTAAACAAGTGCGACTAGAACAAAAAATTGCGTGAATTTCTGATGTTTTTGTTAAGGACCAATGATTTTGAAAGATGTTGTTCACTGTTTCCGGCTCAATTTTTTGATGAAAACTTATTTTATTTATAACTAGCCTTTACCCGCGGCTTCGCTCGCGCTCATGTTTATTTTGTCAATATACAGATATCATTAACCAAAAAATAGGCTTTCGGGCAAAAGCTGCAAAAAATGATAAGAAATAGTTAAGTTTGAATGGTTTTAAGCATGCTTATGAGCCAAACAAACATATTCAATAATAAAAACCCTTGCACGTTATTGTTCCTTCATATATCATAACCCTCATTTGCCGGTCTATTCCATAGGCTATTATTGGTTAATACAGATGGAGATACAATTGTTAAAAAATGAAAAATATGGGGCGGGGTGTTGAAAATATGTAGCTGTTTTCCAATTTTTGTGACAGGATTACAACACACATCAATCCATTTTCAAATAACAGGAAATGATCCTCTGACATTTTCCCTAAGTCCATCGACTTTAATTTGACGATCTGATTAAAAGAATTTGATATACATACATATACAATCAAATAATTGAACCGAACACCTTAAATGATTTCAAAAATTTTTTACTTTTAACATTAATCACAAATTGCCGCGTCATATGCTTTCCGTGTATTCGGGTACTTTTTTCCGACCACTTAAGAGCCCCTCCGAACATTAGAGTTCTAGCTTTATGGTTAAAACATAAGACCGTGTACTGGCTTGGTGGCTTAAGTTGACTTAAGCTCGGTTAATTCTATTATAGTCGGTCCTCTAGTTTTTGGACTTTTAAACGAAACACGCGGGAATTACGTTTTTCCTAACTCCAAGAGTTTAAAAAAAAAACAACTTTATTCTTTGAAGTTCTATAATCAAATGCACAGTGTCAAAGTTTTATTTTCATAACCTGGATAAAATAGATACATACATACATATTGAGTTTAAGGTGTGAGAACGGAAACCAAAAGAGTATCTCACACCTGAATTTAAGGTTTTAATTTACATTAGTTGAAAAATATTTAAATGAAAATAATTATTTGATGACGATGAAAATAATATTTGATTACAATTGAAAAGGTTATGATTACATTAATGTATTAATATATATTTATATTATATATAGATATACAGATATATAGATACATAACTCCTCCCGCCTAAGTGTGAAGTGACGGCCATGATAATGTTACATTATCATTCGGAACTTCTTGGTCCATTGCTTCCTCTTCTGGATTATTGTTTTGATGACGTCTAAGGTAAAGTATGGTTGCAATTAAGATAAAGATGATGATGATGTAGATCAAAAACTCTGGTCGGTGGTCTGGCATATCATTGGTCAAGGTGATAACTTCGGTGTTAGTTATTTTGGTTGCTTTCAATGTACTGCTATTGAATTTGTCTTTTAAATGAAGAGAGTTATTAATTTTGATAAAAATTGATGGGATAATCTTAATTTGATCCCAAAACATAGTTGATTTATTTTTGTAAATGACATTGTTAATTTTTATTTCACATTCTTCATAATGCAAAAGCAGGGTTCCGGAGATAATTTTGTCATCGATTCCACATGTTGAAGTCATCTTTGTAGTGGGGGAATTAATTAAAAGTATGAATCCTTCTTCTGGTTGGGTGATACTACTGTTGATGGTTGTTTCAATGACGTCACAGGTTGCTTCTTTGTGTTGAATGATTTTTGGAATGCATCTATCGGAGGTCAGGTTCTTCAGCTCTTCTTTTGGACAGTAAAACGTATGTTCAATGGATGTATAAGGTTTGCTCATATATTGGATGAAATGTTCATTCATAATGACATAGGATTGATTTAAATTTATATTGAGAGTTTCATTTATAGGGAGTTTTATCAAATGGTATAGGTTAAAAGGTTGTTGGAGAAGGATGGGTAGTTTTATACTGAAAATTATGTTTGTATTATTATAATAAGCTTGTAGAGATAAAAACTCATAAAGTTGTTCATCAGAAGAAATTTTAACATTTTGTAAATTCATATGTTCATGTATCAGATCAAGCTCACCCGGATTCAAAATTTGTTTGGATATTATATTTACTTTAGCCAAATTAATTGATTCAATTATTTCTTGCAAATGGTTTGTAAGAATTTCAATGTTATAATTAATCTGATATATATATTGCATATATTGAAATTTGTCTTCATCGGTTCGAATTTTTTGAGAGATTACTAATTGATACTTGCTCAAATACTCTTCTAAATCTTTTTGCTGTGTATTAATGTGATTTGTTATGTTTGCAAATCTTTGGATCATTTTGTCATTGATTTGTACTTGTCTTTTTAATTCCTTATTCATGTCATGTTCGTTAAGTTTGAAACTTTGTATGTCTTTATTTATTTGTTCTGCGTCATTATTGTCCATGTTGCCTGTAATTGTTTTGATCAAGGAACCTAATCCGTTTATTAATCCTCTCCTTTTCCGGTATCGGGGAAGTAAAGACAACAATTTTGTTTGTAGTTCTTTGAATTTGAGATTAGTGACATCTTTCATTAGTCCTAGGTTTGTATTTTTATTAATGAACTCTACAGATTTCTTAATGTTGCTAATATTTTCTTCATAGGCGGTTAAATTTACGATATGGATGATTTTTATATTAGATTCAATTACTCGACTCGGACCTAATTTCATGGGAAGGAGGCCTTGACTCTTGGATAGGTCTTGTATGTCCATGCGTTGACTCATGGCTTGGGTTACCCTGAAATTTTCGTTTTTTTATTAATTTATTTTTGTGAGCTTTTCTATTTTTTTTGGTTAGTACTGTTATCTTATTGTCTTTGATTACTGTAAGTTTTTTCGCTCTAGGAGCCATTTTATTTCTTCTGTTATTCCGTTCGAAGATTATATCATCTTTACGGAATAAAGGTGGAGTTTCCCTATTTGTATTAATTTTATCTATGTTTAATTTATTATGGGTTTGGATTTTGTTTTTAATATCTCTATACAATTGGTCTTGATAAGTTTTGAGTTTGTTAATGTAATCATGTTCTGAATCATCACGTGTTAATTGCTTGAATTTATGTGTTCTTCCCGTCATTAGTTCGAATGGTGTTAAGTTTGTCACAGAATGTATGCAGTTGTTGTAGGTTATTAGTGCTTCATTTAATATGTCAGTCGGAATTTGTTTGTTGTTTTTATCGTAAATAATTCGATATATTTCGGTCAATGTTGAATGAAAACGTTCGACCGGTGAGTTACCAGTCGAATTTTGAGGAGTCGTTATGTGTAAGTTTATGTCGTATTGTGTACAGAAATCTTTGAATAGATTAGATTTAAATTCAGCAGCTGAGTCACACACTATTTTCTTTGGTGTACCGTGTTGTGAGAAGAACTGTCTTAATGAACTTGATATACACATACTGTCACGTGCAGTGAGAATAAAAGCAGAAGCAAATTTCGAAAATTTGTCTAAAATGGTTAGAATTTGTACGTTATGAATGCTGTATACATCGATATGTAAAATGTCCATGGGTTTATTAGGTATTTCTGAATGTTCGTATTGAATTTTCGGTGGATGTCTGTCGTATTTAAGAAGCTTACACTTTTCGCAGTTATTAATTGTTTTGGTTATTTTCTCTTTCATTTTGGGAAAGTAATAAGTTCTTCGAAGATGGTTAAAAGTTTCATTGATGCCACGATGATTGCTATCTTCATGGTATTTGTTAATAATAATTAATAATCATTGTCAGTATAAACAGCTGTTAGTCTTTTAGGGTTGAGATATTCCTTTAAAATTGAAATTATAATAGATTCTTTGTCTAAGTCAGGTTGTCTAAAAATGCGTCTATGTTTGGTCTCAAAGAGAACATTGTAAACCATGTTTGGTTTCACTACACAGTTAGTTTTGTTCAAAACTAATTGTTCAGTAAACTCATTAAGTGGTCTTTCAGAGATGTATATGCCATCGTTTAGATTTTCAGAAGCAGAATGAACAGTTGATATATTAGAATTATTTTCTGATAGACTTGCATTATTTTGAACAGATACATTTGAGGCTTGTAAAATAGAGTTCGAATCATTAGATTCGTTAAAATGAATTTCTATCCGACTTAAGGCATCAGCATTTGTGTTTGATTTGCCTTTTTTATACATGATCTCATAATCAAATTCTTCCAATTTTAAACGCCATCTCACAAGTTTTGAATTTGGTTCTTTGAGGGAAAACAGCCAATTAAGAGGCTTATGGTCCGTTATGATTTTAAATTTACGACCATACAAATAAGGTCGGAAATATTTGGTCGACCAGACAATAGCTAGGAGCTCTTTTTCAATTGTACTGTAATTTTGTTCCGAACTCGTGAGTGTTCTTGAAGCGTAGCAAACTGGTCTATCAGATCCTATTGGGCCTTGACTAAGTACTCCTCCTATTGCGACATTACTAGCGTCAGTTGTAAGATTAAATTCTTTAGTAAAGTCGGGATATTGTAATAAAGGATCATTACTTAGAATGTCTTTGCAATGATTGAAACATTTTATATATCGTTCGTTAAGAACTATTTTATTTCCCTTTTTTAAGCATTCTGTTAAGGGTTTCGTAAGATTTGCAAAATCTTTTATAAATTTGCGGTAATATCCAAGCAAACCCAAAAAGGATTTTATTTCAGTTTGAGTTGATGGAATTGGATAATTTTTAATTGCATGGATTTTACTAGGATTCGGTTTCACACCTTCAGATGTCACTAAGTGACCAAGAAATTCTACTTCTTTGCGTAGGAATTCTGATTTGTCCAATTGAATCTTAAGGTTAGCCGATCGTAATTTTGAAAAAACCTTTTCTAAGTTTTCCATATGTTCTTGTAAAGACGTTGAATAAACGATAATATCGTCCATATACACAAGACACACTTTTCCTATTAATTCACGCAGAATATTATCCATTATTCTTTGGAATGTTGACGGGGCATTTTTGAGTCCGAAAGGCATTCGGATATACTCGTAATGTCCATGATCAACAGTAAAAGCGGTCTTTTCTATATCCCGAGGATCCACTTCGATCTGGTGGAACCCAGATGCAAGATCCAAGGTGGAAAAATATATAGATTTTCCAAGCTTGTCTAATACCTCTGTTATGTTCGGTAAAGGGTAACGATCGCCAATTGTTTTATCATTTAATTTACGGTAGTCTACAACTAGCCGCCATTTCTGAATACCTGATGCATCACGTTTCTTTGGAACAATCCAAATAGGGCTGCTCCAAGGAGAAAAGCTAGGTCTTATTATTCCTTGTTCCAAGAGTTTTTCAATTTGAGACCTTATCTCTTGTTTATGTATTTCCGGATAACGATAAGATTTTGTATAAATCGGAATATCATCTGTAGTTTGAATACGATGTTTAATTGTGTTTGAAAAAGAAAGTTTTTCACCTTCAATGAAGAAAACATCATCGTATTTCCTGCATAACTTAAAGATTTCTTTTTGTTCTTCGGTGTTGAGATGTTCGGATCGAATTAATTTTGTTATATCCATTCCGAGTGATATATCTTTAATGTTTTCATTAGATGGGCATATACTAACATGGTTGATTTCTGTAAAGTTATCAAGGTTTTCTACTGGGATGGGCTGCTCTACAAAAAATGTTTGTTCTGAGTTTGAAAAATTACAGACTTCAAGTTCACTATACCAATCTTTGGAATGATAGATTCCTTCAGGGATTTCTAAGTGCTTATTAATTTTTGTAGGTTTTATATAAATATCTCCATTTTTGTAATCTACGGGTAATTTTGCTATTATTCTACAGTTTGCCGGAATGTTATATACCTTTGATATTAAATTTGGTTTGAATAACAAGGGAATAATTGAATTTTTAGTAATTAGTATTTTGTTAGGTAAATCTATGGTTGCGCCAAGTTTTTTAAGAGTTTCTAGACCTATTAATCCATCAAAATAATTATGAAACTTAAAAAGTAAAAATGTTATAGTTTCGTTGCTATTAAATTCGGGAAATGCATTAAAAATTATTTTTTTGTTAAGTGTATGAGTATTAAGGACTGTTTTAATTATAACGTCTTTAATATTTTCATGATATTGAGGATTTGTATATTCAGGGTTAATGAAATTTGCACAAGCACCGGTATCTATTAAAAACTTTAATTTTTTACCATATGGCGAACCTATACTAATATATGGCAATTGATTATTTCCGTGGTTATTTAGTTCTAAGAATCCAAATTGTTCTCCGAGGCTTTTAACTGAAAATTTGAATCATCAATTTCTTTTATTTGATTTTCTGATTGGGCTTCTGTATGCAATGTATTACTGTTGTATTGATAATAATTATAATCATCATCTTGCTGAACGTAGTAATCTAAATTTGGTTCATAATTATTGTAATTGTCAAAACTTTGATAATAATCACATTCGTTGGTCTCGGGATCATATTCTAAATTGTGTACTTCTTTAATCGAATATCTGGGATTAAAATTTGATTGATTGAAATTTCTTTGGTAGGGATGATTCTGAATAGGAGTTGGGAGTGTTCGGGCTTGGCCGCTTGCAACTTCCATTGGAGTCGAATGAAGTTGTGGTCTATTGAAATTCGGTCTAGGAGCAAAAGAATTTTGCAATGGGTAAATTGGTTTGCTTTGTAACCCAAAAGTTCTATTATTTACTTGATGCTGTGGGAAAAATGGTGGCCTTTGAAAGGTTTGTTGGTGTGATCTGTACTGTGGTAATTGGTTGTATTGAAGGTTTTTAAAAGGATGTTGTGTGGAAGAATTATTAAAATTAGGTTGGATTGGCTTATTAGGTCTGGAGAATAACAAATTAGAACTCGATGAAGGTTTAATCAAAGAAAAATTTTGGTTGTTCATATTTTGAGAAGGTAATTTGTTTTGAGTTATGGAATGTTTCATATAAAACATATTTTGTTCTTGAACACAATAATTAAAGGCTTCTGTAAGCGTTTTAGGCTTCATTGCACGAATTGTTGAACCTAATGGTTCTTTCAATCCGATTAGGAAGGTATTTAGACACATATCTGTAAAAAGAGATTTTTTTGCTGTAACAACTGTTGATAATTTTTCATGAATTTGAACATGGTTTACTATCGTGGACAGTAATTCTACTACTTTGGCATAAAATTGTTCAATAGTTTCTGTTGTTTGTCTAAGACCGTGGAGGTCTCTTATAAGGGATGTTTCATTTCTCTTGTCTGCGTAATGTAGAATGAGATTAGCTTTAATAGTATCCCAATTTGTTGGGGTGCCATACATATTTAGTACTTCATTGGCATCTCCCACAATTTTGTTTCGGACAGCTCGTAAAATAACATTCGCATACGGTGTCCCATCTATTTGTGGTAATAAAACTAATATTTCCTCTACGTTTTTAATGAAGTCATACAATGACCTAGGGTTACCATCATAGTGTGGTAGGTCCTTTATAGCGTCCGGAATGCGGAGACTATGAAATATAGCGTTCACGTCTGGAGAAGTTGAGATTGTTGGGTTAGACATTGTTGTGTTAGCAGAAAGATTTGGAAGGTCTTTAGTTTCTGTACTGATATGATTTTCTTCCAAAATTGTTTTTGATTCGTAGGGAGCTGTATTAGATACACGAAATGGTTTATCTTTAGGCATATGTAAAAAAAATATTTTTTAGGACTAACTTTATAACTTTTTTCTCTAGGCTTAAATTAATTTATTTATTATTTATATCTTAATTAAAAGGCAATTTGATTAAGGAAATGAACAATATTCATCAATACAGAACTCACATTAATACAATCCAGTAGAACATTGTTTCCTATCCTGAATTTCGGTCTGGTATAGTTCTTCTTTGTTGTAGCAGGTTCCTGGTTTGATGAAAGTGTTGTACTTCTGTTGTTACGTAAGTTCCTTGTTTCTTTTTCACAGTATTCACAGCTAACCGGTGTCTTTAATTTTTTTTTTTTTTTTAAGTATCCACAATAAACCGTTGTGATTTTCTTATTTTATTATTCACTATTTACAGTAGTGTTTTTGATTTTACACAATAAACCTTTGTGATTTTCTTATTTTATTATTCACTATTTACAGTAGTGTTTTTGATTTTACACAATAAACCTTTGTGTTTTTCTATTTTATTGTACACGATTAACTGTATTTATTTTACACAATAAACCGTTGTGTTTTCTTGTGAAAAAAAGAAATCCGCACGACTGCGCCAATTACGTTTTTCCTAACTCCAAGAGTTTAAAAAAAAAACAACTTTATTCTTTGAAGTTCTATAATCAAATGCACAGTGTCAAAGTTTTATTTTCATAACCTGGATAAAATAGATACATACATACATATTGAGTTTAAGGTGTGAGAACGGAAACCAAAAGAGTATCTCACACCTGAATTTAAGGTTTTAATTTACATTAGTTGAAAAATATTTAAATGAAAATAATTATTTGATGACGATGAAAATAATATTTGATTACAATTGAAAAGGTTATGATTACATTAATGTATTAATATATATTTATATTATATATAGATATACAGATATATAGATACATAACTCGGGCAACTAATTCCTGTCGGTCAGTAGCTTTTTGCCCGGGCATAAGCTCTTCTGTTATTTCTTGCCATGAGGAATCACAGGCGGAGGTCACAAATTATTCGGGCCTGTCGTATTTGCGCATATAGATGAAAGCGTCTTGTGTGTATTCACGCAGATATAGGAGGCTTTTCACTAAAGTAGGATGAATAACCATACGGGATTCGTCCTTAATCGTTTGGGTTATATTAGCATCCATTCTAGTCGCATTGAGGTGAATGTATTTTCTGTTCGCAGTTTTTTCTAGTTTTAAGAAATATAACGAATACATTTTCTCTCTACTTAAATGAAGCTACATGTTTTTTAAATATTGGTGAAAGAGCTGTCTTGACCTCTGAAGAAGTTAAAGTCAAATTATCAAAGCATTACGTGATGGGTGTAAAAATCGAAAAATTTTTATTAGGAATTGGCTGTTTGGTAATATGATTAATGAGTGGAGTTTCAAAATGGCATCCTGACTGTCCCTTGCTAAAATTTAATGGGTACTGCAAGGCATCATAGATGTATTATTGTGTGCGTAGGTATATACAATACCTGTTGAAAAGAACTGCTTCATTTATTGCCGGTGCATTATAGCGCCTCTATTGTTTGCTGGGCGGAGTTCGATCAGCATGGATGACGACTTTATGATCCTCTTGAGGCCAATTCTCTATTGCGCTGTTAATACAATATATCTTTCAACTCCTTCGATGTATTGACAACGATGGTTTATTTCATTTTTCATCCATCCATCACTCATAAATTAACAAAATAAAGAATTTATGCTGTTAATTACTCTTGGAAAAAGTGAACCAAATTTATAGTACATACATACATACATACATTTGTACATAACCTGACTTTGAACAGTAAAGGTTCGCGAAAGATAAAAAAAGTAAGGAAAATATGAATGCGCAAAAATATAATTAGAAGTAACTAACCTCAAAATAATAAAATAAAACTATCCTTCAAATGAAATTTCAAAATTGATTGATTTTTTTTCAAACTGTATTGATTTACTTTTTTCTTATATAAAATGAAGTTGTTTTGGTACCAAATATTTTTTTCTTTTTTTGTTTCATATGGTTAAAAAAAAGTATCCTATTGACGCTTCCAGAGTCCCATCTATCTCTGTATAAAAATTCATCATAATTGATTCAGCGGTTTAGGCGTGAAAGCGTCACAAACAAACAAACAAACTCACTTTCACATTTATAATATTAGCCTTGTATATAAATTATATAGTAATCTCATCAACATCGACGATTGGTGCGCCACGCATCAGCAGTTTTTTAAGTTTCTCACAACATTGTTTCATCGTTAATGTTGAAGAAACAAATTTGAATGTTTATGAAGCTGTCAGATTTTTGGAGATATTTTTAGTTGGTGTCGAGTTAGGAGAATGGGTAGAAGGTGCGATAAAGGAAAAATGGCAAGAGTGAGAAGACTAAATGGAAAATACATGGGAGTTCGAGGAGAAAGAAAAATTTAGCAGAATAGGAGAAAATCAAGAGATTTGACGGTGTTGTATGTTATAATTTTGTATGTAATTTGTATATGTGTGAGGCTTTTTATTTACAAGCAACTTTCGTCGTTAATTTGAATTTATTTCATATTGAAAATTTTGCTTGCCGTCGGCGTTTTGAAATTTTTAATATTTTATTAATTTGTGCGTGGTGCGTTAAGAAAATCGAAATACCGATATTTGACTTACCGAGCATTATTATAAAGTGCATTGAATATCAAATTTGTGCAAAATAGTGATTTTTGTGTTGATAAAATTAAAGAAAGAAACCCCAATACCTACCCCTGAAACCTCAAAAAAAATTATAATTTTGTGATATATTGTGTTGATTAAATAAAAAAAAACCCATTACCTACCCCTGAAACCAAAAAAAAATTATTATTAAATTTCTTTCTTTGTATAAATTAGTGCTTTTATTTTCAATAACCCATTGCTTTTTTTCTTTTTTGTTAGTTTGAACAAAGTTTCCAAATTTAATTTGTGTAGTGTTTCCTTTGATAGTGCTTTTTTCCTGATTTTTGGCTTTCTGATTTTTGGTTCCTGAATCCTGATTTTTGGTTTGTTTGCTGTTCCTGGTGAATATTTAACATTTGCAATTAAATTTTGTTTTACTTTTTAACATTTCAGCTCTGATTGAAACATTTATATTTCTTACCAATTTCCTCAAAGTTAGGTATTCTTTAGTTTAACGAGTAGATTTGCTTTTTTTTCATAGAAGTAGGTACCATAGGGTGTTCCCGATTTGAACATTGCTTTCTTATTGATTATTTATTTATTAAGTTAAAATATTTGTATTTACGTACCGCCTGATTACGATTTTCGAAAAAAAACTACGCGCTTAAGAATTTTTTTAGTTTTTGTTAAAATAAAATTTTTGAGCTGTGGTCGTGTTTGTGGTGATAAAAAGTGATTTAAAGTGATAACAAAAGTGCTGCTAAGTGATACATTTCTTATACAAAATGCCTACTAAGTGTTGTTACAATAAGTGTGAGGAGGCTCAAAGGCCATTAAGTTGTGTTTCTTTTTTTTCAATTCCGAAAGATCATAGAAGGGAAGTTTGGCTTAGGCATGGATGTATTTCTGACATCCACGATTTGAAAGGCAATTCGAAGATGTGTGAAAAACATTTCCATGCCAAAGACATAATAGTAAGGGGAACAATGAAACGTTTAGTCCGAACAGCACTGCCAATATCTATTCCATCTATTTGTAATTGCAGTGATGCATGTAACGACATTTCATGCGTTAGACTAATGGATGCCGCGAGGTCACAGATGTTGCCAACCTCTACGGTTAAGTCTGCTACCCTGACACTTCCTACCTCCACGGCTATGCCCACCATTGTGACCTCTGCGACTCCACCTCCACCTCTAGTTGCCGCTCCAGCAGCAGTTCTACCTACAGCTTGCAGCCCAGATTTGTCTTTGAAAAATTTGGCTGCAAGCACTTCACAAACATACGTAAGAAAATTTTCCCTTCGAGATACTCCATCATCTCACATTTCCCCTTCGCAATTTCCTTCCCCGAGGCGTTTTTCATATAAATCGGCGCGTAAAATTAATAAGACAAAAATTATTCCTAGGTATATTTTTAACACACCAACTCGGCTAAGGAGAAACCGCGTGTATCAGCTACAAAAGGGTTTAGATAAACAAATGGAAGGTTTTACAGAAGAGTTGCGAACTTTTATATCGGTGCAACTCTTTCATAAGGAAAACGCACCATGGGGAGCTAAGGCTAGGGATTTATTTTTAAAATTTTTTTATAAATCACCGGCTTGCTATAAGTACATGGTGAGTGTAGGGTTCAAACTGCCATCAGTGAGTACCATTTACCGATGGCATTCAGAGATCCGGCTGGAAGCAGGATTTACAAAAACTATGAAGGACATGCTGACGACCAAAGCTCAAGGGATGAGTCCATTGGACAAAAAATGCGTACTCCTTTTTGATGAAATGGCCATCAAAAAGGAATTGGAGTATAACATCAAAGACGATGTTATATATGGAATGACAGACTTTGGAGAGTTCGGAAGGAACGAAATCGAGGCCTCTAAGGCGATGGTTTTCACTTTAAGGGGCTTGAATTCAAATTGGAAGCAATCAATAGCGTACTACATCGGAAGTCCAAATGGAGAAACATTGTCGGATATGTTAATCAAAATTATTAATGATGTAATTAATTGTGGACTAACAGTGGTTGCAACAAGCTGTGACCAGGCCCAAACCAACGTGTCAGCTTATAGAAGACTTGGGCCACCTCACTTTTTACTGACGGAACCATTTGTGGATGTTCAAAAGCAAAGAGTTTTCTTGCTTTATGATTACCCACATCTTTTTAAAAGTGTGCGCAATATTTTAATGCAGAACACAATAAAAATAGAAGAGGACACCGTTGATTGGAATGTCATTCGAAAAATCTTTGATGAAGATAAGAATGGAACCTTCCAGGTATTATACAAGTTGACGAATTCCCATATTCGTCCTAACCCCTTTGAGAAATTGTCTGTGAAACTAGCGACACAGATTTTTAGTGAAAGAGTATACACAGGAATACAATATGTGTTGAGGACTACAGAATTATTTAAAACGGAAGATGAGAAAAAAAGAGCTGATGCAACGTCTAGGTTTGTCAAAAAGCTCAATGATCTTTTTGACAATCTGAATACGGGGCGACTCTATTCCAGGAATCCCAATCAACAAGCTCTCTCGGATACGACAGAGACCCTTCATGGACTAGAGAGAGCTAAAGAATGGATTTCGAAATGGAAATCAACGGGAGGTCGTGTAACACCACCTTGTTTTAGAGGATTACATCAAACCCTGACGGCGATTTTGCAGATGTGGGAACATATAAAAAGCGAAGAGCAAAGCTATGTTCTCCTTGCGCATTTAAACACGGATGCTGCCGAAAATTTGTTTTCATTGTTGAGGTGCAACAGAGGATCGTATGAAAGGAACCCTTCGGCTTGGAGATTGATTCGTAATCTCAAGCTCATCATTTTTCAAAATCTATCTTCAGCAGAACATTCTGGGTATGAGGATGCTGGAGCGGTACCACTATTGGATTTAGGTGACATAAACACGACGATAGAGATGGAGATAGAGCCAAATGAGGAGCCCATTAAGGACATGTACGAGGAAATTTTCGCAGCGGTATTAGGATACGACAACGAAGACGAAGAGGAAGAAACGACTGAAAGGACTGCTGAGTCTCAAAAGCTAGAGCATGAAGCTGCGACATACTACGCAGGATTTGCAGCAGCTAGGTTGAAAAAGAAGCTTAATTGCGAAGTTTGTTCCCAGTTTTTGATTGATGAAGTTGATAAAGACCGGGAACAAACTTTGTTAATTAATTTGCGCGCGTACGAAACCACCACCACCACTTCGCAATTCGGCAAATTGACAGTTCCATCGATTCCCTTCGAAGAAACTGTTCGAAATGTCGAAAAGATTTTCAAGGCCAATTTTCCGGACTGGAAAAAAAAGAAGAACATCGTAAAAACATGGTTGCCGGAAATAATGCAGAACATAGACAAAAATTTATTGGCTTGCTGTACACAACAGCACAAAGAAGAAATCGGGAAATTCATATTGATCGGACTGATCACATTCGAAACGAAGAGAATCAATAAGGAGCTAAAGGAACCAAACAAAGTTCCTCGTCCAGCGAACAACTAAAAGGCAAATCTCGTCTAAAAAAACTAAGTCCCGTCTCGTAAAACTAAGTCTCGTTTCATCGTTTTATCTTTTTTTCTGTCTTGTCTCGGCTTCGTCGTAGTTTTTCGTGTTTTTTTTATTGATCTGTGTCCACGTTCTGTAACTTCAATCGATAAAATCAGTCGAAAAACGTTGAAACATGGAACAAACCTCATGTATTTTGTTTCAATTTTCATCGTTTCTCAACCAATTATCTCGATGTAAGAGTAACAGAACGTGAACCTTGGTCTCGGTTTCACTGCGGGTGCTTTAAGAAAAGTTCCAAAATTTTTCTCGTCACGTCGCAAGCTCTAGCGAAAAAAATATTGAGGCCAAGGTCCATTTGGGCTGTGAGCGCCATTTAGATTTAATGTAATTTTTAATCGTTTACTTATGCTTTTTGTATTATAGAAATATAAATAAATATCCAGATTTAATGTAATTTTTAATCGTTTACTATGTATTCTTTTTGTATCATAGAAATACAAATAAATATATATATACATTATATTAAATGTTTTGTGTTTTATTTTTATTTATTTAAGTTTATTTATTAATATTTTTTATTATTTTTTTTTCATGTAATAAGAAGAGGACTATGCCACCTGGAGAAACTTGAAAGAAAACAAAAAAAAAACAAAAATAAAAAATTAGTAGTAGTGAGTAGTTGTAGAATGAGGACTAGGCCGCCCGGGGATACCTCACTAAAAAAAACGACGATTTACACACGCTTATTTCAATTAATCAATATATTAAGTAGTAATATAGCACTTTATAGTAACGCTTCCTAAAAAAAAAAAAAAAAAAAACAAAAAACAAAAAACCAAAAAATTAGTAGTAGTGAGTAGTAGTAGAATGAGGACTAGGCCGCCCGGGGATACCTCACTAAAAAAAAACGACCGTTTACGCACTCTTATTTTAATTGCAATATATTATGAAGTTGCATGTCATATTACGCTTGCAAATGCTTATTTTCTATATACAGTATATTATGTAGTATTAGAATGAGGACTAGGCCTCCCGGGGAAACCTCAGAAAAAAAAACGCGTCTAGTATTCTACCCCACTGGGTGATGTGGAAAAGAATACATGCTATGGTATCAGGTAAGCTACTTTTTGAAATTTGGTTTTTCAGCAATATATTTAAAATGAAAAATCTTTGATGAGATATCAGGTAAGCTACTTCTTGGAACTTGGAAATAATACACTTCGCACATAGGTAATCCGTCTGTGCAAGGGGCAAATATTATAATGGGTAATAGCTTCTCGTCCATTTCTTTATCGGCCAATCACAATTAGATTCAGCATTAAAAACTACTTTAAAAACATGTGTCATATGTTTAGGTTTCACCAAAGTTAATTTTTCTGTTTGATACACTACAAATAATTTCCCCCCTCTACCCCTCAAAAAAACACCCTGTATATAAAATTCTTACAACATTTTTAAGAACAAATTTTGGTATGCGAAACAGAAGTATATAATTTATATGTATATAAAAAAAAAATTTGAAAAATATTGTCAACCCGTTTTTGAGATATCGAATTAAAAAAAAAATTGAAACTTTTTTAAAAATCCAAAAACTTTTTTTTGAAAATTTTGATATGCAATATTATTTAATATTATCTGAAATTTGTATATACAAAAATTCATCTAAATCCGTTTAGCCGATAACGAGAAAACTCAAAATAAAAAAATACGTTTTATGACAGGTACTATTAATAGTTGCTAAGTGTAAAATTTTATAATTTTTGATGGTAGATCGTACTAATTTTAGTATATGAAAAAAGTTTAATCAAAATCGTAGGACTCGTTTATAAGCAAAAAATATTTTCCTTTGCGGTTTTTTAACTTTTGTAAAATTGCTAAACAAAATTGTATTGCAGGTACAGTTATTTTTGATTCTAAAAAAAATGCGTGGGCATAATCACCAAAAACCACTATGTACTAAGTTTGAAGAAAATCGATCGAGCCGTTTAGGCTGTAGACGAACAGACAGACAGAATTGTGCCACCCACTTTTTTGGTGTTCTCTATCATCGTAATATCATGTTTGATTTTTATCTCAAGAATTTTTTTTTGCACGAATCCAAAACTTGCCTTATTGAACCTATGTATAATCGCAAGTAAAAATAATACTCATAGAGACCTTTCCAACGATATTGGTCAAAAAATGTTACAGCACTTGGGACGGAGTTGGTGCAAAAGAGTTTGTTTAGTTCAGTGCAACAGTTATTGGGCTATAACACTTTCCCTGAACGAGAAATAGACTTATGCCTGTACAAAAAAAAAATAGTACTCATTGAGACCTTTCCAATGATATCGGCCATAAAGTTTTACAACGATGGGAAGCAACTCATTCAATTATGCCCGTTCTCCTTTGTGTGATGAAAATGAGATTTTCACATTGTAATTCTACACTTCCATCCAAACAAATCAGTTCATGGTGTCCATTTTTTTCAAAATAAATTTACCTGCATTTCCCTGACCAATTTTCAAAATTTTCTCTGACCAAAATACATATTAAAAATGGATGATGGTCTTAGAACCGATCTTAAATATTTACATCTATAAACACATGTCAAATCCATGCGCTGTTTGTGATGAAATTTCATATAACAAATTAAAATGTATTGTTTTTTTTTTTTATTTTCTTTAATAATTTAATTTTCTACATTTTTTAGCCTTAAAATAAACTATAAACATATAATAATAAAAATAATTCGACTATTATTGTGTACATGATGATGCAAATCACAGTAAATAGCTTCCAAGCGGTCGAACTCTCACAGTTTCAAAACACAGCCATGATGTTTTTTGTATCTTCAAGGCAATATGTTCGACGTAGTTTCTTTATTTTTCTTGTCGTCAAAAAGTGTGAAGAAAACATCACGATCGATAGATAGTTCAGGCAAACATGCCTGACAATCGGCTGATAAGTAGGAAACATATGCATGCAGATATCCGAACATTCGATGAGATTGAAAATTATTCTGGAATGATAAAAGATAAGGTTGGTTAGTAGTGAATGAAATTCGTTAATATTTAAGATAATATTGGAAGCTTCTGTATAAAAAAAATAACTGAAATCGGTCGTACCGTTTCGAAGAAAATCAAAAATTAAAAAAATAGTTCTTTGGGAGGTACCATTAATAACCATTTTTGAAAAATGGTTTTCCACCCAAAGGAAGACTTCACTAAAATAAATTTATTGAATTTTTTTTAAGAAAAGTTGTCGAGCCGTTTTTGAGACAAAAAATACGATTATGTAAAACTGCTAAAAAAAATTGTATGGCAGGTACCGTTATTTTTGGTTCTAAAATAAAATGAAAAAAACGTGTGGGCATAATCACTAAAAACCACTGTGTATCAAGTTTGAAGAAAATCGATCAAGTCGTTTAGGCGGCTGTAGTGGAACAGACAGACAGGCGGACAGAATTGTGCCACGCACTTTTTTCGTGTCCTCTATCATCGTAATATTATGTTTGATTGTTATCTAAACATTTTTTTTTTGCACGAATCCAAAACTTGCCTTATAGTACCTATAATCGCAAGTAAAAAGGATAGGTATAACATAATTCGCAAAAATGTACCAAATAAGTAAATTTTTTTGTAATCAAACAAACAGTGTTTCCTCACAGTAATATTTTTATAGCTATTCTATAGGACCTTAGCTCACTGTTAAAAAATCAAAGCTCAATTATGCTACCTTCATAGAAAGTCGCCCCATGATTTCAATTCATGCTCAATTGTTGTACACATGAAACACTAACCCAATAATATCACTTTAAACTGGTTTTCTTTATTATTGATAAAATTTGTCGGTGTGTTCGACGGACTAATGTCACTTTGTATAGAGTGTAAAATATGAGAATGCTGCAACGATCATTAATTTTTTTGGTGCAACTTTCCTTTTCGTTAGCATGCATTTTTGTTAACAGAAAATGAGTTTGTATTTAAATTTTAAACTGTCCTCAACACTTGAGTTTCGCAATTAACTTAACTATATTATTTTCAGATAGCAAATGAACAAAGGAGAATTGGCATTTTTGGGCGTTAGCGGCCATTAATGAAATTAGTATCAATTTTTTCAATGGGTAGATATTTCAAAGTTAATATAGTGCAATTGCATAGAGAAATATCTCATAGTAATTATGTATATTATTGGCGTGTGTATAATGCTTTATCCTAACTTGAAAATATCTGATGACACTGTTGTAGTGTGTAGATTTCAGAACCTCACTAGGTTACTTTACGGTTTTAAACAGATACAGTACGGATTTCAACAGCTTTTTTTTATTTTTTTAAAGATAATTTTATTCAGGATTTATACCCCATGTTTTAAGACGTTAAAGTAGCAAGTTGACTAATTGACGCTTTCGATATGATATAGATGATAGCGTAAATACATCTACATTTATAATGGCCACTTAAAAAGGCTATATCACTTGGCGGGCTATGATTTTCGCAATAATATAAGTACACAAAATGCAACATTTGAAAGCATCACTGGTAATTGGCCAATTTTTGACGAAAACCTTTCGATTACACGCAACGTAATCAAGTGTGATTAAGAGCTGGACTGCTTATATGCACTTTTATTAATATAAAGTACCTATGAAATATTTTTTAATATTATGTAAATTACAATATACGGTACTGTAGTAAATGAACTTATCAATGATGTTATATGAACACATGTATATACAAAATATTCTTGAGGCTTAGATTTCTTAGTCCACTTTCCTTTTCTATTTTTGTTTTGGTAAGAAGCCAGAATACTTAGTAAAACTTAGTGTTTAAACTAAAATGCATTTTTTCGTTTTTGAAGTACACCACAGTGAAAAAACTTCTGCACTGTGATTGTAGGACTTAACAACATCCAAAAGTAACAAAATCATTCTTGGCCGCTCGCGCCTATGTTTCATATAAATTTTCCCATTCTCCTTTGTACAAATGAAAACGAAAAGTTTGTTAACGGCAACGACTCTAGCCAATGGGCTAGTGAAATCTTTTTGGTTGATCAATCTACATAACTAAGTCTTAAATAGCTATTCGAAAAAAATAGGATAAGAACCTCTTTCGCTCTTTTTGCTGCCATCCTTATATCAGCTCTTATCACTCTTCTTTTTGTTACTTGTTGTTGTTGATTGTACAAGAGCTTCGTCGGGGTCGTTAGCATGGTCGGCGCTCTTGTCTTCATGTGTAAGATAGTATCCTTTGTGTCTGTTAAGATATCATGCGATCACAACTGAAATAACAACGATTAGTATAAATAAAATAGCAAGAGCACCTGACAAAAGGGACAAATAAATGACACAGATTCTTACAAAAATGAAAAAAGGTGACTCTTAATGCCCAAGGCAAATAATTAACTTCATTGTAGGCTTTTCTCAGCTTCTCTTCAGCAAAAAAGGTGGTGAATTCAATATTCAGGCTCCATACCACAGTAAGTTTTGCTGACAAAATATTTGTTTTGTATTTTCATCTATGAGGGCAAACTTGTTTTTGAAAAAAGGCGCCGATATAATCTAGATGATTAACACATTCAAATATTTAATAACTTTTTGTATAAAAATACTTACTTCCCAAAGACTTGACATTTGGTGGTGGATTTTGTTGGAACATGAGTTTAAGGGGATAGATATTATCAAACTTAGCTGTAGATACACAACCAATGAATACACCGATTTCTATAAGAAATAAAATAAACATAAAAGGGTCTAAAGTTGCAACGAAAAAAACTACTTTCTTACCATTAGCTCGGTAGGTCCTCTTCACAAAGAGAAAGAAATTTTCCAAAATCTATCTTTTCTTTGCTTCAATATACTGCTGCATTCCGGCGTTTTTCAAAATCAGACCAGACGTAATGATCAACATCAATTCTAATTGGAGTTGTACCTTCATTAGTTTTCAATAATGGTTGTGGAACTTTAAATTCAACCGGGGTAAACAATTATTCAAAAACTTTGCAATCTCCCGGAGTGACCGATTGTTCAAGAATTGATGAATCACTCGCTGGGCAAATATCCGGGGTACGCTGCCGATTGGTTGACGCGTCTATTGGTGATAGTTCTGGTGAGCGCAAATAAAAGGCGCTTTTAACAGAAGTAAAATTACGGCTTCGTTGCCGATTCACTGCACATCTTTGAATTGCTCCATATCGATGGCGACAAGGCGCTTTTAACAGGACTAAAATAAATTACGGCTTCGTCGCTGATTCTCTTAAGATTCCACACATCCTTGAATTGCTCTAAATTGATGGCGATTGGGCAATTATGGCCATGTGGTGAATTGTGTTTCGATGATATCATAATATTCTTGATGAACTGAAAAAATGCTATTAAATTTTATACTTTTTTGTCATTTGAATTTAAACTTACCTGAAGAATATTTTTTTCATAAGCAATTCTTATTTTATATACTCGCCCTAGCAACTGACGTAAGTATTTTTGCTGTTTCTTCCACTTTTTCTTGTTGTTAAGGTAAACAATCGATATATTTCATCTAACTCCCTTACTCCCTTTATTATTGCCAGAATAATATAATATAATTTTCTCTTTCTTAAAAACTTAGGTCTCCACTTTTATATATGCACATTTTCTTGTCAAAATCTGACAATGTTGCAAGAAATCCTATCAACATCAAGCTTCACTAGCGCCGGTGCAGTCGAATTCGTGGCAAATTCGGTCGTAAAAAAAAACGACTCCATGAAACTACTATATAATTTATATACAAGGATATTAGTAAGATAATAATTCTTTAAATAAAGCATTTTCATTTTCAAAAATTCATTTTTTTATTAACTAAATGGGTGCCAATAATTGGTTCATAAAAAAACGAAGGTTCAATTGTGCTAATAATTACATCCTATGGATCTTCAATTACTGGCACTGTCAATAAATGTACTTTTAACACTGCAAATAATTGTAGCATTCATCGGTTATTAACTTTATGTTCACAAAATCCCGAAATAAACATTAGAAATCAAAATATTTAATTTGTTCTATTTGGTGCCAATAATTGTACTTTTTTTGGGTGCCAATAATTATATCGTGGTGCCAATAATTGTAGTTTTTGGTAAGCTTTTTTTAAATTGCCGTTAAAAGTTAATTTTTAATCAATAAACTTATAATTACTTTGATTAGCCAACGCAAATTTTATTAAATAATATTTTGATATGCAAAGGATTCTCATCAATCTTCAGATAGAAAAGTTGTGGTTGATTGAAGTCGAAATTTCCTTAGGGGTGCCAACAATTGTATCCGTTACGCTACATATTTGAAAATATTAAGTGTAGAAAATTGCTGTTCTCTTTTGTGACCTTTCTCCTATCAAATCCAACCAATCAAATCGTGTCTTTCACTATGAAAATACGAAAAACACAAACCGGAAATCAAAATCTGCAGAATAATTTTCTTAACATCTGAACACATCCGTTCTTCACGTATAAGCAAGCAAATTAGAAGTGCCCTACTTGTGGCTTCTAATTTGTACACATTAAACAAATTCAAAATTTGTTTGGCAAAAATTATCTTAAAACTATGCAACATAATTGAATCAGTTCTCCAAAGCAACATTTTTCCTCAAAGTATGTCACCAAAAGAAAGTTGTAGTATGTACCTCTGCAACTATTACAATACACTACCAGTCATTTATAAAGGTCTACCTCTTTGTACATGATTGTTTACGTATTTTCAACTTTTTGGTTTTGTATTCATTTTTAAAATAATCAAGAAAATTTTTAAAGCTACGCGAACAAATTAATAGAAACAAAAATATCATAAGGATTTAGCGGGTGGAGATAGTGTTGATAGTTTTAACTAGAAGCTGAATAATAAGATCACTTCAAAGAATTGGGAGTGTATCGTTAGCATAAAATAAGCAAAAAAAAGAATATCTATCGAAATGGAATAAAGTTCATTAACAGTTAACTGATAATATAGGAAAATACGTAATTACCTATGATTTTGTTGAAAGGAACCTAAAATCACCGAATTTAAGAAACACGAGAGAGCTCAGCTTAGGTTAAATCGCAATTGGTAAGAGCGAATGAAAAGCTCAAGTAGCCCAAATTATGACGATAATCCATCCTGCCAACAGCCAACACTGAGTGAAGTGTTATCGTAATGCAGCGTTGTTTTTTGGACTTATTTCATAAAATGGTAAAATTGAGGCATCCGGTGCAAAAACCAGACAACTATTACCTATAGTATTTAATTCCAAAAATAGTTTTTTTTAATCTAAGCAGTATTTCTCAACTTACAGCGAATTAAATAGAGATGGATTGATAATTCCTGATTATTTTTGGCACTTACTCAGTGGCGGCGTAGCGTGAGCTTCTGCCGCTCGAATTTTGAAATTTTCGGTCTGTCTGTTAGTCTCTTCGGCTAAAACCTAAACGACTCATAGGGTTTTCTTTACACTTGGTATCTTGGTATAGAAGGGTGGTCCTTATTTGTATGGAGGACAAGAAATGTTTGTTTTTACTGAGCACCTTTTTTCTTGTTCTTCTACATTAAAAACGTGTACAGTCAAAATTTGAGGGTAATCGGATTGTATTAATACATGCCGCAATGAGTTTGAAAATTTGAATGTGGTTTTTCATAAAACTGACCAAAACCAGGGACTATTAAAAAGTTTGATTTACAGGATTAATGAAGTGCATTTTAAAATCTGTTACCTACACTTGCTTAGAAAAAACAAAATAATAAAAGGCACGACTAGGTCGCACTACTTCTAAAGTAGAAATTACTTGGAAATTAAGAATTTTAAAAATATTCAAGTTGTTATACAAACATTTTTAGAATTTTTATCAAAATCGTCTGAGCCGTTTTTGAGGATTATGCTTTTTACTAACGGTTGTATAGCAATTACCGTTGTTTTAGGAACTTAAAAAGGATTTGAATAGGCCTTGACTCTCATAGGAGCGTCAACGTTAAGCTTAGTGCGGCACGTGTTAACGTGGTTTAAAAAATAAACAAAAATAGGGCAGTGTTTTAAGATGTCATTGAACACAAATAATGGGTCACTAAACTTTTTAAAATAAGGACCACCCTTGTATATATACCTTTTCACTTTTTTTTGCCATAAGTAGCGGTACCTGCCACCTGCCAAACCATTTTTTTTAAGCAATTTTACCAAATTTGATATTCTCAAAAACAGCTCACCAACAATGATTTATAGTTTTCTTGAAAACTGACTGACTAATTTCAATCAAAAGTTCAAAAGAAAAAGTTCAAAAAGTATTTTGAACCGAAATTTTCAAAAAAGTTTATTTTTTATTTTTTAAGTAAATCTCAATTTTTTAAAGCTTAAATAAAATTACGCATTAAATTTTGCAAAGAATATTTTCCCAAAAAACAATCTTAATATGTATATTTTTCCTGAAAATTCAATATTTCAAAATTGAGTTGATATTTTATTTGAAACTTGAAAGTATAATTTTTATCTGTGTATTAAACAAAAAAAAAACTTAAAATTAGCATACCAACATTTTTCCTTAAAATTTTTTTGAAAATTTTATATTGTTATGACTTTCATATTTGAACTAAAGAGCTTAAGGTCACAGTGCACACATACCCTTAAGCAGCTATAACGACTCTCGAATGAAGAAGCGCCATCTTCCGGATTCCTGATACAAACTAACCTATGGAGGGCTTTCAAGAGCTTTAAAGCATTTTTGCTTTAGAAAGGGGAATTGTGGGTAATTTGCCCTACGGAAAGTTCTTGAAGCAGATTCCAGAACATTAGGGCAATATTCAGAGCTTGCCAAACAGATATAAAAGGCACATGCTTGACCGGCAGCGATACAGTTTGTTTTGAATCGTAAATGAATAAAAATGGTTGTAATAACAGTGAAAAGTAAAGTTGGTAAATTAATTTCAGTGGTATACAGTAAATTGTTTTATTTGTAGTTAGAAATGTTAAGTATTTTATTTTGTGAAATAAATAAGTGGACGTTTTAAATAAAGTAAATAAGTTTTATTAACGAGCCTGAGAAAACATTACAATATTTGTTTTTGTCTTAAAGCTGCTCGAACGATTTTAAGTTTTTTTTTTTCATTAATTCTGTGGCAATAAGTTAAAAGAGTTAAGTCGACTTAAGTGAAAATCGAGTTTTTTTTGCTTGGAAAATGCACAATTTGTTAAACTTTTTTTTAGTCCAGGTGTCATTTCTCTACGTAAAATATAAAACATTTTATTTAATAAAAACTTAAGTTTTCTTGCATAAAAATTGCTTTTGTATAACAGCTTATGTCTACATTGACCAAATATCTTTCAAATCTTATAATCAGGGCTGTCGAAGTACTGCAATTGAAGTATTTGTACTGCTTTTTGAAACTCCGTACTGCCGTACTGCTAATACGACCAAAGTACTGCTTTTTTGAAAATTTGTTCACACAACATTTTCAAATCATAATCATATCCAAAAAGTTTTAGTCCTTTTTATCTAATGTTTTCTTTTATAAACAAAACAGATAAAATTGTATAGAATACGCTCACTATGTATATAGATGTATTGAGAAAGATCTCGAGTTCCATTTTTTACGAGCGCGTAGTTTGCAATATAGACATAGCCTGTATATCACAAGTAAAAAATTCGTTATTCTGGAGTTTTTCAGATTTTCTTTTCTGATCCAAAAAAAAGGAAGTTTAAGGATATTTTGATGCCATTTGGAACGAAATATTCCACACACGTCGAAATGTAGTTTTTTCACCTAACTGTCAAAAGCAATGTTAAATTATACTAATGGATCTCTAGACCATGAAATTTAGATTTTAACGTACTTCGAAAAAACTCCTACAAAGTTGAATTTTGGTGGGGCTTTGTTTTGACGTCTTGAGCAATTTCCAATTTCTAAATTTTGGCTGAAAAAAAGAATTTTTGGAGGAGTAAAAAGTTGTAAAGTTTCGTTTTTTTGCAAATTTTTCGAAAACTATCACCTTTTTGGTATGAAATAAACAAGGTAAAAGTTGCAGCTTATTCAATTTTATAAAAAATACAAACTACATGTTTTTTGATGCATTCAATAGTTTTAGAGTAAATCATGGAGCCCATTTATGGAGTGGCAAATTTTGTCAAAACATTTATTAAAATTGCATTAATCGATGAGCAATATTTTTTGTACTATATGCGCTAAATCTTCTCATTATAAACCAAGTTATTGTGGTGCCCAGGATAATGCCGGATTTACACGAATGGAAAGCTGCCAGTATAATGACAAAAAGAATGAATTTGTCCATTCTTTTGTTGTTGCTTTTGTCATTATACTGGCAGTTTTCCAATCGTGTCAATCCGGCATAAGTAAGGCCATCAACTGGAAAATTTATTGGCTTTAATTTATTTAAATAACTAGCCTTAGCCCGCGGCTTCGCTCGCGCTAGTTTTTATTTTGTCAACCAAGTCTGGCTGTCGATCGATCCAGAAATCACTAACGAAAAAACCTATTGGTTAAAACAGATAGAGATAAAATTATTACAAAAAGAAAAATATTTACTGCAGAGTACATAATAGGTTCTGCCTCGCTGCGAACTGATTATCCCACAAAGTTGAATATCTGAAAGCAAATTAGAGTTTGACATTCTGCAGGTGCATGCATCTTAATATCGAATTCAGAAGTCTGTCAAGCGTTTTTCGACACCTATGGTGGGGACGGGGTGTGAAAAATAGTTGTTTTCCAATTTTTTTGACAAGGTTACAACCACATAAGTTAATTTTCAAAAAACAGGAAATGATCCCTAATAGACTTTAATTTTAACGATCAGATTAATAGAACTTGAGATATAACCATTTTACTTTATTTAAAAAAAAAAATAAACAAAAAAATAAAGCTGATAAGCTTTGCTTTAAAGGCTCATATCTTGAGGTCTATTAGATACTCAGATCACAAAATTAAAGTTTGAAGAATTATGAAAAATTACAGAGACCATTCTCCCTTTTTAAATAAATTTATTGAAGTGGTTGTACCCCTGACACAAAAATTTGAAAATCGCTATTTTCAACCCCTCGTCCTGAACCTGGGCGTCAAAAATCCTGGCAGACTTTTGCATTCTCTATCAAGATGCATCAACCTATACAAACTCTCATGTTATAAACTCATATTTGGGATATGCGTTCACCCACAGAATTTTCTTCTAGGCTCTTAGACTATATATACATTATATGTGAGGATGCTGCTGTTGTATGTCCTTCCATTTTACGTTTACATACAAATTCTGGGCACTCGGCACTTCTTTCTCATCAACTCTGAAGGCAGCCTATCCTTACCTTAATTCGTCATGAATTGATTTTTGTATCGAACAATTTTTACTGCCGGGCTTGCGATGAGCTCCAGTTTAGTTTAAACCAACGTTTGTGAAGCATTAGTTAGAAGCCGTTGTACACACGACAGTGATCATGTTTCTCAAGTGTGTCTTGACGATGTCGGGTTTCTCATTTGGTGGTATCCCCATCTTTTTCCTTCCTCAATTTCTTGATAAGAGCAATTGGTGAAGCATTAGTATTTATAAGAAAACCTCAAAATAATAAAAAACAAATCACCACTCAAACGAAATATCAAAATTGATTGATTTTTTTTTCAAACTCTATTGATTTATTTTTGTTTCCTATGAAAAGAAGTTGTTTTGGTACCAAATATTTTTTTATTTTTTTGTCTCATAATATGGTAAAAAAAGTATCCTATTGACGCTTCCAGAGTCCCATCTATCTCTATATCAAAATTCATCCCAATTGATTCAGCGGTTTAAACGTGAAAGCGTAACAAACAAACAAACAAACTCACTTTCGCATTTATAATATTAGTAGGATTTTGAGAAAAACGTGCACAAACACAACAATAGTTCTGTAGGTAATGAAATAATGAATACCACCATTGCAGTGCGCTAGAGTTAAATATGTAATTGGCGGATATGTTATAGTTTTTAATGAACAATATTTGCATTTAAACAAAATTAAATGCAGTAACAATTATGTTGGTATATATTTTATTGCCGTACTGCAGTGTACTGCAATTTTTTTCCTCGAAGTACTGCTTTCTGTGAAATTGAAACGACAGCCCAGCTTATAATGAATGCATTTTTTTAAAGTAGTTTAAGTCGTGACATAAGCTATTACGACACTTTAATGTGATAGATATTCATCGCTTAGGTCGACATAAGTTGTTCAAAACTTGTGTTCCATTTTTATTTTTAAAAAGCTTAAGTTGACTTAAGTCTTTAAAATGTTACCAAAGAAATTGTTAAAACATCTTATGTCACATAAGTTACTATGTTCATTTGAATAGCATTTTTTTTTAAATGGCTTAAGTCCCTTAAAAAGATTTTTTGCAGTTCAGTTAAAAGGCTTTTTACAAAAACAAAGACAGGATTAACTGTATATTGCTCCTATCTTTTCTGAAAAAAGTTTTCATTAACCTGGCTTCAGTACTTTGTTTTTTAATAAATCAAATAGTCATTTTTAAAAATATGCAAAACTTGTTTTGCTCATAACATCATTTGCACCCATTTTGTTTTTTTTATTTACAACAACTTATTTTGGTAACAGATTTTATGTCTGTTCGTTAGTTTATTTAATTTTCGAAGTTTCATAACAGAGTTTTATAAATGTTTGAATATCTGAATACCAATCATAGTTGATCCTTTATGGTGAAAATCTTTTATTAATCATAACAGAAAATTCATAGCAGGATAACAGATATAGCAGATGGGCCTTAATAAACATTTTTTTTTTATTTCTCAAAAACGAACGAATTAATGGATACCATGTAGTAATGTCTCAGTTGTAAGAAAATAACTTTCAAATCCCTGAATGTAAAACGTGCAGTCATAGGCTTTGTATACAAAATTATCACGAAATATATATCTATCTATCTATGTAGTAGCAAAATCTTCTACAAATCATCTCACATTAACTCTAAATATTATATAGACTTTAAAATTCACGAAGTAATTTTAACTCTTGCAACGAGCTGATTTCAATTTTGGAGCTCTGATTTCTTACCCCGAAGTAAAATCTGGAGTGCGTAGGAGCAAACTCAGTGCACAAATAAACACAGTGCAAACAAACTGAAATGAAAAACGTGTCATATTAGACACCATACAAAATACTAAAATATCGATTAAAAAATGGGGTTTGGGTGTAGGAGGGTGAAAAATACCTTACGAACTATCCTGATACCTACAAAATACACACAAATAAAATTTAATACAAATTGTTAGAGCCGTTTCGGAGGAGTTTGGCCACAAACACCGTGATACGGGAGGCGTTTCCCTACTAAATTCACCAAATCGCTTTATCTGCAAATAGATCGATACGTTTGGCGGTATGACTATATTTAATAACTTAAATGTTCCACCTTTATATTAAGTCTCGTTTGATCTTTTTTGAACTTTTAATTCTAAGTTTGACGAATGCAAAAATCTTTTTTTAACGAATGAAAAACGAAGCACATTGTAGGATCTATGCTTGTTAAAAATAACTACTGCAAGCCCACTCACTTTCATACTTACACATAAACATTTCTAAAGGAATATCTCAATCAAAAATATTTCCAACATCTCATTTACGGTATATCCTATCAGTGATGCAGGACAATCAAATGAATAAACTGCCTCCCATTATTGTATCTTATCCATCAAAGTCCATGTCAAATTGGGCATTCTTGTTTTCTTGGCTTTCAATGAACATCCAAAGATCAAAGCTGATTATAGCCATAAAGTCAGAAGACTCAAAGTCAGGCCAGGACCAAAAGGCATTGAACCAGCTTCCAAATTGGCACGTGAGAAGCACTCTCGTTTTCCATGTTCACATCGTCGTTGTCGTCGTCGTTCGTCCACATCCACGAACGAAGACGCGTTCGAAATTTCACTTTTCACAAATTCCTTACAACCTTTTGTTGAATGAATCCAATTTTGTGCTCTGTGTGGCAGTGGTGCAGGTTAAGAAGAACTGCTGCTGTTGACAGTGATCAAGTATAGTTGCATTGTTTCATTGGACCAACAACAATACAATATATGCCCAGACCCAGGTTGGTGGTTATAGATAGATAGATACATTTCTTTATTTCTCAAATAATTCTTCAATAACAAATTATTTCATATAATACAATAAAAATAAAAGAGAAATATAGTAGAAGCATTTAGAATTTTTAAAAAAAATTGTTTTAAATGCCCCTTCATATTCAAAAATTCAATTTAATTTAACATTGGGTGGGGTGACCCTTCAAAAATAAAGATTAAAGTTAAAAAAGAAAGTTCATACAATGAATATAAGTAATTGAAATTAGAAAAATTCAAACGATATGCGATATTTAAGTAAATAACATTACACAAATGATTCAATACAAGCATGATCAAAGCTTAACAACCATAATTTTAAATCTTTCAAAAATTTAGATGGTGATAATTCTGATCTGAGATAAAGCGGTAGTTTATTAAAAAGTCTACAAGAGATTATATTATAAAACCTACGAAAAGCAGTGGTGCGCGAGCGAGGAATGTTAACCAAAAATGAGTGAACTCCACGCATGTTATAATTTTCAATAACTCTTAAATTTCTGTGACCAGATCTCAAAAAGAATGTTTTTAGTACCTTAAAACAGTACAGGTGACGTAATGGAAGAATTTTCAAACTCGCGAATAATGGAAAACTATGATCCATACGTGATTTTCTTAATATTTTTCTAATTATAAGTTTTTGTAATATTAAAAGTGGTTGAATTTTGTTAAAATTAGTTCCTCCCCAGCAAGTTATTCCGTATTGCATCTTAGAATGAAAAATTCCGTAATATATCGTTTTTAAAAGGTCATTACTACAAACAGAGCTCAAATAAAAAAAGTGCCTGAGAATGGAACGAAAGTATCGTCTCAACTTTTCAGTATGGCCAGAGAAACTCATTTTTGAGTCCAAAGTTATACCTAAATATTGGAACTCATCTACCTTTTCAATTTGAAAACAATTCTCACTACATGGTAGATTATTGTTAAAAGTATTCCTTGCTAGTTCAGATTCACATTTACAGTAACATAGTTTAAAACGTTCACATTCCGGAGAGTGGTAAAAAACATCTAAATCAAGGTTATGGACATTCGATAAATTAAACAACATAAGTTTTGTTTTAGAGCTGATAACAAGTTCATGTCTAGCAAACCAGACACGAAGAATACTTAAATCCTCGTTTATATTGGCTGTTAAGTCTAAAACACTTTGTGTCCCATACGCGAATCCGATATCATCAGCGAATGCTGTCAACACACCCTTGAAAGGCAACTCAAACAGTGAATTAATATAGATTAGAAACAGTAAGGGTCCAATTACCGATCCTTGGGGTACACCCATATATGTATATTCCTCACTGCTTCTAATCTTATTAATTTTAACCTTCTGAGATCGTTTATTAAGATATGACGTAAACCACAAAAGTATGGAACCCCTAAAACCTGCACACTCTAGCTTTTTTAATAGAATTTTGTGGTTAACCATATCAAATGCTTTTGTTATGTCAACAAATAAACCTCCTGTGTATTTTTTATCATCTAAGCTTTTAAAAATTTTTGAGCAAAAATCCAAGAGTGCATCTTCCGTTGATTTTCTTTCACGAAAACCAAACTGCGATGGAGCAAAGAAATTTTTACTATTAAGAAATTTCACGGTCCTTATCTTAATAAGTTTTTCAAAAACCTTACTTACTGACGGTAGCAGCGAAATTGGTCGATAATTATTTAACTTATCCTTACCACCTTTTTTATAAAGTGGTACGACATCAGCACATTTCATCGCATCTGGAAATACACCAGATATTACGCTATTATTGAATATATGTGCTAGGATGTCAACAACAGACCATTTAATATCTTTTAATAGAAGGTTAGAAATGTCATCATATCCACAGCTATTAGTATTTTTAAGATTATTTATAGTTTTAGAAACTTCTAGTGCTGTGATTGGTTCAAAGAAAAAACTATGACAACAGTGCTCGCTACGATGACAGTTCAGACAGGAATGTGATCTAACATTTAGAGGAGTGTCTTGTGCTATATTAACAAAATACTTGTTAAACTCATTGGCTACTTCATGTTCATTATTGTAGATAATATTATTAATGCACAGCTCAATGGGTTTTTTTTCTGTAGTAGCTTTGTTAAAAATACTATTTACTATTTGCCATTCACGTCTAGAATTACCTTTAATTTCGTTAAATTGATTGTTGTAGTATGCATCTCTACATAATGGAATTTCCTTTTTAAGTTCAGAAGATAGTTTTTTGTACCTCATTTTCAATTTTATATTAAATTTATGCTTGGAACATTTCACCCTGAGTTTGTTCTTAGTTTTGATCCTCTTTAGTAAACTTGTGGTAATCCAGGGTTTTAATCTTTTGTTTTTCTTTTTATAAGTTGAGAAATAAGTACAATTTTCCATTTTTCGTTTTATAATTTCAACAAAAAGATCGTACGATTTGGATACATCACTTTCAATATAAACTAATTCCCAAGATTCAAATAAAAGCAAATTATTTAATTTAGTTCGATCAAGTTTAGGTATTACAACAGTAATATTATCTTTATCATACTTCTTACATTTAATTTTATTTAAAGTTTCAAGAAGTACACCGGTCATTGAATGATCGGTGATTTGAAAATCGAAAACACATTTTTCTAAGCACGTATAGTCTTTATTTGTGACGCGACAAAAAATATGATCGAGACACTTCCCTGATATTAATCGAGTTGGCTCATTAATCAAAGAAACTAGCCCATATAAAGCTATTAAATCCAAAAATGAAGAGATTGTATCGTTTTTTTCCAAAATATCAATATTAAAATCACCCAGGATCAACAAATTTTTAGAGTTTTCACATTCTAACAACCTTGAAAATTCCTCATAAAACACCGAAAATGCATATTTATGAAATCTATAAACGCATATAACGACAAAAACTTCGCGATTTATATTAAAAGAAATTTTTATAACATCAGCACTCACCAAATGAATAGCTGAGTAATCATAGCAAATATCATTCCTTATAAAGCACCCAACACCACCAGCAGCGTAAGTTTCATTAGTATTAGCTACAAAATCATATCCAGGCAAAGAGTAATCACCATCTTCAAAATTATAAATCCAAATTTCAGAAACAAGAATCAAATCAGGCATGCAAAGAAAAGAATCTAAATGTGTAATGAGAGCAGAAAAGTTTTCTCTTAAGCTTCTGATATTTTGGTGTACAAAAAAAAGTTTGTTATCACAATATAATTCATTTAAAAATACATTTTCACCATTAGAATAGTTATTAAAAGTTAAGGTAGGAACATCATTATCAATATCTATAAGATTATCAAAATTCATTTAAAAAAAATAGAGTTTTATATTTTTAATAGGTCTTCAAACGACCTAATCACAATGATGTTGCTACCTTCCTCTTTTCTCATTAGTACTTTATTATTTGAATACCAAACAAATTTAAAATTTTTTTCCTTCCTCGCCCCTTTCGCTCGCATAAGAAGTGCCTGGGTGTATTTGGTCAAGGCATCGTTGATGTAAACATTTCCTTTGCTGCCGCCAAGAACGCAAGAGTTGATGTTTTCTTTCTTCGTTTTCTTTTCCCTCATTATTCGTTGCTTGACTGCGAAGTCCACAAAGCTGATACAAATGATAGACTTGCATGCGGTGGAAGTGGGTTCTTCATTATTATTGTTGTTGTTGTTGCTTTTCACTTGTTTGACAAAGCATTTATCAATATCTTTGTCGTCTACGTTTAACGACATAGCAGAGCGAAAAATTTGAAGTGCCATACTTTGTGCATTGGTGTCATTGACTTCAGGGACTCCAGTTATTTCGATGCATTTCTTTTTTTGATACTGGTTCTGCCAATTCAATTTACTCTCGAGAGTGTTCAATTTGGATTTTAGATCAGCATTTTCTTTTCGTAGATCAATCACAGTTTGGAGGTATTCTTTTTGTAGGATTTCCATATTTAAAAGTTTTTGATAAACCATCTGCAATGTCGGTTCAGCTTCAGTGGAAAGAGATGTTTTGGGAGTGCTTAAATCGCTTGGAGTTGTATTAGTTGGTGGGTTTGTAATTGCTTCAAGTGGTGGTATTGGCACTGGCTCGGGATTGCGAACACTGCGACGTTTTAGGGCTGTGCACCTTTCACATTGATATGATTTCTTATTTACTTTCATAAACTCAATGTCTTCATGTCTAAGGTTCACGCAGTTATTGTGAAAAAAACACTTGCAGTCACCACATGCCACTTTGAATTTAAAAACTCTATCAATTTTCTCTTTGCACACCGAACAATTCATTTTTCTTTTTTTTTTGTTTGTTTTTTCTTTCTTTCTTTTGACTTTAACAAGAAGGTTTCTTTCAGATGAGATGTGCACCCCACAACACACTGAACTGAACGCTTTCTTTGAAGGTCGCCCTAGTTTCCAAATAAGGCGAGGGCCACTGATGTTTTTTTTTTTTTTTTTTTGCGACTATAAGACGACAAAGACTTGATGATACTTATCGGAGGCAGTAAATCACTGTGTGCAGTTAGAAGAATCGTTTGTAGGCAGGGCTGCTGCTGGTTTGGTCACAATGTAATACCAATTATCCGATGGAAAACGAGAGTTGTTGTTAAATGATAGAAAGTGAACGCAACCGTGATGCTACCCAAAGAATGACAGTTGATGTGACGAGCTGGAATTTGTTAATCATGAGCTGAGCATAAGATGTTATAAGGTAAATAACAGCTCTTGAAAATTATTTTATTTTTAATAATAAATTATTAACTAAAGACATTTTAGAAATGAATGTGAGAAATAATGTATTGCCATGCGAAATTAACTACATACCAAGTGCAAATAGAAATATGTACATGATAAATTTTACTGATACCCTACCCACTGTTACAGTAGTACACCACTTCAGAAGAGATTTATTAAACTACTAAAATATTTTTTTTATTTTAAACTCGACAATACTTTTTCTCAGGGAAACTGCCTCTTTTGAGGGAAAGTAACCAATCCTTCAAAAGGTACCTACCTATCTCTTATCACGAAAAACCATTGTCAAAAAAACTTATGTATTTAAATAAGAAATACAAATATTATTTTAGGTTTTATTCCAAAAACTACGTTTTTTCAAAATGGGGAACTCATAAAATTTCTCGGGTTGAAGAGCATTTTATATGCTTATGGGAGTTGGGAATGACGCTTAGGTATTTGAAAAATTATATAAAAATAATAAATGAAGTAATCAAACCATCAAAAAGAATTGTATTATTGCAAGAAAAATTCATTTTAGATATACCTTCATTAAATTATATATAATTTTTCAAACAAAGAAGGCCAAACTATTTTATTTTCGAAAATGATTATAAAAGCCACTTTTTAATTTAAGCTCCAAAATCTAATTTGATAAAGTTTAATTATTTCTGACATAGATTCTGAGATTGGATTGCTATTTGAACCAAATATGGACGTTTGTAACACACAAATTCGTCATCAGAGGGAATAACCACATCAGAACACATGTGCACAGAACGGTAAGGACGGCAGATATTGAAAGCAAGGGAATGACGCATTCGTGTATTCTGATTCCCTCAATTCTTGGAAAAAATGAACAAAAATTTAATGAAGAAAATTTCAACTCCCTGAAAATTTTCGGATCGTGACATGCATGATATGGTAGATAAAATGCCATACACAACATTTTTCATTTCTTCTTTTGGCGAATCTAATGGTTTGAACATGCATATGAAAGAATTTTTTCGACAGTGAAACGTCTAAAAACTTACCTAAGAGATTCTACCGATGAACATAGACATTTAGGGTTGGAGTTAGTGTCAGTTCATTTAGACTAACTCTGAGGAAGTTATCATATGCGAAGAATCTATTTCTCATAGGAGTGAGTCTTGCGCCAAAAATTAAATGTTTGACTTTTAAGCATACATAGTTTACAGTTCCCATGCAAAAGAAAAATCAATAATTTTTCAAAACAATTTTCCACATACATATTCTGTGCTTAGGAATATTTTAGGTGCAAAATGTTTGCCACCCACTGAGTCATTATTTAACCCGTTATTAATATATTATAGGCCTAAAAATGGTAAACAATAAATTTTGGATGCACAAATAATTTACATGCAAATAATGCTGTGAAGTGAGTATATTTTTCATTTGGAAGTGTTTTTTTTTTATTCACCACACTTTATCTCATCCGATGGAAATCTTCAAAAGACACTCGGTAAGAATCGGTACCAAGTAGTGTGGGACTCTTACCGCACTAAAATCACCGGTGAATCAGAACCAATCTATGAAAGATCGACAAATGATTTTTATTTCTTAATTTTTAAATCGCATTGGGGGAAGTTTAAAAATATAACAATTTCCCATAGCTTTTAGACCATCAGCTCATGAGGCTTGGTTCTTCTTAATCTTTGAACATTGTTTCGTACATTTAGGACGGTCTCCATTTCAGAGTTTGTATGACTTTGCAGTCGCTGATTGTGTGATACAGCGTGTTTTTTAACCACTTCTGTAACCATTTCAATTTGAAGGTCACGATGTAGATCGCTATTTCTTATATACCAAGGGGCATCAATTATTCCACGAAGGACCTTGCTTTGGAATTTTTGGATGGGTTCAGCATTTGTTTTCTTTGTACAGCCCCATAGTTGGATGCCATATGTCCAAACGGGTTTCAATACTTGCTTATATAGCATAAGTTTGTTCTGGAGGTCAGAGTTCTTTCCTAGTAACCAGTACATTTTTCTGTACTTCAAGTTTAATTCTTCTCTTTTCTTTTTGATGTGCTCTTTCCATTTAAGCTTTGCATCCAAAGTCATTCCAAGGTATTTGGCGGTATTTGAGTAAGGTACTGCTGTACTGTTTATATAAATTGCAACATTGTTTATGTTTTTATTTGTAAAGTTTATATGCGTCGATTTTCTTTCGTTTAGTTTGATGCGCCATATCTGCGTCCAATCACCAACTTTATCGACTGCATTTTGCAATTTTTGTGTAGCCTTCGTAACAGATTTATCTGGCACCAATATTGCAGTATCATCAGCAAAGGTGGCCATGATAGCGTTGATGTCCACTGGAATATCCCTTCTATATACATATAACAGATACAGGGTTGGTCCTAGGACACTTCCTTGTGGTACACCAGCTTCAATTTTCTTTAGTTCCGAGTAATTTTGGTCGTACCGTACTCTAAAGAGTCGGTTCGTAACGTAGGATTTCAGTATTTCGTAGTACTGCCTGGGAAGGTCCCTATGCAGTTTGTACTCAAGTCCCAAGTGCCAAACCTTGTCAAAGGCTTGAGCAACATCTAAGAATATAGCCGAGCATACTTGTTTTCTTCAAGTGCCTTTTCCACAACATCCATAATTCGATGCACTTGGTCTATAGTGGAATGTTTATTTCTAAATCCAAACTGATGGCTCGGAATTAGTCTTCTTTCTTCTATTATTTTACTAAGCCTTTTCAGTAGCAGTTTTTCAAACACTTTTGCCATGATTGGTATGGTGCAGGGAACTAAGTCCCCGGGAACCAAGTCCACCGAGGGCCTTTGTTCTCATTTAATGGGAACTAAATCCACTTTAACGAAGTGGACTTAGTTCCCAGGCAAGGTGAGCAAGTATTCTTCTTCTTTATGAGAACTAAGTACACATTTTGAAATATGGAGAGGGAACTAACTTCCAACGATAAAAATTACAAAAATTCTAAATTGCGCGAAAACTTTGCATACACCCAACCTCGCACCTACCCCAAATCCTATAGTGAGCCCAAGCAGGGGGGTTGCAGGGGGGCAGCACGCCCCCCCATACACTGTTTATTCGCCGTTATGCTGGGTGCTAGCACTGTATTTATGTAAGACAAAGCATTACGGCGAATAAACAGTGAGGTATGTATGGGGGGGCATGCTGCAACCCCCCTGCCTGGGCTCATTATAGGTTTTGGGGTAGGTGCGAGGCTGGGTGTATACAAAGTTTTTTTTGGCATTTAAGGAATCTTTGAATTTATCCTATATATCCAACAATTGTGAAAAGTATTTCTATTTTATTTATAAGATTGAAGTGGGAATTAAATACACATTTACACTTCGCTGAAGTGGACTTAGTTCCCATTAAATGAGAACTAAGGCCCTCGGTGGACTTGGTTCCCGGGGACTTAGCTCCCTGCACCGATTGGTATAAGCGATATTGGTCTGTAAGATGTTACTTCTGTTGGTGGCTTACCTTGTTTAGGAATAACAATGACTTCTGCAATTTTCCAGTGATGTGGCACATATCTTAGTTTTAGGCATGCGTTTATTATAAATTGGAGTTTCTTGAAGGCTATTAAAGGCATTTCTTTCAAAACCTGAGCAGTTATGAGATCGTACCCTGGTGATTTTTTGTTAGACAACTTATGCTGACACATGCTTTTTACTTCTTTGAGCGTGACAAAAGGTATTTCGCATTTGTCGTTTCTATCAACAAACTGTAAGGGATCTTACAGTTGGACATGCGAAAATATTTGCAAACATTTTCGCACGGGTACTGTAAATTAGGCTTTATAATGACAAATTTATTGTAGCGCAAAAAATGTCACTGATATTTGTTTGCCAAAAAAAATGCGTTTTGTTTTGCTTTATTATAAAAAAAATCGCTTACAGCACGGACATTTTTTCTTTGAGTAGAATTTTTCTTGTACTCAAAAGAACTATATGCTTAGCTTAAATGGTGAAATATTTTTTGCGAAAGATTACATACCCCCCCCCCCCCACACCGCTCGAAATAATTGTCTGACTACAGCCTTCAATTTGAGCACACAAAAATAATTACTAAAAACAGGAACCGTTTTGGAGAAAAATAAGATTTTCCTCAAATGTTTTTTTACGGAAGGCTTATAGTTTTTTTTTAATGGAAGTGTGTTTTTTTTTATTAAAGAAAAAATATTTTTTAAATATTTTAAAAATCATTCAAGCCCCCATAGTAAGCAATACACATTTAAAAAAAAAAATCGAGTTTGTCATTTTGGAAATACTTAAATATTCAATGTTAACAAAAATTGATTATTTTGGCACACAATACCTCTCTTTATTTTTTTTTTAAAGCTTCTACACTACACCCATAAAAACAACAACAAATTTTTTTTTAATGCAAAAAATGTTCATATTGCAGTGACATTTTTTTTGAATGCAGACAATTTTTAATGCAACAAATTTTCGATTTAGCATTAACATTTTTTTAATGCAACAAAGTTTTGAGTTTGCATTAACATTTTTTTTAATGCAAAATATTTTCACATTGCATTAAAATTTTATTTTTAATAATTAATGCAAAGAACAATGCATTTAAAAATTTGCGTCTTACAACAGCATCTAACTGATGAGCTCAACTGTTGTGCCTGGGCGAAACGCAATATATGGAGTAGAGCTCACTTAAAATTCTTTATTTGAACTTAATTCATTCGCTCCACTTAAACAGAAGAATATTATTTTTAATTTTCTTCAAAATCATAATTGCTATCAACTTCAAAAAATAATAATGAGCAACTACACACATTTAAGTTTTTAGAATGTATAGAATTTATTAGTATTTATTTGTAAATATATATTTTATATAACATTGTTTCAATTATTACAATTTGATTTTAATAATATTTTGGAATTACCATCCTTCATTTTTTCGTTGCCTTAAATAATTGTTTTTTTTTTATATAATACTTAAATAATACACAAATTTTAATTTTAAATAATAAAATACAAAAAAATCAAGGTGAAGCGTGTTGATGAATTTTTGTATATAGAAAAATATTGTTCGATACTCGCATTTTTCTGAGTGTTTTTTTTTTCTTGTATAAGTTTTGTATAACAGATATATAAATTGTGATCGTATATAGAAACTATTTTTTGTATTTTGTTTTGTTTTTAATCTTGAGGTTGTTGTAGAAAAATAATATTTTTTTTTCTTTATATGTGTAAATGTTAAGGAAAATTAAACTTTTTTAAGAAAATATACAAACTATTCTACAAAAATAACTTAAATCTAATATCGTAAATATTTCAACTACATGCTACAATGGCTTTTTTTTCATTTATAAACAACAAAAAATTAAATAAAATAAAATTAAAAAAAAAAAACAAAACAAAAATAAATAAGAAAATTAAAAATAATAAGGGGTAAATAATATTTAACATAACTAACAAAATTCACTTAAAATTTAATATGTTTTTTTTTTTGTATAAGAGAATTACGTACTAGGAATTAAATTAAAAAATATCTTTTAAATTTGAATTACAACACTTACACAAAGCTAATTGAATGTGAATAAGATTTTATAGAATAATAATTAAATAACGGCAGCAACTGGGTATTTAGCATCGGAGGGGACAGTGGGGATGGTGTTGTAAGGTTGGTTTATTTCTGGGTGTATACAATTTACAATGGACGGTAACCGAACTGTCTAAGTAGGGATGATCCTGCTCAGGGCTGCTTAGCTCTTGATTTCGACGAGGGAAATCGGTGTGAGCCGATGAGGATGATGACGATGATGTGTTGCTGGGTTTTCGCATAAGAGGCCATGCTGGTTCGTGTGATTCATTGTCCGGCGTCATTGAGATGTCGGACATTATTCCACTTTCTATAAAAATAAAAGTTAATAAAATGTGATTTTAATTTAATTTAAGCATTGATTTAAAATTACCCATTGATAGCTGACTTATAAGTGTGGTTGAGCGCTTGTGATTGCCTCGAACTTTTCCACTAATAACAAGAGTCTGTGTTTCATTGATCAGCTCTAACCCACCTACTGGATTCTTTCCACTGTTACTTCCACCCGAACCATTACTTATCGAAGAACCACTTGTTCCAGATGACATTGAACTCTCGGATATCAAAGAATTTGGTCGTCGTGGAGCCTTGCTGTTTTCCGACATGCTTCCTACAAATGAGTTTCGTAGTTTCGGAGCTGGAAATGCAGTATCATAAAGATCTTCTGGCAAGCTTCCTAAAATTTGCAACTCACCTTTTCCCAATTGATTTATTGTAATCGATCGATCACTGATCTGATTATTGCTTGGACGTATATCCAAGCATGGTTTACTACCAATGCCCATTGAAGACATTTCGGCAAGGCGAATTTCTAAAAAAAAAAATCATCATCAAATTTTCCCATAAAATGTAGAACTGTTTCAGGTACTTAAGTTTCAAAAAACTTACCTCGATTTCGTTTCGCCTGTTTCCATAATAACTTCGAAACTTCTTCTGTCCAAGCATTTTTTATATCCTCTGACATGCTTTGCAATGTCCATGTATCTTCGGGTTTACGTTTTCGAAACCAAATTTCGAATTTTGTAGACGAATCACCTGTGTGTGCTGTCAAACCAATATCTGAGGTTTTTATACTGTTTTTATAAATATAAATATCCAAATTCTAAAAGAAAATTTGAAAAAACATATATTTTACTTTTTATAATCAATCCCTATGCATAGATTTTTGAACTTACTTTATGATCTGGGAATCTTCGAGCTTTGCTAAATAGAACCAAATCTTCAAAAAGAAAAACTTGTCGGAGGGACTTTTTTCCACCTCGTCCTTGCCAAACGAGAAATTCATTTTGACGCAAAAGTCGGCCTTGTTCTTTGACATTAACATCACAATCACGTAGCGAATCCATGGCAAGTAAATCGTTTCCATGTCTTAATTGGAATTTTACCATTTCTTCGGCACGATGAAGTTCTTCGACGTCGGCTGCGATTTCATGAAGTGCAGAACCCTAAAAGGAAAATTTCGTTTTCTTAGCAAATGCATTTTCGTAAGTTTTCGAGTGGAATTGGATTTATGCATTCTTAAAATTCAATTTAAGTTTTAATTTGAGTAAAGGTCTGAATTAACATTGCGTTCATGTGTCTGGTTTTTATTTGCGATATACTTGCAAGTTACGCATTCCTAAAGAGAAAGAATTTGAGATTTTGATCAAACTTTTTATTACGACGATAGAGAAGACAAAAAAGTGGGTCTCACAATTCCTTCCATCTGTCTGTTTGGTGATCTTTTGAACTTGAGCAAATGCTTAAACGGCTGAATTGATTTTCTTAAAACTTTGTAAATAGCGTGTTTTGATAATTCCCCACACAATTTTTCTTATAAACAAAAAATAACGGTGCCTGCCGTACAATTTTTTTGAGCAATGTAGTATGATCGTAGTTTTCTCAAAAATGACTCGACAAATTTTCTTTAAACTATTTTTCGAAAAATGATAATGGTAACGGGATTTCCAAAATCATAATTTTTTTTATATTCGATTATAATTATATGCAGTATGACTGATCTTAATACATTTTTATGCCAAAACGTCTGGAAAATACTATAAATAGTATAATGTTCAAAATTAAAAAAAAAATATTTTTTGTATTTTAGTCAGGCAGACAAATGGTTATTGGTTCAACACCTCAAAGGCTGTTATAAATATACGCAAACGACTTGACTTTTTATGTCGTTGGCTTTCAGTCTATTAATACATTATGTACTTACATGTGTCGAAAACGAAATGTGATTTTTTTAGACTCGGTACCAAAACAATATTTACTTTTATGAAAAAATAATGGTCTTTTAAATGCAAATGTTAAAAAACCGTTATAGAAAATGTTATTTATTTTCAAAACGGCTTCTTCGATTTTTTTAAAATTTAATTTAAAATAAGTTGAAATAATATTGCGATTTTTTTTTTGAATTTTTTAAGTAAGTTGCAATTTTTTTTTGGAAAATTGGCTATCTCAAAAATTGGTTAACATTTTTGTTTGATTTAGTTTTATATGCTCATTAATAAATACTATGAATTTGCATGCCAAATTTTTATTTATAAAGATTTTTTTTAAGAAACTGCTCCAACAATTTATAATTTTTTTTCCATTCACATACATATTTGATTAGGAGTTTAGATGATATTTTTTTCACCCCAAACTATTAAAGGAATGCTTTTTGTGATTTTTAAAGATATGGGCGCAAAAAACATATCGCGAAGCCATTTCAGATTTTCCAAAAAGAAAATATGCTGCATTGTGCTCAACATGTGCTATATTGCAAAATTCGGTTCGGTTTTTCATCGACTGTCTAAAAATGCTTCTTGTTCTGTTACAGTCGAACCGAATAAAGTAATTGAAATCGAATACAAATCTAAACCGAGTTGCCTTCACGCTTAATGTTAATGGGATAATGGGATATAGAAGTCGATGCAAAAACAGTGGCGTAGCGAGCACTTTGGGGACCCAAACATTCGTAGGGTCCCCCTTTTTCCTAGCAGGTGCTCAGCCTTAGGTATAAACTTTTTTTACTTGCATCACCATATAAGATAAATTCAATTGGATGTTTGATTTTTGACGGTTAAAGGGACAAAAACAGTTTTAATAAATATGTATCTCGAAAGCCGTTAATTTTTACAAAAAAATTAAATCTTAACTCCTTGAAATTACACGAAAGAAAGCTTATAACATTTTTTGTATGAGAAATAAATTTTGAGAAAAAACGCTCAGTGGTCAGTATTTACCCCAGTGAGCTGTAGTGGTAGTGTTGAAAAGATATCAATAACAGTTTTGTTACGTTTGAGCACGTTTTTCCCAAAATCTGTTGCTATAACGAAATAGTGGAATAATCTTACTAGTGTTGAATCTTATGTAATGAGCTTAAATTTAAACCAGCTAGATTTTTGAACAAAATAACAGTTTTCTAGATAAAATGTATTTGCAAAAATATTTGTTTGTCACTTAACGGTCAAAAATAAAAGGCAAATTTTGAAACGCTATAACTTTCAGACTTCATTCATAGCTCATTATTTAGATAATAAGACTCTCTGAAAATTTCTGATTCGTTGTAAAATTAAATCCTTATGAGTTATTAGAAAAATAAACTCTCAGCTCAAACCACTTTTTGATAAAACGGGCTTCTTACCTCTTCCATCCAAAAGCTTTGTTTTATAATAAGGACATGAACCTGAATACAAATTGAACGAAAAATGTTGTCCATCGATGAATAAAGTTTTGATTTCGAAATAAACTGGCCATGAAGATAAAATAAAACGGAGATTTCCATCGAAATTCAGTTTTATAAGAAATATTTCCTAATTTTACCATTTTTCGTCTAATTCTCCTGGGCTACGGGTATCGGTATATTCGTGGTCCGTCACGAGCTGCAGGAAATTCTCTTTTTTTTTTTAATAAACTCAAGCAATATACAGAACACATATTTACTTTATTAATAATAACAAATAGAATTAGAAAATGGAAGCTGTAGTTTGTTTCTATCCATTTTTAAGCAAAATGTTGATTTTTGTTTATTTCACAATTGAAGACCCTTTGGTGTTTTTTGAAAATCGAAAAACTCAGTTTTTTTAAACAATTCTTGTGGTTGTCAAGAAAACCCATTAAAATTGTTTATTGAATGCATCTCAATGAAAAATTTCTTACACACGTCAGGTACTCTGTATCTCGAGGCCCCTATATTTCGGGGGCCCCGTATCATTGATATAGCAATAGCTGATACCGCGGTTGCTACGCTACTGATGCGAAATATGTTACTTTTCAAAATACATACCTTCTAGTGATGGCATGATTTGCTACTGTTCACAATCTGTGAAAAATTGTGACGTCATTTGAATTTTTATTAAGTTTAAAGCTGCTAAACAGACATGGACGGATTGATACACTTCTAAAAATCAGAAAAAAGTAATCTTAGGGCAATTGCGCAAAATTCAGAGTGACGTACACTTTTTCTCTCAAAATATTAACATCAGCTATCAAATGGAAGGATGGCTACGATGTCGGTGGATTAAAAAACCTCTACAAAATAAGAAATTTTTGAAATGATTGTACTGCTCCAGAAAAGGGTGATTTTAGGGCAATTTAGTGACATTTGGTGGTGACGTGAAATAACGCCAAACGAAATAAAGCCGAAATTCAAAAAATTGGTCTAGTTACGTTTTCAAAAACGAAATAAGACCAAATTTGAAATTAGGTTTTATTTCATTTATGAAACCGAAATAAGACCAATTTGGTTTTATTTCATTTTCAACTTATTTTATATTTTATATCCGAAGCTGAAATCTTTTCCTGGCATAAGGAGGGTAATTAAGAGAAGTTCAATGGTTGGATAAATTCAGTTTCTTAAAATCAAGATTCTTTAAATGCAAAAGAAAATTTGCGTGCACCCAATCTCGCACCCACTCCAAATCCTAAGGCGCGAACCCAGGCAGGGGGGTTTCATACCTCACTGTTTATTCGCAAATTTTTAAGTTTCACAAACGTAATAAATCCTCTCCTTTATTTGGTTTGTGAGATTTAAAAATTTGCAAATGAACAGTGAGGTATGTATGGGGGGCCGTGTTGCCCCCTGCAACCCTCCTGCTTGGACTCCCTATAAGAATTGGGGTGCGTGCGAGATATGCAAAGTTTCGTTTGCATTTAAGGAATCTGTATTTAATGGAATTTTGAATAATATAGCCAAAAGAATGATTCACAAGAAATATTTGGGATCAATTTTATTTTCGCATTGCAATAAAGCCGAAAACTAGTTCAGATAAATTTGGATGCAGTTGGAGGTGGACCTGGATGAGTTGGGCAACTTTTAAGTTTTCCATGCGAAACGAAATGAGTCTAACCAAACCCATTTCAACTCGATGCTGGTTTCCATAAAGGTCAAAACGAGTTTCAAGCATCCTTAAATAACATTTTTTGACAGAAGGGTAAAAATGTATTGGTTCCCATGAATCAACACTCGCAATATCCAAACTTCGAATGTTAATGACACATAATTTTCGATTTGAATGATTTCTGGTATCCCTTACGAATAATTTTGGTTTTTATTTTTCAAACTTACCTCAACTGAACTGCAAGCTTTGACAAGTTGCTGTAGCAACAGTGCATATTTACCCATTCTTTGCACAGGTTTTAGAAGGTATGAAGCCAAGTCCATTTTATCATTAAGCTCCATTTGTTTCGACTGAAATAAGAAAAAAAATCCATTTTCATTCTTATCTCAGAGTTTTCTCTCCTCCAAAACCTATATCTTACCTTAAAAAATGTCGTTCCATATTCGCTCATGAGCGTATCACTTTTTGGTTTATTCTTATTGTACAAAGCATACAAATAAAACTTTGATTCATTCTCCAAGAAAGCAGCACCCACTTTCAGTGGATTGCATTCATATCGTTCCAATTCGGCCAGAAAATGTGGCTGATGAAATTCGAAAATCTTTTCGATATTTCCAAAAATTACATTTCTCTGACCACGCAATGGCTGGGGTAAATTTTCTCGCAGCAACTCATCGACATAGTTTTCGATGACGTAGTAAAGTGATCGAACATAGTCACGTTCGGTGCCGATCATTTCTCGCATGATTAACAGAAGTCTCCTGTGAGGATGGAAATTTTGATGAAAAGGAGAGATAACATTAGGAAGGAATGTACACTTACTTTTGAACCTTTGGATCAAGACCACTGAGTTCTTCAATTCTTGGTAGATCTATGTTAGATGCATGACACTGAAGATGTGAATTGGCTTCCATTGGCGAGTGAATGTCCAAGAATTGCTTCGAGCTTCTTCCATAGCAATCATCATCGAGCTCATCACTGAAAATACCAAATACTGTTGAAAATATCGCACATTTTTTCAAATTCAATTTCAACTCACCTCTTGTCACACATCTGCCCAGCCTCATTGAGACTCTGGCACGAGCATACCCGAGCCAACTTTGGATTGCCCTCACATCGGTCACATCCACCAAGGCCTGAATCGGCGATCTTTGAGTGTTCCTCTTCATCTTCATCGCCTGGCTGATCATCTCTTGAGGATTCCTCCCTCCAACAATGGCACAAACTATCATTGTTCGATGACGAATTATTCATCTTGTCCGGAGTACTGGTCACCATGATTGTATTTGAGTTCTTTGGTTTCACTCGATTGGAGTAGGACTTCAGTGTCACCGCATGACACTTCTCGACCAGTGATGGTTCGCCCAACTTTGCAGAAAGCCGTTGCATCTCGTGTTGCATATCTTCCTCCTTGCTGTGCAAGTTGAGCAAATGATGCAGACGTGAAGCATCTTCGATACGTTCACGTGTTTGTTCCAATTTGACACTAAAGCTATCCAAAGATAATTTCAATTGTGTGGCAGACTCTTTGAGTGGTTCCATATCAATGGCGGCATCATAAAGGTCACTACCTTTGGCCAAATGTTTCTGCAAAAAAGTGAAGAAAAGTTTTAAATCCACCAATTCCGAGTTTTCGACTTAGTCAAAAAAGACAACCCTCAAGACTTTTAGGTGTATCTTTCACTCACTGTCCATATTTAATGAGAACCATTCCCTATAGTTTCAACTTACCATTGAGATGAAGTAATATTTTTCAAATTCCTGTTCATGCTCCTTGATGGCTACTTCACAGCCCAGCTGAAGACCTGTGAATTTAATCAAACTCTCCTGTCCATCGGTTTGCATCCAGGATTTCACCTGAAAAAAAAGAACCACAAAAAAGGTAGATCAAAAGTCACAATAGAAGAGTAGGTAAAACAACAGACAAAAAAAAGCAGTTTTTTAATTAACGGCTAATAACTTTATGTCTATGTCTTGTCTGTCTGGCTGCGTTATTCATATACAAAGATGGCAGCATTGTGGCTACCGGCATTGAGACACTTCTAGCTACAGTAGTTGTGCTCTGAATTTGGAGGAGCCATTTATGGTCAATCAGAAAGATAGCGCTCAGTCTTCGGATAGCGTTAACTAGCCCATACTCTCTATAAGATATAGTAGGTTTATATACACGAGTGTAAATTCTCATAAGGAGTTCCAATGATGTACCTATATTTTTGAGTCTATGACTGCTGATGCAGTGCAGCACCATCATACTGCAGTACTGCACACTATCTTTGTCTTGGCTGGTATGGCAGACAATAAAACGTGCAATTGAAGTAGAAAATGTTGAAAGTTATGTGCGACAAAAGGCTACCGTCCGTATCCGTTGTAATCGGATAATGACTGTTTTCGTGAGATGTAATAAAATTCCAATCGGAAATAGTTTAAAATTTATAATTAATTGAGAAAATTGTTTATGTTTATGGATGTGAAAGATATTTCTTTTTTTTTCTTTCTTTATTTTAAAATAAATTGATTGGACGTGAAGTATGGTCATTTGATATTTTTGTATGAAGTTTCATTATTTTTTTTATTGTTGATGCTTCAGAGTATCTAGAGAATATAGAGCAATGTTTTAATACAAACATGTTAAATGTTTAGATTCATGTTGTGATGAGAAAGTTGATACACAGATAAGCGCATTTCTATGATGGTGTGATGATGATTAAAAAGATAATAATTGATCTTCACAAATAATTTCCATTTAAGTCCAAATGTGTTCACGCGGAAGCTTTCTCGAATAATTCTTTGATTTTAAAAATAAAATGTTATGAAATCTAAAGGTTGTTTCACGCTATAACAGAACAATTTACGTCAAAATTCCTGGAACCATTTTTGATACAAAGAAATTTTCCAAGCAGTTATTAATAGTTGTACCAACGGTAAGTAGTAGATCACGCAATTTTTTTCTAAGAATAAATTTTGCTTAAAATCTTTTTGGTAGTGTCCAAAAAAAAATTAAAAAATAAATAAATTGGGTGGCCCAACAGCTCGTGGAGAACCAGGGCCTAGTGACTCAACCATTAAATAAATAAATTGGGTGGCGCAACAGCTCATGGAGAACCAGTGCCTAGTGACTTACAACTCACAACCATTCCTGTGTGCGTGTTGTTGCCAGGAATGGAAGGGACCTACAGTTTTTTGCCGATTCCGAACGGCTAAATGAGAAGCATTTATTCATGACAAGTATACTCTTGGAGGATTTGTCAGTTCCTTGCCAGAGGCAGTACCTCGGATAAAACATTTCTGTTTTTAGGTGGCATGGCGGGGAATCGAACCCACACCTTCGGCATGACAGTCCAATGCACTAACCATCATGCCACGAGGTACTATACAGTAAAACTTGGCTGCGAATTAAAGAAAGAAAAAATAGGTATAGTTTTAAAAAAATTGATTTTAAAAGAAAATTGAAAAAATTTTAAAAGAAGAATTAATTTGAGATCTTTTAAAGTGCGATTTTTAGCATTTTTAATTAGCTTTTTTTAACGCCAAACATTTTGGTCCTTCGAGCCAGATCAAAATGTTTTGGATTTTGTCTTAGTAAGTAGAATGGTCTTATATGAGGCCGCGAGTTTAAAAGTTGTGTGACCCATTTTTACATTAATGCATCAAAAGGCATCTAAGCCCAAATTTAAATTCTTAAATATGTAAGCTTTCCACATATGTGAATTCTGCCGTGCTAAGAAGAAAAAACGTATCTTAACTTTTGATACTTCGAGATAAATACAATTTTCTGTTTTAATCTCTATCTTTTTTGTTTTGTTGGTAAGTGTTTTTCTGTCGTATTTACAAGTAAATCTATTTTTTCGCTTTCATTATATATAAGATGTACAAATACTTCTATGGTAGTCACTTTTTTTTCTTAAAATAAGTGTTAAAACGTCAATTTTTTTGAAAAAAGCATTGTTCTTTGAGCGAATGTTATTTTTATTAAGCATTTTAAACCATTACAAAAGCAAGTTAGGGCTTTAATTTTTAAAGAATAAAATAGCAAGCATATCAAAGTTGTCAAAACTGGCCCTTACTCAGGACAGCCAAAAAGTCAGTTAAATTTTTTCTTCTTAACACGGCAGATTTATCCTGCTTAAATCTCAAATTAAATAGTATTCAAGATCGCTTATCCATGAAAAAAATGATAAAAAAATTGGTTTACACCACTTTTGTACTCACAGCCTCATATGTTTTTGGTGCTCAGAATCAGCACTTTGATGCCCGCATTCAGAGAAAATTCAAAATAAAAACGTTCTATGAGATTTAGGTACCTACTAGTAAGAGATGCTAAGTGATCATTTTTATTTATATATTTTGTAGTAAAAAGTATAATTTTAGTTACCAACAAAAATTTTAGATCCGAGAAGCCGTTTAAGAAAACAAGATTTTTGCTAAACGGTTTTAAGCATTTGTAGCTTATTCAACAATCCAAACATTTTTTTTTTTGTTTTTTTTTTAATCTTCCAAAATTTTTGTATATATTGCCAAATAGTGTACCTACATATTAGAGTTGGGAGTAAATATTAGTTTTTTTGCAATTTATTTCAAGTTTCATTTCAATTACGCGTAATAAGGAATTGAACTTTTGCCATTACAATTATGCATAGTAATTGAAATTGAAAAAAAAAATATATTTCCATTACTTGTAATTTAATTGAAAAAAGTCACTTCCAAATTAATTAATGCATTAATTAACTAATTGCATTTGTGTATAATGATTACTGGAAAAAAAAATTATTACTGATTTTTTGATAATTACTTTTGTTTTCAATTTTGCATTAACCTAATTGAATTGATACTTTTATAAATAACATGTAATTAGTAATTAGAATTTCCTCAATTAAATTTAAAAGTAATTAAAAAATGATTGGAAATTGCGATACAAGAAATTGTAAAAGAACTATTTTTTTATCATTATTTCCCAATAATTAGGTGATAATGAAAAAAAAAATATATTTTTAAATCGAAATCACAATTATAACCTCAGAAAAACTTGAATTTCACTAAAAACTACGCAAAATTTTGGCCAGGGAAACAAATTTTAAGCGTGGTGAAAGGCAGTAAAATAATTTTTTTCTAATTTCTCAAAAACCATCATTATTTTTAACAGAAAAAAAGATGTGAAGGACCAACTTCTAGCTTATGTAAGCCAAACACAAATTAATGCCAACCGATCAATGCAATATTAATACAAATTTTTGACTGTCAACCCTATTACGATTTTCAATTATCAATTTGATAGTTGACAAATTTTAAATTCAATGTTTAAAAATCCATCTTATCAAAATGTTGATCTTTGAGAATGATGCAGAGAGTTGCTAATAACAAGAAAATTAAAAATATAAAAGAATTGTTGACTGAATTGATAAATTTAGCTGAAAAAAAAAACAATTTTCAAGGTTTATCAACTATCAAATTGATAATTGTCAATCGTAATAGGAATGTATATTTGATCTTTTTTATGAAAAAAAGGTAGATTTTTTTTCAAAAAACTGATGATTTTCGAGATATTAAAAAAAATTAATTTTACCACCTTTCACCACTCTTAAAATTTGGATCCGTGGCCAATTTTTTTTCCTGAAAAATAGCTCAACAACTTTTCTTAAAAAAATCAGTAAATTACTTTTAGTAAAGGCTACTCTTGGGTGGGAAACCATTTTTCAAAAAATGGTTACTAATGGTACCTCGCAAACAATCATTTTCTTAATTTCGATTTTCTTCAAAACGGTCCAACTGATTTCAATATTTTTTGTTATACAAAAGCTTCCAAAATATATGAATAGTATTGTATTTTTTTTCTCGTATGCTTAAAATTTTGCGATCTACTACCAAACATTTTTAAATTTTACACCCAGCAACTGTTAGTAGTAGACCTCCGATAGATTAATTAAATTAAATATCGTATTTTATGCATTCAAACATTTTTCTCTCATAAATTTCCATGTGTTTATGTAAAAATTTTCTAACCCCTTATCCTCTTGAACAAGAGATCAACTTCGTGCGACCCAGTCGTGACTTTTATTTAATTTTTCAAACAAAACAACTAATGGTTTTTGAAAAACTAGGAAAAAACTAAATTTTATCTCTATCACCTCTCCTAAGGCCAAAATCATAGGGTTCTTTTTGGAAGATGCTTAAGACATCAAACCAAAGCTAATCCACTAAAATTCAACTTTTTCGGAATTTTTTTCTGAATTTTGCCATTTTCGTCTAATTTTCCTCACTACTGATAATCGACTTAACGTTTAATCGACTTAAGTCTTATTTTAAAGAGACTCTCGCAATAAGTCCCCCTTAATCAATTTTATTACAAATATATCTTAAACCTCAACTTCACAGTTTTTCAGTAGAGAAAGATTGCATTTTTACATGCAATGTGGACTAAAAAATACTCTTAATGCTTAACACTCGTTAGCCGTGAAGTGAAATATTAATATGTGTTCCACTTTTTTGACAAGAACAAAAGAAAACAAAATGATGGTTTAGTTTTGAAAAAGTTGGTAGGTATTAAATTTATTTTCCAACCTACAATAACTGATTGAAGTAAAATTACGATGTCAAATGTAAATTTTTTAAATTAAATTATTTTTTTTTTCATATTTGTCAATTCAGAAAAATCGAGATCTTATATATTTTTTTTCGTCCAAGTGTACGAGCAAGCGAATCCAAAATAAGTTTTCTGTATGCTACCATATGCTCCCTTCGTTTATACTCGTAGAAGGCGTGTTGTTTTTGACCTCCTTAGTATGAACAAGAGAAATACATACTTCACATTAAGGCAAATTTTCAAATTCAAATTCCAAGTTCCAAAAACAACAAGTTAATTTCACATTTGAACTTCAGTCAATCTACAATCACACAAATTGTGGTATCAATTCATTTCTAATTTGAAAAATATTTGGTTGGCGAATACCAACATTTAGAGTTTTTCCACATTACCACAGTTTTTACATTAGTAACATGCGGGGAATATAACACAAATATGGGTGTATACTAATTTTTCATTTCATGGGAAGTTTTTGTGGAACTTATTTCGCACATTTGGTAAAAAACACAAAAATTCGCAGTTATCGGTGATAAAACAAATTACTCGTGTGAATGAAACCGTCAAACTTGCGACCATTAATCACATTTCACAGTTCAGTGGTCGTATCATGCGAACATTTTTGACGCAAGACTTTGATTTATTTATTTAGCTACATATGTACAAATTACTATCTTTGAGAATGAAGATTTCTATACAATTCTTTATATTATTATTAATATAAGAAAACCTTAACAAATTTAACTTCGATATCATAATACCAAGACCCTAAGCTCTTCCATGGTTCAGATTCTCATTATTGTTGACAGAACAAACCAATAAAAGACTTTCATTTCTGTTCTATATAAACATTTCTGTCAATACAAAATAAATGATTCCCATAAAATTTTCTCAAAACAAAGAAATGGGTATTAAATTTCATTAATCTAACCACTTCTACTTTCTATGAAAAAATAAGTTTTTTTTTTTTGAAAAGAAAAGCTGCATTTAAAGACAACAATACATACTACTGCAATAAATTACACCCACGTTATTTTTTCTCTTTTTATTGAAAAACCAATATTTTAACTTGCTCTCCAAGTTTTTCAAAGCCCTATTTGTTATATATGACAAAGCTATCGCCTATCGTGTGTGATTCTAATCATAAGAAGACAATAATTTGTGATGACTTTATTCAAGCAACAACAACAAAAAACACCAAACTCCGAACCAAGCCTCTGAAGATGATGCAAATCTGATATGCATACCTATACCTTACCCATAGAGTCTCAAGATGCACAAACTTCATCTTACACAAACAAAAAAAAAGAAGAAAGTAATCTTCACTCAGATGGCAATGAAGATTCTTGAGAAAACTCAATAAAGATGATTGCCTATCTTGAAGAAGACGAAGATGAAGTAGAAAAAAAAAAACGTTTTCACTTTCGTGTTCTAATTTAAACATGAAGGTCAGTGCACTGGTTCTCACCATCACATTCAATTTAGCTTCACGAATAATTAATTTTATAACGTCCGTCGTCGGTCGTCATATTAAAACATCAGATACAATCAATTAAATAAAGAAATAAAAAACCCACAGATCAAGACTTTTTAGAAATTACACCTTCCATTCGATGCTGCTGCCATAAAGAGATTACACGAGTGATGATATGTACAATGATGCTCTTAAAATATTAAGCAGTAAACAGAGATTTCCATTTAATAACATCTCTTGATAGCGAGCCGAGCTTAATGTGTACAATTCAATTCAGTTGTTTTTGTTGTTATTGTTATTGTTAATGTTTGTCTTGATCGGGAGTCATAGGTATAATTTATTTAAGATACACAAATAATTGCAGTAGTTGATCATAATATGCAAAGAAAAGTTTGGATTTGGAATCACAACGCACATACTCACTACTTCTTGTATCTAAATCTCTATCATTGCCACCTTTAACATCATCACCACCATCAGCACTACCACTACCACTGCCAACACCGGCACCACCACTACCCTTCTTTGAATTGTAGCTGGACATTTTGGAGTTAATTGCTTAATTTATGCAAACACAGATTGTCGATCATTTTTAATTTGTTTGGCCAATCCACATTGAACAGCCACCGACCACGATGTGCTTTTAACCGATCGCACCTCTAATTGGAACTGTAATAGCTAGAGGCTGCTGTTGCTTCTGGTGGCGAAAAGTCGCATCCAGTGCCGGATTTGTGCAGACCATAAAGAAGAATAGTGAAATTTTGCATATTTCTTTTTTCCGTGAGATATTTTTAGAAAAGGGTTACCATTAGGGTTTGTTTCAGTTCAACAAAATTTCGAACATAAAAGTTTCTTAAAAAAAGAATTTTTTGATCAGGGGCAATCGTGTACAAAATTTCACTGGAAAAGTTTTACTACTTTGAAAATTTTGCACTTGTCTTTGAGATCGAAATAACAACCAAGTTCCTCTAGAAAATTGATCCCCATATCGATAAATTCTGAGGGAAACTTTTGACTATAACTCAGGTTTCTAGAAGGGAAACTTTTTTGATGAGGTATATTAAAAAAAATAAACTAGTTTTAAGGAAAACAAATCCCTACATTTTTTACTTAGAAAACGTAATATTTTAGCCCACTGCACATTTACCCTATTTCACCCAATTTTCAATTCGAGTTAAAGAAGTCTTCACTGTTAAGCGGCTGCATAATTTCTTCAATTGGTATCGACTAATTGTTAATTAAGTTGTGTGTCTCCCAAAGGCCCCACACATCTAGCCCAATCCATCCCTGAGCACAACTTTGATCTCTGATAACAACCAATCTTTTTGTATCTGCATCTCAAATTAACATTTTTTTTTTATTTTCGCTCAACTTCAGTTTTAAGTTTTCGGATTGAATTGCATGATTATTTCCGTCTTGTTGAGATCGGAGATCGAACAAAATAATTATGACGATTGTTGACCACAATTTAGTCTCTTAATCGATGAGCGGGGGAAACGGTTCGGTGAAGACTATGCGATGTGTTGCTGGCGGAACAGAAACGATCGGTGATAGCAAAAAAGAGTAAACATAGTTTGCTGGTATTAATAGTTTATATACATACATTTATGTATACATTCTTTTACAGCGAAAGTCTATAGACAATTTTAATTGATAAGAATTTTTCATTCAGTATCATTTGAATGCCCTAGATGCGAAAGTTTTTGAAAAATAAAATAAACTTCAAACAAATTTGAAAGTGATTGTTGATAGACATTGTTTTTTTTCTGCAATTAACGTAATAAAATAGAATATGTATTGACAAAATAATTGTATTAAAAAAAACTATATGTATTTAAACAACAAAGATGTAAAGAAGCTACCGACATCGACAGGGTTACGTAAGAATGTTTACTGATTGAAATGCTGACCTACATATATCGACTTCTTGGCATAAATCAAAGCACCATCTTTATAACTGACTACTAACACAAATTTACAAGGTTTTCGACACGACTAAGTAAGAGTTGAGGTAAGGGTAATTTTTCGTGCTGAACTCAAATCCGTTATCCATTTTCGCTATCAGCTCTGGTTTTCGAGAATTACCGTAAGAAAGCGCAAAAAAAAAACCCTTTTTCGCCATTTTTGGGGTTATGTAACTATGTGAATTGATTTTTATTTTTTTTAATTGTACAGATTTCTGAAAGTACTAATCTTAATCTTCTTGAAAAATCCACAGTTGCATTTTTCAATATATTGTGATGAGCAAGAGCGACTTCACCAAGATTTTGAAAGAATAGAAAAAAGTTATAAATGTTTTTGGGACGATGGTATGTTGAGTGACTATTGTTGGTCTCTTGTATGTGAAATAGATCAAAATTTAAATAAGCCGTGCAGTTCCATTACACTTTGTTTAATTTGTAAGAGTTATTTCAAATAAAAAAAAAACTATGGTCAAAAACAGGTGATTTTTTAATTTATTTCCAAAAGTTGAGCTGATAGCAAAAAATGGATTCCAGATTTGAAATCTACACTAAAAACTCTTTTTAGAACACATTTTATCTGCTCCTGTCGAAAACGACGTAAGTCAAAGAAAAGGCATTTTTTAAATTACATATATGAAGTCAGATGAGGACTAATAACTAATTTCATGTCTCTCAAAGAGTAAAAGAGATATTGGGACGATTAAAGCTGAGTTTTGAAGATTAAGATTAGTACTTTCAGAAATCTGTACAATAAAAAAAAATCAATTCGCATAGTTACATAACCCCAAAAATGGCGAAAAAAAGGTTTTTTGCGCTTTCTAACGGTAATATCTCGAAAACTAGAGCTGATAGCGAAAAGCGGATTTGAGCTCAGCGTAGAAAAAAATACCCTTAGAACGACTCTAACTTTCATGTGTCGAAAAGTTAATCGATATTTGTAAACCTGTGAAATATATCGATATTTTGAAATTTTGACTTGACATAAAGTCGACTAACTTGACAAAAAAATCGAGAAAATATTAACTTTTATCGACTTGCTGATATTTTTTCACTAAGAATATTTGTACTTGCTTAAATTCAAATTCAAAAAAGACGTTAAAATATCGACTTTTAAAATGTCGACATTTCAAAAATTTGTTTCTAGATTTTAATCAGCCAGTCTTTCAACGGCAAATGCAAGGGGAGGCAGGTAGGGGCACTTGCCCCCTCCTAATAAGAATATGTTTCGTACAGTAGGTAATTTATCTTCTTTGGAAAGCATTGCGTAAAGCAAGATTTTTCTACCAAAACTATTTTTTTTAATGAGCTTGATTCAAAATTCTATGTACGCCTTGGAAGTCTTTTAACCAATCCAATTTTTTCTCGAGGTTTCAAAAGTCGAAGACCCAATCCATTTCAAGAAGAAATTACATGCAAATTGGTAGAAGAACCTCAACAAAAATATGTCCCCTAACGAAACTTGGTTGTTGTGAAAGAAAGTTTAAAAGTAGCAAATACCACCAAGCTTGTTTAGTTTTGCCTTTTGCAAATTACTGTCTACTTAAACGCCTTTACTTAAAGTAATTTATTGGATTTTTTTTTTAAAAAAGTTGTCGAGCCGTTTTTGAGAAAAATACGATTATGTTAAATTGCTCAAAAAAATTGTATGGAAGGTACCGTTATTTTTGGTTCTATGTTTCAAGTTTGAAGAAAATCGATCGAGCCGTTTAGACAGACATACAGACAGAATTGTGCCACCCACTTTTTTGGTGTTCTCTATCATCGTAATGTCACATGCTGGCTCCACCTGCCATGAACGATGCCAAGACTATGAACATGTCTAATAAAAATCCAATGGAGCCAGAAAAATCCATGTCTTGTCGACGACATGTCGAAGAAAACCAACTTTTGAACAAGACATGCACGCTGTTCAAAGCTTGACCATGAGATTTGAAAATTCAGGTGCGTGTGAGATTTTTCTGGTTTTCCTTGTACCTTGAGGTAGCTGGATATTAAAAAATGTCTCTTTACTTTTATCTGGAGTCTAAAAGGCTTGTATTATTGCAAAAGATAGAAGTAGTGGTGAGAATGAAATGAAACGACATGACATGATTTGCCCAGTGAGAAAAAATCTGCTGATTATTGATTGGATTGTGGTTGTGATGTTGGGCATCTGTATGCGACTTTTTTGAAAAATGGTTTCCTACCCATTGGTAGCCTTCACTAAGAGATATTTATTGAATTTTTTTTAAGAAAGTGGAGCCGTTTTGAGAAAAATGAGATTTTGTAAAATTGCTAAAAAAATTGTACGGCAGGTACCGTTATTTTTGGATCTAAAAAAAAAATGAAAAGACGTGTGGGCAAAAGCCCTCAGTACCACTATGTACCAAGTTCAGCAGCTAAGGCTGTAGCCAAGCAGACATACAGAATTGTAAGAGCCACTATTTTCGTCTTCTTTCTTCCCTATAATGACTGTGAATAATGTTTTTATATCCGGTGCTGAATAAGTCGGTCGGTCACAAGGAAGATAGAATGCCTGGCTTTTCTAAGAAACTTGTGATAGGATCGAAGAAAAAACAGCTCAAAGCTCGCATTGTAGCAATACTCCAGAAGCAAGGAGAAACGAGCTACAGACTGAGTGTCGCATGAAGAGAAATTCACCGTTCCATGTGACGTGATAAGTGCAAATATTTTCAATGCATTGGCTACGGAAGCAGAAAAAGCCGTAAGGAGATGTGATAGTAGCACCGTCTTCAGAATTACCCAAGAGCTGACAGGTGTCCAAAGCTCCCAGATAAATTAATTGCTATTTATAAAGACTTCATAATTATGATGGGGGCAAATGTCAAGTTTTGCATAAAGTAAGGTTGTCAGAGGAGGATCCAAAGTGAGCTTATGCAATGCTGTATATGTGCTATCACTAATACTATGCCTGTTGGTAATAAGTGATGTACTGCACGCAGATTAGTCGACTAGAAATTAAGGAATTCTTTGGTCTCTTGATTCACACTTCAAACATCTGGACTACGTGGAGGAAGAATGCTTACTCTTTCATGGATCTCCATCAAATGACAATAAATGTGGATAAAGAGAAGCTAAAATCATTGTGCCTAAGATCGATACGGCAAAAATAAAAAGGATCAGCCCGAAACTGCCTCATCTACTCAAGGAGATATTTTTTAGACAACCAGCAGAGATGAAAGAGAGTTTTCAATATCTTGGGAGTGTTGTCTTTACTCCTGGGTCATATGGCAAATAACATCAGTGGGCTGAACGAGATGTGCCAAATACTGCAAGTGAAGAGAGAATCGAGTGGTCTAAGAATAAAGAGCAAAAAGACACAAATAATGCTCACATGCCGCTTCACACAGCAGTGTATTATTCTATAGAAGACGCCCGTTGAAGAAATCGACCAGTTTAACTACTTTGGCAGAATTGTTTCTGCAAATGGCGGTACGGATCTGGACTTCAAAATTAAAAAAGCTCGTGCTGCTTTCGATAGTCTGTCCGCAATTTAGAAATCCAGTCAAATTTCATGACGCACTTAGTTGAGATTCTTCAAATCCAATGTCAAATCTGTGCTGTTTTATTCTTGCGATACCTGAAAAGTCACGTCTACTATTTCGAGAAAATGGCAGGCTTTTGTAAATCACTGTCTGCGCCATATTCGCTGGCCATAAGTTATATCAAACGAAGAATTGTGATGTCTGCGGAACAATTTGAGTATATTCTGGCCTAACCGTATCTCCAAATGATAAACTTCATGCGAGGACGAGAAAGGAAACCATTAAGTCTATAATACGAAAACGTAAATAGCAGTGGATTGGACATACGCTTCAAAAAGGTCACGAAGGCATTAAAAGTCAGCGATATAATGGAAGTCTTTCACGCAGCAAGGCAGAAGAGTGGCCCAACCTAGATGAACCTTGGTAAAGAACGGTCGAAGAGGAATCAGAACAATTGGTGCAGAGTTGGAGAGAGAGAGAGAGAACTGAGATACATCTCCGGAAACTATACACGATGGTGCGTAGGAGTAGTGGAGACCCGTTGTCCTGCTTCCTGCAAAGAAACCTGATGGAAATATAGGTCTAAGGACCTTCACAAGTAAGTAGTTACTGAACTAATTGAATCATTGCCATCGGTTCGAATTTCTTTTAAGGCTGGACAGAACATAGCTGTCAATGCGCGCTACTGCAACACGCTTAATGGACTTTTTTGCCTGAAATATTTATAGTTCCGTGGTGTCGGTGACATTAAGTTTCAATTAGACGTAGCTATGGTACATACAGCACCGAAAAACAATGGCTTTTTTGAGAAATCATTCTGCTGAATTTCTGACTAAGCTTTTCGGACCTATCAACTGGCCGACTAAATCGTGTGATATCACAACTTTGGATTTTTTTTGGGGTTATGTGAAGTCACAAGTCTTCACCAATAAGCGCTTCGATTTGGAACTTGGAAGCAAAGGTAGCATTACTCGCGTAATTATGTGCTGATACCGGTTGCAATGCTGGAAAGAGGCATCCAAAATTAGACCTTCCGAGTGCACCATTTACGAAGTAGTCATGGCCATAGTTGGAATGAAATTATTTCCAAAAAGTCACACATTGTTCTTTTGGGTCATAGTAAAACATCAACCATTCACTTTCATTGTTTTTTTTTTATTTGAATACAAAAAAAAAAACATCAAAATGGAACACCTTTTATATAAAGCGGACTTTTCAATAATAAGTTCATTTTAAAAAGTCAATGTCACTACGTGTTGGCAGACAAACATAATTTGTTACCACATTTTCTATGACCCCTGGTGGCATACATATCTTTTAGTCTCATTCTTTTTCAGCAGAATAATGTTAAAGTTCTACAGAGCTAACTACTGACACAAACACAATAATTTCCTGACACATTTTAACCACATAGCTATTTCCATAATCGTGGATTGTGACAAACAATGGGTAGCAAATTCCATAAAATGTTGAAATTCGCTTGTAGTGTAAACTCATGCATGAGGTTATTTCATCAGTTTTTGTACCTTACAGCACTGAGTTGGTATTCAAATAAAACATATTGCGTGGTATGACTTAAAAACCTTGAAATAAAAACGGAACTTATAATTCCTTTTGCCAGGAAATAGTTTAAAGCATTAACAAATCTCAAGTACCCATCAGGCTGTTGGGCTTATAAATGGGCTATGTTTTCTTAAACGGCTATCTAACTGGGTATTAATTAATTTTATACCAATTTCCATGTTTTAAACTTTTCCTTCTGTATAATAAAATTTATCTCCTCCAGAAAGCAAATATTATTTTTCCTGGAACACCCATATTTCCACTTGAATTATAAAAATTATGTCTAAAATTATCTTCGCAAACTCGCACTCAAAATGTGTTTAAAATAAACAAACAATCCAATAACAACAACAACAACAAAAAAAAAACTATAACAACAGCAACCCCCCAAGTATTCTGGACAACACAAATGATTAAAACATTCAACAAAAATGTTTCTCTCTTTTGCCAAAACAAATAATACTATACTGCGCTTGCCCGTTTGGTTTGCGCATTTATGACCCTCCTCAACCATGAAGTGCTTCAGGGTTCAATGCAATTTATCATTTTTGGATACGAAACCTAATTTGATCGCTGGATCGACCGACGGACAACAAATCTGTCCGAATCGATTGTGGCGTAATAACAATAACAGCAGTTTGTCGATCCTTGTAGAAATAATATCAAATAAAATGCACGAATATGTTGTATGTTCTTGCTTTAAGAGTGGTAAAAGCAATAAACTAATACAATTTTAATATTTTATATGAAATTTTTTTATAAGTAGATATCTCCGTTGTGTATAAAATTCAAAGAAAAAATAAAACCAAAAAAATCTAAATTACGGTTTTATATAAAACTCCAGGGAAAAAATAGCACTAAAAATTTTAATTACTTTTGTTTTGCAAAGTCTACTTTTTACCTATGTTTGTAAAGTTTACAAACACCAAGAGTATACAAAAATAGCTTTATTGTAATATCAATATGAAATTAATTTTACAAAAATCACATAAGGACCACCTCCAACTGACTGTCGTAATTTCACATTCCTTGAGTTTTTTTGAAGAAACCAATAACCACCCCTTAGTTTGAGTTCATAAATACCACTCGCTGCAAATGCATCGCAACGTCTCTTTGTAGGATAAATCTTTACGACGCGACGGAGGAACTAACAAATGAAATCAATCGTGAAGTTCGCCCGCACGTTCGTCTTTCAAGAGTTTCTCTATAGGTAGTGTTTTTTCCTCTAGGCCGCCGCTAGCTGACTGGCTGCTCGCCGGCCACTATTATAAAGTAGATAAAATGCTAAAAGGACTTTCTTGTCTTCACACAACAATAAATCGAAATTTTTATAGGATACCGGCCATTTGGTGAATTGCAAGCCTTTCTGACCATTTTAGCCTGCGATGTGTCTTATTGGCCATAACGCATAACCAAACTACGTCGAGGTCTTCAAATGATGTTTTGAGTAGAAAATTTAGTTCCGTGCATAAATCATTGGCATTGCAGAGAGTTTGCCAAAGCACAAGCATTGTAGAGGGATTGGACTTTAACACCCCTTTCGAACCCATCAACTGCGCGCGGATCCTCATTCAAAAAATTGGTCTTTGTGATCTTATAGTAGCGCCTGATGTTATAGAGCACGGTCTTGAGTTTTAGAGGAAAATTATGAGCACACAGTAAGTTATTTGCTGAGTTCATTTGAATTGGATATTTTTTCGTCTGTCTATGCTGTGATCGTATGGTCTGGTCATGTTTCGGGTTTGTTTTGTGCGAACTTTAAGAGTTGGTTGTTATGTATGTTTTGTTGGGTTTGTTTGTTGTTGATTTTTTGTGTCGGTTTGGCTTTTGGCTAAGTTTTTTGTTGAAGGAGATTAGACGGAGCGTTATTTTATGACCAATTTGACATCAGAGTGCGTTTTGCACAAATTAATAATTTGTTCTGTTTTTGTTTGTTGTTTTTTATGCCATACCTACAGCGATGGTGAAGTTTAACATGTTGTGAACAGAAAGGAAATCAATGAAAAAAAGATATATTAAGCAAAAACCATTAGGCAAAAGTGATCGGTCATGTATAGTGAACTTCAGAAATGTAATCAAATGGATGATGATAGTTGATAAGGCTTAGAACTGCTGACCTAAACGAGTGTTATTAAAATTATAAATTAGAAAATCTTTTGATGTTTTGAGCATAATTAACTCTGATTTGCAAATTTGGGCTATTTTTCGCAATTTTTTCAAAATATTCGAAACTTGGTACATAGTGTTTTTTGTCCATCCATCACTCATTTTTTTTCATTTTTCTTTTAAAACCAAAAATAACGGTAGCTGTCAACAGTTTTTTTTAGCAACTTTACAACATCTCAAAAACGACTGCACTTTTCCTAAACAAAATTCAATAAATAAATTTTAGTAAAGGCTCCTTTTGGGTGTAAAATCATTTTTTTTAAATGTTTATTAATGGTACCTCCCAAAGAACCATTTTTTATTTTCGGTTGTCTTAAAAACGGTTTGACTGATTTCAATAAATTTTGATTACATATAGATGCTTCTAAAAAGTTTGAATAGTATTGGGTACCAAAATTAAAAAAAAAAAACATATTTTATACATGTTTCAAATTTTACTGTGAAAATTAAATATTTCGGAATCGAGATGATCAATTTTTCTGAAATTTGGTTTTTTAACACTCTCTAAAATATCCTAAGAATTTTGTTTTAAACTATCGAAAAAGTTGTTTTAGCAAATTTAATTATCGTATTTTGTGCTTTTAAACATTTTTCTCTTATAATTTCCATGTCTTTATATACATTTTGCTTAAACTTTCAGCCTCTTGAACATAAGAACAAGTGCATGTGGGGGTCACAAACAGAAAATGAAATAAATCCCCAAATTGGGGAGTTTTTGCATTTTGAAATAAGTCCCCAAGTTCGGCGTGAAATAAATCCCCAAAAATGAAAAATAAATTATTACTTTTACACTATGAGTGAACAGTTAACAAATATGGATCTCCTTCGCCAATTGACTGTGCTTGCAATTTCATATAACAATCAGAACATACTTAAAGATGCCTGCACGGCTAATAAAGAATATCTATGCAAATAATGCATTCAGTAATGGATCGAACCGAGGGGGCGGCGGCAATGAGTCCCACACGCGTTGGTGGTGCCACCACGCTGCACCGCCGCCGCGCCGGCCACCACGCACGTGGCGCGTCATGACAGCAATGAATGCCGCCATGAGAAACGCACCACTCCTGCGTCAGAGTGCGTTCCGCCCGGTGCGTTCCACGTGGCCGCCGAACGCACCACTCCGTGCCGCTGCACTGCCCCCCTCCGACGCGACGTTACGCAGTAACTTTGGAATTAATTTTCCCGTACTCCTAATTTTTGATTTTTCTGTTGGTTTTTATATTCATGACTCACAAATCGAAGAGAAATCTAATACATTGAAAAGAATATCTATGGGGACGTTGTTCATTGCATATTTTGGTCACTTTTTTCATCATGAATTAGTCCCCCAATTGAAAAATGAAAAAAGACTCCAAAAAAACCATGAAATAAATCCCCAACTGTCGGGAGTTCTTTCATTTGAAAAATCTTCCCAATTCCATACAATAGTTATTTTATTTTTATTTTGGGGAGTTATTTCACGGAACCGCGATCCAATCGTGCATTTTATTTATTCTGGAGTAGCCATTAAAATTTAAGGTAAATCGGCAGTACTTTATTTTATTTTACCAGAATTCGTTCATTCAAGCTTCGAATCATTCCTGCTTAAATTTAAGCGAAATTTGATGAAAATTGCTCCAATTGGCGTTTAAATGGGCACAAACTCAAAATTTCGAACAAAAGTTATAAAAGGTACCAGCGGAGCAAGTGAAGCTTTCCTTTTTTTTTAATAGAAGAATTTGATTATTTTCATATGGCACGATTTTTCCGAAAATATGCCATGATATTTTTTTTTCGGGTGGCAACGCTGATTACACAGCTCAACAAAATAAAAAATTATTTTTGTGCCTGGGTTCATTTCATGATTTTTTTATTCGTCATGCTCCAAAATAATGGAAAAATACCCACAACCCCCCCAAAGTTTGCTTTTGTAGAGTTGGTAGTCAAAATACCGTTACCATAGTTTTCATATAAATAATAAATGTTTGCTTTAATATATTCCTTAAAAGAGGAGAGAGGAGGGGAATTGTTACGCCCATTTGGTATCTCTAAAGTATATTTGTGTCACAAACTACACACATTTTTATTTCAATATTTAAGGACGTTAAAATGTTATTAAGAATGTGTCGAAGTGATGCTATTGCATTTTGCTATATATGTGGTTATTTTATCAAAATTCACACTATTATCATTTTTGAAAATATGTTAAGAAACTCAAAGTACATGCAGGATGTCTCTAAGATTGAATATTCTGCACGGTCATTTAGAAAAAAATTTAAAAACTTCATTGCGAGCATACTCAGAAGAAAAAGGAAAACGTTTGAACTAGGACTTTATGGACTTCGAGAGTAATCGTCATTACCAAGGTCAATAAAATGAAACAATGATGGGAAATTATTCTATAGGTTTAATTTCAGAACAGCACATTCCAAAATCAGTGTGTTTTTTGATAAAAATTACCGTTTTAAATGAAGAAAAAAGGAGTTTTTGTTACTTTCAATTTTGTCAAAAATTAAAATACACAAAACCATATAGTTTTTAAACTTTCACTTAAGATTGGTGAATGCATTGAATATTGAAAACAGAAGAATAACTTTTCACGTAAAATTAAGAAAATTTTAATTTAAACAAAAAATAATATTATTGATTTCTTGTGTTCAAAATTCTGAGTTTGAAAATTAATTAAAAAAAAACTATTCATGGAAATGACTTAATTTAAAAATTAAATTAAAGAATGGTGTATTAGCTTTAAAAAAATATATACCGTGATATTTTTGGTGCTGCCGTTGTTTTTCAATATTTTTTTTTCTAGTTTAAGTAACTTTTTAAAGAAAATCACCCCTCCTGCCTAAACAGGGGAACATAGACACCCCTTCTCATGTTTCTTTTTTTTGTTTAGAATCAGCCTACACGCTATAGCGTTTTGGTGTATCTTAGTCTTTTATGTTAGAATATCTATACTAATTGATTCTAACATAGCACATTTTCATGAATTTTCAAATAATGTGCTCCTGACTACAAAAGCAAACTTTTTCAAACAAGACAATTTTTTATTTAATAAGTAATATGTAAGGAATAAGAAAATCATATGCAGAACCCAGGCACAAAATTTGTGTTGACCAGTGTTATTACTGGAACACGCACTCTTCAAAACGGCTTGTAGTTAGTGAAAACCAAGCAGTTTAACATTTCAACTTGATATGTAAGGTACGGCATAATGGACAAAATTCTGAAAGCGTGAGAGCTAAAAACCACGTGAGAGGTTATATTAATAACGGCTTTTGGTTTCCCCATTTTTTTTTTTACTAGGATCATATTTAATTTAGCATTCAAAATTTTTAAAGAATTTTCGTAAATCTTTTTTAATAGTGGTGGTATTATAGGCTCAGTTAATTTTGGTTCTACATAGGTACTAAACAATTTTTATTTTAAAAATGTGGGTTATGGATAAAGAATGCCTACATACCTCCTTTAACAACTTTATTCTTACAAACATTTATTAAAATCGGTTCTGTTCAGTTTTCAAAATCTAACAAAAAAAAAAAATGCAAACACGTGTTCAAGAGGCATTGAAACTATGAGAGACAAATTATTAAGAGCTTGAAAACCGAATATGATGTTCACTAAAACAACTCCTTTAATAGCCTATTGAATATACCTTTTAAAAAGGAAAAATTGCGTTATTATTGAATGTGTTCGTTGGGCCCATAAGGGTAGGAACAAACTTGCAATTTTCTGTCGCGCGATTATTCAGTCGCAAAAAATAGAACACATGAGTTTAAATGTGAATGAACGCACATGATACCAAAAAATTCTATTAAACTGCGATATTTTTCTTTTGTCGCTGCTACAGAAAATCGCAAGTGCATTCCTAGCCTAAGCAATATCAAAAATAGCCTTTGAGGTGCTAAAAACAATAACCGTTTGTCTGCCTACTTCTATACATGTCGAACAGGTGGCCGATTCTGGTTCTGTGAAAAAATGAAACGAACAGTTTTTCACGCTTTCACACTAATTCCGATTCTCGTTCTGTGAAAATGTGTAACCAAACATCAAAAACTTTCATTATGAATAATTTGCTTTCACGCCGTCATTTGGAAGCGAATATCTAAAATGAAAGCGTGAATACGAACAAGAAATGACAAATTCAATCATATCTCTCTCTCTGTCAAATCCATAAAGAAAAAAGTGTTCCTATATCTCACGCATTTCTGTTCTCTTCAAAAACACAAGTAAATTGAGAGAATCGTGCAGTTTTCAGGAGAAATGGTAAGGTGGTTCAAGCATCGATAATATAGTTTTCATTCGCAGAACCAGAATCGCTTATTTGTGCCAAATGAATTGAAAAAATGAGATCAATGCTTGACAGCGAATGTGAAAACGATTTATTCGATTCACTTTTTCACAAAACCAGAATCGGCCCCCAGGTATAAGATTTGACGTTAATTTCTTGCATCCATTTATTTTAATGCCTATTGGGCGGAAAGAAAAAGTGTGCATACAAGAAATACTTAGCTTGAAATTTTGGGCATTGTTGTCTTAGGTCAAACTTTCTGTGGTTTGTCCCTTAAGAGATAAAAAGCGGCAAAGTTTCCAAAAAACACTCAGGTAAACAGTTGATGTTTGGAAGCATAGTGGCTCTATATCTTCTTAGGATATTCCGAAATAGAATTCCAAAAAAAAAAATATCAACTCTTTTTCTAAATATCGAATTTTCAAAAAAAAGACAAAAATATGAAATTTTTTCTAAAAACTTCATTGCTATATATTTTTTTTTTTTTAATATTTTGAAATGTATACAGTATACAGAATTTATGTAAGCCCATTGAGTACCTAAAATGAGAAAATTTAAAATAAAAAATAAACACTAGGTAGTCAAAAAAATTAAAGGAAACAATTTTGTTTCAATTTTTGTGTGTGATTTTTTAACAGCTGTATCTTTATGATGAGTGGAGGGGTCGAATTGAGTTGAAACAAAAAGCATTCTACAGCCTTATATTTTTTGCTTCGACATTAGTTTGCCATTTTTTAGTTTAATAAATAAATAAATATAACTGTAAGAAAAGCGACGTGAAATGTTGTTTTTATATTCATTTTGATGATACTACACAATGTTTAGGACAATACAGTTCGTTTCTCTTTAAAACTTTGAAAGTTTGGTAAAAAAAACGGTTCAGTAAATCAATTTGAAAATTTACAGGAATCATCCATACAAATGAGGACCTTAAAAAAAGAAAATAAAAAAAAATATATTTTTTTAACTCGTGTCCTTTTTTGAAATAACGCAATAACGGTAATACCAGAAAAAATGTTTGCAAACAAATCTCGAAGCAAAAACCTAAAGCTGTAGAATGCTTTTTGTTTCAACTCAATTCAACCACTCTTGACAAAGATACAGCTTTTCAAAGAACACTAACAAAAATTGAGAAAAAATTGTTCCTTTAAATTTCTTGACTAGTGCATATTCTATGGGTGGTACTATTATAAGTTGCTGATAGTCATTTTTTTCAATATTCAGTAGATGTCAGCTTTAATTGTAGAAGACTGAACAAAATTTCACAATATCGTATGAGGCATTAAAAAAAAATTGCTTATGGGTTTTTGAACATTTTTATGGAAAGTACCGTTATGTTTTCCTAAATGAATTTTTTAAATATTCCTTAAAGTGATGAAAACTGTTATACCGTTTCAAAAATATCGACTATATCGTTTTCAAAATAAGTTTTCGAAATACCCATATATTTAAAAAAAATAAAAAAAAAATATTTTTTTTGAAAATATTGGTGCATTCATGTATTATCATATTTTTAAAAACCTTTAAATAAGCAAATATAAAATCAGTCATTCCGTTTAAAAGAAAATCGAGAATCATAAAAATAGTTCCTTATGGGAGGTATCAATAATAAGCATATTTGAAAAATGGCTTTCCACCCAAAGGTAAACCACTTAGAACGATTTTTGAGCAAAAAAACATTTTGAAAAATAAAAGAAAAAAATCTTCGTTTGGAATGACCAATAATGCTATGTGCCAACTTTAATGACATACAGCCGACAAACAGACATACATCAGACTGAATTGCTAGACCTATTTTTTTTTTATCCCTAACATCGTAATTCGTATCATGATGGTTTGATTAAAAAATTTCGACTTCATTTGCTTGGGGCATCAGCATACTAAATTTAAAAAAAAATTCTACAAAGTTTACCCTTGCGTTTCTGAGAGAATGGTCACATGGGCAACTTTTTACTATGTTTGGTATAAGTCACAAACTGAGCTGAATTTGACAAATTTTATTGCTGAAAACTTTTTGTTGAAAATTAAATTTCCCATTGAAATGGATGGTTTAAAAAATTTTATACAAATATTTTTGCAGCAAAAGCTAACAAAAACCAACCAAAAAAAAAAATTGAAAAATTTCTTAAAAGATTTCTTAAGAAAGTTTTAAGAAATTTATTAAAAAAATAAATTGCTTAAAACTTTCTTGGAGCAAAGATAGACTCAACACATGTTCAAACAAAATAAAAAAGGGGCTTAATGTTTTAATATAGCATGTTGAAAAAGTCATTTCTCTTTCAAAACTAACAGAGATGCACCCAGTCGAACTTTCCCATTTCTTATCATATTTCGCAATTTTTGTAGGAAAGCCCCTTTTTCAGTGCGTTTAGTCGAACGTTCGATTCGTTATTCATAGTGAAGGCCTAAGGCTATGTATGTGTAAAAATGGCTTAAGATTTTGTTTAAATTTGATACCCTGGGTTTTTTTGTATTAAACATACACGTCTGCATATGTATTCTTTTTTAGTGTAAAAATATTAACAAAAGGGATCGATTTTAACGCAACTGTCAACAATTTAAAAAAAATTGATAATCTACAAAGAAGTAACCATAACTTTATTAGCCATAGAAAAATCACAAAATACCCAATCAGTGCATAAAACTACTATTTCTATTTGTATCCGAGCTAAGCATCTTCCTCATCAGTTAGTAAGATAGCCTTCCTTATTATGATTCAATAGTGAAATAAATTTCTAACCCAGACAAAGACTAACAGTTCATAACTTGAAGGTATCTACTTTAAGACACCATCGTTATGCTATAGCCCCTGAGGAGAATATACATTTTTAGCAGCTATGTCCTTATAAACACAACAATCTTTCGCTAAAATTTACACATAGACTTTCATAAAAATATTTAAGTGAAAGTAACATAACACCTAGTATTCAGTATAACCATCTAATGAATATATCTTCATCAAAAAAGGATTAACATTCAAAAAGTCTAGTCTTCCCTAAAGGCAAATGATGCACACACACAATATACAACCAAAACCAACCATAAATGAGTCAAAAACTTAAAGTCAAATCGAAATCCAACTAAAGCCGACACTAAACTATACAAATTGGTCATAAAATCATTACCAGAAAAACCTAAGCAATAACGTTCCATTACTATTGCCTGTGATATTGCCATCATCAGAGACAGAGAGTCTCATATATTCATACAATTCGCACAATTATCCACTTTTCTGTACTGTCTAGCGTGCATATGTACAGACTTAAGACTATGGAACAATATAATTAACAACATTACCGACTGTCGCGACCTATCGGCCATCTTCACTTTAGCAGCTCTAACAACCCGTTTTCACCGTTTACGTGTGAAAAGATGCTTAGAGTTTTACCTTTCTTCGAAGAAGAAGAAGACAAAAAAGAAGATGTCCCTCTCAACAAATAACACAATTATATGTACGACTAACAACTACAATAACCGACTCCTACTTCAGATGACGTTTATATCATAATCATTCGTTGTATACAGCCCAGAGGCCAATTCAAAAATGAAAAAAAAAAAAAAAACAAAAATTTCTTCTCATTAAATGGTAAAAAAAAAAAATTAATTTACAACAACGTGTCATGTTGTAAACCTATGGCAGTAATTATTTTGTTAAAATCCCAACTGACACAAACGACACCCCTTGCAGATGGCAGGAATACGCATTTGATACTTTTTGCGACTTTCTGATGTTTGTTCGGCTGCGTCTGCAGTTCGGTTTGGCGCAGTAACGATGACCATGAGACCCAGTGAGGAGTTGGTCTTCAGGTGACATGGAACAAGAGTTGACGATAGCTTTATTAATATTTGTTAAGGCATTAGCTACAAGTAGGTACAATGACAATATTTTTTCACTGATAATGTCAAATTGGGAGGTTTGTTCATTGCAATGAAATTGAAGCCAATTGAACATGATTTCTAAATGAATCTTGAACATAGTTGTGACAATCCACCTTATTTTCATATTTAATATCATCATCTGTATGTTTTTTTAGAAAAAAGTTCAGCCGTAGGGTGAGATGTAATTTTAAAGTGACGAAAATCAAAACGATAATCCAAACATACATTTTCGATTTTTCCAAATTTGTAACCAAGTTTAATGCTCAAAACTCTCTGCCGCCGTTTAATGTTCAAAATTCTTAAGTTTCTGGAAAATATTTGAAGTGCTCCAAAAATAATTTGCAAAAAGCTGCAGCCCCAATGGGGCCTTATCTGTAATTTAGGTAAAACTCCTCCGAGTTCCTTTTTGTATGTTTTTGTAGCCACTGAATAAAATTATCTATCTATCCGTTATATGACTTAAATTAAGGGAATTTCAATTCAATTCAATTTGTTTTATTGAACATAATATATATACAATTTGGCTTACAACTAATAAGATACATTGAAAAAATTTACATTTGTTGGCACATAGGGGGCCTAACTTTATACTATGTCTTAGGTTTAAAATTTTATAATTATATAAAATACATGTCAGAATTTATTTAAGCGTCGGTTGACTTTCTCATTCCATCACACTGAGGAACCTCGGATCGGGTTGTCGTTGCACGGTGGACATACTTCTCATCAGCTGATTTGGATGACTGTGGGTGTTTTCAATTAGCTTCTTTGTAGAGAGCACTAGGTACCTGTCCAGAGGGATTATGTTCGCTTCTGTGTAGAGGTGCTCATTCCTGTAGTGTTTCCGTCGCTGGCGGTCAAAGTGTAGTCCGGTGCAAATTCTAAGTATTTTTCTTTCAAACACTTGAAGTTCCTTCATGGCTGTCTTGGAAATTGAGAACCAGACTGGGAAGCAATAGGCTATGACTGGCCGCAGGAGTTGCTTGTACATCAGTATTTTCGTGTGTTGACTTAGTCCGGTTCTTTTTCTCATCAGGGGATGTAAACGGTGGAAGACCCAGCTGGCTCTTTTGAGCACAGTTCTTGAGTGCGGGTTGAACCGAAGCAACTCATTGAAGTGGATTCCCAGATACTTTACGTTCCGTTTGGCAGCTATGGTGGATCCATCTGGGAGTTTCAGAACAATGTTTCTGCACTTCGCTGCAGTGCAACTGCCTCTGCCTGTTGAGGGACTCCTGAAGCAGTTAAATCAAGGGAACGTAATTAACTGTTCATAAGGGTGGGGTAGTTCTAACAACTGAATAACAAACAATCTCGAAAAAAAGAGGATTTGAATGATAAGAAATTTATTTTGAATAATTAAAGTCTGTGGACTTAAGGAAAACTACAGAGCATAATCTCCCATTTTTAACAAAGGAATTGAAGTATAGTTATATTCCTGTCAAAGTATTTGTAATGCTTCGCCAATACCAAGGGCATATTAAAAAAAAACCTACCAGGTTTTCGTATTCGGTATCGAGATGGATGCACCTACATGTCCTCATAATCATATCATGGTAATGCATCCATACTTTCCATCCAATTTTCCGTCGGCTCTGAGACTATAAGTCAGAAAGCAAGTTTAAAGTCTTCTGACACATTACACTCAAAACTTAAAACTAAAAACTGACCATCCGCATGAGCCGAAAATGATAATAAAGCATTTTTTATGAGGTGATAAGTGCACGCAGCATGAAAGTGTACCCATAAATGAAGCTGGGAAATGTGTTACTGAAAACCTTCTTCATAAAAAATGAATATTTTATTAATGCTACTTTAACCTATCTTAACCTATCTTTTTAAAGCTACTTCAACAACTAACATTTGAACTACCGCCCCTTTTTGCGATAAAAAAAACTATTCGGCTCTTATTTAAATGTAGTACACTGTGGCGTATACGTACTATAACTCAACACTATGTGTAATAAAACTGCCACATCGATCGCTGCAAATAAGAGAATTACGGTTATTTATAATTGTTATTATCTATATGTATTTCAATTGTTGTTAAGAACAAGAACAAGAAAAAGAAAATAGTAAATATTTATGTACAAGTATATCAAGTTGCAATGTCGGGTGAATTTGGTTAAAAATACGTTTTAACAAAATAATAAAAGCCGAAAAAAAAATCTGCTTTTCTGTTTTTGGTTTGCAGTATTTTATAATTCAATGCGAAACTGAGAAAGATGTTACTGTGAGATGTGAATTTACGAAATTTGTATTTGCATTGTATTAAGATTTTGATATGCGAGAATCTAAATAGCGATATTTCTAAATATACTTGCAAGATTTATTTGGTAAGAAATGGAAATGCAAGATTTTATAGTTACAATTGGAATATAAAAACAGGATTATTAATTTGAGAGATTTCGTTTATTCGAGATTTAAAAAAAATCGAGGTTTCGCTATTCGAGTTTTTGAGTTAAGGGATTTTGTACCGCTCCCAAAAAATTGAATTAATAAATTTTTGATCATAAAAATATTCTTGAAAACATAATAATAATATTATGACAAAAAAAAGCATGGAATTCGTTCCTTAAAATTAAAAAAAAACTCTTTTTGCATTTACATAAGTCGTTGAAAAGGTATGCCATCACAATTCTTGAATATAATAGGAATTTATACAAAAAAAACGAAAATCTTTTGAGTGGTTTCTAAAAAAATAAATTTTGTTAATATAGATTTTTTTGAATATTTTAAGCAAACATGTTTGCATGCAAAATTTAAATTTTATTAATATGGAGACAAAAATGTGGAAAATAAAAAATTAAAAAAAAAAGGTTCAACCTGAAAATACATAAGGTATTTTGTTTTTTTTAATTCCGAAATGCAATTTTAAAACAATTAACCTATGAATATTATAAATAAATAAATAAATAATCTTTGGGTTGGCTACGAAATCTCGCAAAATTGAATTGCAATTACAAAATCCTGCTTTGCATAATCTCGCAATAACGAAATGCCGCAAACTAAAATCTCGCATATCACAATCTCGCAAAATTGAATTGCATTGCAACAAATACATTTTTTTTAATCAAAATCTCGCAAATTCAAATCTCGCGCGAGATTTTTATTTGCGAGATTTTGATTAAAAAAATGTATTTGTTGCAATGCAGTTCAATGTTGCGAGATATCCTACCTACTGCAAAACATATAATCCAGTGCCTGAGTACTTTAAGACCACACTTTATTTATAAATTGTAACAGTTTATTTTTTAATATCATTGTTGTCAAAAGAACAGGAAAGAGAAAGAACATAGAGAAGGTATATCCAGTTGTTAAGTGTCATGTGCGAATTGCAATAATCGTATTTGGCCTTAAACTAGAAAACACTTTTATTTCAATTATTATAAACACGGTAAAAAACAACCAAAATGATTAAAGAGGTTATTAACCGTAATAAAGGATGTACAATCTTTTTATTAGTTGGAAAGAAAAATTATGCAAAGTGCTATTGGGTAGGCATCGCGAGATTTGAATTTGCGAGATTTTGATTAAAAAAATGTATTTGTTGCAATGCACTTCAATTTTGCGAGATATCCTACCTACTGCAAAATATACACTGAAAAAATTATTGTACGTAAAATCTATAAACGGCGTTTATAAACCGATTATTCGTTGAATCAATGTACGATTCATGTATTCAATGTACAAATAATAAAAAATAAAAGCGGGAATTAATAAACGTTGGTTATTCTCGTTTATTAAAATCCAAATTCACGTTTTTATTAACGATTCATTGATTCTATTAATTTATACACTGTCCCAATGAACTTTGTTAATAGAAAATTGATAACCGTTTATAAAAATCAATAAACGTTCATTATTTTTTATGAACAGCCGTTCATATTTTTTTTTTTTTCATTTTTAATTAACGATTCACTGATTCTATTAATGTTCATTAAAAAACGATGAAAACCATTTATAAAAATTAATAAACGTTAATAAATTTTTTATGAACATCGTTAATAAAAATCTAGTTTTATTTTTTTATTAATCTGTTCATTGTTTTAATGTCGTGTTCATTAAAAAACAATGAAAACCATTTATAAAAATCAATAAACGTTAATAAATTTTTTATAAACATCGTTAATAAAAATCTTCTTTTATTATTAATTAATCTGTTCATTGTTTTAATGACTTGTTCATTAAAAAACAATGAAAACCATTTATAAAAATCAATAAACGTTAATAAATTTTTTATAAACATCGTTAATAAAAATCTACTTTTATTTTTAATTAATCTGTTCATTGTTTTAATGACGTGTTCATTAAAAAACAATGAAAACCATTAATAAAAATCAATAAACGTTAATAAATTTTTTATAAACATCGTTAATAAAAATCTGCTTTTATTATTAATTAATCTGTTCATTGTTTTAATGACTTGTTCATTAAAAAACAATGAAAACCATTTATAAAAATCAATAAACGTTAATAAATTTTTTATAAACATCGTTAATAAAAATCTACTTTTATTTTTAATTAATCTGTTCATTGTTTTAATGACGTGTTCATTAAAAAACAATGAAAACCATTTATAAAAATCAATAAACGTTAATAAATTTTTTATAAACATCGTTAATAAAAATCTGCTTTTATTTTTAATTAATCTGTTCATTGTTTTAATGACGTGTTCATTAAAAAACAATGAAAACCATTAATAAAAATCAATAAACGTTAATAAATTTTTATAAACATCGTTAATAAAAATCTGCTTTTATTTTTAATTAATCTGTTCATTGTTTTAATGACGTGTTCATTAAAAAACAATGAAAACCATTAATAAAAATCAATAAACGTTAATAAATTTTTTATAAACATCGTTAATAAAAATCTGCTTTTATTTTTAATTAATCTGTTCATTGTTTTAATGACGTGTTCATTAAAAAACAATGAAAACCATTAATAAAAATCAATAAACGTTAATAAATTTTTTATGAACATCCTTAATAAAAATCTACTTTTATTTTTAATTAATCCGTACATTGTTTTAATGACGTGTTCATTAAAAAACAATGAAAACCATTTATAAAAATCAATAAACGTTAATAAATTTTTTATAAACATCGTTAATAAAAATCTGCTTTTATTTTTAATTAATCTGTACATTGTTTTAATGACGTGTTCATTAAAAAACAATGAAAACCATTTATAAAAATCAATAAACGTTAATAAATTTTTTATAAACATCGTTAATAAAAATCTGCTTTTATTATAAATTAATCTGTTCATTGTTTTAATGACTTGTTCATTAAAAAACAATGAAAACCATTTATAAAAATCAATAAACGTTAATAAATTTTTTATAAACATCGTTAATAAAAATCTACTTTTATTTTTAATTAATCTGTTCATTGTTTTAATGACGTGTTCATTAAAAAACAATGAAAACCATTAATAAAAATCAATAAACGTTAATAAATTTTTTATAAACATCGTTAATAAAAATCTGCTTTTATTTTTAATTAATCTGTTCATTGTTTTAATGACGTGTTCATTAAAAAACAGTGAAAACCATTAATAAAAATCAATAAACGTTAATAAATTTTTTATAAACATCGTTAATAAAAATCTACTTTTATTTTTAATTAATCTGTTCATTGTTTTAATGACGTGTTCATTAAAAAACAATGAAAACCATTTATAAAAATCAATAAACGTTAATAAATTTTTTATAAACATCGTTAATAAAAATCTGCTTTTATTTTTAATTAATCTGTTCATTTTTTTAATGACGTGTTCATTAAAAAACAATGAAAACCATTTATAAAAATCAATAAACGTTAATAAATTTTTTATAAACATCGTTAATAAAAATCTGCTTTTATTTTTAATTAATCTGTGCATTGTTTTAATGACGTGTTCATTAAAAAACAATGAAAACCATTAATAAAAATCAATAAACGTTAATAAATTTTTTATAAACATCGTTAATAAAAATCTGCTTTTATTTTTAATTAATCTGTTCATTGTTTTAATGACGTGTTCATTAAAAAACAATGAAAACCATTTATAAAAATAAATAAACGTTAATAAATTTTTTATAAACATCGTTAATAAAAATCTGCTTTTATTTTTAATTAATCTGTGCATTGTTTTAATGACGTGTTCATTAAAAAACAATGAAAACCATTTATAAAAATCAATAAACGTTAATAAATTTTTTATAAACATCGTTAATAAAAATCTGCTTTTATTTTTAATTAATCTGTTCATAGTTTTAATGACGTGTTCCTTAAAAAACAATGAAAACCATTTATAAAAATCAATAAACGTTAATAAATTTTTTATGAACATCCTTAATAAAAATCTGAAATTCGCATTTCAGACATGATTAGTTATTTGTTTCTATAGCACTCCAATAACCCCTCTGACGGGAAGTTAATAAAAAATAAGCATTACCGAATCCTTAAATATTTCCTGGTATAAATAATATCAACGGGATAGTTGCGATATGTTTTAATCTCTGGGTTACACCACTTTTGCACTCACGGCCTCGTTTATTAGTTTGTGGTACTTTGTTTCTATATTGCTTGTATAAGTGAATATGGTGACGCTTAAGGCGATAATAGGCCATTTGGCATCAGAACATATTTCTTATGATTGTTAGTTTATGTTTTATGCTCGTATTTATTAATTAATCTAATATATTATTATCTCTTTTATACTCTCATAATTAAATCCATAAAGGTACAAAAGGAGTGAAAAAGTCGCCTTTTATACTCTATGCAATATGCTTTAATGCGTAGGATGAATGAAAACGAAAAGCATTTCTATGAGCAAACATGTCGAATTGTTTACACTTTCCGACCACATATTATCAATTATTTACTTTTCAACTGAATTCAAGTGGCAAACATGCCAAATACATAAAGAGTTAAGCTATGTGCAGATAATTAAGTGGATTGTCGGTGTGCTATCGACACTTTATATATAAATGTCAAATGTTTGTCGGTAAGATTTTAATACAAAATGGAATTGATTTAACAATATATTACATTCATATTGAAAAAAGTACACACCAAACAATTTCAATTTTAGGTTCCAACATTATATTTTTCCTAAATTACACCTTTAAGCTTCCGTAATGGATACAATATTGTGAATTTCTCGCATTTGTCTCTTTTTTCTACTCTTTATGTAAGTAGTTCTTCTTATTTTTCAAATCAGATTTTGATCAGGCAAATGAAATACTTACTTATTGATATTATTCCTTTTCTCATACCTATTGTGGGGTGTATCCCTGTTGGTAATTAAATGGCATTTCCTCGAAAATAATTTCAATTTAGTTATTTCCTTACATCACACAGGTAAATGATGTAAAAACCTTGTTCAATTTAGTACTTTAATTTTTTTTTAAAGTGTGATCACTGCAACGCGCAAGTTGTAACTAAAAAATGGCGCAAAGTTAACCCTTCGTTAAATTTTTATTAACCATACATTAAAATAATAAACTGTTTATTAAAAATTATGAATGGTTCATTAAATTAATGAATGGTTTATTAAATTTATGAACAGCATTAATAGAAATGCTCTTTCGTCAAGCTTTATCGTTAATTAATAAGTTAACATATATATTTTAATTAATGGCTATTCATTATCCCAATTAACGTTGATTGATTTTAATAAATGTAATTAATTGTCCTAACGTACAGGTTCATTGAAACAATGAACAGATATTAAATAAAAATATAATTCTCCGTTATCACTACCTGCGTTTTTTTGCATGTCCATATGGAGTTTGGCGAAAGACCGAAATCGGGACATTTCAACATTTATATACCTTTTGCTTTGGACTGCCATGAACAATATCAAATGTAACGAGTATACCTTAATTAAGTTTGGAAAAAAAGCAGAGAGGTCGTAAAACGTGTAAATTTCGTAAAAAAAGTTGAAATAATACATTCACATTAGGGTCGGTCGTTCAAATATATGCTATCGTCTACATTTTGCAGTCGAATAAAAAAAAAACAACGTGATAAATATTTGAAACAAATAATCGATGAAAAAAATGTTCTATTAGGCTGGTGCTTAAACATTTTTCTGCACTTTTCAACAGAAATTCCATCATAAGATACCTTAATAAAATAAAATTTGTTTGAAAAAAGCAAACAAAAAAATTGTGAGCCACCCTAATTGAATTTTTTTTTTCATCGATTATTTGCTTCAAATATTTACCACGTTGCTTTTTTTTTAATTCCACTGGAAAATGTAGAAGACATAATATTTATGAACCACCCTGTAGTGAAAGTACTCATTTTAGCATTTTTTATGAAATGTAAACGTTTTACAAACTTTCTGTGTAGTAAAAACTCAATTTTGTGTTCGAATTTATGAACCACCCTATTGTGAAAGTACTCATTTTAGCATTTTTAATGGAATATACACGTTTTACAAACCTTCTGTGTAGTTAAAACTCAATTTTTTTCGAATTTATGAACCACCCTATTGTGAAAGTACTCATTTTAGCATTTTTTTATGAAATATACACGTTTTACAAACTTTCTGTGTAATTAAAACTCATTTTTTTCGAATTTATGAACCACCCTACTGTGAAAGTATTCATTTTAGCATTTTTTTTATGAAATATACACGTTTTACAAACTTTCTGTGTAATTAAAACTCAATTTTTTTCGAATTTATGAACCACCCTATTGTGAAAGTACTCATTTTAGCATTTTTTTATGAAATATACACGTTTTACAAACTTTCTGTGTAATTAAAACTCATTTTTTTCGAATTTATGAACCACCCTACTTTGAAAGTACTCATTTTAGCATTTTTTTATGAAATATACACGTTTTACAAACTTTCTGTGTAATTAAAACTCAATTTTTTTTTCGAATTTATGAACCACCCTATTGTGAAAGTACTCATTTTAGCTTTTTTTTTTAAGAAATATACACGTTTTACAAACTTTCTGTGTAGTTAAAAATCAACTTTTTTTTCGAATTTATGAATCACCCTATTGTGAAAGTACTCATTTTAGCATTTTTTTATGAAATATACACGTTTTACAAACTTTCTGTGTAGTTAAAACTCATTTTTTTTCGAATTTATGAACCACCCTACTGTGAAAGTACTCATTTTAGCATTTTTTTATGAAATATACACGTTTTACAAACTTTCTGTGTAGTTAAAAGTCAACTTTTTTTCGAATTTATGAATCACCCTATTGTGAAAGTACTCATTTTAGCATTTTTTTATGAAATATACACGTTTTACAAACTTTCTGTGTAATTAAAACTCATTTTTTTTCGAATTTATGAACCACCCTACTGTGAAAGTACTCGTTTTAGCATTTTTTTATGAAATATACACGTTTTACAAACTTTCTGTGTAGTTAAAAGTCAACTTTTTTTCGAATTTATGAATCACCCTATTGTGAAAGTACTCATTTTAGCATTTTTTTATGAAATATACACGTTTTACAAACTTTCTGTGTAATTAAAACTCATTTTTTTTTCGAATTTATGAACCACCCTACTGTGAAAGTACTCATTTTAGCATTTTTTTATGAAATATACACGTTTTACAAACTTTCTGTGTAATTAAAACTCAATTTTTTCGAATTTATGAACCACCCTATTATGAAAGTACCTACTCATTTTAGCATTTTTAATGAAATATACACTTTTTACAAACTTTATGTAATTTTTTTCTACACTATTAAGGGTATTCACTTTCTGGTGCAACAAGCCTAGTAAAATTGTAAAATTTTATTTTTTTACAATCGATCGTGAACGCACTTCTTTTATCTATAGTTACACTATAGCAAACTCACAAAATTTCACAAACAAATATCAGCTTACAAAAAAACTGACATTTGGCAAGTTATCAAATACACAAGCGCTAACTTTACTATGGTGTATTTTTTTTTTACAATAGGGTTGGAGTATAGCAAAAGTGTAAGAATTTGACATTCAGTTTATTTTATTGTTGTAGTGCAAGAAAGTGTTACACTTTTACACTTTTGCAATGATACAAGACCAGTTACATCGGATCGTGAATACCCCTATTGTTAGATAGCGATTGTCAGATCGTCAGCGATAGTGATTGTCAGATTTCTAACAATTAGCTAATTGTCAGACAAATTTTCTGACAATTATTTAATTGTAAGTATGTTTTTCACTGCAGATCTAACAATATTTTAAGATCTACAAATCGTGAACACTTAGCTTAAACAATTTTGCCGAAACTTGATTAGCGCCACCTATAACAGTGGGAGCACTTTAGTTGCTTGATTGAACGAAAGAATTTCTTTCGTTGAATGATGTAGCCGGCAAAAGGACGCCAAGCATTAAGCCATTCAAAGTTAAAGTGTGAAAGTGTGAAGAAGTGGAAGATACCTGACCCGAACCTACAACTGCAGAAATAATGTAAGTAGAAATAAAAAGCAAGTTTTAAATTCGATTTGAAATTATTAAAAAAAGAGTATTTAATTGATAATAATTTTGTTTTTACTGCAGCCTACGTTATTAATTAATGTATAAAGGCATACGTGTTCGTTTGCCTCAACGCCGCCGCCACAGCCGCCATCACGTGCCGTTGCTTTGTCTCCAGAACTTTATGTGAGTACCCCTAATGCATTTATTAACGTTTTAAACATTTTAAAATTATAAATAATAAGAGTATTCTTGCAAGACGTAAAAGTAGTAAATTTTCGGCACAAATTTTGATAGATTCACGCAGTTTACAAATGTTACAACGTTGTCGCCTTTGCATGAATACCCTTATCTAATAGTATTAAACGTTTAGAGAATCTTTCATTTTGTTAAAAAAAAAACATATTATACCTACATGCAGTGCCACCACCTTATTGGTGCCACCACTATCGTCGCCACAAAAATTAAAGAATGTCTGCCATCACCTTCTTATATGGTGGCATTAAGAAGATTTCTTCGTTTGCCTCAATACATCGCCGCCACAGCCGCCATTACGTAATTGCTAGTTCCCAGAACTAAAGCCATTTTTTGCGTTTTCAATCGTGCCGCCGCCGGCCCACGCCGAAATCACGATAGACGTTGGCTGCTCCAAAATATTATGTCAGTACTTCCAAAATTTATTTAGTTGAAAATCTTTCATTTTGTTTTGTTTCTAAAACAAAACATTTTCTACGTCATATATGTACTCATAGTAGAAAATCTCTCATTTTGCTTTGTTTCTAAAATAAAACTTTTTATACATTATGTAGTGCTCTTTCAACACGTTGCTGCTGCTCCACTGTCATCGCCACCGTCACCAAATAATTAAAAGGCGCTGCCACTTTCTGTTCCTGAGTTGGCTATACCTTCTTGCTGCCATCAATCACGTTCCTGCCACCATCACTTGGCTGTTTCCAAAACAAGGTATGTACTTTCTTTTAACTAGAATCACTGTCTTGAATCATTTTCATTGACATTTTGAAAACTTTTTTCATTAACCCTCTACCGCACCCAAAGTCAAATAAAAATTACATTTGAACAAATTAACTTTTTAAGACTTATCCATAATTTATCTTGAAACAATCCAAAATAACTATTTTAAATTTTTTAAATTTCTTTTTCTCCTTCGACTACCGGTAGAGGGTTACCATAAAATTGAATAGGATCTCGATTTTTTTTTTTTTTTTAATTATTGAGAGTTTCCTACACCGAAGAATGAAACTAAGATCACCCTCTGGAATCATATTCACACAAATTTTGCTTTTTATCATTAATTGCGAATAAATGATACTAGGGTAACTGTCTACAATCATTTTCATTAACATTTTGAAACTTTTTGCTTCTTTTACATTAACCCGCTACCGCAACCGAAGTCAAGTAAGAATTTAATTTGAAAAAATTAACTTTTAAAGACTTTTTTTTTCATAATCTATCTTAAAACAAACCAAAATATCTATTTTAAGATTTTTTTAAATTTCTTTTTCTCATTTGACTACATCATTTCCGGTAGAGGGTTACAAAAATTTGAACAGGATCTAGATTTTTGTTGTTTTTTATTATTGAGAATTTCATATACCAAAGAATGAAACTAGAGTCACTATCTCGAATCATATTGATAAACATTTTGATTTTTTGACATTAATTGCGAATAAATGAAACTGGGATCACATACTAGAATCATTTTCATTAACATTTTGAAACTTTTTTGCTTCTTTTACATTAACCCGCTACCGCAACTGAAGTCAAGTAAGAATTTCATTTGAAAAAATTAACTTTTAAAGACTTTTTTTCATAATCTATCTTAAAACGTACCAAAATAACTATTTTAAGATTTTTTTTAAACTTATTTTTCTCTTTTGACTACATCATTTCCGGTAGAGGGTTATAAAAATTTGAATAGGATCTAGATTTTTGTTTATTTTTTTTTATTATTGAGATTTTCATACACTAGTTGAAAATCTTTCATTTTGCTTTGTTTCTAAAATAAAACATTTTATACATTGTTATGTAGTGCTCTTTCAACACGTTACTGCTGCTGAACTGTCGCCGACGTCATTTTTTTATATTACTTTTTCTCTTTTGACTACATCATTTCCGGTAGAGGGCTACCAACATTTGAATAGGATCTAGATTTTTGTTGTTTTTTTTTTTATGAGAGTTTCATACAGCGAAGAATGAAACTAGGATCACTGTCTTAGAAAGAATTTCTTTCGCTGCATGATGTAGCTAGCAAAAGCACTCCAAGCCAATCAAAATTAAAGTGTGAAAGTGTGAAAGAAGTGGAAGCTACCTGACCTGAACCTACAACTACTGTAGAAATATGTACATACATAAGTAGGAATAAAAAGCTAGTTTTAAATTCGATTTGAATCTATTAAAAAAAGAGTATTTAATTGATAATAATTTTGTTTTTACTACAGTATACGTTATTAATTAATGAATGGTGGCATACTTGTCTATTATCCCTCTACCGCAACCGAAGTCATGGAAGAATTTCATTTGAACACATTAACTTTTAAAGACTTTTTTTTCATAATCTATCTTAAAACAAACCAAAGTAACTATTTTAAGATTTTTTTTTAATTTCTTTTTCTCTTTTGACTACATAATTTCCGGTAGAGGGCTACCAACATTTGAATAGGATCTAGATTTTTTTTTTTTTTTTTTTTGTATTATTGAGAGTCTTATATACCGAATAATGAAACTAGAATCACTCTCTCGAATCATATTGGTAAACATTTTGATTTTTGTCATTAATTGCGAATAAATGAATCTAGGATCACATTCTAGAATCATTTTCATTAACATTTTGAAAACTTTTTGCTTTTTTTACATTAACCCTCTACCGCAACCGAAGTCAAGTAAGGATTTCATTTGAAAAAATTAACTTTTAAAGACTTTTTTTTCATAATCTATCTTAAAACAAACCAAAATATCTATTTTAAGATTTTTTTAAATTTCTTTTTCTCATTTGACTACATCATTTCCGGTAGAGGGTTACCAACATTTGAATAGGATCTAGATTTTTGTTGTTGTTTTTTTAATTATTGAGAGTTTCATACAGCGAAGAATGAAACTATGATCACTGTCTAAGAAAGAATTTCTTTCGCTGCATGATGTAGCTAGCAAAAGCTCTCCAAGCCAATCAAAGTTAAAGTGTGAAAGTGTGAAAGAAGTGGAAGATACCTGACCTGAACTTACAACTGTAGAAATATGTACATACATAAGTAGGAATAAAAAGCTAGTTTTAAATTCGATTTGAATCTATTAAAAAACGAGTACCTATTTAATTGATGATAATTTTGTTTTTACTGCAGTATACGTTATTAATTAGTGAATGGTGGCATACTTGTCCATTATCCCTCTACCGCAACTGAAGTCATGCAAGAATTTCATTTGAACACATTAACTTTTAAAGACTTTTTTTTCATAATCTATCTTAAAACAAACCAAAGTAACTATTTTAAGATTTTTTTTAATTTCTTTTTCTCTTTTGACTACATAATTTCCGGTAGAGGGCTACCAACATTTGAATAGGATCTAGATTTTTTTTTTTTTTAGTATAATTGAGAGTTTCATACACCGAAGGATCAAACTTAAATCACTGTCTAGAACCATTTTCATAATCAGTTTGAAAACTTTTAGCCTTTTTTCCATTCACCCTCTACCGCAACTGAAGTAGAGTCAGAATTACATTTGAACAAATAATATTTTTGAACTTTTTTCATAATCTATCATAAAACAATCCAAAATAACTATTTAAAGTTTGCGGTACCGGGCTAACAAAATTTGAATAGGATCATTCTTTAAAAACTTTTGGGTTTATTTTTTTAGTTTTATTTTGGGTTTATTAAGAGTTTCATATATCTAATTCCGAAACAAGCAAGTATAACAAACACTTTTATTGTCAAAAGGTAGCTTCGCTTTTTATGAATTTTTTTGAAAAAATATTGAAATTTTATTATTGAAAGCAGTAATGCTTCAATTAATTAGTTTGTGGTTTTTTTTTTTTATTTTTAGGACTTTGTTCTCATCCGCTACTTTGTCTACTCCGTCAGCAGGTTCACAAGTTGTTATTTAAAAGTTATCAGAAGTAGAGTTAGTAAGAAAATGATTTGTTTCATCTGTAAAGAAAAGATAATGTCTATGAACGCGTTTATAGAACATTTAAAAAAAATCCATGATCTAAGTACATATAGCACTTTTAGATGTATGGAAAACAGTTGTACGCAAGCTTTTCAAAATTTAGGAAGTTTTAAAAAACATTTAAATAGAAAACATGTTCAGACCTTAGCACAACCCATAAATGTGACTAGTTCTAGCTCTCATCAAGAAAATACAAATCAGAATATGTTTTTTGAAAGGGGTGTGACATTTGATAGTTTTCAAAACGGCTCGCTAGCATGCGAAAGTAAGATTCCAGAAGTAAAGAAATTCAATGTTGAAGACAGCCTTAATGAACTATTTACATCTGCGACTGGGTTTGTTTTAAAATTACATGATAACAATAGTTTTTCAAGAAAAATTTTTGTAGAAATTCAAGAGGCCATAAAAAAATGTATTTTGAATCCTATTGTTGAATTGTTTAAATCATTTTCAAATGAACACCTGGCAAACAAAAGCATAGAAGTCCATAACGAATTTCTGAGTCTTATATCAAAGTGTCGTAACCCTTTCAATTACTGCAATACTGAATACAAACTTTTTAACTGGCTACAAAAAAAAAACTTTTTAGGAAGCTCACAGGAATTTACAGTAAATAATGAAATCGATGCAGTTTTTCGAAACGGTAACCTAACGTATGACGAAAAAAACATTAAGGGTGTTTTAATGCCATTGAAGTTTCAATTCCAAAAATTTTTTGAGAGCGGTGACATTTTCCAAAAAACTATTCTTCATATGCAAAATTTAAGTGAAGAAAACAAAATTTCAAGTTTTATTCAAGCTGACCTTTGGAAACAAAAGAGTAATTTGTACCCGGGAAAAATAATTATCCCATATTTTCTATACACTGATGATTTTGAAATCAATAATCCATTAAGTTCTCATGCGGGAGTGCATTCAATATGTAATATTTATTATACTTTTCCCTGCCTCCCGTGGAAATAATCAAAGTTAGATAATGTTTTTTTAGCAGGAATCATAAAATCAAAGGATTTAAAGTCGTTTGGAAATGAAAAATGTTTTCAAACTTTGATACAAGAGCTTAAAAGTCTTGAAGTTGATGGGATTGATATTAAAATTAAGGGTCAAGATAAAAAAAAAGTTTATTTTGTTTTGGGGATTGTGTTAGGAGATAATTTGGGTTTGAATACAATTTTAGATTTCAATAGATCATTTTCAGCTAATTCTTATTGTAGGTTTTGTAAAGTCAATAAATCTGAAGCGCAGACGTTATCACTTGAACGAGGCGATTTATTAAGAAACCGTTTTAACTATGAAAATGATGTTCTTCTAAACAATTCTTCTGAAACTGGTATACAAAAATATTCCCAATTAAATGAAATACCATCGTTTCATGTTGTAGAAAATTATTGCGTGGATCTCATGCACGACTTATTTGAAGGTGTTTGTCATTACGACGTCTGCCATATCATAAAATATTTTATCTATACAGCTTCTTATTTTACTTTGGAAACCTTTAATTTAAGTAAACAAACTTTTCAATACGGTCCAGTAGAGATTGATAATATATCAGGTGAAATAAAAGCTCATCATTTAAAAAACAAACATTTAAAAATGACAGCAAGAGAAATGATGACTTTCATATCATTTATTCAGATAATGGTTGGAGATTTTGGAGAGAGGTATGGAAATTTCTTCTCAACTTAATTGAAATAATTGATATGCTGCTTTTTTTTGAAATTTGCGATGACAGCATATCAATGTTGAGAATGAAAATTGAAATTCACAACATGGATTATGTTCGTCTTTTTAATGACACGCTGAAACCAAAACATCATAATTTGACTCATTATCCTACTGTTCTGAAACAATCAGGACCCATTCGGAACTTTTGGTGTTTTAAATTTGAAGCAAAGCACAAAGAATTTAAGCTTTATTCTCATGCGATTACGTCTCGTAAAAATATTTGTTTGACCTTAGCAAAAAAATATCAGCTAAAAACCGCATTTAAGTTATTTGATACCATAGATCACCTTCACAACTATTTTTTCTTCTATGAAACAAATAAAAAAGAAAGTAATTTTAGAAGTCTTGTATCAGAAATTTTAAAAGCACCTAACGTGGACATAGAGTTTTACTCTAAAGCTGAAATCCAAGGTTACAAATACCAAATAAAATTTTATATAGCCCAGTTCAAATCAGATGTGGAATTGTATGTTATAGTAGACATTATTCTTTTAAGAAAAAAAACAGTTTTATTGTTTTGCCAAAAGGTTAACAAAATCCAATACAATCCGTATTTATTATCTTTTGAAATCGACGAAAACCAGTTAGGGGGATTTTCAGTTATATCTTTAAAAGATCTTATTGGACCACCAATAACTTTAATAAAAACTGCTCAAGGTAAAACTGTTCTACGTGTGAAGGAATATTTTGTTTCAAACTATCAGATTTGAACATTTAGCTTGCATCGATGAGTCATTATTTTCTTTCCATTAATGAAATTGTTATTAGTTACAATCATGAGATAGTTATAGACTTACAAAGACTTAAAATAACTTGCAAAATAAAGCAATGACATTACAGATGATTCAAAAATTTACATATTAACTCAACTTTCAATGATACAAACCAAATATAACAATTAGGGAAAACTTTACACTTAAAAAATTTCGTTAAACAATGCAGTAGTTTCAATCTTCGCAAATGGCATCACCGCCACCGCAGCTTGATAGAACTGACGAGGAAGATTCCGATGAGGATGTTGTTGAGGATTGTATTACAAAATCATTAGAAGTGCAAGTATTATCAGAGATGGAATTGGACTCCATTTTAACAAACTACCAGACAGTAAATGTAGTAGACTTTAATCCGGATGATGAGCTAACAAATTTATTACAAAATTGGGGCCACTTAGATTTGTTGGATCATTTTAAAAGTAAGTTAAGACATGGTATGCTAACTAATTTTGCCGAAAAATTTACCTTAAATATTTTATCTCCATTTTATTTAATAATATACTAGTTATGATTTAATCAAATATAATAATTTTTTGATGGATAAACTTGACCTAAATTAGCTATCGTTTTTAAGAGTATTCCGGAGTGAACAAAACCAGTCATTTACTACCTTTTTTTGCATGTACATATGTTTAAGATCGGTTTTTTCACTTTCATCAGATACTTTGATTTATAAAACTTTGTATTTTCACTAATTGGTCATTTCTAGTACCTTACTGATTTTAAGTTATGTCAAAAGTGCCTTTAAAGTTAAAAATTTTAATATCAAATGATACAATAATGATTAAATTACAATTAATACAAATCGTGAATAATAAATTGAATTTATATCAACTAAAAAAAAATTGTCAAAAAAATACTGTTAGGTATAAAAATTGACTGTCAAAATTGCTTTTTTTTTTAATTTACAAGCATTTTTATTTTGTATTATTAAAATTTTTATTAGGTACAAAATTAAAAATGTTCTTCAATAGTTTTTAAACAAAAATATAAAATTTTAAAGGTGCTTTTTTTAAGTAAATAAAAGACAAATGAAAATTCTTATCTTAAAGATTTTTCACTTGATTATATCCCATCGCAAAGCGAAGCTATTGCAATTGAACTAATATATTAGACTATATATAAATTCCACCCATATTTTCATGCCAACTTTGCTAAAGATCAAGATATTTAATTTAACTCTTTCAGAGGAACAGATAAATGTTAAGGTTTTGAAAAATATTGAGTGTCACCACCTAACACAAATTATGAAACCATTTTCGTATGGAAAACTGATTTTGTTTGAGGCAAAATTAAGAGAGTGGCGAAACACACTTGAAAAGCCCCTTTTAATGTATGTCAATGCAAGATTGAATCCACTTCCTAACTCCCAATGTTCATCTGATGCATCCTCCTCTTACGTATCGACACAAAATTGTATAAGTTCTCCAAGTACGCCAAAATCATCTAAATCAGAAAATTCATCAAACTCAACATCTTTGGCAGAAATTTTAAACAATAACCCCAAAGCTTTGGCAATAGCTGAAAGCTATGAAAAGTCAAAAAAATTCAGAGAACACGAAAGGAAACAACTGATTAATGCAATAGCCCTTTATTTCGACCAGAATAAAATCCATTTGGATTTACATTCAAGTTACAAAATTGAAAAGGAGATTATAGAAAGATTCCCGACTGAAAAACTGGTAAACATTATACTTATATATACCTGTGTGCAAAATGATAGCAGTGCTTTAGCTTTTAACTGATAACCTTAACATTAAAATTAAAGATGGCATTTGGTTTTTTAAATTATTAACTGGGCTTAAATTATTCTTTAGTTAGTACAAATAAGAAAACTTAAAAAAAACATGATTCCAAAAACTAATCTTCAATAAATATTCAAAACTTTAAGACAAAAACTTAAAAAATTGATTTTCGTCTTAAATTTAAATGAAATATTCATAAGAATACTTTGTTTTCATCGTGTGACCTTTCTTGACAAGGAAAGCAGCAAACCCTGACATAGAATCAACAATAAGCTACGCATGCATCTTTCTTGCGGATTGTTTTTATATATTTTTCACACTGCGCTCCCCAATCCAACTAAACTTGTCAGTTTTTCCTTTAACGTGCTAGCTTTAATTATCGGCCCAAAAGTTTTCGATATCATTACGGTTCGAAGATCTAACAGGAACTGTTATTTTGGTTAGTCTCAAACCAATTTTTTACTAGTCTGCTTGCATTTTTAGTGTCATTATCCTTTTGAAACGTCCAATTAAGTGGTATATTCCATTTAGCATAAAAAAGCATGACAGTCTGTTGATGTCAATGTAAATGTTTTCATTGATTTTATCTTAGTCTTAAATAAAAGATCTGTTCCGTAGTATGAAAAACAACTCCAAACATTGATTTTGTCTCCTCCATGTTAAACGCTTCTTGTAATAAAGCGTGAGTTGCATTCAGCGTTTTAGTATACTATCTTCTATCAATTGGATTGAAGAGAACAACCTTCAATTCAGCTGACCACAAAATTCTTCACCATTCCATTTCTGACAGTTTCTTTGTTTGTTTTAGGAAACAGTGCTATTTTTTGCACACAGGTGTACAATCAGAATACAGATAATTTATATTAAATTTCTAAACTTTTGTAGGAATATTATCGAACATGCAAAAGGGGTAAAATTTACAACAAGTTTTGCAATATTAAATCCTCTTTAAAACCAAATTCAAGTACTTCTCAATTCCCTTCGATGAACGTAGACGACGCAGAGCAAAATGAAGAAGAAACTCCGAGTTCAGAAAGAGGTACTTTATTTTTATAAAGACATTGAATTTACTCAGAAGATAAATCTAGGAACACTGATTTCCATAGGTAGGTTCAGAAACTTTCAGTTACGAAAAAACGAAAATAGTTTTCTAAAATTATCACAGTAAAAATTTGCCTTAATTGATTTTGTTCCACTCCAAACTTGTTTGTTTCCGAAAATTAAATTTTGCTTATGTTGTATGCTGCTTGTGTAAGTGCCTTCGGCTCAAACTTAACTGTCAAGTTTTTTTCAATACTATTCTATTCAAAGTGGGTCGGAAACATGTTACCAGATATACGATCAAGGACTCGCAGAACGCTTTTATTTGGATAGCGAGTACATTTCAATCCATTGAGGACCACATCGATTTCCTCAACAAAATGGGTGAGAATGTCAAAACATTCATCATTGCTCACGGTGATTCAATCCTGAACTTTACTGAAATTGTTCTCTATTTTGAAGGAATTAAATTAACGTTTAACAGTTTCATCCAAGCAGTGGATATCTGCTTGAAATGTTTGTATTTATATTAATCTCGAGTACCCAACCTCTTGTTCCTCGTTTTGGGGTTTTAAAGAAACGCAATTTCTACAAAGTAATACAAGTTACTGCTCAGAATCATGATTTAAGATCAGTCCGATTCTAAATGAACGGGGAATGAAAAATGGGAGAAAGGCTTTCAAACAAGAAATACGCAAATTTCAATTCCTAAACGTTTTTCAAAAAAAGCAGAAAACGTATATATTTCTAGATAATAAATAAACCTTTCTTTCATTTTAAATTCCACGGGAATTAACATTTAGAAACGGAGTGAATAAGTGAAAACATTTATTCTTGCTTACAAGTCCTGCATAGGTACCAAACTTAAATTTAGTATTTACTTACGGGAAGCTTTAAGGACCAAGTTGTAGCAAACCTTAAAATTTTTGTTTTCCAATTAGAGTTCGGTTTTTAAAAAAATATTATTCAATACGATGAAAAATGATAATTTTCATTTCTATGAATCAGTAAAAATAAAAATGTAGTTACAAAATAATTCAAGTTTAAAGTTCAGTCACTCCACTTAAACAGAAGAATATTCTTTTAAAATTTTCTTCATATTCTATTGTTACCAAATAATTCTAACTCAAAATGCACTACTTCTTTTTGGAAAAAATAGTCGAAATAAGGTTTCTTCGTATTGCATAATATATTTAAAAAAACTAAGAACTCTGATGTGTTAAATTGGTAAACAAAAATGCTAATGATGGATTACAAAGATAGTTATTACTGGCCCCTTACTTCTTCTTCATTGCACAAACTTTTTTTCTATTAATTCATGAAATGAAAATTGAAATTTAGGCCAAAAGTTTGTATTTTTAGTTCCAGAAGAAAATGCAGAAAGTATCTATCGGGCATTAAAATATGATAATTTGTCATGTGAGGAATTTGACCGTTGCTGGAGAGCCTGTACAAACCATAGACTCTTGGAAATAAAAAACTCTTCTTCCACCTCTGAAATTTTCACTAAATGGCCTCATTATAAGCTCCCAACTGGCCATCGCTTGGTAAGCTAAAAGAATTCCTCCTATTCAGAAATAATAAAAACTTTTAATTCCTAAGGTTGATATGGACTACAGTCATTTGTATCCAAACTCCGGTTCACTTTTGAACAACTGGGAAAAAATTAAGGAAAATCTTTTTAAATTTCTTTCTACTGATAACCATGTCAAAGAAAAAAATATAAAAGATATTTTAAACAAAATCTCTTCAAGAGAACTATCTGAAAGTTTGTTCCTTGTTTAAATGTTAATAATAAACACATTAATCTAGTTATAATTATTTTAACTTTTCCAATTAATTGGTTAACATTAACATAAATGTACTTAAAATAATAATGTTTTATAATAATAACTATTAATATATAATTATTTAAATACATATAAAGTTGTTTTTAAAATTTCACATTTAAAGCTTACTAATTTGGTAATTTTTTGTTGTGCTTGGCTTTTTTTCAGATTGTAAAGATGCGGCATTGCTTTGGGCTCTTCATGGATATTTTGTACCTTTCCAAAAAGCATTCAAAAGGGACAAAGAGGGTCGGAAACATGTTACCAGGTATACGATCAAGGACTCGCAGAACGCTTTTATTTGGATAGCGAGTACAATTCAGTCCATTGAGGACCACATCGATTTCCTCAACAAAATGGGTGAGAATGTCCAACCATTCATCATTGTTCACGGTGACTCAATCCTTAAATTTACTAATATTTTCCTGTATTTTGATGGAGTTAAATTTAAATTTAACAGTTTTATCCGAGCAGTGGATATCTGCTTTAAAATTTTTTATTTGTTTAATCTCGAGTATCCAACTGCATGTTCCTCATTTTGGGGTTTCATTGAAACGCAATTTTTTCAAAGTAATAGAAAGAAAGTTTGTACACGGACTCATGTTTTGCTGAATGAGATCCTATAATTTCACTTTTTGTAATATATTTCACTCAACTTTAACACTGTAACTATGTATATTTTCCCTGCCATTCACTTGGCTTATCTGAACAAATAAAGAGTAAAATAAATGTAAACATCTGTTTCATTTAACCCTTTAAGATTTCAGAAAAGAGAAGATAAGAGAAGATAAGAGATGAAAGAACGGAGCTATTGTTATCGGGTTTGTATGAAATGAAAAAGAAGATTCACACTAATTTTTCCTTCTTTTGTATTTTGACAGAGTTCGAGCAACATGACCTAATAAATTTAGATGGCTAAATTTCCTTGTCTTCTTGTTTTTGTTAAATGATTTTTTAATTTCTTGATAGGAAATTAAAAATTCGTTGACAAAGGAATAAGACTGTAAGAAATTTAGCTTTTTTAATTTATTGAAAACAGCATTTATTAATTTAATGAACGCGTTTATTAATTTTAATAAACGTATTCATAAAATTAATAAGTGCTGGTCATTTTTTCTACTAACCCGTTTATTATTTTTAATAAACGAGTTCATTGAATCAATGAACGCGTTTATTAAAAAATAATAAACGCATTCATTGATTCAATGAACGTGTTTATTAAAAAATAATGAACGCGTTCATTGAATCAATGAATGCGTTTATTATTTTTTAATAAACGCATTCATTGGTTCAATGAACACGTTTATTAAAAATTAATAAACGGTTTATTAAAAATTAATAAACGGTTTATTAAAAATTAATGAACGGTTTATTAAAAATTAATGAACGGTTTATTAAAAATTAATAAACGGTTTATTAAAAATTAATGAACGGTTTATTAAAAATTAATAAACGGTTTATTAAAAATTAATGAACGGTTTATTAAAAATTAATAAACGGTTTATTAAAAATTAATAAACGGTTTATTAAAAATTAATAAACGGTTTATTAAAAATTAATAAACGGTTTATTAAAAATTAATAAACGGTTTATTAAAAATTAATAAACGGTTTATTAAAAATTAATAAACGGTTTATTGAAAATTAATAAACGGTTTATTAAAAATTAATTAACAGTTCATTAAAAATTAATAAATGGTTTATTAAAAATTAATTAACAGTTCATTAAAAATTAATAAACGGTTTATTAAAAATTAATAAACGGTTTATTAAAAATTAATAAACGGTTTATTAAAAATTAATTAACAGTTCATTAAAAATTAATAAACGGTTTATTAAAAATTAATAAACGGTTTATTAAAAATTATTAAATGGTTCATTAAAAATTAATAAACGGTTTATTAAAAATTAATAAACGGTTTATTAAATATTAATAAACGGTTTATTAAAAATTAATTAACAGTTCATTAAAAATTAATAAACGGTTTATTAAAAATTAATAAACGGTTTATTAAAAATTAATAAACGGTTTATTAAAAATTAATCAACAGTTCATTAAAAATTAATAAACGGTTTATTAAAAATTAATAAACGGTTTATTAAAAATTAATAAACGTTTATTATTTTTTAAAAACTGTTCATAAATATCATTCGGAAATAACTCCGATTTTGTTGGTTTTTAATAAATGCGTTCATTGATTCAATGAACGCGTTCATTATTTTTTAATTAACAGGTTCGTTGTTTTAGTGAACACATTCGTTGTTTTAATGAATCGTTCATAAAAATCCTTCGGAGATAATTCGGAAAGATTTTTACGAACAAATTAATGTACGTTCATTGAATCAATGAACGTTGTTTGATTTTAATAAACGGCCATTCATTATCGTTATTATCGTGTTCATTGGACAAATAATAATGTATGGTACATTGTCCCAATGAATAGATTGTTTGATTCCACGTACCTTTTTGGTTCAGTGTATAATCCAGTGTCTGGGTACTTTTAGACCACACTCTTATTTATTAATTTGAGCTTTGGATTTTTCAATATTATTGTTTTCAAAAGAACAAGAAGGAGAGAGAACATAGAGATGGTATATTCAGTTGTAAAGTGTCATGTGCAAATCGCATTGGCCTTTAACTAGAAAATACTTTTTGTTCCTTTATAAACGCGTAAAAGACAACCAAAATGATTATAGAGGTTATTAACAGTAATAAAGGATGTACAATTTTTTATTGACAGGTATAGTTATTAGTTGGAAAAAAAAATCATCCAAAATGCTCTTGGGTTGGTATATTCTCAAAAAAAAAAAAAAAAAAATTTTTTCTAAAAGCCGTGTGGGATTCGTTGCGAGATTTTGATTTGCGAGATTTTAAATTGCGAGATTTTGGTTGAAATTTGCGAGATTTTTAGGTTCAAGATGTAAATGCAAGATTGTAAAAAGCGAGATGTTGTAATTGCGAAATTATGAAAAACATGATTTTTAATTTGCGAGATTTCGTTATTCGAGATTTTTAAGAAAATGCGAGATTTCGTTATTGGAGATTTTGGTAGCGCTCCCATAATCTTATATATAAAATTCTAGTGACACAATGTTAGTTACCAACTCCTTCGAAACGGCTTGACCAATTTTTATGAAATTTTATATAGATATTCAGTAGGTCTGAGAATCAGCTACTATCTATTTTGCATACCCCTAAGTGATAAGGGTTGTCCACCCCTAACCTTTTGGCTTGTTTTTAACCCTTAAGCTTTTCCCTTAGAATAATCTTTCAAACTCTAAAAGAATTTTTTGAAATATAAAAATATAGAAATCAAAAACTCACAAATACCCAAAATAAAGTACAAATATTTAGGTTTTAATTATAAAATTAATGTTATACCTACAAATAAAATTTAGCCTTTATTACTCAGGGACATTTGTTAATAAATTTTAAGGATCGATTAAATAATTCCAGAGATTACCCCCTACATATGTACAAAGGTACAAACAATCAAAAAAATAAATGCTTCATCTTTATAATATAGTATAGATAAGCTACTTTGTAAGAGAAGGAGCTAATTAAAACACAGCCGTCATCTTTTTTGTGAATGTTTTTCATTCTATTTCGATTAAAATTTCCCTGAGCTTATGGCAAAGCTAAAATTTTTTGTATCAATAATTAGTAAAACTATTGATTTTGAGTGTAGCTCGCACGATTAGTTAATTAAGCGATTTACATAAATTTGTGGTTCCAGTTTCTCAAAAAGTATTGTACCGACTTGGATAAATTCTATGTGGTTGGAAAGCTATGGTCATACCATTTTATACTGCTGCTCACTGTGCACACTAAAAAATTTAATTTAAAAATTAAAAAAAAATTTGTTTGCTTCAATTTTCAAATAAATTATAGCTATATAGCTTTCATTTCTTGATTGGTATCGAATTTTGACACGGGTGGGAACGAGACTTAGATTTTAGCACACCATGTTTTTCACACGGAAAATTATACGTGGCATGCTCTCGAGTGGGTAAACCATCTAGTATGATTGTGTTAGCTTAAGATGGGCTAGCAAAAAATATTGAGATTGATATTGTTTGTTAGTGTTACTGTCGTTATTAATTAATGATAATTTTAAGAAATAAATTATAATAAATTAAAAAAATTAATGTTTGGTATTTTGTTATTTTTATATTCTCTCTTATATTCAGCGCTCCATGCCTCTTTACATACACCACATCCTTACACACTTACAATAAGTTTTTTTTTGTCTGCACTAGAAATTCCCTAGAAATAATTTATATGAAACAACGTTTACCGGGTCAGCTAGTATAGTATAATATTTTATTAAGTGTGAAAAATCGTAAAGTACCCAAATCAACTAGGACGTTTAGAGATATTGAGTTTTCTAAAACAGTTCACACCTTTATCGCAATCGCCCTAAGAGAATTATTTGCTGGATATTGGCAACTTTGTTACACTGTATTTAAGATATTTGTCGTTTCAAAAGAAATCTAAATAAAAAAAAAATAAAGGAAATCAGGTGCTCTACAAGAAACTGCTTAATCTTTTATTTCGTTCAGATGAACAAGAGGCGAATATAAACGCTTAAAACAACAACTTTTCACATTCTTAAAGGTATTTCAACCTATGTAATCAAACAAAATTATGTTCTCTATGGAAGTTCAATGGGAGGTGAGAGATTATTTTTTATTTACGTTTTCAAGGCCCCTTTCAAAATGGTGGACAGCGCAATATTTCCCATCAGCCCGACTGCTCTCATACTAATCTAAGGAGTAATAGAGAACATATGTATATCAAAAAACCAGCCACGCTAAGATAAATTCTCGAAAACGTTGCTAGCTTTTAGACTAACAAACTATCAGTTGGCATCCTCGTTTTGTGTGGCCATGATGAGATAGGTAGTCGTACGATCGTCTAACGGACTATAAAAAGAGGGTAAGAAAGTAGGTTATGTATAGCATTTTTTTTTTTTTTCAGACCAACAATTTGAACGTAATGAAGTTCGTTGCTTTTACTAATTTTTGTGATACAAAAATTATAACACTAATTTTGGTAATTTTAAACCAAAATAAAGTTTTTGGGAACTTAATACAGAGAGTAAGCACATGGGAAGAAGAATGTACTTAGGTCTAGTACGCCGATGCGAAACGAAAAATCCCATACAAAAATGACACAACGAAATCATAAACGAAAAATTTAGTTTTACTTTTCGTTCAAAAGTACGCTGTTCGATGAACGAAATTGAATCAACCAAGAATTATTTCCCAAAGGACTGACAGTAAGCTTAAAATCAGCAAAAACAAATTAAATAAAACTTAATTCTATAAGAATAAAATTATTTTTTGAGATTCCAACTAAAAGTATTTTCCGAAATGGCAGCTTTACCCTCTCAAAAATTACCAACTAAATAAATTGAATATATATCAAAGGAATCATTTTATTAATTGTTTAAGTAGGTAGTTAATTTCATGGTATTTTTCTAATTTCTTGCTATTTTCTGAATACGGCCAAGTAAGATGCTGATGGGAAAAGAAAAATTCTATACAAAATTGACACAATTAAACCAAAAAAAAAAATTGTTTTGATTTTACGAGCAGTTCTGCAGAAAAAAAGTTGACAAGTAAAAATTGAAAATAAATTTAGCAAATTATTTGGAAAAGTCTCCATTTCATTTTCGCACAGAAATACTTGAACGGAATAATTAAACAATATTACCCTGACCATTAGTGATGTGCCAAAATGTTTACATCAAGGCTTTATTCGTGCTTTGCTTGCATTTTTTTTTTTATTTAATTTTGTTTCATCTTTGTGATTGGCAAAACTCTCCATTCTCCAAGAGATTTTTTTTTTCACTGTTATTGCTAAATCATTTCATTGTGTTATTGGTAGCAACATACAAATATCGTTTTGCTTACAAGGTTTGATATACATAAATGCCAATTAAGGGCCACTTGCACCAACATTTTCTGACAGCAGCAACAACCTGAAACAATTGATCTTTAAATTGCTCTGACATCAAATTTGTGAGTTTCTAACGAGCGGGCTTTCAAAATCTTTTGTTTTTAAGTGTGTTGTTGTCGATTCTTAAAAAATATTCTTATCAACAGCAATACATTTTTCGTTGTTGCAGTTTTAAAACGAAAAACATTTAATTTACTATTTTAAACATGGATCTATTATAAAATAATCATTCTAAAAATAAAATAAATAAAAGTACTAAAACCTCAAACATTTAAAAATCAACTTAATTTTTCTTAACAATAAAATCAAATGACAACGAGTGAATTTTTGTTCCATTTACCGTCAATAAAATTCTATAATTTAAAGACTCGTATTTAATTAGAAGCTTGTAAATTTCAATACAAATGTATTTTTTTTAAATAAAAAATAAACGCACCTAAACGTTGCATCGGCGCAAGTCTTGAGGTAAAACAAAATTAGTGACATAGTGAGATGAAAATCATTAAACGTTACAGTTAAGTTTTGTTTTCTTCTTGCTTCATTGAAGAGCCCATTTTCCTTATTGAAAAAAAAAAAACAATTAACATCTAAACCATCGCAATAAGTTGTTAATAGAAACATTCAATAATAAAAGCCTACTTTTTCTAACGACGGAATGTTTTTTTGTTTTCTTAACAGAAATTGTAGGAATTTAAAAAAAATACAAATGCGTGTCGAGTTAATCTTGTCATCTATATTCTCATTAAAAATTCTGTTATTTGCTTGACCGAGTTTTTATACTAATGTCTGTCTTCTTGACGTGTTCTTTAAATTGTAAATGGTCTTAATAAGTTTTGAGAATTTAAATTTTAAGTGAAAGGTTAGCATTATTTGACGAAGTTAAGCAAAGATGATGTATGGGGGGGGGGGGGTGAAGTAAATTCATCATAAGTAAGACTATTCAACAACCAATTTTGAGCGAGAGAACAATGCAATAGCCCTGAAATGTTAATGAAATGAAACAAAGCTTCAATAAATTATAATTTTCTGAAAAACCTGGTGTTTCAAAGGTCAAAGGTGCCCATATTTTTTCCTTTTATTAAATCATATTTTACAGTAAAATAAAATTATAGCAAAACTTCCACCTACATACTATCATTTAAATAGGTCACAGCAATTGCTAACCAAACAAAACAACCCACGCAACGTGCAGACAATTTGCCTATAGCTTACTTACCGCACGAGATTACAATTCTATATAATTGCAAGACGAATTAGGTCTCTTTTTCCACACCTTGCTAGTGGACCATAACACCAATAGTTTATAACTTCCTTCAAGTCTTTTCATAATTCAATCACATTTGGTTTTATTACGAATCGACTCTTGGTCATCATGAATTTTTGCACACAAATCGAGCTCGTGTGAAGCTGGATATGAGAGCTCAAATAGACCTCGATATAGGTAGGAACTTCACTTGTAATTCAACATCACTCTAGTAACTTTTAACAGTATGGAAACGCAATTTGCTGATAGCTACCCGACTATACCTGGTATACAAATCTTCGGAAAGTAATCTCTTTTTGAATCCTCTGACGAACGCGGCAAGGAAACCATTCCATCGTGTGTGCGAAATAGTGATATTCCCATCATCCCATTCCAACTCTAACTCTGACTCTGAGGAATGAAATGCATTCGAATTGTATGTACTTATATGCGTTTGACAGCTGCATGACATCTTTATCACTCGCTTCTTCGTACTAATTATTGCAGCCAGAGTAACCGCACTCTCCTGGATGATGGCGGCATCGGCAATGCAATGCGTTGGTCAATAAAAAACGATTTTTCATTTAAATGTCAATTTGCAATATCTTATTTGAAATGGTTTCTTAAAGTGCCGCACTATCGAGACGCAAAGATTGTGAAGCACCGCGTCTAGTCTGTGCGCCATATACTATTCTGCGGGTGGAAATAATGTGCGCAGTTCGTTTCCGCCCCCCCGCGCCCTCCCTCATCTTGAAATAGCTGCCGGCCAACGACCATCGACTGACGTGACGACCGACCGACGACGACGACGGACGCACAGTAAATTCAACATGGCGATATGTGTTGTGGTAATTGAGTCGGTAGGTGGCGGGCATGTTACCTATTTTCGAGACCGTTCTCATTCAGGGTGGTCACTTGGTTGGATAAATCGAACAAGAAGTCAACACAAATAGGTGGTTGTTGTTTTTTTTGTCGTAGTTTTAGTTGAGATTGGAAGTTCTTGGCGCTATCAGTGAAGGATTGTTGTTGCTGCTGCTGCTGCTCGACTGATCTAGGATGGCGGGCTTACTTCTGTTATAGACTAATGACATGTCGTACGGGTTGGCGGCAGCAGTAAAATGTAAGACAACTTAAGTGCGGTACCAAGGAGAGTAATTGTCCAATGATTAGAAGTTGTTTGTTAGTTTTGTCTCTACAATGTTTATTTGGACAGAAATGGATAAGACTCCTACTCTACTCGTAACAGGAGATAAAAATGAATCTAGAATATATATATATAGGAAGTCTTCTTGTTCATCAAAAGAAGGTAAGGTATTGGTAGGTGGAGCTATGTATTAAGGTGTTTTAATTTTTACTTTTGCTGGAAATTATTTGGGGGATATTTGAATCATTAAAATCCCAAAATGACACTTCTTAGAGCTGTATTTACCAATGAAAATAATAACCGCTCCGTTACACACAAATTGTGGTAGATACTCGGAATTCGGTGAGTTAAAATTTTCTGTTCGTCAACAAACGACACGAGCTTTAACATATTTATTAATAAAAATTATAGCTTAACAGATGTAAAAGTTCAGACTACAAGACAAGCAGGAATCACCAAAAAAGCAACAAACCTCAAACTCCCAAAATTGGTTTGAAAGTTGCCCTGTGGACTCGGCCAGTTTGTATTCTAAATATAATCGACTTAATAACGGGGAACACTCATTCCGTCAATTAATTGTCGTCAGAACTTAGAGAACTATTCAGCTGTAAGATCTGCCAAAACTTTGAGTTTTTCGGAACTTTGGGTTTTTCGGTACTTTGGGTTTTTTGGAACTTTGGGTTTTTCGGGGTCTTGTGGTAGAACCGTGGATTTTCGGTACTATGGTTTTTTTGGTACTTTGGGGTTTCCAGTAGATACAATGGGTTTTTCAGCATTTTGTTTTTTGGTTTTTTGGGTTTTTCAGTCCTTTGGATTTTTCGGTACGTTGGGTTTTGCGGTAGTGCCATGGATTTTTCGGTACTGTGAGGTTTTTGGTACTTTGGAATTTTCAGCACTATTCACTAATTAGTGGTTCCGGTATTTTGTGTGTTTCGGTACTTTGGGTTTTTCGATACTTGTAGTTTTCCGGTACTCTGGGTTTTTCGGTGCTTGGGAGTTTTCGGAAATTTGGGCTTTTGGTACTTTGGATTTTTCGGTACTTTGGGTTTTACGGTACTTTGGGTTTTTCGTTAATTTGTATTTTCGGTACATATTTTGGGTTCCTAGGACTTTGGGGTTTTCAGTGCTTTGAGCTCTCTGGTACTTTGGGCTTCTCAGTACTTTGGATTTTTCGGTATTTTTGGTTTTCGGTATGGGCTTTTGGTGTTTTGGGATTTTCGGCACTTTGGGTTTTTCGGTAATTTGTATTTTCGGTACATATTTTGGATTTTTTAGAACTTTGGGGCTTTTCAATACTTTGAGCTCTCTGATGGTACTTTGGGCTTTTCAGTTCCTTGCATTTTTGGGTATTTTGGGTTTTCGATACTGTGAGGTTTTACGGTACTTTGGGTTTTTCGTTAATTTGTATTTTCGGTACATATTTTGGGTTCCTAGGACTTTGGGGTTTTCAATGCTTTGAGCTCTCTGGTATTTTGGGCTTTTCAGTACTTTGGATTTTTCAGTATTTTTGGTTTTCGGTATGGGCTTTTGGTGCTTTGGGATTTTCGGTACTTTGGGTTTTTCGGTAATTTGTATTTTCGGTACATATTTTGGATTTTTTAGAACTTTGGGGCTTTTCAATACTTTGAGCTCTCTGATGGTACTTTGGGCTTTTCAGTTCTTTGCATTTTTCGGTATTTTGGGTTTTCGATACTTGGAGTTTTTCGGTACTTTGAGTTTTTCGGTACTTTGGGTTTTTGGTACTTTAGATTTTTCGGTAGGTGCTTTGGGTTTTTCAGTACTTCGTATTTTCGGTACATATTTTGGGTTTTTAGGACTTTGGGTTTTTCAGTACTTTGAGCTCTCTGGTACTTTGAGTTTTTCAGTACTTTGGATTTTTCGGTAATTTTGGTTTTCGGTACTTGGAGTTTTTCGGTACCCTAGGTTTTCGGTGCTTAGGTTTTTTCGGTAATTTTTGCTTTTGGTGTTTTGGATTTTTCGGTTCTTTGGGATTTTCGGTACTTTGGGTTTTTCCGTACTTTGTATTTTCGGTACATATTTAGGGTTTTTTAGGACTTTGGAGTTTTCAGTACTTTGAGCTCTCCGGTACTTTGGGTTTTCAGTACTTGAAGTTTTTCGGTACTCTGTGTTTTTCGGTGCTTGGGGTTTTTCTGTAATTTGGGTTTTTGGTATTTTGGAATTTCCGATAGGTACTTTGGATTTTTCGGTACTTAGGGTTTTTTGGTATGCTAGGTATTATGATACTTTGGGTTTTTCGATGCTTTTGGTTTTAGGTACTTGGGGTTTTTCAGTACTTTGAGTTTTTGGGTTCTTTTTTTTGTTTATTCAGCTGAAAGTAAGGACATTAAAATGAAATTACATTTCCTTCTTTTTATAGTACCATGGGTTCATGCATACCGAATTAGTTTGAATAAATTTGAATATTTCTAAATCCCCTATTACCAATATCTGGATTGACACTGACACTGGTAACATTTTGGTCAATTTGGTAACTTATGGAAAAGTTGTAGCCGATGCTTTTTACGACTAATTTTTCTTCAGGTTCTGGGAACGTACTTGATTGTTATTGGTACTTGAAAGCTTAGAGTGGTCTGATCCAATTTAGTAACCAGTGTTCACTTTGGCATAGCTTTCCAGAGATAAAAGAAGAGCTTTTAGATCCGCAGTATGTGTCAAACTGATGCTTGCATTTAAACATTACATTTGACTCTTGCCTTCCTCTAAAGATGTCTAAAGATGCAATGGGCTAACAAGACCCAAAGACTTCTTATTATAAATGAGTATTTGTTTAGAGCCCATACGGTTGTCAAGTCTTAAACCTATTAAAATCTTAATATTAATTCTCTCATTTTTGACATTTTCATTTCAAAATATTTCATGTACCAGCCAGCTGTGGCGGCACGCGCCATAGCTCTTCGCGTTCGGCTCATGCCATCCTGCTTGCAAATCTTCTCGATTGACCGAAACAAATTCTGCAAATGTAGCCAGGAAACCTGGACACCTGATATTTGTTTATAGTTGATCCATAAATTAAACTTCAGAAATGTCAACATTAATCGGAAGCCAGCAGCTTCTTATCTCAATGATTCATCCACCCGACCAACAGAATTTTCCACTTTTTTAACTGTCACGAAGAAAGCAGAGAAAATCACAAAATGCGTAAAGAATCTTCTGTGATGGTTTTCTTTTTCCTGATTCTATGTCCGCAGTCCATTGCAACAAGTGAAGTCACACTATACCTTACCTACATATATGCAAGGCACGGACGACAGCAGGTAAAGCTACATACATTCATCACTTACATATGTGAATTCTCTAGAACTGCAATATAGATATTGATAAAGATTGAATTTTAAATGAATTAAATAAAAGTTAACATACACGCACATAAGTCCAAGCACAGAGGCACGCATGCGCGTTGTTTGTTCCGTGATTATTACAAAAATAAATGCTAACCGGTGCCGGTGTGGTGGTAAAACAACTGCAATTAAACACGAGTCCTACAAGTCATCCGACTTTAGCTGGATGGGTGGGTATATTTTTTATTTTTATGAGTTTATCTAGAAGGTAAGTATTCTCATCTGGTATCTTCTTCGGCCAGCCAGTCCTGTATAAGAGATGGCTGTAGGACTTTTTTTTGTGTGTCGTGGTATCAATTTTTGTAATTGAAGCAGAAATTGAATCAGGAAAAGTTGAGAAGGCCAAGAATATCAAGCGGCAGAGTGGCATCATGATGAGGAAAAGAAAAAGTGCATCTCATAAAGAATTTGATACTCACACACATACGATTTTGACAGAATATTATATATAAATGCGTTTGTACATTTGTGTTATCTAAAGAGGACTACATTCCTAATAATACTAGAAGATACTAATTCAAACTTTATGTCGAGTGTCGGTTTATGTGTTTAGATTTGGACTTACTTTCTATTTTAATGGTTGTACGATTATTATTATACTTTCTATTTTGTAGTAATTTAGCCCAACTTAAGCTTGTTTAATGGTAATGACAATAATATGATTTTAATCGGCTCAAATATAATTCTAAGTTGTTTTAAAAAGGATAATTAAGATTGGCTTGCTAGTGCGAATGATCATGAACAGGGCCCGGATTTCCATGCAAATGCATATTTTTTCTAGACAGCCTTAGAAGGAAATGAATGAAATAGTTTTCCGAATTAAGAAATTTGCTTTAAAATGGCATTCAATCGTTAGTGCATATTTTTGCATATTTTGGTATAAATGCATATTTTGGCGTATTGAGCATATTTTAACATAAATGCATATTTTTAGTGCATATTTTAGAAAAAAATAACCTTTTTCTACTAATTGGCTTTCATAAGTTCAAGCCATGGGTTTCTCAGTGAGACTATAGTAAAATTACAGGGGTGGAACTCGCTTAAAAACAAATAGATTTAATGGACGAAGCAGTTTCGAAAATTAATGCAGTTGAGTCTATTTGTAAAAAAATAGAAAATGTTCTTAAGAAAAACGAAGTTTATATACTATCTCAACCATGTTATCCTTAAATGAGAATCAAGAACAGTCTTTCGATATTCAATTAACAATAAATGAGATTGTATCATTAATACATGCTCCATTAACGTCTGTTGACGTGGAGAGGTCATTTTCCATGTATGTACAAAAGTTTCTCGAGACCAAATCGCCAAGGTTTCAGTTTTGAAAACTTCAGAAAAAAATTCATGATTCATGCTAACAAAACCTACTTTACGAAACTAGTCTGCATACCTAATTATGTCAAGATTTTTTTTTTTTGTTAAACCTACCTGAATTCAATGTTATTTTTTGTTAATTTTATTTACTTATTGCTGTGAAAAATGTCTATGAATAAAAGACTGATTTTTTTAAATTCTATTTAAATGTGTTTTAATTTACTTTTTGAGTATTTTTGCAGCATATTTTGCATTCTAAAAGGCATATTTTGGATTTTTTAGGGCATATTTAGACATTTTAAGTGCATATTATAGGCGCATATTTTGTGTTTTTTAGAGCATGAAAATCCGGGCCCTGATCATGAACAATGAAAGTGATGTCTGGTGTGGTTTGGAAAGTATAGTGCAATGATATATGCTGTCGAATGCGATAAAAATAAAATGCACGACTGGATCGCACGTACTTGCTCTTATGTTCAAGTTGTGTAGAACTTAAGAACTTTAAAAAATATTCAAGTAATTAGAGAAAAAGTATAAAAAAAAGCACTTAAATCGTTCTTTTAATTGTTTAAACAGCCTGATAAATAACTTAGAGCGCAAAAAAAAGTATGCCATTTGATTACTTAAAAAAATATCAATATATGCAAAAAAAAAATTTTAAATCGTTGGAGCCGTTTTCTTAAAAATTAATTTTTTATATATAAAATTTTTGTAACATTTTTCAAAAAAAAATTTGGTATGCCAATTTTGAGTATATATTAATATACATTTAAAACTGAAATTTCAAAACAATTCATCAACCCGTTTTTGAAATATTGAATTTTCAAAAAAAAATTTTGAATCTTTTTTTAAAAATCCAAAATTTATGTTTTCAAAAATTTTGGTATGCAGTATTATTTATATTCTAACAAAGCTTTTGTGCAAAATTTTTTATTGAAATCGGATGAGCGGTTAATGAAAAAACCAAAAATCAAAAAAACCGTTATATGGCAGGTACCGTTAATAAATGTTTTTGGTGATTTTTTTTCTTACTAAAAGATATATCATATCTACAATAATACACTGATTTTTTTTTATCAAAATCGTTGGAGCCGTTTTTGAGATAAATAAGCTTTTCCTTAACGGTTGTATGGCAAGTACCGTTATTTTTTGAGCTAAAAAAAAAAATTCAATTTCCCCTCTGGAGAGTTACAAAAAAACCTTAAGTTCAAAATTTGAAGAAAATCGCTTCAGTGGTTTTGGCTGTAGGTTGAGGTACGGACAGACAGACAGACAGACAGACAGACAGACAGACAGACAGACAGACAGACAGACAGACAGACAGAATTATGCCACCCACTTTTTTCGGGTTCTCTATCATCGTAATGTCATGTTTGATTGTTATCTCGAAATTTTTTTTTTGCACGAATCCAAAACTTGCCCTATAGTACCTATATCGCAAGTAAAAATGGTGTGTATACTCAGCTCATGAACGCCCGTTAGAAGTTATATTTCTCAGGTTATTATCATTACCAATCACCGAAGAGCTTTCGGCCCTTAATGCTTTATTTGTAACACCAACTACTGGCACACTTCCCAATAACCGAAGCGAAAATCCAACGTAAAAATCCAAATCAAAAATATTAATATCGATAGTTTAAGCGGCAATTTTTATTTCCGCAACTTTTCCTTCCATTTTTCACTAAAAATTGCTTGAATTAACGGAATTTACAAACGCATGTAGAGTTTACAAACGGTGTGGTTTCATCAAAAAGGTTTTTACTGATCACAAACAAATTAAAAACATTTATTTCCTCTTTTTTTCGTTCGTGAGTGACCGGAAAAATAAAATTCGGGCAGAATAGAATTCTCTCACGATAACAATCTGAAAAGATCCTTAAAACAAATAATTTTTTACCAAGTATCCATTCACTACGGTTGATTTATTTTTTTAAATAATTTTTGTGGAAATGGGGATAATAAAGATATTTGAGTTTGCTAAATATGTTTCTTAAGCCTTGTAGGTACATTCTTCTCATTCATGTCGTGAAACCATGTGAAATTTGCCTTTTTGTTCACCTGCGATACTGGGAGACGAAAGTGGAGAGTTTTCGTTCACGAGCAATTCCCGTTCAAAATTTATTCGAATTTTTGGTGAACAGTTGAAAGATTAATTACAAAAGGAAAAAAAACTTTGTTACACATCGTAATGTTTCACTTCAGATTTTGAATCGAAAAATTGCAAATAATGGACTCAATGGTTTTGGATTACCAGTGAAGAATATCAAAAAATCAATTTCTAAACTGGCGATTGTTCACTTCACGAGGAAGTATGAGGCCTTAAGCCTAGAACATACTTCCTCGTGAAGTGAACAGTTAACAGTGGAGAAAGTGATTTTTTGAAACTGCTCACTGGTACAGACTTGCGAGTGTGTTGTGAACGTTTGACGTTTAAAACCACAATGCCACCAATGAGGCATTATTCTATTGTAATTAAACGGTCAACTTTCACTAGGAGTTCCCGTACATTTTGCACGGGAATTGCTCGTGAACGAAAACTCTCCACACAGCTTCATGAGCACGTTCACGGGTGAATAAAAATGCAAATTTTGTATGGATTCACGACATGATTCACAAGTATGTACTAGAATTTATGATGAAGAAGCTAGCGAATGAACTTGAATCAAAATTTGTAGAGTTTTTACTGCTCCGTAAATGGAGATTTTCGAACAAAATTGGTTGAAGTTTGGATAGAAAAAGATTTTTTTCATTCAAAATATAGTTCATACCTACGGTGACCATCCGTTCATTATAATAATGAACTGTTCTGTATTTGAAGATGTCGTTCATTATTAATTATTTTGTACACGAAAACATATAAATGTTCTTATTTTATTAACTGTTCATTATTTGTTCTGTATTTCTTTAATTTTGTTCAAAAAACAATAACGCACACATTGGGAACGTACAAATTTAATGAAAGAAACTGATGATGCTAACGTGCCCTTACTTAGTGAACGAAGAAATAATAAATCTAGTACAAGTTTATTTTTCCTTGCCACCCTCTATCACTTTTGGCATCATCTGTCATGTTCAAGTCAAAAATTATTAATTTCATGAACACATCAGCTGTGTGTGAACTGTGTGTTGTCTGCATCTGCGCTGAAGAATAGAGATTTGAAAGTTTTATTTGAAATTATTTATAAAAAAGCAATTCAATATTGGAAATTATTTTAACTTACCCTGATGCTACTCAGGAGGAAGTGTTTATTTAATAAAGAATTGAAAAACCAGTACAAATTCTTGACCTAAGTTTTTAAGTTTTTTTTATTTCTAAGTTTGTATGTAAAGCCTTATACGATGCTGAAAGAAATTTTTAGTTGTTCTCCAACAAGACAACGAAATGTTTACGAAAACGAAGCGGAAAAATATTCATTGACAGTTGCACAAATTCAAAAAATTAAAACAAATGCAAATGCAAAACAAATCACAAGCAGCCATGCTGTAATGAAAGAAACAACAAAAATAAACACGAAAAAACACAAATTTCATTTTTTCGCACACAATTATGGTCTGGGCAATTAATTGTGTGCGAAAAAAGAGTGTAGACTTCTCCAAATAATCTGCTACAACTCATCGAACAGCTTACTGCAGAACGAAAAGTAGAACTAAATTTATAGTTTATGATTTCGTTGTCATTTTTGTATGGGATTTTTCGTTTCGCATCAGCAGCGTACTAAGCTAAAAACAAAGACTGAATTGATTAGAGCTTTATAATAATTTTATTCTATTTTAAGTTGAGCCATTTTTCCTCAGAGGATATATTTATTATTAAATGGAATAAATGATTGAAGATTGAGTTGAATTTTATTTGTTCATTATTCAGCTTTCTAAAATATGGTCACCGTATTCATACCCCTTTGTCAAGTCATTAGCTGCCAAACTTATTATAACGATGGCTACGATATTAATGGATTTGAAAAACTCTACAAATTCAGATATTTTATGAGATTTTACTGCTACAGAGAACGGTGATTTTAAGGTAATTTGATGAAATTTGGGTCAAAATACACAACTTGTGTCAAAACATAGTTCAATTGTCAAATTGTATTGAAGAATGGCTACGATGTCGATTGATTAAAAAAAACTCTACAAAATCAGACATTTTCAGAGTTTATTTTTTCAGCTCCAGAAAAATGTCTTTTTAGGGTAATTCAGTGACATTTGGATCAAAAAACACTTTTTCGTTATAGTGCGTCTCTTATCTGTCAAGCCATCAAGTGCCAAGTTCTATTGCAGGATGACTATGAATTCGATAGATTTAAAAACCTCTAAGAAATCAGAAATTTACATGGTTTTAGTACCTACTGCTTCAGAAAAAGATGATTTAAGGGCAATCCGGTGACATTTTGATGGAAAAGCACTTTTCCTGTTAAAATATAGTTCACCTTCCCATCTGTCAAGTCATCAACTACCAAACTTATTTGAACAATGGCTACGATATTGATGGATTGAAAAACTCTACAAAATCAGACATTCTCTGAGTTTTCTTACTGCTTCAGAAAAAAGTTGATTTAAGGGTAATTCGTTGACTATTGGATCAAAATACTCACTACTTCTGTCAAAATAAAGTTCAATTGTCAAATTGTATTGAAGAATGGCTACGATAACGATGTATTAAAAAACTCTACCAGAGTTTTCTCCGCTCCAGAAAAAATTGATTTAAAGGCAATTCAGTGACGTTTGGATCAAAAACTAGTTTTTAGTCAAAATATAGGGCGCCTTCTGTCTGTAAGTGTAAAATTCTATTTAATGTGACAACAAAGCCAACAGATTAGAAAACCTCTAAAAATCAGAAATTTACAAAGTTTTAGTACTGCTTCAGGAAACAGGTGATTTTTGGGCAATTCAGGTGCATTTGGATCAAACTACACTAGTTCTGTCAAAATATAGTGCAATTGTCAAATTGTACCAAAGAATGGCTACGATGTCGATAGATTTAAAAAAAAAAGCTCTACAAAATCAGGTATTTTCAGAGTTTTCTTACAGCTCCAGAAAATAAGTGATTTTAAGGAAATTCAGTGACATTTGGATCAAAAAACAGTTTTTCGTCATCAAGCGTCAAACTCTATTCAAGGATGACTACGAACTCGATAGATTAAAAAACCTGTAAAAATCAGAAATTTACAGAGTCTTAATACTGCTTATGAAAAAAGGTGATTCGAGGTAAATTCGGTGACATTTTTATGGAAATACAGCATTTTCGGAACAGAACGGAACGTACCTACCAGCAGATTTGATTCGATCGTGAAAATAAAAATTTTGTTGACGAACTGAAAAATAAGATTCGCGATCGAATCAAAACTAAAATTCCCTTTTGATTTTTTTACAAAAGAATAAATCATATCTGATTGTTCTCAAAGACTTGCCTCCAAGCCAGCCCATACAAAAAATTTAGGAGTAAACTGTGGATGAAGATGAACCCACTGTTGATTTTCAGTCAAGAATATCGTAGCATTTCTGGGGGGTAAATCTATCTATGGTGAATTGTTAAGCCTTTATAAGTTTAAATGACCATAATTTCCTTAGAGCCTTTCATCATAAAAAATTTTGCTGTTTAAAATCATTTCAAATCTAAAAAAAAAACAATCTACAATCTTTATATTTACCAGCAGAGACATCACTTTTTTTTATAACATAATAATGTAAAAGTCTTCATAAAATGTCACTTTTATTCCTGATTTATTTATAGGTTAGTAATATTTTGTCTTAATAGTGAAAGTTTGCATATCACAGCATGATGAATAAAAACTCAAATAAGTTGTATATCTTTTTTTTTTATACATTTTTGACTTTCGAGGAAGAAGAACATTTTCTTCATACCAAACTGATAATACAGCTTGAGGCATCATCATCATCAGGAATACCATCAATGTTATGCTAATTCATTCGATTTAATACCAAGTCTTTAATTTACCTGGACAATATAATGTTGTCAGTCCCTGAAGCTATTTTCATGGAGGTTCACTTAGTTATAAGAGAAAAATAAAAGACTTTATATTTATCAAAACCAATGTGGTGGTAGCTAGTTCGAAAGGAAATATATTGAGGTTAGGTACTTTTGCGTTTTCTTTTCCTGTTTTTTTGTTGTCTTTAAAGAAAATTGAGATGACAAAACTGAAAAATTGTCATTCAATAGATACCTATTAGATTTGATTTGCCAAAAAAAAAAAAATCCTTCATGGATTCAATACGTGCGTCTCTTTGACTTGCGTTGCGTTCTCATCGCGTCATTCATGGATCGTGACAACATGAAAAACTGCTAAATAAGAAAGCCCGTGATAGTCCGATGGGAAATGGGATAAGAAAGGCTTTTTATAATCCAATCCTTTTGTAAAATATCCAATTCTTATTGATATTGAGAATACAAGTATATGAAGTGTCAATGCATGTTATGCGAAGGGATTTATTATTGCTTGAAATAAACAAGTTTTTTTTTTTTGGTTTGAAATATTCATGCAATAGGAAACCCAATAACAAACATACTTAACACGGCCTAAAAAAAAAACAAGCAAATATTCTGTCAATCGTGTTAAATGTCAAATATACAAGCGAAGTATCTTGTTGAGTTGTTTGTTGGTTTAACACTTAGGGCCAGTTTTTCCGTGCGAGATCACCATAGTCTTCGCGTAAAAACTGAGTTAACTCCAGAAATGTCTTTTTCAGGCAATTTTCATCCAAAGATAACTCCAAGTTTACGCACCTAATTTGTTGATTTAACTCAGGGCTTAAACTGAGAGCAATTTTTGCTGTGGCGCCATCTCAATTTTGGTAGTGAAAATTATTTATATAACGGGTGATTTTTTAAGAGGTTTAGAACTTTAAAAAAAAAAAAACACAAAAAATTCGAAAAAATGAATGAAATATTTATTTGAATCGATAGTTTGAACCTTGCAATTTAATGTTTAAAGATAATTTCATGCAAATGTTGACCGCGGCTGCGTCTCAGGTAGCCCATCCGCTGAGTCCAATTTTGGCATACTCTTTCACACATATCGGCCGGTATCTCACGAATGAATGCATGGATGTTGGCTTCCAGTGCGTCAATCGAAGCGGGCTTATCCCTATAGACATTAGTCTTGACATACCCCCACAAAAAATAATCTAATGGTGTCAAATCGCACGATCTAGGCGGCCAATTGACCAGCCCGAAACGTGAAATTAACTGTTCACCAAACTCGCCTCGCAATTGCGCCATTGTTTCGCGTGCTGTGTGGCATGTGGCACCGTCTTGTTGAAACCACATATCATGCAAGTCAAGAACTTCCATTTCGGGCAAAAAAAAGTTTGTTATCATCGCTCGGTAGCGTTCACCATTGACAGTAACGCTGCGATTCGCATCATCTTTGAAGAAATATGGCCCAATAATGCCGCCGGCCCATAAACCGCACCAAACAGTGGCTTTTTCGGGATGAATTGGTAGCTGTTGCAATGCTTCTGGCTGATCTTCACTCCAAATGCGGCAATTATGCTTATTTACGTACCCATTCAACCAAAAATGAGCCTCATCGCTGGACACAATTTTCTGAACACAACATTTCGAACCGAGCACGAATTTTGATAGTAAAATTCAATAATTTGCAAGCGTTGTTCATTTGTAAGACGATCCATGGTTAAATTGCAAACCAAACTGAAGCTGTTTGACAGTGACACAAGGTACTAAACACACGTCAGCTGTCAAAACCAGTGTTGCCAAAACCAAACCAGCTAAAAAATCACCCGTTATTTGGAAAGTGCAACACAGCAAGTGCAATACAACTGAAAGATTAAGTTAATCCTCAACGGAAAAACTGCTTCTGATTTAACTCAGGTTAACTTTTTTTTTTAGGATTAGCTTACTCTGATTTTAGCTCAGAGTTAGCTCTGCACTGAAAAACTGGCCCTTAAGATTTAAGTTAGACATACGATTGAGTAATTTGGATATTGAATTGCATCATTTATTCTTGCTGAGGAGAAATTTTTGCAGTATTTTGAAGTTACAGAATTGCCATTTTGAATTAATATTTGGGGATCCTTCTGATGACATCTTAGTAAAATTAGCTGATTTAGAAGGTGCAGGGAACTTAGTTCTCGGGAGTCAACCATGGGACTAAGTTCTCATTTAATGGGAACTAAGTCCACTTCAGCGAAGTGGACTTAGTACTCATAGAAGGTGGGAACTAAATTCCTCAAAAACTGAGTGGGTTTTACTTTCCTTTAAATGTGGACTTAATTCCCACCTCCAAGTAAAAAATTCAAAGTTTCTGTAAATCCAGATTCTTTAAATGCAAAAGAAACTGTACATATACTCAGCCTCACACCTACCCTAAATCCTATAGTGAGCCCAAGCAGGGGGGTTGCAGCATGCCCCCCCATACATACCTCACTATTTATTCATCGTAATGCTTTGTCTTACATAAATACAGTGGTAGCACCCAGCATTACGGCGAATAAACAGTGAGGTTTTGCAACCCCCCTGCTTGGGCTCACTATAGGATTTGGGGTAGGCGCAAGGCTGGGTGTATGCAAATTTTTCGCGCAATTTTGAATTTTTGTAATTTTTATCATTGAAAATTAGTTCCCTCTTCATATTTCAAAATGTGTACTTAGTTCTCATAGTGGACTACTTTCTCACCTTGCCTGAGAACTAAGTCCACTTCCTTAAAGTGGATTTAGTTCCATTAAATGAGAACTAAGTCCCTCGGTGGACTTGGTTCCGGGGGACTTAGTTCTCTGCACCATTTAGAAGTGCTTCGGTGGAAAACTTGCCATTAATTAGTCATTTATTAACTGTGATAGTTTTTAATTTCCTGTGTTATGTTTTCTATGTTGGTGTTTCGCTAACTCTTTATCACCTACCAATTAATTATCGACTAATTAACGGATAATTATGAAGCACTCAGCTATTCAATATAAGAATTTATGCCCCCTTTGCAATCACGTCATCGTATGAGGCCATTCTCGATCTATAGACTCATACGGGACGAATTTTGGATTTATCCCTGGTAGGCAGATATTGCCCCCTCCTCCGAATCTGAAAATATTTCCATGGTGGCAAGGCTTCTAAAAAGTTACCTCAGGGTATGTAGAGTACTTAATACTCTCATTGGAAAAAACCACAACCCATCAGGTTGATATTTTAGGTTCGTTTCAGTATCAGCCCCACTATAGAGGAAAGGTGCAAGGGGGGAGGGGGACTGAACTTAAATATCTCGAAAGCTTTCACCAATCCATTGATGGTCAAATATGTATGAATGTGTGTACCATATATGAGGATTTGAAGAAAAGTACTAACTAACACCTATATTCACCAAAACACATTTGAGAGGGGAAGAGGGGGAGGGAGGGAGTAATAGAAGAATGTGCTGTCATGTGTGCAATGAAACATTTTCCATCATCATCCGATGCATGGTTCTCAATCCATGGGCCAGTAAAGATAAAAAGTTGGCAACACCCTCCCCGAAATCCAACAGTGTTGCCAGCGTGTTAACAATTATTCTTAAATGTAAGCTTGAGGTATGTTTTAATAATGTACAAATATTTAAACAATCAGGCTGAAATCGAAGGTTTGTTTCAGTCACCCCCCCCCCCCCCCTTCTGTTGAGGGGAGGGAAAGAAGGGGGAACTTGCATGGTCCTGAAGACAAGTCCAATCTATCGATACCCTTATCTATGAATAAGTATACACCATTAATAATAAATGGCTTTAAACGTATTAATACCCCTCTCACCCCCCCCCACACACACAACCAACGCACATGGAAAGGGGAAGCAGGCAAACGAATGATTTTCTTCCATGCTTGAAAGCATGGTGGTCATAAGCATTTTTGGAATTTGCCTGTGGTATGTTGGCAACCCCTCTACACTAAATCTGACAGTGTTGTCACCGTAGCAGCAACTTTTAAAAGTAACCTTAGGACATAAACTATCATCTTATAAAAATTCAATCCCTCAGGATTGGTTCCACTTAGTGACCCACTCTACTAGGGTGGCAGCTCTCTTCCCCAGCACTTTGACAGTGTTGCCACTGTTGAAAAACTTCTCCAAAAAGTTACCTTAGGACATTTCTATTGGTGTAGCGAAGCTACATTTCACTAGCATCCCCCTGTTATGAAAATTGACAAAATCACCACACAATACAACATTTTATTGCTTTTTTAAATTGAATCAAAATTATTTATTTTTAACTAAATTACTTTTATTCGTCATCATAATTTTTCATAAGAATAGAAATTTAAATACAATTAATCAGCTCCTTAACTACGCTTAAAGCCACTTCTTTAATTCATCCGTTCTAACAGTTTCCTCAGTTTTCTATTGCGAACTGACAACAATTCCAAACCAAAAACAAACATTGCAATAGTTGTCATGGAAAAATATATTTCATACAACGCCACAATTCTTTCATTTGAAAATGGCTTCTTCGGTGGATTTTCATAGAACTTACTAAATAAAGCCGGATGTGCTGTAAAATACGTACTCAAATGCTTTGCCAACCCGGAAATTGTCAAATCTGACAATTTTCGATTGAATGCTTCCAGAAGTATTGAGTTTTTTTGAAAGTACATAACAACTTGATACATGAAAATAATTTCACTGACCAAATACAAAGCACTGCCTTCAAAATATGCCTTTGACATGTAACTGAGAAAATTATCCTGCACCGCTACAGTAGCATAGTTCTTTTCGGATCGTTCCAATATACGATATCTTTCGAAGTTGGTAATACTATCAGAGATAATTGTTCGATTATCGGGAAATATATCGATCATACTGATGTCTGGTGTGAGCAGGAATTGATAGTTAAGCTTGATGAGATCCTCGAATCCTGCCGGTATTTGCACATATCTGTCTAAACGAATTGCATCGTATAGAGCTCCCTGATAAGCGTTGCGAATGACGAATGTCAAAAGCATCCACATCATAAGAAAGTATCTGGCAAATGTACGACGCGGTGTTCGGGTGATTGGATAACCCAGGAAAACCACAGCAAAATTTAACCAAGGAGACGTGTTCTCTTGGCCATAAAAAAATACTCGAACTGAAGGTCGTAAAAATCGCATTGCAGTAAGAAACAATAAACCGAAAGCAATGAGTAAGGCTAACAAGCTCCAGGCCTGTCGACTAAAAGGTTTCGCCAACCGACCAAGTGGGCTTAATTTCTCTTGAGGATTGACAATGTAAATAAAAGGCGAACTGTGAATAAGCTTGGATGTGGAGAATAGCACATGACTTGGATCCGAGGCACTAAAACCACCAATTACGATATCAGCCCTGTTGGTAAGAAGCTGCAAACAAAGATTGTTATAGGTATTGTAAGGTTTGACCACTGGAAAAACTCACATCTTCAAAGCATCCATATGCAGTTCCATTGAAAACAGCAAAGCTTCGTTCCATTGGAAAAGGAAGCAGATCAATAGTGAAATTTAAAATCATCGCAATGTATTTCAACATATATCCCTCAATTCCATCGAGATTATCCCATTCTCCCACTGGCTTCGGATCACTTTCATTTCCAGAAAATATTACAAACGGTGCTAGAATTCGGCCAGAAACCCTCAACGGACACTGGTGGAAATTTGTAAGCTTTTCTGGAAAAACTCTTTTCAAATCTCTCCACTTATTCTTGAATTTAAAGTAGAGATGTGGTGTGGGAATTCGACAATTATTCTCGGTGAAAATTTTCGATGTGAACATGCCAGCACCGTAATGTGGATGCTGAATAATTATATTGGCATCGTAGACATTCATTTCTAAGCAAAGTTGAAATATTTCCTTCATGACTTCCAGGAAGTCCGGAGTGAAATGAGTTAGGACGATGATGAAGTAGAAGTGACGATTATTTCTATTTTTAGAGAATTTGCGAAGTAGAATTCTGCAAGAAGACAAAGCTTTGTTCATCGCATTCTTTCAAAGGAAGTAAAATTGGTTAGAAGACTTACCGAAATGCTTCAATAGAATCAGTAATGAAAATATAATATTCCCTTGGTTGATCGAATTTTTCACTAAAATAAAGTTGTATCGAAATAGAATCTTGCATTTCCAGTAGAAGATGATTCATCAAAAAGATATTTGTGATTCCAGTTTCAGGTGTTAAACTATGTTCAGCAATCACAATTGTCGAAGTAAGCTTGCTTAGGTGTTCACGAGCAAGAAAAAGGACGACCTTTGACAATTCAAGATTGTCATTTGTCAAAGTCCAGTTTTGTCCCTTTGCACTCGGTAGCGGTGGCCAAATAATTAAATAAATAAAAATCCAACTCGTATTCAACAGCATTGCCAATAAACTGGTGCATTGAATACAACGTTTTCTTCTCAACGGTAATGGTAGGGAAATGTTTGTAAAGTTGATTGAAATTAACAAAGCTATACATACCTCTAATTGAGTGCTTGTTATTTATTATTCTAATATTGAAGTCATTGGTGATTTTTCATTAAGATTTATTTCAAAGATAAAAAAACTTCACGAATAAGCCTTGATGAATGGTTGAGTTCTAGTATATTGCGTACAAAGTGAAATAGATGGGACTAGTGCAGGAACAAGTATTTGTTTTTGAAAGCATGACATCATGACCATACGAACTTGGTTTTGCAGTTAAAGGGTATTAAGTGGTTAAGAATTAGTCTAATACAATTCTGTGATGCTGCCAGGAATACAATTTCCCTGGGAATGTTTTCTCCTTTAAAAATTTGAAGTGTCAATATTTTTCCACTGATACTTGAAACCTCGATGTTGGCCTATTAATATGACAGCCAAGTTCCCTGAAAAATTTATTTCCAATACCAAAAAATTCCGAGGAAAAAACTTTCAACCATCAATTATCGTTCCCAATTTTCGAAGAAGGAAAATATTGCCAAGGCAAAGCACAAATAAGATTGGAATAGACTCCACAGCCCTTGTGAAAACTTAAGCCAATGTCATCATAAAAATATTGCGATAGAGGCCCCGACCATCGTCGAAACAAGTTTGGAATATAATCCATGGGTCTTGTCGAAGAAAATAAACAAAATCGATTGGGAAAGAGTTCCTGGGTCTTCGTCAAAACTAAGGCAGAGATAAGGTATAAGTCTTTAGACCAAGTAAAAACTAAGTTACAAATATTACAGCAGTAGAGGCCACAAATATGTTCACCAATAAAATTACAAACAATTTTATTGCAATCACTAAGAAGATCTCAAGAACAAAGTTTAATAAAAATCTTCCAAGTCGTTTTCAAGAAACTTTGAAAAATACATATTATAGCTGCTTTCTCTTCAAGAAAGGTTAGAATTTTCCTTCAGGAAATCATATATAAATGGACTGTACTGAATTTCAACCAAATCGGTCAATCCTCTTAGGAGCAAGCTTGGCATACAGTGGATGTAAGCTTGTTTGGTCTTCTCTTTTATCGTTATTTCATCTAAACGAAGCCAAAATTTTGCCATATAAGCAAAATATTTAAGTCAATCTTTAAGGCCAACTGCCCACTATGCAACTGTATTGCTTGCAACTTTTAATTCTCACAGAACTTGTATCACGAAGTAACGCTAAGTTGCTTGTCCTCGCAAACTGAGCAACATTCGTTGTCGGCAACTTTAATTGTCCAAAATTGGATGCCGAAATCACGTTTCGACATTTAATACTCCTTTGCAACTTATTTACTTGGAGCACGAAGTAACTTTAAGTTACTTGTCCTCGCCGACTGAGCAACTTTTTCTGTCAAAATAGAAGTAACTCAAAGTTGCTTTTCCTCGCAAACTGAGCAACTGAGAAACATTAGTTGTCGGCAACTTTTTCTGTCAAAAATTAGATGCCGAAATCACGTTTCCACATTAAGTACTCACATGCAACTTAGGCACTTGCAGCACGAAGCAACTTAAAGTTACTTGTCCCCGCCCCGCCACCCGCCCACTGAGCAACTTTTTCTGTCAAAAGTAGGATGCCATTTACATGTACATTTTCTAACAATTTACTATGTTTGGTTATTTACGAAGACAGTCAGACATATCAACAATAAAAATGAAAATGCTGATAAAAGTCAAACCAATAAACACAAAAACACAGACGTCAAGTTCTCAACTTGGAAAGAAGTTGGTTTTTTTTGTATTTGCTGTGTTGTCCTTTGTCATTTCTTTTTATTTGAACGACATTTGACTGTCTGCCCTGCCTATAAAAATTGAAAGCACTTAATAATTAATAAATCTAAATGAAAACGCCATTTTGGGATCCTATTTCTACATATATAAAGTTGCCAACCACAAAAAATGCTCAGTAAGTGAGCGCAAGCAATTTAAAGTTGCTCAGTGTCTTCTGAAAACAAAGCTGCTGTCCTTGAGAGTGTACAAACCCATATAAGTCAATTTCTCGTCGTTCTGGCGTTGGCCCTTGGTGTAGCCCAATTTATGATTGCTTGTAGCCCAAAATAGCTTCCTAAATGTAGCCCGAAAACTATCCCAGCCTCTTTCAAAAAAATTAAACACAGTTGGACTTGAGTAATGATTCTTTCTTATAATTTATAGTTAAAAATATGAGAATTAAGAAATATTAGATATCAAATTGGGCTTCTTTGCTCAAATTCTTGTACCAATTTCAGGAAAAATAGAGCAATTAGCGGTAATTAGCTGCCAACTGGTCGTACGCATCAAAAACTAACTTGTTTTTTTTTCCGAGACTTCAACTTGGAGATTTTGCATCGTGATTTGGCCCTGCACCAGTACAAAATCCAACTGAGCAAGGCACTTAGGCTGGGAACACACTTGCGATTTTCTGTCGTTGCGACAAAAAAAAAGTGGTCGCAACTCAATATGCAATGCAACTAATGTTTTATATTTTTTGCGACTTAATGATCGGACAACTAAAATTGCAAGTGAGTTTCTAGCCTTAAGTTTAACGTCCTTAGACAATGTCATGTGTTCGTTGATTGAGCTCTGTCGAGAAGTTGGAAGTTGAGGCAAATTTTGAGAGAATTTTTATTTATGGGGGGGGGGGGGGGGAGACATGAATTGACCACCGAGTTAATGCGATTTCACGACTTTTTTATTTAGGGCTGCCTTAAATTGCTGGTATAGACAAACAAATCGCAAGAAATTAAAAATTTTAATTCAGTGGCGCGTGAGCTGGTAGATAACCAGGGTCTATGATATGACTTATACAACAACTCTTCACAACCATTCCTGCGGAAGTTTGTTTTCGCATGTTGTTGGAAAAGAGGGTGCCTGCAAGTTTCTGGTGAGTCCAAACGACTAAGATGGCAAGCACTTTTCTATGACAAGAAATTCTCCTAAAGAACTTGTCACTTTTGACATTTTACTTTTTGCAAAATGGCGCCCAATCTGTAGTCCGATCTGAAAACCGAAATCCCTGCGCTTTTTGTGGGGGAACTTATGTTTATATTTGTCAAATTTATTTGTGACATGCTTACGATGAAATTTAGCCTAAAAGTCATTTTTGTAAAATCCTGCTGCTTCGAAGTCATTTTGAAAAATGGCGCCCAATATGGGCTAAATGGTAAAATTTAAAATAAACTTGAAAATTACTTGGAAAATTATGGAGGTCAAAAATAGATAGACGTTGAGTACAGGTACCTTTGGGTAAAATTTAAGTGTTGCCACTTTTCAAAAACATAGGTACTTTTGTATGTCAAAAGTTGGGACCTCCATATTTTGAACATAATAAAAGTTGCGAAAATGCCTATAGGTGCAAAACTTGCGTTGCGAAAGTAATGGTTGATATCTTAAAAGAAAGGTGTTGAGTAAAAGTACCTTCTGGTAAAATTTCAGTGTTTCCACTTCTCGAAAACATTCTTTTATTGTGTCTAAAATTGGGACCCCCACTTTGCTGGTATTTTTTAATATTTTGAACATGAAAAAAGATGCTGAAACGACTCCAGATACCAAACACCTGTTGGGAAAATGACAATTGATCTCTTAAAATATAGGTGTTAAATTAACCTACTTTCAGGTTAAATGTCACTTTTTCTATATTTCGGGAACATCATTTTTTTATGTCAAAGAGCGGGACCTCTACGTCTTTGGTAATTTTTAAAAAGAATCTACATATTTAAAAGTTGGGCTCAAGAGTAAACAGATATGCTTACTTAGAACAACGAGTTATTACATTGGAACTGTTTTAGGGGAGGAATGCAAGGGGCTATTTTACTAGAACGCTATTTATGAAAAAGTGATAAAAAGAGATATTTTGACGGTGTCCAAAAAATTAAAATGTTGCCGTTATATCTAGTCTAGTCAGGAACCCAAAACCATACGAATTTTTAGTGGAGCTTTTGTATGACTGCATTTCATTTCTTCGTCTGGGCCTAATAATGGTAAAAAAAAAACTTAATTACTATGACAATTTCTATGGTTAAATATTATATTTCTTCTTTATGATGTCAAAAAAAAAAAAAAAAACAACAAGCGCACGGGTTTCGGTTTCCTGACCGGAATATAAACGCCTTTAAAAGCGGTTTTTATTTTTTTTTCCCTGTTTTTATGTGACAGAGGCTTTCAAATCTATTACTTGATATTCAGCGCGATAGTTCCTTATAGTGCCTTAGTTCACAAGCTGCAGTTTGAGATGAGTTTCTCCACGTGTAACTTAAGCTTTTAAGTCAGATTAGAAGAAACCAAATGTAATCAACAAAATTCTACAAAATTCATACAGATTCGCTCAATAAATGTGATCTAATAGAGGTCAAGTGAAAACGTTTTATTTTATTTTAAACTCTAAGCGGATGTAAAAATTTGAGGATCTTTTATCAGGGTGTTTCTCTTTAATGTTGAACAGAGTCCCGAGGCTTTTTTTTCCCGCTTCAATCAACAATAGACACGGATATCTTGGTGATGCTAGTCACGCGACGTATGGTATAGATTGAAAAATGGGTGTAATTTGAATTTAATTACTTTCATTATCAAAAAAATATTCAAGAAATTACACACCCCAAATGATTATTAAATAAAAAATCAAAGAAAAAAAATAATCATAACAACAAAAAAATTTCTCCGTGGATAACTTTTTAACATTAATTGCAGCGTTAAGTACTCGTACTCAGCTGCAAATTCCATAATAGCTCAAATCTCAACAAACATACGTCGCCATAGTAGTAGTCCGACAAAGCTTAAAACAGCTAAAGTGTAAGTGTAATTTAATTAGACAACTTGTTTGCCTCAAGCTATGAATGAGCTGTCGATAGCCACCGCTATCATCATCATGCTACCGTAGAAATTTAATTGACGACGACGGTTTTTTTTTTATTTGCTAAACCACATTTAATATTTAATCGAATTAAATTGCGGTAAACTTTAAAATATTACCCTAACGCATGGTATTTAAATCGAAAAAAATATTAAACAAATTAAATAAGTCGCGCTAATTTGATTATATAATTCCGCACATCAAGACATAATATATTCATCGTCGAAGAAAAAAACGTTTACTAAACGATCGGCACACTTTTACGAACCAAGACATCAAAAAATGAATATATATGTTCAGAGAGCAGTCCCCTGAGGCATCCCAGTGGCAAGCATTTTGACTCCCTCCATTTCACCTGTCACATTCAGTCAAAACAATTAATCAAACTGAGCCAAAACGATTTGGAATGTTTGTTGAAAGATGCATTCCACTCTGTGATGATTAATTAGACAGAAAGCAAAACAGTTAGAGAGAGAAAGAGAGATTGGAGAAGAAGACGAAAATATGTAAGAAAACAAGATCAGAAAATTATTGGAATGTGGAACGATTTCATATGCAATTTCCAAGATGACATTCAGATCTCACACCGCGCAATGATATAAGATGCCAAAGTAGAAGTTCCGGAGGTATCAGTTAGGTCGTCTTATGTCCCGTGGCTATATGCCTTACAGAACTTGTTTCATATTCCCCTTGTGTATATCACTAGCGATCGGTGCTGAACTGTCAAGTAATTAAGCGGCAGGCGGGCAATTTGTAAGAATTATGGCAAATTGACGAAAAGAAAATTAAACTGACTTTTCGGTAAAAGCCTGAATGCGTTCACTTTTTCCCGCAAGAAACAAAATTCGAAAAAAAAAATAAAAACATGGCAACGCATCATGCATTCAAAGCATCTCAATGAGCGATCGTGACCCAAATTATTCATTTAAATTATGAAAGGCAATTTTGCGGCAAAAAAACTTAAAAAAAATTTCTTCCTGCCTCCTTGTGGTTATGATCATTGTATTAAGACTGAGGAAGACATATTTTACTTCTTTCTTTCTTGTTTTTTTTTGTTGTCGAAAAACCTGTGGGGTATGACAAATCACCATGATCGTGATTGGTAGAGAATTGGATGCTATATACAATGCCCTCCGTGATTTCGCATTTTGGTCGTTGTTGGGCGGATGAATGTCTATATAACAACTATACCGCATCTTTTTTGAAATGAGCTAATCACACGTTATTGAAGATTCTCAAGACATAGCGGTTTGTTTCTTTTCAACTCCGCAGGGGACATTAATCATATGCCTTATAGGTATGAGCATCAATTTGGTTTATTTGCATTCAAACAATTTGTACGGAATTTTGATAAGTTTTGTTTGAATTTTGCCAGAAGTTTACTTGGAATCAGTTAATAAGTTTGGAGTTTCTTTTTCTTATTGTAAACCAAATAATAATTTCTAAGTAGATTTATAGGGCAACTTTGAAGCTTAAAGTTAATGGCTGAATTCTTCATCAAATTCTAACAAATTTCTCCCATTTAAAATTAAAAAACATATGATATTTATTTAAAGGGATATTTTAGGGATATTTTTGAGATTTAAAGGAAATTTGGGGAGATGTTTGTAATGGTATAAGGATGTACTAACGTGTTAAATCTTATTTTTAGTATAATTTCTGAAGAAATTCAATCTCGTGATCAAATTTAACTACAATTAGAAAGGAATTGACACTTAATTCTAGAAGTTGTTAACTTTGATCCCATTTTTGAACCATTCATCGTTCAAATATTTGGGGTTATTTTGAAGTTTTGGTAATAATTTTCCCCTTAGTGCTCTGTTATTATTATAGCCATGCATTGCCGAATAGGAGGAAGGGGCAAGGGGCGTTCGCCCCCTGACTCTGGAAAATACAATGCTACCAATATACACTAGTCAACGATATTAAAGGAACAATTTTTTTTCAATTTTTGTTAGCGTTTTTTGAAGAACTGTATCTTTGTGACGAGTGGTCGTATTGAGTTGAAATAAAAAGCATTTTACAGCTTTATGTTTTTTGTTTCGAGATTTGTTTGCAAACAAATTTTTCTGAAGTACCGTTATTGCGTTATTGAAAAAAATGGGACGAGACAGCAAAATTATTTTTTTTTTTTTTGAAGGTCCTCATTTCTATGGATAAATTTTTTTGAGTCAATTAAATTGTCATGATCAGATACCTTGTTTATTCAGCTTCAATTCAGTTTTTTTGTTGTTGTAGTACAATTTTTTTTGACATGGTTTATCTGACTTTGAATGAAAAAAGATACTTTTAGCCTTGATTACCAATATCTCAGCAAATAATGATGTTATAAAAAATTCAAAGACAGTTTTGGAAAATTGAGAAAGCGTTTTACAAGATTTTTTTAAGATTTTGTAGAAATTATTTTTTTTACCGTTCACCGTTAGTTTAAAAAAAGTACTAAAAACCGACGTTTTGTGGTCTTTTCGTAAATCTTTTTTTTTATTTGCAAATATTGATTGCATGGCTTGCGTTGGTATGCAAATTTATAGACTTTTAAATCATCAATATTCTTGTAAATTTTCAAATTGATTCATCGAACCGTTTTTCCTCACCAAAACTTCAAAGTCTTACAAACCAGGTAAAGGAACAAATTGTTTTGTTCCTAAACAATGCGAAGTCGTCATCAAAATGACAAGAAAACCGTAATTCCAGTGTATTAGTACTTTTTTTAAACTAACGGTGAACGGTAAAAAAAAATAATTTCTACAAAATCTTAAAAAAATCTTGTAAAACGCTTTCTCAATTTTCCAAAACTGTCTTTGAATTTTTTATAACATCATTATTTGCTGAGATATTGGTAATCAAGGCTAAAAGTATCTTTTTTCATTCAAAGTCAGATAAACCATGTCAAAAAAAATCGTACTACAACAACAAAAAAACTTAATTGAAGCTGAATAAACAAGGTATCTGATCATGACATTTAATTGACTCAAAAAAAATTATCCATAGAAATGAGGACCTTCAAAGAAATAAAAAAAAAATAATTTTGTTGTCGCGTCTCATTTTTTTCAATAACACAATAACGGTACTTCAGAAAAATTTGTTTGCAAACAAATCTCGAAACAAAAAACATAAAGCTGTAAAATGCTTTTTATTTCAACTCAATACGACCACTCATCACAAAGATACAGTTCTTCAGAAAACGCTTAACAAAAATTGAAAAAAAAATTGTTCCTTTAATATTGTTGACTAGTGTATTTTCATTTTTTTACAATAGGCTTTTGACAAATATTTGCCTTTTTTCTGTCAGAGTCTATGATCTGCCCAACCCCCTCCTGGAAGATATGCCTGCCCTTCCCCACTCTTTCAAAAAATTCTAGGGCACCACAGCACAAGTTATGAAAAACCATCTCTATAAATCAAATGAAATAAAAAAAATATTTTTATTTGATTGGACAAGGTCCAATCAAAAGTCAATTAAATTTTCAAGAACACGCACGACAGCTTCTGCTCCTGATGGCCAATGTAAACTAATAATAATCAAGTTAAGGATTCAGGTTTAATTTTAATAGGTATACCCTCTCTTATACCAACCTATTACCTACTAGTTTTAATTTCATTGAAAACATGTCTTGTTAACAAAAAAAAATTCCAAAACACTTGCATTCCAACAGTAGATATCCAATAAACAAGAAAATTAAATACCTTTAAAGACTTTAGTAACAATCAACTCCTTGAGCACATGCGCACTCAAAACTCTTCTCAGCCCCTTATAGCTTAGAGCTTAGACTATACATGAGACACACGCTTCAAACACAACAACAACCAACAACTACTAACCGAAACTTAACAAGTATCATACCTAAGCAGCACTTAATAATGATGTATTGAATTATCAGTCCCTGTCATCCTGATTGCAGCACGTAAGCCAAAATGCGTGGCATACAACATTTAACAAACATGTTACAATGATGATGGAACCCCTTTTGCAGTATGTAAGGAAGGATGTAATGTTTGTTTCTTTAGCCACAGTAGGCCGAGTGTCTATGCTATAATAATGGACACAACAACGAACAACACACGCATGAACATTTATACTACCTATAGTTGGGGAAGGGAAAGTGTTGTTTTTGGTCTTTAGTGCGTATGCGCAACTTTTTTCTGTTTTGTGTATCTATTGAATTAGAAAAGTGATGCCAGATTACGGGGATTTTTTCAATTTTTTTTTTCTTTTTTTGACAAGAGTGTAGAATGTGTTGTTACTGGAACTAAATGTCTAAACCAGTGATTCCCAAAGTGGTCCAGGTGGACCCCCAAGGGTCCACGGGAGATTCGACGGGGGTCTACGTTGACATGAAATAAAAATTGGGGTTCACCAATTGTAAGTGGGGGTCCACGAAAATGTTTCTTGTTTCGAGAGTAAAGAACCAAAATATAGGCTTGGACTTATCTGTCAATGAAGGCAGATATTACCTACACTAATCAAAAATATTAAGGGAACAAAAAAATTCCAAACTTTTCGGTAATTTTTGACAGGCTGTATTTCAGTGAATAATGGTCGTATTGCGACTTAAAAAAAAAGTTTTGAAGCTTTAAGAATTAGGATTCTAATTTTCAAAATTGTTGGCTAAAATTTATAAGGAGCTTCTCATGCAGTCCTACCAATAATATTCTAGAAATAATGTTGCTAGTTTTTGCTTTTTCTTTAGCCCGCGAGCTTGAAAAATATGTTTTCAGTTAGGTTGGCATATGGATCAGATAGCCTGTTTTATTAAGCATAAATTACCCCTTTTTTCAAAACAACCCTTAATTTTGTTGTGAACTATATTTTAAGAAGATCAGCGACTGTTACTTGTAAAAACTTGCATATCAAAAAATTATTTCTTTAACTGAAGTTGACGGGCGACAGTCCAGGGAATCCATTTTTAACTATGTATATATCACTTAACAAATAAATGAAGTTGGCTTCGAATGGCGTTTCGCTCGGTCATTTAATCATGTTTTATTCGAGGTACTGCCTCTTGCGAGGAACTGACAAATCCTCCAAGAGTATACTTGTCATGAAAAAGTGCTTCTCATTTAGCCGTTCGGACTCGGCAAAAAATTGTAGGTCCCCTCCATTCCTGCCAACAAACACACACACAGGAATGGTGGTGAGTTGTAAGTCACTAGGCCCTGGTTCTCCACGAGCTGTTGCGCCACCCAATTTAATCCTGAGCTAATTGAGCAAGGTCTGAGCTAGCTCCGATGGAAAAAAGAAACACACTTTGTATACTCATGTCTGAGTTAAAAAAGAAACAAATATTTTTTGTTTGACAGTTCCGTGATATGCTTTGAGTTAAAAAAAAACGTCATAATGTTATGGTACCTTTTGGGGCTATCAACCAGTTTAAAACCTTTGACGATCTAAGAATTCCATTTTAATACATTTTAAATTTGTCTTCGAAGTCTGTTTTTCAAAACAGACTTTCGAGGCTTTGACAAAAAGCCGACGATATTCGATATTCAGTGCAAAGCGTGTCGAGAGTTGCAAAGTGGCACCCGAATTTAGAGTTGGAACTCAGCTGCGAAGCAGATTTCCATCTTTAGATCTAATCTCCGCCTTTTTTGAAGAGTTTTGGAAATATGGTAAAAATGTTGCACAGGGGGTCTAGCGAAACCAGGTTAGTCTTGAAAGTGGTCTACGAGAAAGAAAAAAAAGTTTGGGAACCTCTGGTCTAAACGATACGAATAGCAATAGGTGCTTAAGAGGAGTACCTATCTTTTCGGATGTGCTGAATTAACCCTAAAATTTGGTCGCTTATAACGGTCTTTTTGATCACAAATTGACTGGATTTTTGAAATACTTTCAAACTACGTTGTTAAAGACAAAGGCCAACAACTTATTAACTGTTTCTCAAAGATTATTTAAGGTAAAGAAAGAAGAAAATGTCTATACTTTAAGTCCAGTCGGGAAACCGAATCTCGCAAGTTTTTGCCGGGGACTTTTTTTTATGACTGGAATTCATTACTTACACATTTGGGATGAAATTTTTCTTGGAAGTCATTTTTGTAATCCCGTAGCTTGGACGCCATTTTGAAAAATGGAACCCAATCTGTAGTCCAGTCAGGAAACCGAAATCCCTGCACTATTTGAAAACTATACCTATGCTTAGGATGTAGTTTAGCCCAAAGGAATCGGTGAAAAAAACGACATCGGGGCTTAGCGACGCCATTACAGAAAAAAAAATGGAGTTTCCATACAAACTATCGATAACATGTATGAAATTCGTGCCAGTAACACAGTTTTTATCTGGGTTAAAGTTAAGCCCCGAAAATTTTCTGGGCTTAGCTAAGCCCAAAGGGGCTTAGTAGTTGTTGCTTTACATGTAAATTGCTTAGCCCCGGCGTCCTTTTTTTCGTCCAAGCCCATTCGGGCAAGGATAAAAACACACCTATTGTCGCAATTCTGTTGCTTGAATGCCATTTTCAAAAATGGCGCCCAATTTGTGGAAAATGATAAATTAAAAAAAAAATCATAAAGTACTTCGAAAATTTCCATGATCAAAATAACGAAGGTTTTGAGTACACGCACCTTCAGTTAAAATGTCAGTGTTGCCACTTTTCGAGGTACCTACCTACTTTTTTATATGAAAGGATGGGACTTCCACTTTTTTTGGTATTTTTTAATATTTTGAACAAAAAAAATGTTATGGAAACGCCTTCAGATGCCAATTGTGAATTGTAAAAATAAAGGTTGACATCGTAAAAGATAGGTAGAATCACCTTCGGTTAATATATTCCAGTTTTGCCACTTTTAGGGAACACATTTTTTATTTTTATGTAAAAGGGTGGAAATTCCACTTTCTTATGTAATTTTTATAACGTGAGAAATTTTGCAAAAACTTGCTAAAATTCCTCCAGATGCCAAACGTATGTTGGAAAAAAAGTTTCAAGTTTTTTTTGTGTTGAAAATATAAGAAATTATTTTCTCGAAAAGTGGCAATATTGAAGTTTTACCAAAAGGTGCGTCTACTTAATACTTATCTTTTAAGGCATCAACCGTATTTTCCCAACACATGTTTGACGTCCGGAGGCAACTTAACGTGAAAAACGTTAATAACTACCAAAAAAGGGAGAAGTCCCACATTTTGACATACAAAAAAGTATGTTTCTGAAGAGTGGCAACGTTGAAATTTTACCCGAAAATGCGTCTACTCAAAACATTCCCTTTAATACAGAAATTGTTATTTTAATCATGTAAATACTCCAAATAATTTACGATTTTTTTCTTAAATTTACTATTTTCATGTTTCAGATTGGGTGCCATTTTTGAAAATGGCGTCCAAGCGACAGGACTACATTAATGAATCCTATGCTCAACTACATCCTTAGCATGTCAAAAATAAATAACAAAAATAAAAATAAAGACCCCCAAGAAAAAGCAGGGATTTTAGTTTTCTGACTGGACTACAGTTTGGGCGCCATGTTTCAAAATGTCGTCCAAGCGACAGGATTCGAAAAATGACTACTACTCTAGGGCACAAATGGGAAATTACTAGAGTGGATCAAATACAGTTTCTTTTTTTTGTCATTTTAATTACTGCTTATTATGTTTGATTGAATTAAAATAAAGAAAATAACTAGGTACCTGCAGTTAAAATTTGTTGAATTTTGGTCTTTTGGAAGAAAAATGTTATTTGCCTAAGTCTTGAAACAATCACAGGGAATTACGTGATCATATTCATTTAGAAAGGTGTGAAGGTGATGTGAAAAAAATAAAAAGATTTTTTTGTTTAAATATTTTATAAATCAGACGATGGTAACCATATATGCATATTGTTCTCCGATTTGCGGCAGTCTTTTATTAAATGTTTGGAAATCCTTTGAGAGCTTTAATTTGAGATGTTATCAAGCCAATACAACCAGACTCAGAGGCAAACGTTCTATCTTTCCTACTGACATTTTGTGTTGGACAGAGTATAGGTCAATTGAAGTTGACAGATAACAGGGATGCCAGGGTATTATATCGTATGAGTTATTTTTATTTATATTAGATATGTACGAGTATAGCAATTCTGACTAAATTATGTAGATAATAAGCGTTAATGTATAGTAAAAACTTGGTTAATATGTCACAATTTGTATGGCAACAGATCTACGAAATTTACAATTTAACTACATTTACGACGACTTTACGCCTTAATAATTTATAAAATCTTTCCAACTAGGTAAATTTTTATACACTGCCTACTTTGACAACCAGCTCAAAGCGTTTTTTTTAAGCAGTCTAATAAATCAACGAATACAAATTTGTATTGCATTTTATGTAGAAATTAAATTTGGCAACACTAACCTCCAATTTCATTTGTTACTCAAGAAAATTCACCATAATATTGATACAGATTTATGGTGACAATTTTGCGTTTATAGTTTATACGCATTCGACAACCATCGAGTTGTCGCGTCGTTGTCCATCTATACTATCTACTATTTAGCCAATTTGAGTATACTGGTTACAGCAGACAGCCGCGAAAACAAAGTTACAAAAATTAAACATTTGAGCTCATGGTGCGAGTCCATGGCACCTATAGTTAAGTTAGTTTTTAGTTGTGGACGGTATATGAGGAGGAAACGCTTAAAGCAAAATTATATTGCAACCATGTGTCACACTATATTCGACGTAGTTTGTGTCCGCAGCTCTCTTTAAAATCTATACCAAAAGACACGCGCTATAACCCCTCTCTCTATATCGCAGAGCCCAAGAGCTGTCATGACTTAAGCACAATAATGACATATTAAGATTATAAATTGGTAATGTAATTGAATATGGATTAGTTTTAGATATATAAATTTTGAAAAGTCATTCAAAGGCGTGTTGTAGTTAGCGCAGTTTTGGATATTCTCTTAACAGCTTTTTGGATTGGTTTTGAGAGTGTACCTAGTTATAGGTGAAGTCGATCGGTATTTAATAAAAATCGTACTAATTGTGAACTTATGCAATTTGAAAACATTTTGGCATGTGCCACACTTGTTTAAGACACAACATTATGTGCTGTTCGTAGTGAGTTTTTGTGAGATTTTAGACAAATTAATAAACTTAAAGACATGAGACTAGGTAGAGTTGGTATATACGAAGTAAAAAGGCTCTTGAAATGTCAGACATACGCAAGTGGTTTATTTGGTAAATTGATAGAAAGATTTTTCTGTCAGATGAAGTAGTTTTTGGTGTTCTTATAAGAGGGATTATGTCTAGACTTAAGAGACAAAGATATATTAGATAACAGTGATATCTATATGTAAGAAAAATATCCTTAACTAGATTTGTGTTAATTCAATAGCCAAACTATGACAAGATTAAAAAGAATTATTTATTTGTTATGATTTGTTTAGATTTAGTTTTTATCAGGTAAGTTTCATCAATATATTTTAAAAGACCACGTCAATGAGTGAACCAATTTCAATAAAATGATGCTGGATCCACAAGACTGACAAACTGCCATTATTTCTGCCAGATTTAAGTCATTTATAGCCATAATCGTGTTTCATGACAGCAAAAAATTGACATTTAATGGTAGAAAGACTAGCGTTTTGTCAGTCCTGTAAATCTAGCTCTGTAAGTTTGTGACAGTATACGATTATTTTCTTTGAGGTATACGTTAATTAGGTACCTTTGTACTTCAAAAGAGTAAGACATTGGGCGTGGACCACTTTAGAAAAATAAAATTTCAACGATTTCAATTAAAAACATGAACAGAATTCCTCAGCGGATTTTTTTATCAAATACTAACGAAAGCAAATTTTAAGTTCGTTTCCGTTTTACGGGATAAAATTCTCACAAATACAATTCAAGTCAGCAAAGCAACTTTGACGAATCAAAAAATGAATTGGTGGATAATTTGCCATTTGTCAGCCGTTGATTAGCTGTGACAGTTTCAAATTTATCGTTCAGTGTTTATGTTTTTTTTGGGCACTTTGCTAACTTGATATCAAGAAAATTGATAAAAGCGTCTTATACCTGAGTGTTAATGGCCCAATAATTTGCGTTAATTAGTTTTTAATTAGCTGGACAAAATCCAATTTTGATCCTGCCATGGTTTCTATGTTTTTTGGGTGCTTTGTTTACTTGATATCAAGTGAGCAAAGCAACTCTCTCGGATCGAAAAATGAATAAGTGCATAATTTGTCGTTAATAAGCTGCACAGTTTGGAATTTGTCGTTCTATGTTTTCTATGTTTTTTAAAAGTGCCTAAAATTTCTTAAATTTTATATTTTAGTTCTCAATAATTTACTATTAATTAGTGGTTAGTTAGTTGTACAAAAATCAAAATTTGTCTTGCGATGTTTTCTATATGTTTTTTTGGTTATTTGTTTTCTATGAGTGTCAATTTACGAAAGCAAATTTTAGTCTTTAATTAGTTTTGCCAATGTCAAATTTGTCTTTCAATGTTTTCTATGTTTTTTGGGCGCTTTGCTAACATGACATATCTGGAAAATCGGTTCAAACTTCTTATACTTTAACTTGATACCAAGTTGGTAAAGCACCAAAAAAAAAAACATAGAACAACAAATTCGAAGTTGTCACAACTAATTAACGACTAATTTATGGCAAATCATCTAGCTACTCAATTTTTGATTCGTCAAAATTGCTTTGCTAGCTTGACACTCATAAAAAACAAGTAATCCTGCAATGGCAAATCTAAGAGGTTCTTTTTTCACTTCAATTTTTTTTGTCAAATACAAAAGATTGCATTCATTGACCTCACTTCGAGACTGCGACTTCAAATTTTGCAATCATCATTCTTTTGATATTGATATCGCAATGCTTAGAATTATTTTAAGGATATTCAAAAGAATTCACTATTATTATACATATAGATAAAATAGTGCAACAAAATGCAAATTAATAAATAAATTCCCAAAAAGATTGCACTCAATTGTTTGCTGTTAAGATAATGTGGCAAAAATTATTGCAACCATTTCAATGTGAAATGAATATATACTGCAGATTTTGAGTTCACAGTCTTAAAGTAAAGTCATTAATCTTTTGATTGCATTCGCAATAATTGAATTCTCAAAAGATTGCATTCTTTTACTAATTCTGCTTCAGTACCCAGAAATAGAACACATAAATTTAGATGAGAATATACGCACAAGCTACCGAGAAATCACGACGATAAAAAGTCAAAAATTATTCCATTTTGCAAGGAACGCACTTGCGATTTCCTGTGACAGCGATTAAAAAGTGTGATCGCAGCTTAGTAGAATTGTTTGGTGTCATATGCGTTCATACACATTTGAAACTACATATGTATGTGTTTTATTTTTTGTGACTGAATAATCGTACGACCAAAAATCGCTAGTACGTTCCTTCCCTTATTCCGGCGATACGATTACCGACAGCGATTTAAAATATTGCTAAAATCGTAGTTGCAACTAGGAAAAATCATGTACGTACTTGTGATTTTCAACCGTGGTATGATTTTTGCCGCAACAAATGAGACTCAAAGTTTAAATGTGAATCTACAGAAACGTGACTTTAAAATCGCAGCGTTTTAAAAAAATGGAACCAGAACTATTTTTTGAGCGTTTTTTCAGTTGTAAAATTAAATAGATAAAATGAAATGAAATGAAATGAAATGGACCTGCACGCACTTGCGACACGCGATTATAATGTCGCGCTACAGATAACAACAAATGAGTGCATGGCAATAGCTATTTTTGAGTTGCAGTGCAGAAAGCCACAAGATCATTCCTATAGTCTAATCATCAATTATTAATCGTTGCGAATAAGCCTAAGGCCAGGAACGCACTTGTAATTTTTTATCGAACGATTATTCAGTCGCAAAAATAGAACAACTTAGTTTAAATTCGAATGAACGCACATGAAACTAAGAAATCATTTTTTTCAGCCACAACGACAAAAAATCACAGGTGTGGTCTTTGCCTAGCTTTTACTTACAAAAAGTTACTTTTCTCCAGATTTATAAAAATTAAAAATTTAATTCGTCAAAATATCACTTCTTGATCAAAGCGAAATTTTATTCGTGTGAAACTGGCGTTAATCCTGGGTTTAAATATTTCACGAGAACAAACAAAATTCAAATCGAAGCATTTTTTCGGGGGAAATTTCCAAAAGATTAAAATTTTCGGCATAAAACAATTCGCAATCCACAACATTAGAATGCATTTCACTAATCTGCGAAAGAAAAATTCGCTCGAACTTATTTTCATGACAACTCACCTCTGACAGCGAACACGCATGTGAAAGAAATGTCAAAGTTTGCGACCATTCGCAATTTGCAGTTCGCGACTCGCAGCTTCTATGCAAGGCACTAAATGTTTAATTTTTCCACGATAATGTAATCTTCGTTAGTGAAGAAGTTTGTGGAACGTATTAATCTTTAAATTCACAAAAGGCATAAGTTATATTAAGCCCTAGCCCTATCTGTTGTGAAATGAAAAAATATTGCATTCCACAATCCACAATTTTCACGTAGCCATATTTTAAATAATTCAGTGTGGAATAAAAGGGTAAAATCTAACACAATGTGGAAAACAAAAATTTTTCAAATTTCACGACGCTGATTTTGGATGAACTCTTCATTTCCCTACTGGGCTTAAAGTTTAAACTTTAAATGGAACAGTTTTCACCAAGTGAATTTTCCACTCAAATTCATCTTTAAAAGAGGTAAAGCCTAGTACACTCACTTCTCGTGAAATGAAAAATTAGGGCATTCCACAATCTTCAAATATTATAATTTTAAATCCTACATTTCACACTCAATTCACTTTGGGGTAATATAAAGCCGTGGAATGTAATGTTGACCTATGTACATTTACAAGATGAAATGAAATATTAATTTTCCGATGTGAAAAAATCGCTACTCTAGCTTTTTTTTGCAATACCAACTGCAAAAGTATACTTAAAATATTGTTATGTTAACATCTTCATTTCCTGGACTCTAGATATATGACCATGACCATAACCAAACCATCCAATAAATCTAAGGTTTTCCCACACAAAATATCTACCGTGAAAGACAGTTCGTCGAACTGTGCACTTTTCCACGCCCTGGCTTAGCATACACAATCGCTGCGATAACCCAACAAACAAAACCATCATCTTTTTTAACAACTTGTCACTGATGTGCGTTCCTAAAAGGGACATGCAAATTGCATGTGTATTTTTTTTATTTAATGGAAACATCTGCTTTGCATCAAGAAGACAAACGTAGCCAAGTCACAGAGTCAGATTCAGAGTCAGAGTGTCTATGTTTATAGTGTTGTTATAGTCCTGCTCTAAGTCCATTAAAGTCTGTGGTAAATTATGGCAAAACATAAACTTGCAACAGAAAGAACACTCACCTCATTAATTTCATCTTCAAGTGCACGCTGTCTTGTCAGCTCACGTAAACGTTCTCTTCGCTGCTCGGTAAGTTGTTCCAGACGTTTGGCAGCTCGGTCAACTTCATTGAATAACATCGTCACTTTGTTCAGTCTAATTGCGACATCGATGTTATTACCGCTGTTGTTGTTGTTGTTGTTGCTGCTATTACTGTTTGTTTGTGTTGTTGTATTTGTTGAATTGGTTTCTGTTGCTGTGGATGCGGTTAAGGTATCTCCAGTGATGGTTGTTGGATTGGGTTGTTTGCTCGGCGATGACGTCACCGAAGATTTGGTATAACTATTTCTACTACTATTATAACTACTACTACTACTACTGCTGTTGATGGTTGGGGTGGTGGTGGTGCTGCTGCTGCTATTCTCATTAGTGCTGCTATGGCTATAATTCAGCTTTTTGGCTAAGTCCTGTAATCGGGCCAACGTCACGGGAGCACGTTTCCTCAGATTGTGCAATTCAGAGTCCATTAGAGCCCGACTTAGAGCACGATGTTGCGCATAGAGCTGCCGTCGTGTCGGCAGTCCTTGCTGATCGGAGGACCGTATTTCCCCCATGGTGGTAACAAGACGTTGGCCAGCCGCTAAGCACTGATTCTGGAGCGGATCGATTAGTGTGAATATTTCACGCCACTTCTTCTGGTCATGATGATGTAATCCAGCGCACTTTTTAGGGACTTGTTCAGCTGCAACGCTGTTCGTGACTTCATCGACGCTAATGAGTTTCACTGAGTGCTATTTTTTTTTTATATACAAAATGGTGATGGTTTGTGCGCATGCGCCAAGCAGAGATGATCATGAAAAAAAAAAGATTCAGGAAAGAAAGAGATTCTTAAGCTTAAGCGTTTATGTTTTTTTTTTGTTGTTGTTTATGATAGAAAATATAGTCGAATTGAATTTCTTCTTCAAAACAAATGACTACAAATTAGGATAGACGGAACAAACTATCATCGAGAAACAGTTAAGAAGACAACGAACAAAAAAAATGGGGGAAAAAAACTCACCTTGTCATGGTCCCTATTTGTCAGCTTACTCAATAACAGGCTTCGATCCGTGCATACGGCAAGAATTTCACTGAACTGGAAATGCCTTGTTAGGAGCTTCAGACTGTTGCAAATTAATTCGATTGCATTCAGGTGGCTGGATTTCTCGATGCTGATTAGAATGGTAAATGCTGGTGGCGTTTGTGATGTTGTTGTGCTGCAAAATATTATAAGAAGAGGTCAAAGGAGAAAGGTAAAAATACTTATTATTTTATTTGAATTTTAAATTAATATTTCATTAAAATAAGCTGAGTATAATATGATGGAAGAGAGCCAAATGCAGTTGTTTGAAAAAAAAAAATCCAAAACAGTTACGAACGATAGGTAATGATAGATCTTCATGTGGTCAAATGAAAGCTTATGGGAATGGGACAGAAGCTTTCAAAGAATGGTATTTTTCAATTATGCAGAGCAATCCAAAGAGTTATTAGTGATTTGATTAGAGTTCGTTCTTGTTGATTCTCATAATTTGAAATACCAATGGAAACTCTCTTATAGCATTGTCTTTTTTTGTGTATGATGAGCTATAAAGTAGAAGACTTGTAATGCATGCAACTTACTCTAGACAGACGAAATGAAGCGTTCATTCTATTCTATATACAAAACTCTGACAGACTGGTACCACCTAAAATAATTAGGGCTGGCCATTCTACCAGAAAAATCTGGGTATCATTTGGTATCGGTATCGGAAACCGAAACGATACCAGCTTCAAAGAATCCGAAACGATACCGAGCCAATACCTTTTTTTTTTAACCGAAATTTCCTGAGACTCGTTAGTATCGTTTAGTATTGGCAGAGAAGATGGATTTACATATAATAATAATAAAAATAGCCGCTTATCTGCCTACGTATCCACGTCTTGACGAACATGTGTTAAGTTTGAAGTAAAGATTTATGTATTTCCCCAGGAGTTTCATATCGATACCCACCAGCTTTTCATCGATTTCAAGGCCACGTATGACAGCATTTTTGAAGACGAGCTGTAAAGGCAAAGGGTAATATCTTGTTTTGACATCCCTCCCAAGCTCGGCCGTTTGTGTAGGATGACGATGTAGAACGCACGCTGCTCCATCAAGGTCAGCAAAGTCCCCACCGCAATACCTTTGATGTCTAATGGTTTAAGACAAGGCGACGACGCACTGTCATGTGACTTCTTCAAAATCGTTCTTGAAAGAATAGAGCAAAACTCTCAAGTCAACACAAGGGGCACAATTTTTCAAAAGTCCGTCCAATAACTCGCTTACGCCGACGATATTGACGGACGAACAAAGCATGATGTCAGTTGTGCTTTCTTGAGTGTTGAAGAGAAAGTCAAGAAGATAGGTTTAATGGCGTACGAAGGCAAGACTTGATATATGCTGTCAACAAAAAAGGACACCCAACACCAATGCCTCGGACAGAACGTCATTATAGGCAGCTATAATTTTGAGGTGGTCAGTGATTTTGTATACCCAGGCTTCTCTATCAACTCAGCGAACGATATCTGTGCTGAGATCACACGGAAAATTACTCCTGCCAATCGCTAGGATCCTAAGAAGGCAATTGAGAAGCAAAGCCCTCTCTCGATCAACTAAAGTGTCCCTGTATAAGACGCTTATCCTCCCGCTCTGGTGGATGGAAACGCTTTATGCTGTTTTGAGAGGAAAATTCTTTGGGTGATTTTTGGTCCCGTGTGCATAGATGGGGAATGGAGAAGAAGATACAACAACGAACTGAGCGAAAATCCAACGATTGAGATAGCTGGGTGGTGCTGCATGCAAGTGGAAGCGGACCTTAACCAACTTGGCGTTTAAAACTGGAGGCAGCTAGCAAGAAACACAGCCGGCAGGGAGAAGCTTGTTGGTTGAGGCCCTAGTCTACCCTGAACTCTAGGGCCACCTTAAGTAAGTAAGTAATTCTTAACAAGTCGCTTTTAAGTATTATTCATGTCCAAGAGATGTTAAAATTTCTTTTTAGCCTACATAAAGCTTTTCAAAAATTGTATTCTGTCTTCTAGACTTGTAAAAGAATGCAATCTCTTGTGAATGCAATCATTTATTGATTTTAATAAAAAGATTGCATTAATTGATTTCACTTTGAGACTGTGACTTCAAATTCTGCAAAAACCATTCACTTGACATTGAAAAGATTGCAATCATTTGTTCTCCCATGCATTTTATAGCAATCAACTGAATGCAATCTTTTGGGAATATTCTTGAGGATTTTGTCTCTTTCATGAATGCACTTAAGGTACTTCTATATTTTATTAAATGGCGAAAAGAATGAAGATGATGAACAAGATTGAAGAGAAAACGAATTACAGCAGTCACTGCCGATGAGAAGTTGAATAGAACTTCTACACCTGTGAATTGTTGTCTTTTTCAAAAACGCCAATTCAATGTCAACTCGACCGTCAAATATTTTGACGCGATTATTGCTATCGTCAAATATATGCAATCATATTCTCTTTTTGGTATAAAACTGCCTCTCGAGCTTATTCGGCCTTCTTTGTCTTCTTGGCTGGAGCTGGCTTTTGTGACCTTAAGATAACTGAAGCTTTGCGGAGAGCAGCCTGCTTGAGATCGGAGCGGTACTTGGTGAGGTACTTGCTTCAGAGAACGCCTGGGTTCGGCCTTCATGGTTCACGAACAGTGTTCGTTGATGGACGGTTTTGGTGTTCCTTTCCTCATGACAACAGTAAAACCCTTCTTGGCTGGAACGACTACCAAGGTTTTCTTGTGTACCAAGCTAAGGTTTTTCAGCACAGTGCTGAAGGGTTTTTTGACATCAGTCTTCTTCAACAAGAAATAATTGTTGTTTCGGATAATCAACCAATTGAGATGCGACCATGAGATGACCATCTTGAACTGTCTTTCGGACTTAACTGCAATGACAATATCATTTTGATCAGCATCAGTAAATTTTCTTGCAAAAACATTTGACGTTTAAGAATGCGATCTCTGGCTTCTTAATATATTTGTCGTAAAATCGCTTTTTTTTACTGCAGAACCATCAACGCAGATGATGTTTTCGAACATGCAAACTGCATTATGTAACATATTGTTAATGTCGTCAAACTTGTTTTCGAACAGAATACTTTTGCAATTGGCGTTTGATAAAATGTCTGCGAATTTATTTTTGACGGAGATGGCGTTTTCGAAATCGGCTTTTAATTGACAAGTCCATTGGCTTAATTATCTTGTCCCAGCTAAAGAAGAGGCTGAAATTTTCAATCGAACTCGAACGTCATGTGTGGGAACAGGAACATACCGAGGTGCCATTATGCTTGTTAAAATTCGAGGTGATGTTACGAGGATCCACAGAGGATTCAAAAATGCTGTCTTCAGCCACAAACTTAATAGCTTCATTTAATGAAGTTGCAAAGTACCTGCTGCTCGCGACACTTTGACAGAAACAGGTAATTGCTGTTTTCAAACTTCAAACTCATCCACTCCCATCGCTTAGTGTGATCAGGGGCCTATTTCAGAGGTCATACATCACAAACATACACTATACAAAATCTTCATACATCATATACACGTCAAACAATTTTCTGTTTTCTAAACGGGGGGCTTACATAAACCAACATGCTCGACAACATGACAACATGGCTCGATGGAAAAAAATTTTCCTCCCAACTTTGCGATTTCATAGATACTGATGTTGTCGAGCATAATTATTTTTCATTTTTCGGAACAAACGCACGCGGTATAGCTTGCAATTTTTTTTATAATCTTCGCTTTTTATTTTCCAAGCTTCTGGAAAACTATTGTAAAATTCGAAAAACTATCTCCAGAAGTCACATTTTTCCCATCACCGTGGGCTAAATAATGCAAAAAACGAAGTTGTCGAGCATCTGTTTATACAAGTTGGCTGGTTGGACAAGCCAGCAAGTTTTCAAAACATTTTGAAAACCGTCGAGCATGTTGGTCCAGCTGTTGTCTTCGCGTTTAAATGGTCGAGCATATGGCTCAACAACCAGCCATGTTGTCGAGCATGTTGGTCCATGTAACCCCCCTATACAATATTCCAATATTTCCATGTGTAGTCTTAGGTCATACATTTTTGTATGAAAGTGGAACATACAACAAACCTGAGAAACCAGAACTGTCAAAATCATACAATGTACATTTGTGATGTATGATCTGAGAAATAGGCCCCAGGTGTATTGAGTGGTATATAAAGTGTAGTCCAACTTTCTGTAGATCTCATCAAGATTGTGGAAACTCTGGAAACAATTTAACAGTGGCATGACCCCAGCACAGATGGTAAGGTTACACGCAAATTGTCCCCCCTGAAGAAAATCCTGGATCCACGCCTGTGCTGTCTTCAACATCTGCAGTACAAAGTTACTACTATTTAAAACATTGTACTCGTTTCTTTATTTAACTCCCACCGACACATTTGTATGAATTTAAAGATGAGTTGAATTTTGAAGGTTTATCCTTCAAAAGTCATACATTTCAATTAATATCTGTGTCTGCCAGCACAGCCATGTATGTCGACATCATTTGTCTGACCTTCATTCTGCCACCCACTGTGTTTGTTTTTCTTTAATTTACTTAATTTCACTCTTTTGATCACTTCTGACCTTCAACGTCCTTCCAATTTAAAGGTAGGTAAAGGTATACATTCTTAAAGTCGTTTGCGTGCGAGTGTATCTTTATGGGATAATATACTTAACCTCGAAATGCAAACGCTCCTCTCATCAGCGCATTATATCTTTTTTCTGATGTGCATCTCACTACTTTTAAAGTTAAAAAAAAATCGCGTGCATCATCTTTTACTTTAGTGTGTCAAGTTGTAACCTCAAAGGTCGAGATGCTCATCAACATCTTAAGCAAGACCTCTCTGCGCACAACACAGATAGGCCTGACGACTTCTACTTCTATAATTCACTACTAGGTTTGGTATTTTGTGTGTGCGTGTTGTTGTTGTTGTTGTTTGTATTTTACCAGTCCAATCGATTGACATAAATTTCTTTCCCATGTGAACCACGTTGCGATTGAAAAGAGATGCGCATGCGCGAATCCATTAACTCCATATAAAACCAAAACGAAGGAATGCTGGCTGACAAACCCTGCCCAGAGTTCAAATATTTTCAGCACACACACACGCGCCGAATGCGAATGTGGGACATAAAATTTGTTGCAAAGTCTATAAAATGAAGCTGAAGTTGAAGCCGTATAGCTTGAGAGAGAGGCCTTATAGCCATATATTCCTCGAAATGGTTAACAAAAAAAATCCTAATATCAGATAACTTAAGGAAATTGAAATGGTGCCATTCGTAGAGCTCGTTGTTGATGTCGGTCTACTGCTAACTATGCTACTTTTAATTATGCTGAGTATAGATTATATGCGCCTGCGCCTGCGCAATTCCAGCCTCTCTGTTCCATAGCCATCCAGTTTTTTTTTTTTTTTTTTTCAAGTCATCATCAGACTTTAAACAGCGAATCCGTTTGACACACCATTGCGGCGACAATCGCGAGAAAAATGGCAAAGTTTAGATTGCGCGCGCAATTACCTAATTTCGGATTCGTATAAAAATTGTCCATGTACACGAAGATAAGACAAAAAAAAAAAACCATACAAAGCCAAAACTGAAGCTAAAGTGTCTCTCTCTCTGTATCTACATAAATACAAAATGATAGAGGGAGGGACTAAGGAAGGAAAAAGAGTCAACAAACATGTCGCCGTTGCGGTATAAGATAAGGAATCTCGGGCCTGGTTTGACACAGTTGCCGACTTGAGAAGTAAATTAGTGATCGTGGATGTTAAATTGCCTAATGAGACAAAAATGGCAGGTAAATCAGAGTTTCAAGTAATTGGTTAAATGTTTTTGTAAGTTTTTACACGGATTAAGTTTGTTTTACTTTCGATAATGAAATGTCATGTAGATAGGAGGAATATGTACCCCTACTTACTTATGTATACTTTTTAGCTTATATGGTAATTGGCTGTATCTATATATTTTTATATGGAGAAAAATAATTGTCATAGGGAAAAACTGCTTTAAAGTCTATATCGATAATCAAAAACTTATAAACTTTGTCATGACTGGCAACACTTTAAGAAGCTGTCAAAATGACACTAATGAAAGAGGAAGATAGTTATACAACTTATTCAAATATCAGTTTTACCCGGAAACGTCTTGAGACAATATTGCACAGAAGAACGTGTTTCTATATGTCTACGCAGAATTAACAACAAATAAATTTGCCTTCATTTATTAGCATGTCATGAGTTAGGTATACATTTTGTAACTTCCGAAACAAAAGACGAACACTTTTTTAACGTAAATACCAACCAAAGTCTTCCAGGAACTAGCGGATCAACAAGAAAACAAAATGAATTCCAATATTCATCTCATGTACTGGACTCTGACACGACAGCTAACATCGTATCCTATAAGTACTCGTATATCTGCTCGGATTTCTTCTTTTACCAAGAAGTTATAATCAGTATTGTGCAGATCAAATGTATAGAATAAGCACTGCTGTTTAAGATCTATGATTGTAGAAGAAGCTTCCCAGCATGTTTTACAAAAAAAAAAAAATATATCCATTCCTGATTCCCGACACACACAGGAGTGGTTATAAAGGGTGATTTTTTAGCTGGTTTGGTTTTGGCAACACTGGTTTTGACAGCTGACGTGTGTTTAGTACCTTGTGTCACTGTCAAACAGCTTCAGTTTGGTTTGCAATTTAACCATGGATCGTCTTACAAATGAACAACGCTTGCAAATTATTGAATTTTACTATCAAAATTCGTGCTCGGTTCGAAATGTTGTGTTCAGAAAATTGTGTTCAGCGATGAGGCTCATTTTTGGTTGAATGGGTACGTAAATAAGCATAATTGCCGCATTTGGAGTGAAGATCAGCCAGAAGCATTGCAACAGCTACCAATGCATCCCGAAAAAGCCACTGTTTGGTGCGGTTTATGGGCCGGCGGCATTATTGGGCCATATTTCTTCAAAGATGATGCGAATCGCAGCGTTACTGTCAATGGGGAACGCTACCGAGCGATGATAACAAACTTTTTTTTGCCCGAAATGGAAGTTCTTGACTTGCATGATATGTGGTTTCAACAAGACGGTGCCACATGCCACACAGCACGCGAAACAATGGCGCAATTGCGAGGCGAGTTTGGTGAACAGTTAATTTCACGTTTCGGGCCGGTCAATTGGCCGCCTAGATCGTGCGATTTGACACCATTAGATTATTTTTTGTGGGGGTATGTCAAGGCTAATGTCTATAGGGACAAGCCCGCTTCGATTGACGCACTGGAAGCCAACATCCATGCATTCATTCGTGAGATACCGGCCGATATGTGTGAAAGAGTATGCCAAAAATGGACTCAGCGGATGGGCTACCTGAGACGCAGCCGCGGTCAACATTTGCATGAAATTATCTTTAAACATTAAATTGCAAGGTTCAAACTATCGATTCAAATAAATATTTCATTCATTTTTTCGAATTTTTTGTGTTTTTTTTTTTTTTTAAAGTTCTAAACCTCTTAAAAAATCACCCGTTAGTATAGTATCTAACACTTGTAATTCAGTTCAGTTGCAGTCGTTCGCAGAACATTACCGGAATACTAATCCCGTTTCATAATATAAAACTAAACCTTCACCGCCAGCAGTCTTCACCAGGAACTCACCACGTTATTGTTGCTTGGGTTGCCGTGTGTACGCAAGAAGATGGCAAATGACCTCATTTGCATAATGCCCCCTATCCATAATAGGTTGATTCTCATGATTAGCAATAGACCGATGAGTTTACAGAGTGATTCACAAACAACTGAAAGACGTGTCGACTCTCAATGAACAACAACCGACTGACGACCGACACGGCGCGATGACGCGACGTAACGCACTCAAGCGTTCCTTTTATTTTTTTTTTTAAATTGAAGTTGAAAAGTGATCGATCAGTAATGCTTTCATCCTGCTTTCATCCGAAGGAGTGACTTGTTGAATTCTCGGGATAATTGGTCAATAAACTCGAATCCATTTGATAGTGCAAATGATTCATATGCTGGGATGTTATAGAGTTTTTTTCGAATTATATTCGAGGTTTTTTAAACAAATTCTGAACTTCAAGGGGGAAGGGAGGAGGTCAAAATCATGGAATCCGACTGAAAAAAGACAAGTATTTGTGAAAAGTCAATAGTAAAAATAAAAATGGTATTTTCCAAAGCCAGGAGACAAATGCCTCCTCTTGCCCTTTACTCCAGGTGCTTATGTATGTTTGTACTTCATTTTGTCCTTCTTTCTTTTCAGGAGTGATTTGTAGAGGAACCTTCGATGAGAACTGTGGTTATTTAACTCGATTCTATTGTCAGTTATTCTTTCTTAAAGTTTTTACCCCATTCACGCAGGGTTGTTCATTACTTTTATTTTATAGTTATAAATATTTATTGTTTCTTATAAGGTCTTCAGACGCAATTTTAAATAAATAAGACCGCAATGACGCAGCTAAGCCACTGCTCACTTAAAGACCCAATTCTAATGCATCGTATGCATCGACCAGATGCTGTCAAACTGGATTGACTCCATGATTCAAACTAGAATTTTTAATGAAGAAATGGGTGATAGTAAGCTAAAAATTAGGACGTAGGGGTACGCCGCAGGGAGGTGTTCTATCTCCTCCGCTTTGGCTTCTGGTCGTCAAACAGATTTGAATTTAACTATAGTCCAGCTGTACAAACGTGGTTCAAATTTTGATCTGTGGTTCAATTATTTTAGTGGCTGATTTCAGAAGAATTACTGGGGTTCAACGATGGTTCAATGTTCAAGTATGCTATAGTAGCCAATTTACCTGAACCATCGTTGAACCTCAAACAATTCGGTGAAGTCGGTGAGTAAAAATTGCTGAACCAAGAGTTAAATTTTTGTACAACTGGTCCAAGTCCAAGCGGCCGGCGGCCACCGTCAAAGTCGTGGCGTGCCCTGATGACATATGATAATAGCCTCATACAAAATTTTCACAACTCTGTACAAACTCCAACAAACAGCCCATGTCCACCTCAGTAATTTCGGACTTAATGTCAACCCACTTCAAATGGAACTGGTTCTGTTAACGAGAAAACAAAATGTTCCAAATATAAAACCCCGCACCATAAATGGCCAGCCTTGGATATAGTAATTAATCTTAAGGCCATGACCAACATTCAAAAAGGTTGGTATGTATCGGCACAACTAGTGCCATGAGAACCACCGCCAACCGCAGCCCTAGAAACTTGGAAAAAGGGCCACTATTGCCACAGAACTATAATGAACTTCACTGACATAGACATTCAAACAAACTATATTTCAAAAACCCGGGATCTTCGAATCTTACGAACCGGGGCAAACACTTGATTTTGGTGCCCTTCCAGGTTTTGAGATAAATGGGAAAAAAACTGGCATACTTGGTTGGATTTTTTGTAAGCCGGGATATTAGTTTTTAATGAATTTGAACTTTATATTACCTACAGTACCCACTGCCACTGCCACCTAAAAAAAAAAACAGAAATGTTTTTTCCTAGGTAATGAATAAGAGCTTCTCATCTAACCGTTCGGACTCGGCAAAAAATTGTAAGTCCCCTCCATTCTTGCCAACAACACGCACACAGGAATAGTTGAGAGTTGTAAGTCACTAGGCCCTAGTTTTCCACGAGCTGCTTGTGCTACCAAATTTATTTTACACTGACCTTCTCTTCTTCTTCTGCCGTGAGTCAACACATCAACACTCTGAAATCATCAAGACTTCAAACTCGATCTCAAAGTTGTCTTCTCGTGTGATTTTCAAAGCTAAATACTGGTCATGGATTGGCGCCTGCATTAACACTCTCGTTGACACAAATTTAAGGGTCAATGCGTTAATCATTTACATTGGCTGTGTAAGCCGGGTTGGCCCCCATTGATCCGGCGCTGCTATTTCAATGAACATAGATTTTAGTCGAATTTACAGATATCCCTACAAGGGAATTATAGAAGGAACACCGGGTCAGTATTTACAGACAGTTCCAAAAGGGATGCTGGGGTAGGGTCAGTCATCTTCCCAGACAATCCACCCATTAATACATAGATTATTGAAGCTCTCAAACTTCTGCAGTGTTTTCCTAAGCGAAAGTGCTTGCAGTTTGCGAAGCCACAAAATATCTTTCCACATGTGAACTGACGAACAAAACCATTGACAACTTCTTAGATAGCCGAGCGGTAGTCAGATCCATTTAGTCAATTGTCACGAAGTCAAAGTTCAAAGTTATTCGTTGCTGCTTGGAGAGAATAGAGTGCTGCAACTGAAGCTGCAGCTGGAATAGCACCCACAATGCAGCTGTATAGCTTTCTGACATTTCAGTATCAAAATAAAAATAAAAGCAAAAATTAAAATGGAAAAATGATAAAATGGAAGCTAAAATTACTTTACGTTTTTATGAGAAATTGAAAAGAGTTTGAAACTCACTTCAATCCCCATGTAAATACACGATTGCGCTCGAAATTTCGGAACGTCAAAAAAGCAGCAAGCAAAAGTTAAAAGTTGGCCAATTTGTCCAGAAAAATCAGTGAAACAATTTTAGATCCCATAAGAAAAACTCCGTATAGGTATAAGCATACATATGAATTATGCAGTTCCCATGCGAACAAAAATCAAAATTTTCAAAACCATCTTCCACCTATTCTGTGCACCAATAATAATCAAGGCGAAAAATGTTTCCCTCTTGGTGGGCCTAAAAATGGAAAACAATTATTTTGGATGCAAAAACCATTTGCATGCTAATAATGACATGAGATGAATAAATTTGTTTTTTTGAAAGTGTAAACCGAACATCCAAAAAAATTTATTTTATTTACCAGACTTTTTTTCGCATGCAAAACAATTGCCAGCCCATTGTTTTGCATGACATTCCATGACAGAAATGGTTTTATATATTTTTGAATGAAACTGTAAACTAATCATGCAAAAAATTATTTTGCCTCAATAATTTTGACATCCGAAAATATTTGCATACATTTTTTTTGCACGGGAACTATAATTCTGTCGGATTGAGTCCGTGCGGATTGAAAACAGCAAAAAAAAGGATACCGGAATTGAAAATGTCAAAAAATGGCGGAAAAATGCAAAATGCATCCATGCATTTTGGTGAACATTTAAGATTCATTTCATAGACGTTTGGCAAAACGAACGGATGCACAATCCACCATTTTTTTGACATTTTTAATTGGTGTATTTTTTGACTTTCCGTTTTCGATTCGCACGGATTCACTTCGACCGAATATCATTGCATACCCATCATGCAATTATATGAAAAATGAATATACATATGTACAATAGTTTGGTATTCATTTTCAATACTGCACTTGCATCGCTGTATTGTAAATTAGTGCAGTAGTTGGCGTGTTGAAAATATTGTAATTTCAATAGGGCAAATCTGTTATGTTTTTTCTGACTCGAGGCAAAAGTTTCGCAACAGGCGAGGCCCTATAGTGAATTTTGATTGTTACCCTAGTTAAGCCTTTGTTTATATCAATGAAAAACTTGCTGGGGCCTCGCTAAAAACTATTTTCCCAGCCGGAAAAAATGTTTAGAAATGGATGAACTCAGTTATTTAAGTTGACTGAACTATCTTTAAAATTGTTGTGTTGTACATGCCACCCCGTAGTTTATTTTATTCTCAGAGGGGTCTTGCGGAAGTGTCAAATACTGTCTATTTACTAAGTCTATTGACTGCACTTTGTATAGAATAAACAAATGTCACAATTACACGATTAGAAAAGTGGCAGTATAATGTCTAAAAAAACACCAAAAGAATAGAAAAATTAATTCTTTTTGTCACTAAACTGGTAGCTTTCTAGCCGTGAAATCCGGCAAAAGTGTTGCACAGTTTTATTGCCAAACAGTTCCCTGAGTTCAGTATTTCTACCATTAACTTCTTCCTGTTACGAATCTGTTGCTGTTCTTCACAAGTTATTTCATTGATGAGACTTTTGGGAGAAAATATGTTTTTCATCAAACCTCAATATATAACATCCCTGATCACATATGTTATGGCTCTGACTCACATTGCGAATCATAATAATCTTCCCCTGAAGCGACACGCTATAGCCATATATCCAACATACCGATCGGCCAATTCAACTATTGGACATTTTTTGTTAATTTAATGGCGGTTGCGGCCATAAGAACGAACTATCATGACTTTGTTGTTAGCTGTCTTGTTGCACACTTAACACCTGCGCCATAGAGAAACCTATATACATATTCATGTTTAGGTATCTAGGAATATTCTTGAGGATTATCACATCATCTAAGCCTATAAGATTCGGTATGTTGTATATAGCTGCCGAAGGGGAACTGTGTTGAAAGCTGTACACTATAGCGATGATTTAATATGATTGTCAAGTACAACACCAGAGAATGCCTGAGAATTGCACTCTCAGATTGCCTTGCAGGCACTTTTATGTTGGATGTTTTACGGTGGATCATAGTTGGAAATGATATGGCAACAAAAAAGTTGTTGAAACGACTGTCGATCAAGAGAGACAGACAACAGCAACAACACAACAAAATTAAACTACGTTTACACATAGAGAAGGCTTATATTATGCTGGATTCAGATGAGTGGGTTGATCTGAAGATGCAACCGACGACGACGATGACGCCGACGACTTTGACTACGACAACTATGATGATGTAGGAATTCCATTTCAATTGAAGAAGAAGAAGCCTGACATACATTCGAGTCAAATCGATGATGGTCGATTGAGGGTTCAATATTGCATACAATCGATGATCGCATAGGTGCATGAATATGCGTTTTTTACGAGTGTTTTTTTCTACTTCCATTGACGTAAAATATTAAGGATTGGTTGTCTCATGTCGACACGCACTTTGTGAGCGTAAGAAGTTGCTTAAATTTGAAAATGCAAAAACTAGGTTAATGAACTAAGTTGGCATCACAATCTAAAAACGATATGACAGAAGCCTTGCAGCGTAAGTGTTTATAAAACGATGATAAAATTAGTTTCGAGACAAATGCGTAGTTAGAGTAGATCGTATTTGATCTTCAGACTGAAGTTGAAGTCTATGATGGTGTGCTTGTCTGTCATTCTTGATTAATGATGTAAGTTTTTTTTTCAATTAGAATGTACTGTGAAGTCATAATATTTATCATAACATATCTATATTTGACACCTATCTGTCAAAATAGTAAAAATTGAAGGTAACCAACCTGTAGGAAAATGATTTATGAATGCGCACTCTATAAGCCATTCAGCTTGGTTAAAAGACTCTTAAAATGGATGCCTGACTACGCTTACAAAGAAAATAATATAATATTTTTGCTGGAGCTCTGGTTAAGGTGTTTTGGATTTAAGCCTGGTTTGAACATGAGGATTTCGAAGAAAATTTGAAATTAAATCTTACTTTGACTTAACAATATCTAGAGTTTTATGTGAAAGAGTTGAAAGCTTGAGTAAAACTAATCCAAGAATTCAAAGCCTTGGAGTCCATATCCAGGGGGTTTAGTGATTAAAAAGTGCATCACATACAAAAATGAATGGAAATTGGAAAGGAAGATAACTTCGGCGGATAAGTTGGCAGGCACAGGCTCCACGAAGAGACAATTGATAACGGCCTCCGACTAGCAAACTTTTTAGAAGCTCGTAATACGGGAATAAGTAGCACTAGGCTTCCACGGCTAAAAATCTACAATCTGGTACTCCCCAAATGGTCGATACGCCAACCAAATCAACCAATTGCTAATCGAAGCAGAACACGCCTCTCATTTCTTAGACGTGCGTACTTTTCGAGTGGCAAACGTCGACGGTGACCATTTCTTGTTTCGGCAAGGTTCAGAGCTCGATTGTCAAATGGAAAGAAACTTCGAACCGTCTTAAGGAAGAAATTTACGTTAGTCACCTTAGCATATTTGTAGTCGCCAGAACCTAGAGTGAGAATGTGAGTTAGAAGCTCTCCGCTGTACCTGACAAAGATGCCAACAAACAGTGTGGTCCCAGTATCGCAAAACACATAAAAGGCAACCAACCACTCTCGAAAGAAAACCCGTGTTATGATTCTAAGTGCGCACAGCTGAAAAAGTTGACCAGAAGATGCACATGTGAATATTTTTCAACTTAAGACAAGTGGAGCGAGAGAAGAGTATCGAGCAAGGAGAAGATCTTTCGTGGAAAGAAATGATCGTATGCAGCCTCCCAGCTCAAGAAGTTCGAAGAGTTTCTCGATCGAAACAACACCTGGGAGTTTTATAAACAAGCTAAGTAACTGGCTGCTGGCTTTAAAACCTGGCTCTTCGAAACAGCGAAGAAATCTAGTCATCAAAGCACAGGGAATAGTAGATGTATTCAAGCTGCATTTCCAGCAGCTGCTTGATGAGCATCAGGTAGAGTGAGAAATAGGACCGGAAGTTAACATAACTCCTGTCAATGAAGAACCAATACCACCACCTCCCAGTATAAAAGAGGTAAACTAAGACACAAGGAAACTCAAGAACAACAAAGCCACTGGATCAGAGTAGCAGAGCTCTTCAAGCGCACGGAAGGGATGTGCTAAAAGGGTGCATCTATCAACTCATTAACGAAGTTTCGGTGGAAGGAAACATTCCCACTGACTGGTCTATCAGCTCCTTATGCACCAACTACAAAAAAGGTGATCCTATGTATGTCCTGCAAGAACTTTGGAGGTATATCCCTGATAAAAGTTGCATACAAGAACCTATCCAACGTACTGTGTGAGCATTTCAATTCATTCTGCAACACTTTAATCGACTGATCCCAGTGTGTTTTCTGGCCAGACATATCGACTATAGACCAAATATTTACTCTGAGGCAAATTCTGAAAAAGACCAACGAATTTCAAGTCACGACTCACCATCCATTGATCGAATTCAAAGTGGCATAATAGCTGAACTTAAGATCCCGGGAAAACTGATGCAGCTGTGTCACGTGACATACAAAAATACCCGATGCAATGTGCAACAAGGGAAAATCTCTTCAAAAATGTTCCCCCCTGCAGGATTTTGGCAAGGAGATGCAATATCTTTAATCTCGTTCACGAGGAAATAGTACGCAGAGCAGGCATTGACACTTAAAGCACTATTTTCAACAGATCTGTCCAACTCCTCGGGACAGAGATATCCAATAGCACTGGTTACTCCCAACAGGCCGTCCGTCATAAAGACTTTCATTGAAGAACAGACGAAACTTTTTGGTCTTCAAGCACATGAGGGCAAGACCAAATACATGCTTTCAACAAACAATGAAAGATCTGTCAACTGGGCTACGACAAAACGTCACTGTTGAAAGCAACAGCTTAGAAGTAGTTGAGGAGCTTATCTGTCTTGGAGTAAACATTAATCCCACGAACGACATCTAAGTGATGGAGATCCGACGAAGAATTACCCTAGCAAACCGGTGAAACTTCAGCTTGGCGCAAGAGATGGGTTCAAAACTCTTCACACGAAAGATCAAGTATGCACTCTTTAAAACCATTAATCTGCCAGCCCTGCTTTATGGCGCTGAGTGTTGGGTGATAAGCAGATACTGAGCTCTTTACAAAGAAAAATTCTTCCACTGATATTTGGTTCTGTGTGCAAGGAGGGCTAAAAGAGGAATAGATACAATTGCGAACTTTATGAGTTACATCAAGATCAGGGCTGTCGTTTCACTTTTTCAGAAAGCAGTATTTCGAGGGAAAAAATAGCAGTACACAGCAGTACGGTAGTAAAGTACATCTATACAAACATAATTCTTAATGCATTTAATTTTGTTTAAATGCAAATACTGTTCATTAAAAATTATCAAACACCCGCTCATTACTAATTTAGCTCTAGAACACTACAATGGTGGTACTGAAAAGATTCCATTACATAAAAAACTCTTGTTGTGTTTGTGCACTTTTTTCTCAAAATCGGTTGTTTTTACGGAAAAAGTTATTTTTTTTTGGATAGAATTTCATGAGCTTCATACAATATTAATTATAATTATATTTTTTTCCTTTTCCTTCCTTTTATGTTGCAAAATTAAAAGATCAACTTTAAACCGCTATAACTTCATTAGCGCATTTAGGTACCTACTATAAGTTAAGATAATTTTACTGTCTATAAAAGTTGCTTTTCGTCATTTTGTTGTTAAATGAAATTCCATAAAGTTATTAAATAAATTAAAACAACTCCATTTTCCAGTTGATAGCCTTGCTCACCATGGGCACGAAAGTAACTTGGTTTATACTGAGAAGATGTAGGCTAACGCATAAAGTACCTATACAAAATTTGTTGACTAAATTATCTACTCCATAGATTTACTCTAAATCTATCGGTTGTATAAAAAAAAGCATGATAATTTGTTTTTTATGAAATTGAATAAGCTACAATTTTACCTTTCCATTTCATTCCAAAACGTTGATAGTTTTCGAGAAATTAGCAAACACTGAACCTTACACCATTTTACTCCTCCAAAAATTCATTCTTCAGCCAAAATTTGGGGTGATGTTGGATGTTGCTCAAGACGTCAAAACAAAGCCCCACCAAAATTCAGCTTTGTAAGAATTTTGTCAATGTAGATACGTAATAGTCTAAATTTCATGGGCTAGAGAACCATTAATATAATTTAACATTGCTTGACAGATTGGTGAAAAGCTACATTTTGACGGTTGTGGAATATTTCATTCCAAATTGCATCAAAGTGTTCTTAAAATTCAATTTCAAATAGGATTATGATTTGAAAATTTTGTGTTAACAAATTTTCAAAAAAGCAGTACTTTGGTCGTATTAGCAGTACGGCAGTACGAAGTTTCAAAAAGCAGTACAAATACTTCAATTGCAGTACTTCGACAGCCCTGATCAAGATATGGATGTAGTTCAGAAAATCAAAACACGTCGAATGGATAGTAATCCTCCAGCCAAGAGAGTCCTTGAGTCCCAGTCCCCAGGTTCGAGAAATCGAAGTAGACCGAATATCTGGTTTAAATTCAATTCAATTCTATTCAATTAAATTCGTGGATGCCTGAAAGCTTGGTCTAGATGACTGAAAGCAGAGTGATCGGGACGGAAGATTGCCATGTCTCAGGCTATAACCCTCCATGGATTGGGAGTCGGATAAGTAAATAAGTAAGTAAGCTTTTCTCTAAGGGTTTTGTGGTTAGAACCATTATAAATGGCGCTTAAGAAAATCAATTGCCCCTCTAAGACATCTTCAAACAAAATTAAATTCAAAATTTGAATTGAATCGAATTGAATTTCAAAATTTTCAAAGCACAAATACTTTTTTTCAAAGTTTATGAAATTAATCATGACGCATGTAACTGGAAAGGTCTATTCAAACCCTGTCCGCACATCCAAACAATGTTTTTTATTTTGAAAACTTATTTCAATAACATTGAAAAAGTGTTTTTTTGAGAATTTTTAAATATCTCCTGAACAACAAAATACATAATAAATATTTGAATGCGAGGATAGGGTTTTAATAGACCTTTCCAGTGACGTACGTCATGATTTATTTCATTCACTTTAAAAAGAAGTCTGTCATTCGATTCAATTCAATTCAATTTAATTCAATTCAATTCAATTTTCAATTCAATTCAATTCGATTCAAATAGACCATCTTCTATAGTATACATATTTGTACGCATTTTTTTTTTAATACAATTGAAATCCTTTACACTAAGGGCTTTATCTGAGACCAAATGAATCACAGTGTGACTCATCACGATATTCTTTTCTATATGATTATTATTGCTCAAAGTACAACATTTCAAAGTTGCAAAAATTGCGTCGACACAATCTTACTTAATATTATGTAGATACCTATTAAAAGGTTTTAACTTACCTTTCTGGGATGGTGCTATAGAATAACAAAACCGTTGCAACCTCATAGCAGTTTAAACTGGAGTTCATCAAGCACTCAGCATCAACACTAACAATAGGTCGGCCACTTAGATCGCGTGTTCCTAAAAGATAAAAATAAGAAAAAATTGTAAAATAGAAAACAATATAAGATCAACCACCCCAAAAAAACAAATTGCACAAAACCACAAACAGAGATCATTCACACTGAAATTCAAAAGATAAAAGATATGACGATAAGTATCTTGCAAAGTGAATAAGTACGAGTATCTTTGTATCCATAACTATACATAGACGAATGAGTTTTATGTATAAGTACTCTCCCATATAGTTGGGTATAAATTCTTTAAATTGTTTAACATTCTCAAAAAAAAAAAACACAATATTGAAATCCCAAGCCCGCCAAAATCTATTGTTCCATGCCTTCGAAACCTACTTTAAGTCTCTATCTCTATGTATGACTCGGATAAAAATATTTGTCCGGGGAACAAAAGACTACCTAACATAGAGAGACGTGAGCCATACGAGTTTCCCACATCATCGTTTAAAGTCGCATAATCCTATGAATGGAACTTCTATACGGACACCGGAGCGATAATGTTGTGAGGGCAATGAGTAATGGGCAGGTAATAGTTTTGAAAGATCTTTTATATTTTTTTCTTTTTTTGTTCCTATGACTAAATGGGAAAACAGGCTTCGAGGGTCGAATAAGTAACAAATTTTTTTTTACAACGCAATTGTAATCACAGATAGGGTGTTTCGGAATTGAGGTCGAACATTTTAGATGGTGAGTTCGGACATATTCTGAACACAGTCAAATTGATAGCTATAGGGTCCACCATTATACCCCTAAATTCTTTAGATACATCATCAAAAAACTATCGATGTCGATAAACTTAAGCAATTTTGGTGATAGATTCTTTTTGAAAGGAGATTTTTCGCAGCAATGAGTGTCCTGACGCCAGGCACGAACAAATTTCTATAGAAAAGATTTCAAATGATAATTTGGAAAATTCCTTAAGGAAAAGTATATTCAATCAAAATTTTTTGCCAAAACTTAAGACTTGGGTCTTCAAAAAGGCAAATTTCGGCAAAGTTTATGAATTAGGGCTTCAACTGATATAATATTTTTTAAGATTTTCCCGGTCAACATTTTTATTTCAATTTTTTTCATCTGAACGGTCCCAAGCGATACAGGTTTCTTGATAAGTCTCGCACGGGAGGCATAAATCAATAGCTTAAAAAGTCTTCAAAACTGAATAGAAAAACTGCTCAGAGCTATAAGAGAGATTTTTGTCATCAAGTTAGTTCAAACTACTTGGCATTTTAATATCGAAAAATTGAGAACACAAATATTGTCAGTTCCTATTGCAAAATTTCTTGTTAACATAAAAAAATTATAAGGAATAACAAAAAGCTTTTAAACCGTTAACATTTCGTTAGAAAATGACTTGCCATACCTAGTGATTTATCTTAAGACACTTTATTGATTTTAAACAAACAAAAGAACAATCAATATTGACATTTTAATAAAACCCCCCAAAAAAAAAAAGAAATAAAAATGTTTAAATCCAATTACTGCACCTATCTACGATATATGATGGAGCAACACGTCTAACGACATTGTCAATTTTTTATCGCGAACCTACCTCAAAAGTCATGTCTTCATGTTAGAAAAAAAAACTAAATAAAATTCAATTTCGTTCTGCTTCAAAGTCGTCGCGTCGTCATCGTCAGCACATCTGATCTGACACACACAAGAAGTCTTGCAACATCATGCATGACCGGTCGAGAAAAAGACTGAAGATGCCAGATATTAGCCTGGTCAGGCTAGTATACCTGCCTATATAGAGATGTGATGTTCACTTCAAGGAACCCATTTGATTTGCATGACGTTCATGCCATGTTAATATCTGTTCTGAGATTCTGCTTCTATGACACTACGCGCGCACATCTATATACTTAGGTACTCCCCGATTATGCACCAGCTCAATTAAAACACTGTAATGTGTTCGAATAGAAGCCATTTAGTTTGAATATTTTATGGAGGCTTCTTATTTCTTGATGCATCGTGATGATGTGCCAAGCTGCCGCCGCATCGCGTCGGCCGTCAAAATGTGCAAAAGTGTAAGCAAGCAAAAAAAATTGCTCAACTCAATTAACAGATTAAGACCTCAATCAGGAGACCATTAGAGGGTGATAGACATTTACAGCCTATGAAGTATACTTACAACAACAAAATCAATTATGTACATGTTTATATATGGAGAAAGTGCAACAAATCACAGAACCAATATGTTGTTATCAAACCTGTTACTGACCTATAAATCCATTTCTCTCAGGTTCTTCTATACCTAACTTCGATTACAAAAACAATTATAAGTAACCAGCAAGGTGAGTGTAGGTGTAAGTGTTGCAAGATGAAATTATAAAAAAAACAAGGTGGATTTCAACAGTAATTTTCTAACCGATAAATTCTATTTAGGCATTCTTATGGATGGAAAAATGCAATCATCGAACTGTTGGGAATTAATTTAAGGCTCCAAATGCCTACAACAGAATAAAAAGCGCATGACCCAGTCACGAGCGTGAGACCAAGCGTCAGTGAATTGATGGGACCACCTTTCCCTAAGATTGGTAAAATCTTCTTAAGCAAAAGGGTCAACCCCTCCAACTAATTCAGTATCAGTAATCCCGAACAATCAAACGTGTTCATACATCAACCAACCACTGACCTATCAAATCCATCCACCAGACGTTGCAAGGGGCTTGGTGGAGGGAAGATTTCTCAAGTGAGGGTTGAGAAAAGGATCAGCCCCATAAAATTCATCTACCTCTCCTCAGCCAGGTGGTTACACTAAAGGCCGTAACCAGGGGTGATCACAGGGTTTGACCCCCCCCCCGAACATTTTGAGAAAGGCATTTGTAAATCATACTTTCCCAATTTGGCATGAAATTTATACTCTAACTTCTGCGATAGTTATTAACTATGTTCAAAACTTCCTGAATTTTGTGTTAAGCTTGATGATTTGTTAACCATAACCATAAGTCCATACTTTCCCTTTTGTGCATTCTGATTCCCTCAGTTCTTGGCAAAAATTAACAAAAATTTAATGAAGAACAATTCAAAGTTAAAAGTTCAAGTGAGCTCAACTCCATGATTGAAATTCAAAGTTTCTGAATCTAACCAAATTCCCTTAGAATAATAAAATTCATAGTATCTTAATGCTGTGATTTTTATATTAGTTGGTAAACATCGATACAAAATTGCGTCTTAGAAGGGTACGATAGTCATCTAACTGATGAGCCCAACTATCGTACCTGGGCGAAACGCAATCATGGAGTTGAGCTCAGTTGAACTTTTAACTTTGAATTATATATTCGGTCACTCCACTCAAACAGAAGAATTTCTTTTCAAATTTTCTTCATACTCAATTATTTTAATGGAGAACTTTTCAATTTAAAAAAAAATGCTTTGGATCGTGACAATTTTATGTTCAAAGTCTGTTATATAAAATGCCATAAGGAACTTGATAAAAAACCTTCTTGAGATTTATTACATCTAAGAACTAGCGATGAAGATAGGCTAACAGGGTAGGCTTTAATGTCAATTCATCTAAAAAATTAGACTTGCACTGAGGAATTTTCTTATGGTAGTGAATTTTGAGCCAAAAATTTTTTTTTCACGTTTTGGCGTAGTTTAAAGTTCCCAATCGGAAAAAAAATCAAATTTTTCAAAACAATTTTCCACCTATTATGTGCTTAATTTTGTATAATATTCTTGGCAATTCTATCTTCTTACAAGCATGCCAATTGCCGGTCAATTTTTAAATCCATGACAGCAATGGTTTTTTTTTGCATGAAACTGTATCTAAAGCAATCATGTAGAAACGTAATTTTGTATTTCATCTCAATAATTTTTAACATGCGAAAATATTTGTATTGATTTTTTTCGCACGTGAACTCAAAACTTTAATGACGAATTTTTTCCCGCAAATCTATGTCACTGACATTCTTTTGCCAATAAAAATTGCGCTTGGCATTTGTATTTGCTTGGGTATAGGCCAAGTCTTTTGCAAACTGTAAGCTGAAGACGAATACAAAAATTTCATTTTTTCTTTAAGAGTGTTCCGGACTGAAATGGTGATTTCCTGAAAAAGATTGCGAAGCTTGTGCTTGTGATAAAAACGATTAAGGTGTCTATGGACAGACAAACTTGTTCTCTAGGCTCTAGGGCATCATTGGAAAAAAAAATTTATTTTGTGTTCTAGTTTTTGGTAATAGCCTCTAAGAAAACGAGAAAATGACGAAAATGGTTGTTTTCCAAAGCAAATAAAGGAGGGAAAAAATAAAAACTACCCCATAATTTGCTCGCAAAGAGCATTTCTGAGCACAAATTGACTGGACTATAATAAAAATATGAAATTTTATGTTACTAAACATTGTGAAAAACTTCAAAAAATGCATTTTGCATCATATTTTGCATTTTTTTCCATGTTGCGTCACGAAATTTTGTTGGCGAGCCTCAGATTCGGATTCACCACCCCCGAAAACATAAATGAGCGAACAAATCAAAACTACCCTACAATTTTCATGGTTAAAATACAATATGACTGGACTATTAGGGACTATTGGAAAAAAAATTTAATTTTGTACCTAATAAAAATTTAAATAATACAAATTAAAAATGCTTGTAAATTTTGAAAAAAACCATTTGGGACAGTCAATTTTTTATACATACCTTATGGTACTTTTTTTGCAGTGGATGTAAATTCAATTTATTTTTCATTAATTATATAATCATAATTGTATCAAAATTTTTAATTCTTAAAAGGCAATTTTTGACTGAAAATTCATATAAATTTGGAAGTTAAAATCAGTTACTTTTAAGAAATGTTTTTTTAGTTCTATAAAATTCCAACTGGTGACGAGTAAGTAAAAATGCAAAGTTTTATATAACAAAGTATCTGATGAAAGTGAAAAAAACCAGTCTTATATATGCAAAAAAAAAATCATCAAATAGCTGGTTTTGTTCAGTTCGGAAAACTCTAAAGGACAATTTTTTTCTCACCACCAAGCTATTTTGTATTCAAAAGAATTGTTTACTTAGCTTTAATGGTGAATTTTTTAGGTTCTACTAATGGTTGCTAAATGTTTAAATTTATATTTTTTTGTAGTAGATCGCACTAGTTTTGGTCTAAGAAAAAAGTTTAATCAAAATCGTAGGACCCGTTTTTGAAAACAAAATATTTTCCTTCACGGTTTTTCAACTTTTTTATGGAAAGCCTAGTTTACAGTTCCCGTGCACAAAAAAAAAATCTCTATCTATTTTCGCATTTCAAAAATGATTGGATGAAATGCAAAATTTTGTGTATGCATAGTTGGTTAACAGTTTCATGCAAAAAAAACCCATTGCTGTCATGGAATGTCATGCAAAACAATAGACCGGCGATTGTTTTGCATGCGAAAAAAAATGTGGTGAACAACATATTTTTTTTTTGTATGGTCGGTTTACACTTACAATACAAATATATATTCACTTCAAGGCATTATTTGCATGCAAGTCGTTTTTGCATCCAAAAATAATTATTTTTCCAACTGTTTTACCTGGGCAAAACTCATTAACATAGAGTAGAGCTCACTTAAAACGTTTATTTGAACTTAATTCATTTTGCTCCACTTAAACAGAAGAATATTATTTCCGAATTTTTTTCAAATTCAAGGTTATATTTTGGGCTAGATATTTTTCTGAATTAAGCTTTATATCTATAGGAGGATATGGGTGATTCTCTGTCAACTGTGATTCTTTTTTTTTATTTCAAAAATTAAACCTTATTGGAAACAAATTTTGTTTCGTTTTTGTGGCTTCATTTAATCAGAGTATCACATCTGTAAAAGCATTTTGCTACAACTTTTAAAGAACAAAAAATATGGTACTACAACTGGAATCGATGATGATGAAGATCCTTTACTTTTTCTTATTTGTATATTTTTTCTCTCTTTTTGACCATATTTTTGTTAAGATTCTAGATTAACAGTTATGGTTTGACCTCTTGACATTTCTACTTCCCTTATTCTCTTTAAATAGGTATAACTTTTTCATTTTTGTAGACTATTCTTCTGAATGGCAACGCTTTTCATTGTGTTGGGTTATTACTTAGTTTTTATTGCACGGAATAATTTCTGTTTCGCCCTTCCGAGGTATTGCTTCAGTTTTAATGAAGGAAATTGGTAGAAAGTAAATATTATTGCAGGAAATAATTTAATTAAAGTTCACGGTGCCACGGTACTGAAGCTTAGACAGCTTACGTGACCTAACTTCTCTTATGCTAATGAGCAAAATAATTTCCAGGACAATTTTAACATAATGTCGTTAAAAGGAATACAAAAATCTGTTAATCCACCAAAAACATGTTATAACATGCTTTAAAAATACTACCACGGTACTGACAAATAAATTTGTGAAACACTTTCTTCGAATGAAAACATATCACTCTTAAAAAACAACAACGTTAAAAATAAAACGACTGTTGTTGTCTATACATAAATAGTGCCTCTTTTAGAAAATCACCATGCAAACGTATTGAAATTAAAACAAAATGGCGGTTCTGCGAGAAATCTTTTAGATTCAAAAATAAAAGTTAATCCTCGGACAAAATTCATTAATTTATTCGGAAAAACAAGGAATAACGGACATGCCACGGTACTGATATTTTAGCTACACTTTTCCAAGCCATGTGGAAGAAGTAGCAAATTTGGTCATGATATGGAATGTAGATTGTAGTTAGTAGCCATTTACACAATTCAAACCAAAAATATATACGAACATTTTACATTAAATAACAAAAAAAGCACTGGGCACAAGGAATCACAGTTGGGACGGTATTACCTATATAGATAAAATAGGGCCCGATATTATAAATTCTTTTTGATCTAATGGTTATGCTTAGAGGATGAATTTAGATAAAATGGCTTCACTGCTACATACATTTTGCAAATTTATCTTCATAAATAGGGTGAAATGGGGTAGCAATGACAAAAAGTGAATTGAAATTGTCCTAGTTAATCTATAGGTATCATCCAAGAAGAAGATAAGAAATTGATGATTAACAAAATCACAAATTCATGTTGTGGTGTCTATGAATGACCAATGACTGGGGTACACAAATTAATGCAACAACATTGCAGCAATTTCATATATTTGTACGTGAAACACAATAAAAAGTTTATTTAATAATAATTAAGTTACATTTGACACTAATAAATTAACAGTACACACATAACAACAGAACAAAAAAAGTACGCATACGCCACAGTGCACCTATCATTTTTCACTACAGGGACAAGTTCATGATAAGGTTTAGGTAAGATCCAAGTGGCTGTCAGTCATGAAAACTGAAACACTTAGACCATAAGTTAGTCCATTGTGATACCACATGAATCTGGGAAGCCTTTTCCCTACTCGGTGAACTATTTGGAGTTTCTTATGAAGTCGAACAGACTACCTACAACTACGTTTATTAAATCACCAGGATCATTGAAAAAGAAATCTCCAAGATGTTTTCGTCTATGAGATAGAGAAGGACAAGCCCATGATAATAATTGATAGCTATTTCAATCAGAAATATTTAAAAAATGAAGAACGTACATTCTTAAATATTAATTCATAATCAACGTTAAGTCTTAAACTGCCTTGGTCCTAAAAGGAGATTTAAAAGACGCAGCTGAACAAAGCGTAAAACCAATAAAGAATTTTATTTTGTATGGTTTTTAATTTGCTTAATATGCAGCAAATGAACGTTCCATGCTTTTATCATCAACAGTGCTTCAAATGAATCAGAACTTATGTTTACTCACAAAAGCCCTTCAATATTGAGTTATCACTGGGAGCTCGCGAAGAATGTGTCATCTTTCTATTGGAAAAGATCAAGAAATCAAAGTTTTCACGTGTACTGGATCATTATTCTCATTTTCTTTTAAATAGCGTACTAAAGATGGTACAAAATCTTGATCTAAAAAGTTTTCAAGTTTTATAATTCTAGCTTGGTCCTCAAAAACATTTATAGATTATGTCAAAAATTTAAGAATTTCGAACTAAAATAATATTCCAGTTCTAATGAGTTGGTGAAATTCAACTCCAAGCATTACATTCCAAATAATAATGTCAATCGGTAATTATTTATTTTTTAATTTAAATTTTAATAGCGTGTGACAAATGCGTGAAAGTGAAAGGGTCATATATAATCAAGTGACCTGCTACTATTATACTCTGAATGACCAAAGAGCCCTTCCGCGACAGCAGTGACTGCCATAGCGATAGCAATGATTTATTGGAATTTAATTATTGCTCAACATTGAGCTTTGCGTGCTACGGTCTGAAGGCAAGCACAAGGCAGTGTGGTTATTCCTCATCACGCGTTAATGCCGCACGTCAGGAGATTTTGCATTCTTTTCGATTAAAACGATGTAGGTTTTTTTTTGTTGGCTTTTGTGGCCTGATGGCTAAATCATTACCGAACAAAATTTAAATGGTGTTAATTTCTCATCTAAAGCCGAAATATTTTTATTTTCAATTACGCAATAAATACACTAAAGAGCTTGACAGCATAATGGACTTAATGTAGGGGTCCTTATCGCAAGTACTCAGGACTAATTTGTCCGAAGTTATAAAATTATGCTCACTGAGGGTATCTGTTTTTTTTTTTCTTTTTTTTGTTATGTTCAACTTACAAGGCCCTTAGCGTGCAACAATTTTGTGATATGCAAGATGAAAGTGCGGTTTACTGTAATTAAGTTGGAGCATTATAATGGTAACCTTTCGGGCATGTGATGGATATTGGACATCATGCATTTTAAAGGTTTTTCTTGCTTTTTTCATTGGGATAAAAAGACTTACACGATTATGCAACTCAATGCTTGTAATGGTCTGGTGCTATGATGATCATCTCTCTTCACCAATTAATCATGTCTTTTAAATATTGTCATTGGTGGCTTTAATTTTATAATTTACATGAAGATGTTAAGTACTTTTGTTGTCATTTAAGTTTATACTAAAAGTTTTTGTATTTTAGAAGTCATTGGGTAAGAGTATTAAAGTAATTTTTTTTATACTGTCCAGTGTGATGGATAAATAAATATCATCCAAATGGAGTTATAGAGGTCCCTGGTTACTTTGTGGTGAATGATGAATGATGGATAGTTCATTAAAGCCTATCTGTCCGTTCGAAAAACACTGTATGGAGATTTTTTGACCGACAAATGCAATGCTTTCATGGTTTCGTAGGTAGCAGTGAAGTATTTTTTGTTTATGTGTATGTCAATTACATCGATAAGCTTAACAAAAAAAAAATCGCGTGTGACCTTGAACAATAATTTAAATGTTCATTAAGAAAGCATATGGCTGACCAATTACTAAAACTAGCTAACCTATTATGTTTTTCCTAGGGCCTTTCAGATGGTATTAAATTTTTGCAAATTTTCCATAAATGAGGTGCCAAAAATCGCTATGACCTTGAATATCTTTAAAAATTCATTAAAAAAAATCTATGGGTGATCAATTATTGAAACTAGCTGACCTTTTATAAAGATCTAAAGATCTTTCAGATGGTACACTTTTTTTTGTTAAATTCCTTAAAATGAGGTGCCAAAAATCGTTTTGACCTTGAATTTTTTTTTAAATTCGTTAAATATTCATACAAAAATCTATGGTTTACCAATTATTGACAATAGCTGACCTTTTACACCCGTGGAGAGGCCTTTCAAATTGAATTATTTTTTTTTTAACTACCCAAATGAGGTGCCAAACGTTTTGTTGTGACCTTGAAACGACCTTTAAAAATTCATAGAAAATAATCTATGGCTGACCAATTACTGAAGATAGTTGACCTTTTATCACGATCTAGAAATCTTTCAGATGGAATATATTTTTTGCAAATTTCCCATAAATGAGGCGCCAAAAATCACGCGTGACCGTGAGCGACCTTGAGAAAGTTAAAGCTTTGATTACAAATATCTAGGGCTGACCGATTCTGGGACCAGTTGACCTTTTCTGACCAATTAAATGGCATTTTTATCAAATTTCCTCATATGAGGTTCCAAAGGTCCAGAGCCGAGTTTTGAAAAGCAGCAGAATTTTGCAAAAAGAACTTTGACCCTGCCAGAATTTTGACCCCAACCCTATTCTTATCTTACCCTAACAATTTTTAAAAAACAACCGCAAACAACATTACCTCTGACCTCTGAGTAGCTTTTGCTTCAATTGCAGCTGATGTACAGGGTGTTCAGTTCAACATCCCAAACATAATATTTCCTTTACATTAAAAGTTGAATAAAATTCCTAGTTGGTATAGTAGATTTTTGTAAAAGTGTAAGTATAGACATTGACTTATTTAATAAGAGTAGAATAAAGAGGTTTCAAGGAGTTCCAAGTTTTGGAGGACTTCAACAAAAACCACACAAAAATGAATCATTTATCATTTAATCATCATTTTTAATAAGCACACTATTTAGCCCAATTAAAAACTAAATTAAAATTCATATTAGGTGTAATCTCAGCCAAATTACGGAAAATATTACGGAAAGCTAGATTTTTAAGGAAAGTGTAAGAAGTCCCATCAATATGAGAGCCACTGACAATTTTACGTGGGGTCAAAGGCCCTCCCTAATGGTTCTTAAAGAATATCTCCAAATCAGTAATTCTTACAGAAAAAATGTCAAGGAATGGGATGTAGCTTAGAAAATTTTCTACAAGAAATATTAAATAACTTTTTTTCATAAGAGTAACCGTTTTCGAGAAAGTTCAATCGGTAGAATTACGGATTTTATGGTCGAAGGTCACAAAACAAGGCATTTCGTTTAAACAGGCCGATTTGCATAAAATGTTTCAAAGAGCTAGAGCGTGAAGGGTGGGTTGAAAAAAGAAAAAAAAAATAAGGGGTGAGAGGATCTATTCCCCCCGTTTACCGGGGAGGGGCAATTTTCTAAAAAAAACAGACTTAAAAGTGAAACAAAATATTTAAAAACCACGGTAACACTCTTACAAGGCCATACTATAACTTTTTGTTAAGCCAAGAATCTCTTCTGTTATTTTATTTTTATATTAAGTTGTTTGAGTGCGGCCATTCCAAAGTAACGGAGAAGACAATCGGACGCTTGTAGTAAGGTTTTTCTTGTTAAGAAATTAATATTTTTTTATGAAACCCAGTGGTTTTTAAGAATTCATCACAAAGTACACAACACAGAAGTTTCACCAAAAAATTATGAAATTTAGTAAGTTTATTAAAAAAAAATAGACGGTAACGGAGAAGACACGTACGGTTTAGAGATTTCCGACCATTGCCTTGAAGTTTAAAATTCTGCGCCGTCCATTAAGATATGAAGTAGATTTTTTTTGCACACTTTCAAAATACTAACATTTATCAAAAACCATCCTTGGTTTAGTGCCAAGTTTCATTTTACTAACAGAAAAAAATATGAAAGATGGTAACGGAGAAGACAGCTAATGGTAACGGAGAAGACACGTACGATTAAAGATTTCTTTTTTGTTCAGTTATATTGTAATTCGTATTTTTAAATAATTCTCATCAATGATAAAAGTGATTCAGACAATTGAAAAATGTGTGTAAAATTTCATTGAAATCGGTTAAAGTTAACACGTGCTAGCGAGCACTTGAAATTTTTCATTCAAAACACATGGGGTTTTCACAGTTTTTACTCAAAATATCAGCAAAATTGTAAAAGTTGATGGAAAATCTTTAAACTTGGCACATAAATTAACTACTATTAGAAGTATCAAAAAAAATATTTTCAATAGTTTTCCATAATATTAACCCCATCAAAAAATTAAATTAAAAATCGTTGTTTTGTGCATTTGTTGCTATTTTAAATGGAGTAACTGTTGTTAACAAAAATAAAAAAAAATATATTTGTATACTCCTTATGGTATTTAGCATATTTGCCAAGTTTAAAGTTTTTCCATCAACGTTTACACTTTTACGGGCCTGTCAAAAGACTGTCAAAACACCTTGTTTTTTATATGAAAAACTTCAAGTGCTCGCTAGCACGTGTAAACGTCAACCGATTTCAATGAAATTTAACACATTTTATTTTAGTTACCTTGATCCATTTTAAGCAAGGGGATCAAAGAAATTCAGACTTTTAAAAAAAAGTGCCTGTTAGTCGTTGAAATTTGGATGAGAAAGTGCAATTTTGTCTTCTCCGTTACCCTATTTTAGACAGTAAGACATGATTTAAAAATCTATAAAAAATCCACCATAATCCTTTTTCAAGTCTTGCTTTGTATGCGGAATAATTTTACAAACACTAATATATAGTTCACCATTTATACCAACTTTTGTCATATTTCGGTAACGGATAAGACATGAAATGTTCTGTCATTTTGAGGCGTAATCAGAAAAATAGTTCCGAATTTAAGTAGTGTATTGAAAACACTTATAAAAACCTAACTGCACATCGCCATTTGCATCACAATTTATAGAGAACTGATAGCGGAAAAAATGCCGAAAAATGCCCAGATACGAAAGATAAAGTATGAGCTTTTTTGATCACTTGCCTATTTTACAACAACAAGTAAAATTTTATATTTAAAATTTTTTCGTTAACTCTAATATATATTGTAAATATTGGCATATTTAAATATATTTTTTTCCTTAATTTGAAATTGAGTTGCTTGGTTTCAAAATTTTTGTAATGGCCGAGTGAATAAATTTTGAAAAATTGATTTTCGAACTAAAAATTTTGAAAAATATTCAAAACTAATTTTTTTTCAAAATTTTATGCATTAAGTTAAGTACTCTTTTTGTTTTTAAAATTCAATGGTTTTCTTTTTTAGACTACAAGTTAATAGATTAGATTTTATATGAATCACCCTGTATAAAAGAAATTCCATGTTTCGTGAACTTCGAGCCCGTATGATTAATGTAGTGGAGCTTGAATCGATGGGGAGCTTTCTCATAACCTTAAAATAAATCCCTGGTATATACACTCCCGTTAATTTGAATAGGTTCAAAATGTTCGATTGCGATTTACCGTTATAACTCCGAACTATGTGGAATAAATGAATTTTTGAAAATGGCATTAGAGAAAGCAGCCAATTGAGGAGAGAATAAGAAAACACACAATATCAAACTTACCATCATTACACGTGTTATTACCATTTCTTTAAATTCATATTGAATTCGTAGCACTTTTTTTTCTTTTATTTGAATAGGTGCACCGCCTTTATCACCACTTTGCTTAGAACTAGTTGAAGGTCAGACCTATTTTTGGGCTTTATATCATGGTTTCTTTGATATGACGCAAACAAATTGAGAAAAAACGTAGAATGGGTGGAGGACAAGATCTTTTCGCGGCTGAGTACGCGCAAATTTTTGTTTTCATGATAAATGACTAATGGGATATCAAATTTCGGAAAAAAACTTACAGACTCTATTCTTTGATCTATAATTATCTTAGAAATAAACAAAAAGATGGTGTCGATATGAAAAGATGCAAACAACCTGCTACCTCCGCAAGTGATAGGCGAAAAAGTCTGAGGGTTGCGTCTAATTCGTCGGTTTAAATGGCTTAAACAAGGGAAGAAGCTAGGTTCAGTGCCAGTATTTCAGCAGTCGAGAGTATTCTTAAAAGATCTGCAAATTGAAATAACAATCAAACATGAATTCAAATGTCTAAAGCTCTGAATAGACGTGTTATTTTTGTGGCAGTTTCATTTTCATTTTTAAACATAACACACATTTCAAATTCTTATCTAATTGGTGTCAAAATATTCAGTGCTTGTCACTTTAATTTGTACCCAGTGCCCTGAAGTGAAAAAATATCGATTTTAAAAAGAATTAAAGAAAATAATAATTTGTTCTCATACAAGTGGCAAATAAATTTTCTCTCTCTCGTTTATTGCTTTTCTTTGTGTTCTTGCTTAAAAAGTTCCGAAAACACTGTTTAACTTACATACATTATCTTAAATATGTCCGGAAGTAAAGGAACAAAAACCACTACATTAACTGAAAGTGCCAAAAACTCACCACAAACCTCCACTCAAAAATTTGCTCTCCGTAATAATGCCGCTCCATTGGATGACAGTAAAATGTGGGAAAAAATGGATGAACGACTTGCAAAACAAAGTGAGTTTATTACATCATTACTTTCAACTCAAATTAAAAAATCAGAAGAAACATTAAACAAAAAAATCGAAGAACAAATAGCCGAAATTAAAACAGAATTACATACTATAAGCAAACGCGTTGACCACATCGAAACTTCAAATCAAATAATGTCACTTGATGTAAACAAACTCAAATCTGACATCAATACGTTCGCCTCATCAATGACGGAAATCAAAACGGAGCTCACTGAAACAAAAAATAATTTGTTAAGTACGACTGCCAAACTGAATGATGCCAAAGCCGAAATTGCAGGTATCACAGAAAAAATGTATGCGTTGGAACTTGCACAGGAATCACAAAACAACAAAAATTTAGCCTCCGACGCTGTTCTCTATGGCATCCCGCAAACCCAAGATGAGAACTTAAAGGCTTATTTTAACCACTTGTGCCACACTCTCGATATCAAGCCGCCATCTGTAAATAGCATTTTTCGTACCCGCTCGCTAAACAAAACCACCAAAAGCACCGCGATTCTCATCAAATTTCAATCACCTTATGACAAAAACTACGTTCTGAAATCGATATCCAAACACCGAAGTGATCCAAATAAAAAACAACTTTGTCTTCGCGACGTAGGATTAACACAAGATAAAGAAACACCCATCTTTCTACGCGAATGTTTGACAAAAAAAAATTATCATCTGCTGCAGAGTGCACTTCGTCTTAAAAAGTCTGAACATTTGTCATCAGTGTACACAATGCGCGGATTTGTTTACATAAAACGTCAATTAGATGAAGAAGCACATAGAATCGAAAACATAGAAGATTTAAATGGAGTTGCCATGCCTACACACACGCCAGCTATATAACACAGCGCTTCTTAAACTTTTTCACTATTATTTTTAACTTTAAATATTTTTTCTCTCTTTTAAATTTTCTTATTATTTTTTCGTATAATTCAAACTTATATTGTTTGTTTACTTTAAATAAAATTTCTTAATTTTTTTTTCTTTTTCTCTATTTTCATTTGTTTGAATATTTATTAATTTTGAATTGTTATTATTTATATTCTCTTTAATTTCTTTTCTCCTACATTTCTACACTTTGTACTCTTTTTTTTCTTAATATCTTATAAACATCACATTATAATATTGTTTTATTGCATTAAATTTGCTCTGTGTAAAAATACTTTTTTTTTTTTCATTTATTAATTATGGTTACTGGTGTTATAGATGGAAGTTCCACTTTCGACTCTAGTGTTGGTATTTTGCGTTCAATGGTTAATGTTTTAACTAGACAAAGAAGCGGTCTTAAAATCTGTCATCTAAATGCACAAAGCTTGTTGCCAAAAATTGATGAATTCAGGGATATTTTTGGCGGAGGTAAGGTGGATGTAGTTTGTGTTTCGGAAACGTGGTTTAACAATAGTTATAATGACGAACTTTGTGGACTACGTGGTTATAAGCTTTTTCGTTCCGATAGACAAGGACGGATCGGTGGGGGCGTGGCTATATTTGTTCGAGAGGGTATCACATGCAAAATTAAATATAATTCATTCGCTGGCAGTACCATAGAATATGTGTTTGTAGACCTTTTATGTGGTGAAGATAGGTTACTTATTGGAACAATATATAGACCAAATAGAAACATTAGCTTATTACCACTCTATCAATTAATGGATGAAATCTCTGTTCAATCGACAAAATTAGTAATATGTGGAGATTTAAACAGCAATCTCTTAATTGAAAATAATCTAGTTGATGGAATGAGAACTTTTAACTTGTTTCCCGTAAATACAACTATCCCAACGCATTTTACCGAAGATTCGAGAACTTTATTAGATGTTTTTTTCGTAAGTGACATTGACAAGGTACTGTTTAACGATCAGCTTTCAGCACCAGGTTTTTCAAGGCACGACCTTATTTATATGACATTTGACTTTGAAGTTCAAGGTTCAGATGTCTCGTATGAATATAGAGATTTTAATGGAATTGACTACGTCACTCTAGAACAAAATGTTCGAAATGTCGAATGGAACAACATTTATTATTTAGCGTCTCCGAGTGACCAGGTCGATTACATTAACTCACACCTTTTAACGCTTTTTAATAATCATGTTCCTCTACGTACAAAAATGAGAAGGCATAACCAACGTTCATGGTTCACAACTGAAATCCGCGAACTAATGCAGGAACGAAACCGAGCATTCTATAATTGGAAACGGTATAGGCTTGAAGAATTTTTAAGAAACTATCGTACTTTACGTAACTTAGTTGTTGAAAAAATACGGTGTGCTAAAAAAGTTTTTTATAGTAACCGCCTGAACCCATCGATGAGTGGACCACAATTGTGGAAAAATTTACGGGACCTAGGAGTTGCCAAGAATAAGACCTTAGTTACTTCTGATGAAGTTGATTGCAATGCTCTCAATCAAAAGTTTGTCGACTTACCTTTTCCTCCGCTTCCTGTCATTTCTCCCATTTGTATTGATAATGAGTCTGGATTTCAAAGCAGCCTGGCCAACTCTTTCCAATTCTCTAGAATATATCCTACGGAAGTCGTTGAAAGTGTTTTGTCAATAAAATCAAATGCCACTGGGACAGATGGCATACATCCAAAGTTCCTTAAAGTGATTTTCCCAATACTATTACCGCATATAACACACATTTTCAATGCAATTTTGACAACTGGAGTTTTTCCCAATCAGTGGAAATCGGCAAAAATAATTCCGATTGCAAAAGGTGCAAACGATTTCAGACCGATTTCAATTTTACCCTTTCTGTCAAAGGTATTTGAAAAAATTGTGCAAAATCAGATTAACTGTCATCTTTGGAGAAATGATATGTTATCACCAAAACAGTCTGGTTTTAGGGCAAATCACAGTTGTTCCACAGCACTAATAAATATTATTGAAGACGTACGAAAAACATTAGAGGTTGGTAATGTGACTTTCTTAGTGCTGTTGGACTTTTCAAAAGCATTTGACACCGTTGATCATGTGAATCTTTGCAAAAAATGATTACGGTTGTACAATTTTTCATATTCTGCCGTTAAACTGATATCGTCCTACTTAACCGGAAGAAACCAAGCTGTAGTGGTGAATGGGAAATCATCAAGCTTTCTAGGTACATTTAGAGGTGTTCCTCAGGGATCAATTCTTGGGCCCCTATTATTTTCCCTGTACATAAATGAACTTCCATCAATTGTTTCTCAATCTTCAATTCAAATGTACGTGGACGACGTTCAATTGTACAAATGTTGCCCTCTTGGACTGATAGAAGATTCTGTTTCAGTTATTAACGAAGATTTGGACAAAATATTAATCTTTGCCCAACGTAATGGACTCTTCTTAAATCCAAGTAAATCCAAATGTCTCATCATTTCAAAAAAACCTGTGGATTGTTCATACTTTCCAAGAATTTTACTTGACGGCGATGAAGTTGAATATGTAGAGACTGCGAAAAATCTTGGAGTAGTATTTAATCGAAGACTAACTTGGGATACGCATATCAATACAGTAATAGGAAAAGTGTATCCGCATGCTGTGGGTCGCGCAACATTATACTCCCCTAAAAACTAGACTTATGCTGGCTAAAACATTGGTTATACCAATATTGATTTATGGATGCGAGATATATTGTAGTTGTGACTATAACAGTAGGAGGAAGCTAAATGTAGCATACAATAGTATTGCTAGATACATATATGGACTCAGAAGATATGATAGGATTTCGTCCTACTCAAAAGCTATATACAATCTCTCTTTTGATAACCTCGTCCGATACAGAACTTTAATATTATTGTTTAAGATCATGCAAACACATCAGCCTCCTTACCTTTTTACCAGATTGCAAATGGCTTCATCACTTAGGTCACAACAACTTATCCAGTTCAGATTCTCATGTTTAACCTCTGAACGCCAATTCTTTATCAACGCTATTCGTTTATGGAACAGACTACCACCAAGTATTAGTAGTATCGGAAACCCGCGGGAATTCAAAAAGAGCTAGAGGCACATTTGGCCTATAACTAAAAGTCACTTTACGTTTTTATCCAGAGCAATAGCAAAAAAAAAAAAGAAACCAAAATTAAATAAGAGTCATAAATAGTTGTTCTTAATGAATTGTATGTTATATACCTACTTATGTAGTTTAAAAAATGTGAAATATATACATATTTGTTTAATAATTTCAATAGTATTGTATTATATCGAATTAAATTATTATCTGAAGTAAGCTTTGAAATGTTTTTCATATTGAAACTTGTATTAGTTTATAAGATATTAGGTCTGATCCTTTACTTTGGGTTTCTGTGATTTTTAGTCCAAACTTGTGTCAAAATATTTTTTTTATATAAACTTTGACACAACTTTGGACTGAAATGCGCAGAAATGCACAGAAAATCACAGAAATTCGAAGTAAAGGAACAGACCTATTGTATAAAATGCAAGAAGCCTAATAAAATGAAATCTAAATGAAATGAGAAATGACATAACGATGATAGAGAACACGAAAAAAAAGTGGGTGGCACAATTCTGTCTGTCCGTTTGTATCTGGATCTACAGCCTAAACCAATGATGGGACTTTCTAAAAATTTCTAATTTAAAATTTTGTTGTTACTCTCCAGAAGAAATTGAATTGAATTACCAAGAACTGTTATTAACGGTACGGATTTTTTTGATTTTCAATTTTCTCATTAACGGCTTAACGGATTTTAATCAAAATTTTTATGAAAAAGTTTCCTCGAAAAGTCAATGATATTGCATATTAAAATCTTAAAAAAAATAAGTTTTGTATTTTTAAAAAACTTCCACACCAATTTCCAGCAATTGTTTTTAATTTTTGAAAAAAAAATTCTTTCAATTAATAATAGACAAGTTATAAATATCGATATCTTTAAAAGTAGGGTTACATTTTTTTTCGTCTCTAAATGTTGTTTCAGTAAAAAAACATTATTCGAAGATATTATAACCCAGTTATTAAACTTTGAAAATTTAAATCGTCATTTTCAAAAAGTGCGAATCCTTCGATTTTTTTTATTTACAAAAATTCAACCGAAAAAAATTTAAGCCGAAAATCAATTTGTGACCACGATATTTTCTACTTTTCTCCAATTTTTGAAATGTTGTTTCCTTTTTATTTATCTATAATTGCGCTTTCTTGAATACGGCAACTCGTCAATAATATTTTAGGGCATGACTCTTGGATGTGATCTTTAAAAAAATCGTATGGGGAGAAAAATCTATCCCCCCTAAAACAGTGGGGCAATTTCTGAAATATTGACAAAAACTCGGTGATTTGGCGTGGAATGCCCCATGTATATGCAATTGGAGCTTTTCTTAAGTGATTTTTGTGAGTAATTTTAAGGTAATGTTGGATATTACAATACTTTCAAATGGCCTTGAACCCCCACAAAAATTGTTAGAACTGCTCATATAGATAGGTAGGTTTAATAGTTTTCTAAAAAACATGAAAACGAAACTATAAAACAAAATTCAGTTTTCCCCCAATTTTTTCGATATCATGAACTTATGAGCCTGTGAAAAATGATAGTGGTCACCGTGATATAACTTGTTTTCTCTGAATTTTATCTTTTCAGAACTTTGCCCTTTCAGAATTTTGACTTTTCATAACTCTGTCTTTTCAGAATATTTTAATTTGGAACGTTCACAGAACTTTTGTTTTCAGAGCTTTGATGGGTTGCAAAATTATCAAAATCAGTGTAACAATTTTCAAGAAAATCGTAAATGATTAAAATGGTTCTTTGGAATGAGACCAATTATAACTATTCTTGCAAAACTTATTTAATTAATCTATTGCTTTTTTAGAAAAATCTGTATAGATCAGTTGTTTAGTAAAGAAAAGATAGTTTTTAATTTTGATAAGAACTGTACGGAAGTTACTGTCATTTCCTGAAAATAATTTCAATTGGATGTAAATGAAATAAAAATTAAGAAAGGTTTCCCGGAATAATGACTGAAATAGTAAAGAACTAAAACAGTAAATACTTGATTTATTAGGATCTAACCTCACAGCTTAACGTGTCTGAATTTTCAAAAGATTGGAGTAAAATATATATATACAATGTCCATATCGATACCTTCCCGTTAGAATGTATTAAGCTACATTTGAAAAATTTTAAAGGCATCGATAAAAACCTCTGGTCCAGTTATTTATTTATGTATTTAAGAAAATAAAAAGATTTGGAATGGGATTTTCAACTCAAAATGCCTCTAAAAATTTGTTTATTACAACAAAATACCCAAATAAATAACTGAATAATAGGTATTTTAAAAATTTAATTTAAAATTTTGAAAATGTCGCTTGATACATTCTTACGGGAAGGTATCGATATAGTACCTGAAATATAGTGTTTCTTGATTTCAATGTTTCACAAGCATTACTATTAGTATGTCACTAAATTTAACTCTCCATTACCTAAAGTTAAATCTTACATTTTTCGACAGGTCAGGTTTGACTCTTTCTAGTAGTAATTTTTGGAGCTGAATCCAAATCCGTATCCGCCACGTGCTGTGGTTTTTGAGATATTCTCGCGGTTTTTCGTTATTATTGAGATTAAATATCCAACGAGCTGTGAATTTCTTCAAAATAAATTCCAATGATTTCTGAAAGCACTAATATTTTTCTTTAAAATTCAGTTTAAAACTTTCCAATATCTATTTTTGTCTTATTTGAGAAATGCTTGTTTAGTTATTATAAGTCTTCACTTGCCCCCGCCAAATTTTCAAGAATGAGATAAGTATTTTTAGGAATCGTTACTTATTTTTTTAAAAAAACGTACCTCTTGTTGTAACATAATCTCAAAAATTGCGAAAGCTTTTTTTCATATTCTAACTATTTGAGACTATCTCAAAAATCCGAACTGATAGCGGAAAGTGAATGGTGGATATGAGCTCAGAGCCTCAAAGTATGCTTAGAAACATTATTCACTTTTGATTTCAAAATGTTAACAGATAAATTATGGAACTGCTTGTATGTTCATTTTGTTTGTGCATTTTACTTATTCTCTCATGCAATATTAAGTTTGTGTCTCAAGTAAGTAAGGAATAGTGAAGCTAAACTAAAGTGAACCATAAGCTTTAACTTTTTTCTCTTCACGTTGATTTTTTCACAAATTTCTCTTCTTACTCTCTCAAAACTAGGTTCAACGAACTATTTAGAAAGACCGAACATAAGGGCCCAATTTTATACGACACTTAAGTACAGATCACCATCTTGGTAGGAAATGTATTTATTACAGCAAATTTTGTAGTGAATACAAGTAGCGTTTATTAAGTTAAATTTAAATAATATTCATATCATGAAAGAAACTTAAGTATCCACCTACTCATTCATCTCTTTTGCACTAGTATTCTCTATTACAAAAATGTATTCCTTTTGGTTACATGCTATATCAGTGATAGGAAGGATCTAATCCGATTTACTACATTTGTATTTTTACAGAATAAAAGGGAAGCCAGTTGCGCTGTAAACATCGTTATGAGAAAAAAGATGACTCACAAAGTGAAGTGAGTAAAAAAAGCTAAAAGCATTCCATTCAACTATATGTATTACAAACAAATTTTGATGAGTAGTGAAGTGTCTAAGTACATGTACGGATTTTACACGCACTTTACTTATCGTCTTTAAAGTGCTATTTTAGCTGCATAACACAGCTAATGCAATAAGATTTCAAAATGTACTTAGTGTAAGTACAGTACAGAAATTATGCATGCATAAATGTTTCCTCCATGAATATACACATGATACACAAATTTCATTGAATCTTCATCAAGTACAATGCTGTTGAAACTTGTCTCCCATAAATTCTTAATAACAAGTTACTCTTTTATATCTCCTAACCCACCCACTTGTATTATTTTATCAAATATCTACCACTTAACGCATGAATCTCTTAAAAGTTTACAAAGATAAATTATATCATTCAATTAACCCTAAATTATACTCCGTATAAGAAACCGCCCGCCTCCAGATTCCACTTACCTGGCAGATGTATCCCAGATGACAATAATTTCTCTGGCAATTCCGCAATTGAACGTGGTGCAATAATCTCATCAGGCAATTGATTATCTGTAAATTAAAGAAGAAGAAATTGTAAGAAAGAAGAAAAACACACAAAAAAAAAAAGAACTTAAGATAAAACGATTCAAAATGCATCTCAAATTACAGTGTTTAAACGGGTTAAATGCGGTAAATCTCCAGCACGTAGCCACAAATTAAAATCAAAACAATTTAATTAAACCAACTCCTCCGACCTACACGCCAATTGGCCAACAAGCAGCAACGAAACGAACAAGTCCATTCGTCGCGTTGCGCTAGCCATTGCCGTTGCTGCCAACAACAACTTTAGGTATATACAGACACAAGGTACAGCGGATGTCAGATGATTTGTTTGCTGTGGCTCTACCTGTCTTTATTGATATTGCCAGCATCAGTGGTCAACTCGGACACACCTGGCGGGCTTACCGGTAAGGTAGGGTTTCGGAATTCATGTGAAATTATCCCACAATGAGCTGCGTCCGACACACCTTCTTCCTCTGACGAAGATAAATGCACTCGAGTTCACCTGATTCTGGGCAAAGATTTGGGAACAACTTACAAGAAAAAATTCAATTCACCGCGAGTAGGTGTCAAAGTGACAGGTCTTTGATCACCACAGGACCAGAAACCCCACAAATCTCTTTCAGAGTAGAACTCACCCACAAAAAAAAAAACGAAAACAAAACAAAAAACCCGAAAGACACAGGATTGCTGCTCTCAATTCGATGGCAGGTGTTTCTTTGTGAAGCGAGTTCCAGAGCGTAGGAGGAATCTCCGGTTCTTGAGCTGCAAAATATAATCGCTCAGACCTCAGGTGCGTTCCTTGCCCGAGATATTCCATTTAACGCTATCTCGCCGAACGATTAATGGATATTAAGTTGCACACTGAATTCGTTCATAAAATTCGTGCTCAGCAGAGCCGGTTTTCCGGTCCGCCAACCGCCACAGACCACAGAAACAGAACCGAGTCTTGAACGGTGCAAATATTCACCACTCAAGACCTGAATCTGCGGCGGCAAATTAGTGGGATTGCTTGTGGCTTATAGCACAAGCACAAGTCAGCAGGTTCCAGGCCGCGAATTGCAGTTAATCGGTGCATTAATTTCAGCTGCCAATTGACATTGGCTCGGTTGAGATTAATTCGTATTGTGTTCGAGTGGAGGCGGTAATGGCATTTCTGTCAAGCAGTCAACATATAGCACAAATGTCCGATAGAGGGCGGTGGTTGTGCGGCAGCAGTTGCACACTCGCGCAGTGGTCTCAGCGAAGGAGGCAAATTGATTTTGATTCTTTCACAGTCTTCTAAGAGAGTCTACAGCTTCGGCTTTCTGCTGAGCTTAGCTTATACCTAACCTAAAAAAAGAGACGGACTGGAGGAGGTGGCATGAAACTTGCTGATTTTTTGCATTTCGTCTATTCTGCTGACAGCGGGGTGTCAAATACCAAAAATGTAGTTTCTTAATGTGTTAATAGGGAAGAGGTGGTATGGTTTTGTGATGGAGTTGTTGTGCAATTAGGCGGGTGTTGTGGTTTCTTGATCAACTTGCTTTGGCTGGATTTCATTGTGAGTATAATATGACTGCATTCTTTTCGGGAGTAAAAGGAGGATAACCTCATAAATGATTATTCGTATATAGAAGGTTTGGGTTGCACCACATATGCTTGATTGGCATTCTTGTGGTGGCATTTGAGATGTAGAAGTGGTTTATCTCATATACAGGCACTTAGACGAGAGCATATATATAGCTTTGATGGAAAATATTTTCGACAGGAATTTTTCTTATTTTTTTTTTCTTACCTTTAACACCAACTTGTTTGTGAAAAATTCCATAAAAGGGGTTTGAATTGGGCGACAGGTTATTTATGAGATAGATTTGATTAACAAAAAATATTTTCATTTTTTTTTTTTTCAGAGTAAAAGGACAGAGGCAGACAAAACTTATGGCCGGATAGAGGGAATTCAGTTTGAGGTTGACTTATTTTTCATGAATAAAAATTTAATTTTGCAATCATAATATTTTTCTTTAAAGTAACGTTTGTTTGGTATAGAGTAGATATGTTAGGTGTCAATACCTGCTTTAAAAGGCAATATTTCAAAAATGTAACAAGGGACTCTATTGCTAAATTTTGTAACCCAAGTCATGCTGGAAAAGTTTTAAATCTGAGATCTTTAAAGAGCACAGAAAATAATTTATTTTAAAAATGATTTCGAAATTCTAAAAAATAGCTGGAATTTTGTGTTCTTTGCTAGAATTCTGATAGTACCTTCACTGTTAATCGAGTTAAAGTCTAAAGGGGTTCCCAACTAACAAAATTGCTTCGCATTTCAGACATTATAGTGCTATTTGTTTCTATAGCACTCCTATTACCCCTCCGAAGTAAATACCTTATTGGAGCACTACTGATTCCTTAAATATTTTCTGGTGCAAATTATATCAGCTTGATAGAAGCGATGTACCAGTGTTTCTTTAATCTCTTTATATTTCTCTTATGAAATGACGATGGAGCTTTCGCTTCTATAGTCATCCTGTAAAATTATTATACAATCTCTATGTTAGTTTCTGTTGATTGCTAAGTGCAGCCACAAACCATTTCTGCTATACTAATGAAAACACAAACCATTTCTGGTATACTAAAGAGTATAGCCACAAACCAGCAGTGTGGAGAAAGTGCATACGTTCTTTTTTGTCATCGAGAAATATTTTATTTTTATTTTTCCACCTTCTTCTATAAGACCTCTAAATTGAGTTCAGTAAGTGTTTTTCGGGGCAACTGAATTTACTCCATAAAGGTCCAATAAGAGCTTAAAAAGTGCGCCTAATTCTATGGACTATTTTACTATGCTTATATGATTTCAAGATATGATTATGAGAAGCTTTTTTGGATGCTTATAGGGGGAAAATTGTTAGTTGGGTTAACCGATTTTTTCACATTTTATATATTTATGAACTTGTTTTTTAAAAATTGTGATTCAAATTTGAAGAAAATCGGTTCGCTTACTTGATTGTTAAGTAGACGCAAAGACGAACATTATTTTATGGAGTTATTTTTTGCTATTAAAGAAAATAGCCCCATTTAGTAATTGTATTTAAAAATATTTTTGAACAAGCCACGCAACCTCGCATAGTTTTTATTTTTGACTTTCTGAATAACAATTTTGATTTGAGTCAAACCAATGAAAACAATTGTTCAGAAATAAAAAATTTTGTGTACACACTTTTTTCTCCAATTCAATTTATAACAGTTGAGATAAATTGATTTAAAAAAAAGAGGAGGTGAAATGGGGGCGATGCGCCCGAGCCCGATTAAGCCAAATTGTTCTGTTCTTCAGTGAAGTAAGCAGATCACATCGTGTATCTCAAGAACCAAGCATGCTAAGAACCTGCAATAAGGCCCCAAATTTGCAGTTTATTTTGCGTTTCCAGAATAGGCTAGGTTCAAATTTTGGAGTACTTATACTTAATTTGAAGAAAATTTTAAATTTTGAATTCGAGAATAGGATAGGTCCACAGTGAATTAAGTAGGTCAGTACGAAATTTCATCCAAATTAAGGACTTCAAAATTTGGATTGAATTTTTAGCCTTGCTACTTCAAACTTTTAACATGCTTTTCTTGAGATAAACGATGTAACTTGGATACTTCATAGAGAATTAAATTTTGTGAAATTTGTTAGATTAAAAGGACTAATTATTGTTTTTTTTTTCAAATCAAGTACTTCAAAATTTGGAAGGGATCTATTCCTGAAATGAAAAAAACTGCAAATTTGGAAGCTTACTGCAAGTTCCTACCATGCTTGAGTCTTAAGATACATGCTTTTGCAGAACACTAAATAAGGGGGTGTTGGTTCTTCAAAATCGGAAATAGAAATGACAGCAAAATAAAAACAAAACTGTAAATTCCTGTCAAGAACCCATTTGTCAAGGTAGGCAAATTTCCCTGCTAACTACACAAAACGTAGACTTATCCACTTCTTATTTTTTATAATTTCACCTTTGTTCAGGACATTCACATAAGATAAACTCCAACTCATTGATTTTTGACACCAGTTGTTTGTGCAGCTAAATCCATGCTTGATAGATTTCCAGCACAAAACGAGTTGTGCAAGCGTTTGAGACTACTCTTAGACATACGAAATGGATTCATGGCATAAGAAACTACATGATTGATTCAACAATGAGTCATGTTAAAATAACTAGATTTTCATGTCAAAACATCAGGATTGGATTACTAAGGCAGTGTTAAATTTGAAAGATGCCATGCATATGTATTTACATACCTCAAAATAAAGTAATAAATATATAAATTGGGTGGTGCAACAGCTCGTGGAGAATCAGGGCCTAATGACTTACAATTTTCAACCATTCCTGTGTGCGTGTAGTTGGCAGGAATGGAGGCGACCCTACAGTTTTTGCCGAGTCCGAACGGCTAGAAAAGAAGCACTTATTCACGGCAGGTATACTTTTGGAAGATTTGACAATTCCTTGCAAGAGGCAGTACCTCAGATAAAATATTTCTGTTCTTAGGTGGCATAGCGGGCATAGCACTAACCTTTATGCCATGAGGTACTACGTCAAAATAAAGTGCTTCTTTCTAATTTGTACTTGCGATATATGTAGGTACTATAGGGCAAGTCTTAGACACGTGCAAAAATTACTTGGGGTTCCCGCCAAGAATTACTGGGAGGGTCCTGGTCGCAAGGTACCAAACAAATTAAAAAACAACAATTTTATGTTCAAAGATGGGTTGTATCTTTTAGGCGTTAACAATTAAATCATTTTCCTATTGAAGGAAGAGAACGTGAGTTCACATGTTTTGAATTGTACGAACATCAATTTATTAAAATTTTAATTCCAGAACTCGTGTCAATACCTTTCCTTTTGACAACCATCTGAGGAATGTGATAAAGGAGATGTTGATGGGTTCAATTCATGTCACTTTTTAAATAACTGAAAAAGTATTACCATAAAGGTGGGGGTGGCCACAATGTTTTAACTAACAAAGGGGTCGCGTACTCAAATAGTTCGAAAAACACTGCCCTAGAGTCTAGAGAATAAATTGAAATTTTTTGTTAGCTCAAAAAACATCGGAACTTACCATGCAACCGTTAAGGAAAAGCTTATCTGTCTCAAAATAGGCTCTAACGATTTTGATAAAAAAAATGCATTATTGCAGGCATACAGTTTACTTGAAGGTAGGTAGGAATAGCGGTCACAAGCAACTCGTTCAGTGACCCAATCAGCACTGGAGTGCGCCATTTTGATATCATAACTCGTTTGACCTGGTAAATGAATGTGAGGTAGAGTAAAAGAGATTTGTGAGAGTACCTCTTAAAGATTCATTTTGCACGCTTGATTAAGTTTGCAATAGACCAGACTAGATAATTTTAAGTAGTCTATAAAAGCAAAACGATCTCTAAAGGAGATTAGCCCAGTTACATGTTTTGGAGTGACAGTTGCAGTGGAGCTTTATCTGCTCACTCCACATGATAAGAGGTTCCCGGTGAAGCAAGATATATTTCTTTGTTGCACATGAGATAGAGGACAGAATTTAAGACACTTACTCAATTGGGTCTCTTGTCGACCCGCAAACTAGCAGCAAGGTACCAAACTGGGCAGCGAGCAGAATGATAACGAGGCGTTATATCAACAAGCCCAATACAAAAACCTGCATACCTATTGCTCAAGGCTTAATGATTTTGGCGGATACAAAAATAACCGATTTCCGTCTTAGATTTTTTCTTAAGCGTTGAGAAAAGAGGCCAAATCTCAGTTCTGAAAGTTGGTTAAGGTCGTCAAAACATGCAATTCCTAGCAAATTTTCACTCATTTTATCCAAAACAGGCCTTCACAAAGGAAATTAATAACTGTTTCCTTTTCTTGCTGGTCACCGCAGCAACGCCAGTGAGTATTGGAAGGAATACACAACCCAGCAGCATATCCTCCTACTGGCTGCAACGACCCTGGCGATGTCTTGCCTGGGTCTACATATCAGATCAAGTTATCAGTTTTATTATAGGTGGGCCAGATCTTTCTAGATATTTTATAGTTGGTTAAACTGTGGCACAATTTACGGTTAAGATTGAGAGTATATTGCCCTTGGCAACTCCAATTATTGGAATGTCGATTCTTTTCACAAGCGATCTATGAAGGGCTGATTCTTGCCTGGCTGGCTAGTCCACCCGTTCAGTTCCCTCAAAGCCACTGTGACCTGAAACCGAAATAATTGCGACCTAAACGGTTGGCGAGCTCATCTCGGCATTGCTGAACTAGTTTTGAAGATAATAGAGGCGAATCAATGGCTTTAACAGCTGCCTGACTGTCTATGAGGATAGCTGTGTTTCGATTTTGGTTTGGTTCAAACATAAGTAGCTTGCACGCTTCACTAATTGCCAATAATTCTGCTTGAAATACACTAGCATAATTGGGTATCCGAAAGGACCTGGAGATATGCGTATTTAAAGATTCTGATAAGATTCCTGAACAAACCCCACATCCATAAAAATACCAGTGGCGTAGTCTCTCGTCACAACGTGATCTTCCCAGTCTTTCCTGGAAGGAAAAATAACCATAAAATCTTTGCTAAGACTCATTGTAGGAATGCAGTAGTCAGTGGGTTTCGAAAGAATTTCAGTTGGAATCAGATTTGTGGTATTGCTGTGACCGTAGGGTTTGGCAAACCAACAATTTAATTTTTTAGTCTTATTGCACTGCGTAGAAAACAAGATATTTGATGTGTAGATCAAATGTTAAAAGGTGCAGAATAACGCTTAATGCATCCGTTGGGCGTCCGTCCCCCAGTAGTACCAACTCTAGCTCTTCTTTAAACCTTTCAAAGTTTCTCGATGTTATATTCTTTGTTAAATGCGGGCCAGAAGATCCAACCATTATGATTGAATCGGCCGTACCACGGCTCACTTTTGTCCAAAGGTTTTGCTAGAGGCGTAGAAGGCTATATGCAGGCCTTCTTAACCCGTTCATCAACGCTTATTTTCCAGTTTAACTTAGGGTCAAGGATGACACCTAGATATCTTGTACTGGTTGTTCGTAAGAGTAATTGGCCGTTAAGTTGAAGTGGTGTCAAGGGATATTTATCTAAGTTCTGGTAGTAAAAAGCATCAGCTCAGTTTTGCTCTGGTTGATTCCTAGATCACTTCGTTTACAAGAACCTCCCTTTTTCTTTCTTCGATCTGGTGATGTGTCCCAGATGTTTGCGCCCATCGTTGTTTCCATATAAGCCCCCTAGTGAATTTCCAAGGCTAGCTTCAAAACTTCTTGAATCAAAAAGAAATTGCCTTCATTTGTTCTAGATTTATATTAAAAACTCTCCTACAGTTGAAGTTACTATGAATTTTGGAGACGCTTTTCATTTAATTCTTTGAATTATAAAAAAAAAAAAACACTATTAAAATGAGAACAGTTCTTAACCCATCAGATTATCACTAAATGTTCCAGTACTCGAGTCATGAGATATCAAAGCTCTGTAAATCTAGAGATACGTCTTTATTTAAACTGATAGGTAAAATTCAGTTTTGTTTGGTTATTTTTAAGTTAAGAAAGGTACTTCATCCAAAAATAGGACCATTTATCTTAATAACTTTGAACTGAACTTACGATGAAAATATCTCAAAATTGATATCTCGAAAATTCCTACACCTTAAGTAGCATATCTACGGCTGCTATATGTCTGCAGCTTCACTTCTCTGTCACCCATTTCAATTACCAATAAAAAAAAAAAAATGAATGACAACTTTTTTCGTTTCCGCTTCCAATTGATATGAATGAAAGTGAAATTCTAAATCCATTTATTAGAAGCAAGAGCAAAACAAAAATTGAAAGTTGCATAACCCAAAGAAGCCCACAACATCTACATTCTTCTTCATCTTCTATACGTTTTCTTCCTACACACAAAAATTCCTGATATAGCTCTGATGTGGTCTGGGTCTGGGACTCTACGCTAGCTGGATGGCTGACTTTGGTTGGGTGTATCTATCATCATCATCATCATCATGTTCATTGCTGACATTAATCTCTCGCGCTTCTCAAAGCCGATATTATGATAAATTCTTTCCCGTCTAAGGGCGCCTTCAGCAGCACCCATTCATCTCATTCGCCTTGACATTAAACTCTGCACTCAGTGCAAAGGCGAAGCACTGACGCTGGAGCTATGCCTTTAGAGCTACAGCTAGAGCTGGCCATATAGACATAAAAAGCCAACCGCCTTAGCATCTGTTGAATGGTTGTGGTGGTGGCGCATAGTGCAGTGCGGGAGTGTGTGGGAAGACAATTCACTTGTCGATGACTTCAATAGGAAATTAATTTCTTTAGATTTGACGCCATTGATTTGGCGTATCGTGGGCCGCTACCGCTTTGCTTTATCGTAGGAACTGTGCCGACGACGACGGCGCGGCGTGCGCCGCAGACGCAGCCACCGAACGGCTTCGGTTGGAAGGCTTTCTGTCTTTCCATCTTTTTTTTTGTTGGTAATTTTTGTCTCGTAGCCTTAACTAAAAAAAAAAAGAAATGCAAAGAGTCCCCGAAGGAAAAACGTTTTATTGTTACATTAGAAGGAAGCCAAAAGCCGAAACCGAAGCTAAAGCCGAAGCTATTACACTGAGGGAAAAATGAATGCACTCCGTACAGATCCATAAATGTAAATTGTATGTACTGAGGTTTACAAAGGATTGCCATAGAAGGTCTATTCACTAAGTAAAGTTAATGTGTACTAGTTATAATTCAAGTTATGTATCGAATAAAACTAACAATCTAGAGTACCGATTTGTGTATTGGATACAGACGTAATATACTCAATACAAAACTATGGACCAGCTAAAGTCAAATATGTTTCGATTTAATAAAATTTAAATTTAAAAATTAAGCTTATGTGCTGAGTATAAGCAATGTGTACTCAGTCTATCTCGATATCTATTCAATAGAGACGTTTAATACCCAACACATATCAAGTGCCAGCCATCTCAATAAAAAATTATTAACTACATTAAGTTATGTGCTGTGTAAATACGACGTGTACTGAGTCTATGTCTACATTTATAGAATTCAGACAGTTTATAATCAGCGCATATCAAGCGCCAGCCATCCAACAATAAAAAACATTTGATACATAAAGTTATATACTGAGTATACGCAACGTGCACTGAGTCTATAGTGACATTTATTCAATGCAAACAGTTTATACTCAAGCGCCAGCCATCCACCAATAAAAAACATTTTTATTACATGAAGTTATGTACTGAGTAAATATGACGTGTACTGAGTCTATGTCGAGATTTATTCAATGCAGATGGTATTTACTCAGTTCATATCAAGCACCAGCCATCAAAGTATAGAAAACATTTATTACATAAAGTTATGTACTGAGTATATGCAACCTGCACAGAGTCTATGGTGACATTTGTTCAATACAGACGGTATATATCCAACGCATATCAAGCACAACCCATGCAACTGAAACTGTTATACGTTACATAAAGTTATGTGTTCAGTAAATACGACGTGTGCCATTTCGACATTTATTCAATACAGACGGTATATACTCAATACCTACACAACAAATGTATCTATTGACTAGCTACAGTGCTGAGTCCACGCAACTTGTACTGACTCTATGTGTATATTGAGCACTTCAGCCATCCAAGCAATGAGTTTCAACTTATTCAGTTTTGGCACCAGTTTTTTGTGCCCCCAAGTAGCCTAGTGGATGTGTGCTATCTTCGTGTGTGAAAGGTTCCCAGTTCAAATCCAAGTAAGTATCACAAAGTATTTTTAAAATAAAATAAATATCTAGAAAATAAACTTTCAGAATAAGGTGAAACGTTACAGAGGATTCTCTTAAATGTATGGACTCATAACATAAATGTGAAGTGACATATGGACTCATTACACAAATATGTGGAGTACATAGACACATGGATTCATTACATAAATATGAATTGAGTACATAGACTCGTTACAAACATATGTAGTGAGGACATACAAACATGGAGTACATAAACATATGGACTCATTACATAAATATGTACTCATTACATACAAATTTGATCTGTCCTCACTACAAAGAATCTGTACTTATCACAGATAACCGGTTTGTTTTTAGTAAATGCATACATAAAATATTTATTTTTATTTATTGAGTGCATAGGCACTGTACTAATCGCAGAAAACTCACAGTTTTTTCAAAAAATGCCTAAATAGATTTATTTACATTTATTTAATAAGTGCTAATGAGCTATACTCAGTACATCATCATGCGACAACCTACACATAATTATTTACTGAGTCCATGGAAAGTTTATATTTACGCAATGACACCAAAAAATAGTGCATAGAATCTATTCTCACTACATAATCGTAAGCTGGCGTGGTAATTATTCGTGTAATGAGTCTACAGAACTATTTAGTAGCTGCTTCACTGCTATTAGGTTTATGTTGTCAGTATAGATTTCATTAGGTAATGAGTACAGAAAAGTATGTGTGCAGAAAAATATGGGATGAGTAAATACAATGATGTGCTGAGTGCATACATTTTTCCCTCAGTGTATGAAGATTTGAAGCGAAAACAAAAGTGTCCAGTGTTGGTCAAAACAGTCTACAAAATATACATAAATATATTTATAAACAACATCAATGCGGCTCTGCTTAATGCCTTTGTTTGGAGTCAAAACCATAACTCATGCGCGAGCAGTCGGCCAGTGTCGCCGCGTTTCTTTTCGATATGCAAAATGCTGAATGCTCCTTTCACTAATTAATCATTTCGCTTAGGTAATGGCTGCTTTTTGAGGGACATGTTTATTGTTATTTTAATATTACCTAATGTCGTTTGATGGTGGCGCTGGCACTGGCACTAGCACTGGCTGGTTGATGCTGGTGCAGTGCAATTGGCCAGTGCCAGCTTAGTACTGGGTGTTCTATTGTTGGCCGGGACAAATTGGAAGGTTGTTTTGCATTTTTTGTTTGTTTCTTATGTAATTTCTCTCTGTGAAATTAATCAGCTTTCTTAGGCAAAAATAATGTTCAGATTAATGTGCGGGAAGAAAGGGTATAGGATTTTTAAGTGTCTTTTTTTTATTTTTTATCGGATGAAGTTTTTTTTGTGCTATACCAAAAGTATACCACTAACCATATTGCAACATGTACCTACTTACGATTGTGATTAATTTAAGTCATTTTAATGACATCCAAAAGTTGATCATACAAGTGTTTCATAAGAAAAGTTTCTATTCCTTTATTTTTATCTTTAAAACCAAAATTTTAATATATTTTTTTTGTTATCGACTTTGAAAATAATTTTTGTTTAAAGTAATAAGATTTTTGAATAAATAGTGGCTTTTTATAATAAACTTTCATGCAATACAAGCTGCGAAGTATGCATTCATTTACAAAAAAATTGTATTAATGAAACAAAAACAACTTAAAATTGCGTACTGCCACCGATTTAAGGCTCGAGTAAGTTTTTTCTTAACAGGAGCCAACCCAATCACAAGAACTCTCATAGTTGTAATAAGTCCAATTCGTACATTTAAGCTGAGAAATGTCATCAAGTAAATCGAACGTAAACACGTTCCATTCCCTATCCTCAACTTGAGGTAACTTGAACAGAACTTTGCGACACACAACATCAGCATACTTTCAGTTTCAAATTTAGAGTAGAACTATAATGGTTGGAAAGCCACTGAAGCTAATGTCACAAACCAACGAACAGTAGCTTTCCGTACCGTCAAAAGGGGATCACACCCACTCACTTCGTAAGCAAAGTTGAACGAAACTTGACGAAATGTCTACTCCGCAATTATAGTCACGATATATGCTTTCCATGTAAGATTGTAAGTACGTTCGGTTTATTTGACGATGTGTGAAAACAGATGTCAGCAACTTTTGAATGTTGCTTATGGCTTTCAAAGCTTAGATACATGTTGGTGGACCCATGGTGATTGAACATTTCTGACGCAGATTTTTGTTCTACGTGCGACACCTTTACACATTATTATTAGGTAGGTATCTTTGGTTTAAATTTTAAAACAATTTTGTTTACTAAAAACGGTTATTATCGGTACCTGCTATGACCGTTTTCTTAATTTTCAATTTTTACTTGCGATATAGGTACTATAAGGCAAGTTTTGGACTCGTGCGAAAAAAAAATTGAGGTTAAAATAAAACATAACATTAAGATGATAGAGAACACGAAAAAAGTAGGTGGCAAAATTCTGTCTTACTGTCTGTTTCTATCTGGATCTACAGCCTAAACCAATGATGCGATTTTCTTCAAATTTTGAACTTAAGGTTTCTTTGTAACTCTCCAGAGGGGAAATTGAATTTTTTTTTAACTTGAAAAATAACAATACCTGCCATAAAACCGTTAAGGAAAAGCTTATTTATGTCAACAACGGATCCAACGATTTTGATAACAAAAAATCAATGTATTTTTGTACTTTTTGCTAAGAAAAAAAATTACCAAAAACATTTTTAAACGGTACCTGCCATATAACGGTTTTTTTGATTTTCGGTTTTTTCATTAACCACTCATCCAATTTCAAAAAAAATTTTTGACAAAAGCTTTGATAGAATATAAATAATACTGCATACCAAAATTTTGGAAAAAATAAATTTTGGATTTTTAAAACAAGATTCAAAATATTGTTTTGAAAATTCAATATTTCAAAAACGGGCTTATGAATTATTTTGAAATTTCAGTTTTGAATGTATATTAATATATACTCAAAATTGATCTACCGAAAAAATTTTTGAAAAATGTTACAAAAATTTTATATATAAAAAATTAATTTTAAAGAAAACGGCTCCAACGATTTTAAATTTTTGTTTGCACATATTCATATATTTTCAAGTAATCAAATGGCATACTTTTTTTTGAGTTCTAAGTTATTTATCAGGCTGTTTATACAATTAAGAAAACGATCTAAATACTTTTTATTTGCGATATATGTAGGTACTATGAATAAAACAAGTTTTGGATTCCTGCAAAAAAAAAATTCGAGATAACAATCAAACATGAAATTACGATGATAGAGAAGACCAAAAAAGTGGGTGGCACACTTCTGTCTGTCTGTATGTTTGTCTGTCTGTCTGTTTGTCTGTCTGTCTGTTTGACTGTCTGTCTGTTCGTCTACAGCCTCAAGGGCTGGATCGAATTTCTTCAAACTTGGTACATAGTGGTTTTTGGTGATTATTCCCACACATTTTTTTTTCATTTTTTTTAGAGCCAAAAATAACGGTACAACTTTTCTAAAAAAAATTCAATACATTTTCTATAGTAAAGGCTACCTTTGGGTGGGAAAACATTTTTCAAAAAATGGTTATTAATGGTAGGTACCTCCCAAAGAACTATTTTTTAAATTTTCGATTTTCATCAAAACGTTAAGACGTAGGTACTGTGTACGAAAATTTTTGAAAAAATAATTTTTGGATTTTTAAAAATGTTTCAATTTTTTTTTTCAAAATCAAATATTTCGAAAACGAAATAATCGATTGTTTTGAAACTCGATACTCCTTTCTTAGTACTTTCAAAAATATTTTCAGAAAAAATTTTACATTTATGAAAAAATAATGGTATCTTCATGCAAAAGTTAAAAAACCACAAAGTAAAATATTTTTTTTTATCAAAAACAACTCCTAAGATTTTGATTAAATTTTGTCCATATACTAAAATTAGTACGATCTACTACTTAAAAATTATTAAATTTTACACTTAGCAACTATTGAAGTTCATACAGGTTCAGCTGAACTTAAGTTTAAACTTGCTCTGTGATACTGGGGGTAAGACGAACTCGCACATTTTTGTCGACGTTTTTTTCTGACTAAGCATTGGAATACAGATCGAAAAAGAATTGCGTGTTTGCAGGGTACGATATAGTCATCTAACTGATGAACTCAATTATCGTACCTGAGCGAAACGCATTTAATTTTAGAGTTGAGCTAATTTGAACTTTTGATAGAATTATATTCACTCCTTCTTCTTAAATATTATGACAAGGAATTTTTTTTCAAAATTTCTTCAAATTCCATTATTTGTATGGTAAAATTTTTGGTCGTGATAGTGGTTACTCATGAGAAATGATTACGACTTTAATAATTTGGCACGAGATACAAGGGCATTTTTGAGGTGATTTAAGCTCGTTGTTAGAAGATCCCTAGACATCTGGTGTGATAGTCCAACGTGCCATACGCACTACGCCAATGTATACGAAAACTACAATAGTTACTGACCGAACAGAATGGTGTAGCTGTAGTTGTGGCGTGTAGGACTCTCAATGTAGAAAGATACAAAAAAAGTATATATAGTGCCACAATGAGAAGCTGTAAATGCAGCAAGAAATGTATGGTGTAGAAGAAGTAAAACGTAATTCAACTCTTGCTACCAAGCTGCAGCTACATTCATTCTGTTCAAGGGGTTAAGGTGTACACAAATTGTATCACTTGTCAAGTGTCGAAACAGGATCTGACCATGATCAAGTACCGCAGTTATAGCTATCATTGAAAATTTGAATAATTGATTTTGAGACGTTTAGAACGTAAAATCAATGGTTTTTTGATGCCAACATAAAGCTCTTGCCTTAATTATTTTGTCTTCCCAAAAAATCAAATTCAATTTGTCCCGGCCTTTAATGGCGTTTAATGGCTTGATCAATTTTCTAAAACTTGGTACAAAGTGGTTTTTGGTGATTCTGCCCACACTTTTTTTCATTTTTCTTAGAACTAAATATAACGGTACCTGCCATACAATTTTTTTCATCAATTTAACAAATTCTTATTTTTCTCAGAAACGGCTCCACAACTTTTCTTAAAAAAAATCAATAAATTTCTTTTATTTAAGGTTACCCTTAGGTTAGGTTAAAAGGGGTGGTGGTACGAGAAGGTCGCATCACCTCACTCGGATCTCAATGGATCCATTGTGCTCCCCTGGGTGCAGGCAAGGTAGGTTTAAGGAGGGGGAAGGAAATTGATTTTTGGAAGCTTAGGTATGGGGGGCCTCCTTGAACCATCCTGAGTTCTGAGTGAATTTAAGGATGTTTCTTAGTGGCAAACACGAGACGTCGCCCAGTTCGTCGAAAAAGTATTCTCCGAGGGATGCCTTTCTAGTTCTGGCTAGGGTGGGGCATTCACAGAGGAAGTGAACTGAGCCCTCCTCCACCTCTTAGCTTGAGTAAATACTCAGTTTTTTTTCTTTGAAATATCCGGCCATAAGTTCCTCGAAATACGACAGGTATCAATTGTTGACCATCTATCGCTGGCTACTTTGAGAAAACTCTGGCAGATTCTTCTTTTTTCTTGCTCTAGTGGCATAAGAACAGAGCAGTCGGTTTGGCTCGGACCAAGAGATGATCCGTTTTTGGCCAGTTCATCTGCCATTTCGCTCCCGTATATGTCACGATGTCCTGGGACCCATCGAAGGGTAACTGTATTTGATGCGCTAAGTAATTTCATCTCATCACGACAGCGATCAACCAGTTTAGACTTTGTAACAAATGAGGTAATGGCTTTGATTGCCGCCTGGCTATCAATAAAAATGTCAATATTTTTGTTAACTAACTTACATGTGTAAAGGCTCTTTGCCAGCCTCACAAACTGCGAGCACTTCCGCTTGAAAGACACTGCAGAAGTCTGGAAGCTTTATTGATCTGTCTAAGGGTGGGTTAACAGAATAAATGCCTGACCCTACCCTTTCGTTAGTTTTTGAGCCGTCCGTGAAGACCGAAACATGATTATAGTTTATGACCCGGTTTTCCGTCCAGAGTGTCCTTGTGGGAATATCTGTTAGGGCTACCGGATTAAACTCAATGTGCGGTAATGTGTAGTCTGTCTGAATGTTTATGTCGGTAAATCTCATAATAGTTCTATGACCGTAAAGGCCCTTTTTGCAATTATTGTTTTGTTGAAGTCGCAGAGCACTTTTGGCCGCCATCTCTTTCGTAAAAAGATCGAGTGGGGCTCGTGAGAGGAATGTTTCTAGGGCTGCAGTTGGTGTAGTTCTTATGGCACTGGTAGTACCCTTGGATAGGAAACTATTTTTCAAAAAATGGTTATGAATGGTGCCTTCCAAAGAACCATTTTTTTATTTTCGATTTTCTCCTAAACGATATTTTTGATTTCAATATTTGTTTTCAAATCTTCAAAAAAATATAAATATTCAAAAAAAAAAAAAATGTTTAGATTTTTAGAAAATGTTCAAAAATTTGTTTTTTGAAAATCAAATGTTTTGAAACCTACTCAATTGATTTTTATGAAACTCGGTATTTAAGGGTCTTATAACACTTTCCAAAATATTTTAAGAAAAAAATTACTTTATTAAAAAAATACCTTCCATACAAAATGTTAAGAAACCGTTAAGGGAAATAATTTTTTCTCAAAAACATTTCTTACGAAACGTATTCTAAAATTATTATGTATTCTAAAATTAGTGCGATCTACTACCAAAAATTATAAAAAATTACATTTAACAACTATTAATAGTACCACTCATTTAACGTTCTTTTTTTTAATTTTTGATTTTTTCGTTATCGATTGAATGGATTTGTGTGTTTGAATTTTTAAAAAAAGTTTCAATATTTTTGAAAATTCTTATGTCAAAAGCGGGTTCACAATTACACATAAATATTTACTAAGGACTTGCATACCAAAATTTGCCTTTAAAAATGTCTTAATAATTTATAATTGTATATATTAAAAATTACTTTTTAAAAAACCACTTCAATGATCTTAGACTTTTTTCCATACAATCATATACAATCAAGAATTAAGATGTCATTCCCTTTTTTCACCTCAAACTGTCAAATTAAATATCATATTTTAAATGGGAGTGCTACGATATCCCGCAAACCAAAATCTCGAATAACGAAACCTCGCAAATTAAAAATCTTGTTTTTCGTAATCTCGCAATTACGAAATCTTGCTTTTTACAATCTCGCATTTACATCTCGAATCTAAAAATCTCGCAAATTTCAACCAATATCTCGCAAATCAAAATCTCGCAACTTCAAATTTCACAGCAACGAATCACACACGGCTTTTAGAAAAATTTATTTTTTTGAAAATATACCTTCCCAAGAGCACATTGCCTAATTTTTCTTTCCAACTAATAACTTACTATATCCGTCAGTAAAAAATTTGTGCATACTTTATTACATTTAATAGCCTCTGTAATCATTTTGGTTGTCTTTTACGCATTGATAATGGAACTAAAAGTATTTTCTAGTTCAAGGCCAATGCAATTTGCATATGACACTTTACAACCGGATATACCATCTCCATGTTCTCTCTCTCTCTTGTTCTTTTGACAACAATAATATTGAAAAATCAAAAGTTCAAATTAATGAATAACAATAAAAGAACTCAGGCACTGGATTATATATTTTGCGAGACTTTGATTAAAAAATGTATTTATTGCAATGCAATTCAATTTTGCGAGATTTTGATATGCAAGATTTTAGTTTGCGGGATTTCGTTATTGCGAGATTATGAAAAGCGAGATTTTGTAATTGCGGGATTATGAAAAGCGAGATTTTGTTATTGCGAGATTTCATTATGCGAGATTTTGATTGCGAGATTTTGATTTGCGAGATTTCGTAGCCAACCCATTTCAAATATCGTATTTCATGCTTGTGAACATTTTTCTTTCATTATTTTCATGTTTTATATACAATTTTCTTAAGCCCTTAGCGTCTTGAATATAAGAGCAAGTAGGTACGTGCAACCCAGTCGTGCATTCTATTTTTATAACAATAAAGCCATTTTTCTCATCAACTGTTCCTAGGTAAGCTGGGTTTGGAAGCAATCTTCTCTTATGTAAGAAAAAATAAAGAAAACTTGAAGAAACTCTGCAGTCCAAAATTATTTTGATCACATCGTGCTATACCACTAAAGTACCGTTTGGACTAAGGGATTGCATGTAGGTATTTGGCTGTTTTTTTTATGCGTGCATATACTTATTTAAACCCTAACCTTGAAAATTTTGAGCGAAGGCATTTTGTCTTTCCAGTAACTTCACGCAGACTGCAACAAAGCCATGCCCTTTAATATTGAAATAAAAAATGTCATCTATTTGTCTATCTGCAAACTTAATTAAGTTAAAAGTGTACAACTGGGCAAACCAAACACTAAACTTGGTGAGCAAATGAAAACCACCTACTATTTCTAAAGAAGAAAATCATCTAAGCAAATTGGGCACAAAATTAAAAACAAAAGCAAATATCAAAGCCATAATATAAAACTCACCCATTTCCTTGGCTAGTTGTTTCTCGTCAGGATTCACCTCCTCATCACTGTCAATATGCGGAAAGGAGTTTCCCAAACAAAAAAGTGGCATGGATGAGGTGCTGGTTGGTGTTGTTGATGTCGTCGTCGACGTCGCTGTCGCCATTGTCATCATCGGAGGCAAAGAATTGTGGTTATCGTCACTCGAGGCACTTTCATTACTTCCAACACTGCGACAACTTGACGTCGTTTGCAACATATTGCAACTACTATTATCCTGCTTCCCAGACAGCCGTCTCAGTAAATATTTGTTGTTCAACATTTTGTTCTTTGTTATTAATTCACTCCGCTTGAGAGCGCACTTTGGTGAGCTCGTTAAATTCTTATCGTTCATCGACGTCAACGTTGTAGTTGATGACGATGTTGGTATCGGTGTTGGGGTTGCACCTATTTTTGGTGTTGTTGTTGTTGCTGCTGCTGATGATGTTTGTGTTGTTGTTGTTGTTTCATCGATTCCATATAAATTCGTATCAAATGCACTTATATCATGCGGTGGAAAACCGGTCGGAAATGATAAGTCGGTCAAGGATATTCGTCCGATGGCACGTTCTACACCTACCAACAAATTCTGCAACAGCTGTGGCAATTCATCGGACAACATCATCTCTAAGGACAATGGACTTAAAATACTGTTGCGATAGTCGATTGTTCGGCTTTGCACAGTTGCTCCAATAGCTGCAGGTGTTCGCCAAACAGCACACAATTCTACACTTGAATTTTTACCTTAAAATTTAAAGAAAAGAAAAAATAATAAAAATTGAGGGATTGATTTATTGTTGTTTAAATTGAAATTAAAAGAAGAAAGTTTCTTTTTTTATCAGAGGAGGAAGATAGAACTCACCTGGCTTCACACAAATATAAACGTCACATGGACGTAACAAGGCTTCATCTATAGCTCCCAAATGGAGAATTAATTCTCCCGAATAAGTTGCCAATGGCCATCCTTCGGACCAAGCTATCGACTGAAAGAAAAAAAATAAGAAAAAAATTGTTAAAAATCTTCAACAAGGAACTCAAATGTTTTTTGAGGTTAAGGCTGAAGGTCATTTAATGAGAAAAATAGGAGCAATACAAATTTTCCTCAAAGTCATTTCATAGCTTCAATTAGACCTTCAAAAAAGGTTATGATGGTATTGTCTTCTTATTAAAGTTCTTCAATTTATTTTAAACTTCTTAAAATTTTTGGATCTCAAAATAAATAGTATTAAGGAGGTATCACAGGTTTTAATGAGAACAAAAACTTAGCTTTTTAATACCTTCTTCCAAGATAAGTAAGGTACCTAACCATGTGAAAAAAACAAGTTCCGATTGACAAACTTGCGACTTCACCATATGCCATTATGTGCTTTCACCTTTTTGATCTTTTGGTGGTCCAAAATCCCACAGATTTCAAGTTTGGATAAATAATACTTCTTCGATTAATTAGTTTGAAGCATCAGCGTTTTAAGATTCATATCTCAAATGAGTGCTAATTAACCAAAAAAGGTTAGCATATAGGTTTTTGTTTTAATTGTTGGTCATTTTTATTATAGCCACCTACTGTGTGTGAGATGTCAAAGCCCTTTTTATAAAATTAGAGAAACCTGATGATGTAGTTAATTAAAATTTCAGATGCTTTTTGTGAGATAGCATAGAGATGAACCTTCAAAGGGCTTTTGAAGTATTCACATATGAATAATATTTTTTTTAAAGAAATTAATAATAATAATTTCATAACACGATTCAAAATTTTTTATTTATTTGTTTATTTTTTTAAAAGGAAAACCAAAGTAATTTTCGGATTAAAAATTTTACAGTTATATCTACATATGATAATCTTGGTATTAACTTTTTTTGTATTAATAATTTTAGCTTACATTCAGTATATCACCTTTTTTTGTAAACTAAAGTATTTTTTAATTGTTGCTCATTTGCAAGTGTGTAGACTATATATCTTCACTTTTTAAAGCGACTTTGATGATGTTACAGAGATAACGCGTCAATGATGATGTGATACCATTGTTGTTTTTTTTATGACTGGAAGAAATGTGTCATGGAGTCATTAAACTGCTAATATTCGAGGTCAGTAGTTTAAAAAAAAATGAATTGATACAAGAAAAATGGGTTGATGATGTTTTGTGATAAGAATGCTCTCATGTTTTGAAATAATTTGATAGTCAAAGATAACTTTTTTTGAACAATGTTATTAACTATACGCATATAATTATGTTAATATAAATAGGGCAGGACGATATGCCGTGTGATTTATTTGGGTTCCTTAGGCTAAGGTTTCACTCGATAGTTTTTAGGGTTGGTACTACTAAAGTTATTAAGTTCTATTATCTTTTCTTAATATGTTGAGAGACTTCATTTTATAAACTAAACAAAAAGTTTTATTTGTTTGAGGATAGCGTTGTTGCTTCGTGGTTTGATAAATCACAATATTTCTTGGTAAATCACGCCCTGGTATGCGGTTATATTGTCAACTCAAAGCCCCTTATGCAACTGATGGGGAAAACTTTTGTCATTGCAAGAAATAATTCTTTTTGTGTATTTTAATAAGAAATTTTGTTTAACTATAACTCGAATGGATAAAGGTACTATAGGGCAAGTTTTGGATTCATGCACAAAAAAATTCCAAGATAACAATCAAATATGACATTACGATGATAGAGAAGACCAAAAAAGTTGGTGGCACAATTCTGTTCGTCTGCCTGTCTGTTCGTCTACTCGATCGATTTTCTGATGATTCTGACATACTTTTTTATTTTTTTTTTTTACCAAAAATAGCGGTACCGGCTATTCATTTTTTTTTTCAGCAATTTTACACAATTTGAATTTTTGAATTTATAAAAAGAAATATTTTTTTTAAATCAAATATTTCCAAAAAGAAACAATCGATTGTCTTGAAACTCGATACTTAAAAGTTTTTTAATATTCACTAAAATATTTTAAGAAAAAATTTTACTTGTATTCAAAAATATAAAAAAGTTAAAAATCCATAGGGACAATATACTTTTCTCAAAAGAGGCTCTTACGATTGTCATTAAACTTTTTTGGTATACTAAAAATAAAGCGATGTACCTACTACAAAAAATTATTTATTTTAATACTTAGCAACTATTAGTAGTACCTACCTCATGTAGAATGTTTTTTTTTATTTTGAATCTTCTCATTATCAGCCCATCGGATTTTGATTAATTTTTGTATATGCGTGTTTCCATCGTTACGGGTGTGACAGTGAGACTCCATGGTTTATTAATTATTCACATTATAATCCCAATGTATAAATTAAAACTTTTCTAATCTACAGGACACCTGAAGTTCTTTAAATAAATTAGTATACTAAAGTTGCGTTACGGGATTGACCTTAGAAAATTGTGATTTTGGATCAAGATATCTTATTTTCCTGTGCTATAAAATATTGCATGAAAAGTATGTATCATTCTTTTGCAAATATTAACTTCGATAATTGTTCTTCAGTTTCAGTCAAGAAATGAGAAGTAAATCTGTCAAAAACAATTCAAAATTTTAATTTGAAAATGTTAAGGGTGTGACAGGTCATCGTTACGGCTGTGACCGAGTATGATTTTTATGCATTAAACAATATAATAAACGATATCTTAACGGGAAATTGTTGTCATAGATGTATGATCATTTCTCACATGCCGTGAAAAACAATTTCTCTAAAAAATGAAATTTTTCTCACTGAAAAATGAATAAATTTCTCACTTCAATGAGATTTTTTCGATTTTCTATTAATGTATGGAAAACTTTCACATATAGTCGATTAAATTCGCATTTAATCATTTCATAAATGAGCTGAAAAATAACGAGAATAAGTTATGGAATGCCAACTTGCTACGAGTGTGACATAGACTTAAAATTTTTAATACGGGCTCAGTATTAATTTTAAATTCTTGAAATTTCGTCTGACAGTAGATCATACCTATAGTATTTTCCTTTTTTTCCAAACTATCAGTTTGATACATTTTTTTTTCTTCTAGTAATGAAACATAATTATTTTTGTTACGGGTGTGACACTAACCACTTCATGAATCAACTGCCCAAAAACTCAGTTTGCAGATACTATTGAATAATTAAATGACACGAACACGTACTTAGAGTTCTGTTAAGAGAAAATAAACACCGGTTCTCAAATTCAGAAACAGTTTATTATTGAAAATGTGGTTTGGAGCTTATTATAACAAAAAGTGACTTTTGGATACCAATTGTGCTAAGTGGTTCGAATTGCGAAATAAGCGACGATAAAAAAATTATTGATAGTTTCACTTTTAAAATAAATCATACCATCATTTAAAATCATGTAACGGTACTTTTCTCAATGGTAAGTCATATTTTTGAATTTTTCGTAAAGGGTCGTTTTGTGTGGAATCACCCATATACAAATTTCTAATAAGTTTTAATAACTTTACGTATCAAAATTTTCAAAAAAGAAATTTTTAAATCAAGTTTCAAATTATTTTTTTGAAAACTCAATATCTCAAAAACAGGTTGGCAATATTTTGTATACATTTTATTTTTATATGTACATAAATTAAAACTAAATTAAGATTTGCATACCAATATTTTTCCTTAAAAATGTTGAGGAATTTGATAAAACCGCTGCAACAATTTAAATTTTTTTGTTTTCATGCAAATATATTCAATTAAAAATTAAAATGACAATCTTTTTTCACCTCAAACTATCAAAAGAGTTGTTTTAGCTAATTTAAATATCGTATTTTAAGCTTTCAAGTATTTTTCTCTCATAACTTCCAGTCTTTTTATATAATTTTTTTTTAACCCTTAACCTCTTGAATAAAAGAGCATTTACGTGCGACCCAGTTAGGCATTTTATTTTATGTTCTTAAATTAAGTTGTTAAAATGCAAAATTTTGAGAAAGTCAATACTTTTGAGAAAAACTAGAATTTTTGTTAAGTTGATTTTTTTTTTCAAAATTTTGCTTAATTTAGGGCCATTGTTTTTTATTATTATTAGTTTTTTCATTTTTAATATTTTTTCAGAACTTCGTTTTTTAAATCATTTCCTAAAATATCGAGCACGAACACTAAATTAAAACAAATAATTTAAAAAAAAATCACTTAAACGATTTTTGTTTTTTGTTGTTATATTATTGGCATATGTACTTATTTTTTCTTAGCTCTAAGCGCTTCTGCGAGTTTTTATACAATTGAAAAAACGAGTTTCATTGTTTGTTAAATTTTTTTATACTAAATTACATTCTTGCATATTTTTAAAAGTTCTTAAGTTCCAAACTGAAAAAAACTGACGAAAATACTGGATACTTCAATTTCCATTTCATTTTCTCAAAAAATATTCAACCGATTTTGATTAATTTTATTTGGTTGAAAAGCCACAGAAAAATATAATTTTCTAGTGTGTAGGGGAGATGGGGGTAATTTAGGACAGGGGCAGCTTAGGGCAACGGCCAAAAAAGTATAAAAACAAATACTATTTAATACTAAAGCACAACTTTAAAGTGGCTATTCTTCCTCAAATAGATATCTGGATCTAAGACGTAAGCATTTTAGAAAAAAACTAGCTGGAATCAACGCGGGAAAAGTTCTTTATTATCATATTTAGTTATTTTGTGATGATTTAATAAACAATATTTTTATTGTTTAACATCGTCTAAAAAAAATTAATTTAGTTCCTATGTCTACTTGGGGCACTTTTAGACAGGCATGGGGGCACATGTCCAAACCAGACTAAAATGTATTATAGTAAATAGCGTTTCAAAAGTGAACAGTTGATACAGTTTAAAACATACTGTCGCCCAAGTATCTAGCACCTTGGAAGAAGATCTAGACGTTTATTTCATCAAATCTTATTCAAAAATGAATTATGGCCTGGTTTATTAACAAGCAAATAATCATCCTTTCTAGTACGCTAAGGCGTTAGAGAAAGACAATCTCCTACGACATATTTTAACTAATGTTATGTTTTGAATTAATTTATTTTTGTTTAATAAGGAATAAAACTTGATTAAATGCGTTTTTCAAGGCAAACTGCCCCAGGGCTATCCAAAACTATCCCCTTAGGGGGGCAGATTTGGACACTTATATTATAACAGTTTTTAAATAGAAAAATATGTGTATATAAAATACAAACTAAGGTATGAAAGGGCATCTATTTCCAAGGAAAAATACCAAAGAACAACGTCATTTAAGAATAAATTTTATATTGTGATGTATGAGTGTTCCAGGTTGGTTTTTGTAAAAAGTGTCCTAGGGTGCCCCACTTTCAAAACATTCCTAATGAAAAATTGCAGATAAAAATTAAACATTTAAATTAAAAATGCTTTCGAAATATATTCTGAGTTTTAAAAGAAACAAATTTGAATGTTTTTAATAAATCCAAAAAAATATGTTTTAGAAATTGTATTGAAATGTACAGAGCACAATTTTTAATGATTGCGATCTCCAGCATAAAACAAAGATTTTATTCAACTGAAAATTATAAAAATGGTTGTTTGGGAGGTATGTATACCATCAAAAACCAGTTTTTGAGAAATGATTTTCAGCTCAAAGTTATTTATTGATTTTTTTTTTTTTTTAAGAAAAGTTTTGGTGCCGTTTTTGAGAATAATAAGATTTTTTAAAATTTTTAAAAATTATTTCATCTCAGGAACCGTTATTTGTGGTTCTAAGAAAAATGAGGAAATTGTGTGAGGGGAATGATCAACATCTTCTTTGTACCAAGTTTTAATACAATTTTGGAAACAAAAAAATACTGTTTATGTTTTTCAGAAGCTTCTGTATAAGAAAAAAAATATTAAAATCATAGTACCGCTTTAAAGAAAATCGAAAATAAAATAAATTGGTTATTTGGGAGATATGTACCATGTTTTGGAAAATGGTTTCCTATCCAAAGTTTGCCTTTACTAAAAGGAATGTATTGAATTTTTTCAAGGAAAGTTGTGAGGCCATTTTTGTGAAAAATGAAATATTGTAAGATTGCTAAGAAAATTGTATGGTAGGAACCGTTATTCTTGATTCTTAAAATAAAATGAAAAAAAAAACGTGTGGACAGAATCACCAAATACCACCATGTAGCAAGTTTTGATAAAATCGGTCCAGGTGCACGAAATATTAAAAGTCGGTAGAGTGAGTGATTTAAAAAGAAAATAATTTCTTAAACATACTCACCGTTTTTGTACGTTAATAAAAAATCCCCATTATCGGATGAAAATTGAATTAAAAAAAAAAAAAAAAAAAACAATATAGAAACCAGTTTTGAAATTTCGTATTTTCAAAAATAAATCTAGATCTTTTTTTAATAAGAGACCAATTTTTGTAAATTTTAACATGCAATATTAATAACTTCCCATGGAAAATACCTAGTCCAATTTTTATATTGAAAATGTTGTCATATTTCGACATTTTGAGCTCCATAGAATCAGAGTCCCTCATTTTTAGGGAGTTGTCTGTGTTTGTAACGTTTTTTCGGTTAGCATAAATGTTCATTTCATATTTTTGTATTTTTGTTTTACTATCTAACATGAAGCAGGTGCCTACCTAACTTGATAATTTGAAGAAAAAAAACTAGTTTTTAAATGTTCATTAAATCTATCTATTTTTTTATAATGATAGGTACATATAAAGTAGGATTATTGATATCGCGTTTTTTCGTCAATTTATAGGCAAGTAGGTACTCGAATCATAAATTCCTTTCCTTTTGGATTTACATTTTTATACAATTCCATACTTTTATTCGCACTATCCTACGGTAAACACTAGTCTTTTGGTAGCTTCCTAAAAACTTTTATCACTATTAGCATTTGGAATGTGTTTACCCAACTTCTTCATTGAATTTTGCTACGTGATTTATTTTCTAAAAGGTTCTATATGAATAGGTATATGTGCTCAGAAGCTAAAAACTTTTTAAACATTTAACAAAAAAAAGATTTATTAAAATCCTTTTCCATATTAGAAAAAAATGCCTTTGCATGTTTTAAATCACTCATTTTTTTAAGCCCCTTTGCGTTCATGATGGTAAACAATTTCCACTAACTGGATTTTTTGATGTGAGAACAATGAATTTTCCACCCTCAAGGGAAAAAGTTAGATTGCGCGCTGAGTTTTTTTTTTTTCGTTCGATGTTTATGTTACCCAGTTGTATACTACGTCTCATTGCCAAGTTAATTCCCATGTAACTCCGAACAAACTTCCAGTTACATGTATCTATCCAATGGATTAAATAGCAAAAAAGTAGAAAAAAAACTAAACTATAAAAAAAACCGCTATTGGTGCTTTGATTTATGAGAAGATGGTGCATGACCAAGTTCAAAATCAAATTCAAAAATTCAGACTCAAATTGGCGGCATAGTTAGCACGAAAGCGCGGCGCACTGATTTTTTTTTTCTTTAGGTGTACAATGTACATGCAATGATGAAAATAGCAGGCAACACCGCAGGGAGGAATCATACTCAACTCACGACATGACAGGGAAACTGATTTCATTGTGGGTTCCCTGGTGAAGTGAACCAAGCTGCATAGTCATTGCCAATGCCATCGCCATCTGCAACGTCGCCGTCGTCGTCGTCGTCGTGTGCAAATGAGATTTAATTAATTTTAAAATTGTTCACTTAATTTGTTAAAAAGCAAAACGAAAATAAAAAAAAAATGATGTAAACAAATTAATGATTGCCAAGCTTCCAAAGATGAGCATAAAATCTAGTTCTAGGTTTTATATGTTGCGAGTGGGTCGGTCGGGCTCTCTCTTTAGCTCACATTCACCTCTAAGAATGGATTGTAATCAAGTTTTTCTCATATAATTATTAATATTTTTTTTTATTTTTATTATTAATTGATATAGCAACAGTTTTTATGGGCAGTTCTATATGCTGTTTCAACAAGTCTGTTTATATTTTAAGTGCATCAGTCGTATGGGCTAACTAGGAGATTCTAGTGTGAAAATATTTTTATAGTTTTAAATGGCTCTAGGTTCCTCTTTTTATTACTTTTTTAAATCCATAATAATAAAAATATAATGGGTAATTGTACATATTTGTAGGTTATAAATAGGAAGTTTATCATTTTTGCTACGAAAAAATTGAAAAACACTTTATTTTAATTTCTTTTACAACTCATAATATTATGTCTATTGATGAAGTCACGGAATTAATAATTGAAAATTCAAAGATTCTTCTAGAGTTGATATCGTTAAAATTCGGTAATTTAGTAATTTATGGACATTAATAGGTACATTCAAGAAATATTGTTTTCCGAGATTTTGAAAAACAAGATTATAAATTTCCGAGATTTCGCTATTCGAGATTAAAAAAAAGCGAGATTTCGTTATTCGAGATTTTAGTTTGCGGGATTATGTACGCTCTCATAGTTACTTTTATTATTATATTGGGTTAGGTTAGGTTGGAAGGGCTGATAATACGACAAGCCGCACCATCTCACTTGGATCCAGTGGTTCCAATCCGCTCCCCAGGGAATAGGTGGTTAGTGAGAAGAGATAGGGAGGGAGTTAAGGGGAAGTTTTAGGTCTCCTGAACCATCCTGGATTCTGAATGAGTTTTAGGACTTTCTTAAGTGGCAAGACAGAGATGTCACCCAGTTCGTGGAAGAAGTATTCTCCAAGGGCCTCTTTTCTGGTTCTAGCTAGGCTGGGTCATTCGCAAAGGAAGTTAGGGAAACCCTTCTCTGTCTCTTCATCATGACACCCTCTACATAAGTCCGATGAGCTGATGACCATTCTGCTCCCATTGAGTTGTGGCCCGTAAGGAAGCCAACCATGCGAGATAATTGAGGCCTGTTTAACTTGAGTAAGTATATCCAGTTTTTTTTTTTTTTAAATAATTGGCCATAGATTCCTTGAAACCCGACAAGTGTCGATGGATGACCCTCAGATATTTGCAGCTTCTAAGAAACTCTTGTGTATTCAACTTTTTTCTTTTTTCTTGCTCTAGTGGCATATAATAAGGAACTAAGACTTTCATGGGATTTTATTGTAAAACCCATCAAAGGGGTCATTAAAGATGAGAAAACCGCGGAGTGCTATTAAACCCTTTTTGGTTTTTTGCATATAACTCGAAAACGAAGCAAAATTTCGAGATAATTCTCAAAACCTTTTTTGTAGAAAATAAAATTTACCATCAAAATGGATTTTTGAAAAAAAATTTAAAAACATTTTAGTTAGCTAAATTTCAAAAAAAAAATAATTGCAAAAAAAATGTGAAAAATCGCATTTTTTTTTTTACGTATTTGCTTATAACTTTCTTTCCAGCAGGGATAGGAATAGGCATTGTTTTATATAAAAGAAAGATAATTAAATTTTCTTCAAAAACATAAATTAAAAAAAATGGTTTGGATAAATATCGACCGAAAAATAGTCGTTCAAACTAGGCTGATTTAAAGTTTTTAAAGCTCTATATGAATTGCATTTTTGGCTATTTTGATGGACTTATTAGATTATACGCTCAAACTGGGTGGATTAGTGAACCATGACCTGCTAAGTCAAAAATAAAAATCAAATTTCAAATTTTTCATAGTTTTAGGGTTGCCATCTATTTTTTTTTTTTTTTTCAAAATTTAGAATAATTGCCAAAATCAACACATTTGCTCTTACAAAGCCGGGTTTTGAGCACATCTTAGATTATACCTTCTTGAACATCAGACAAAAATAGTTCCAGACAAGCTTTACGGTTGAAAGTCCTTGCCAGATGAGCTCAACATTTTCAAAGTAGGTATTATAAGAATTTAAGCAAATAAGTAAAAGAAAAAAACACAAAAAATGCGATTTTTCACATTTTTTTGCAATGATTTTTTTTTTTAAATTAGCTTTTTGAAAATTTTTTGAATTTTTTTTCAAAAATCCATTTCCATGGAAAATTTTATTCTTATCTCGAAATTTTACTTCGTTTTCGTGATATATGCAAAGAACCAAAAAGGGTGGTTTTGCACCCCTCTCTCCAAAATGCACTCTCTAATTTAATAGCAGTCATCGATTTTCTCATCTTCAATGACCCCTTTGAAGATCGTTACAATAAAATTCCATGAAAGTCTTAATTCCTAATTGCCCTGTTTTTTAGGACATAATCAATAGCCTATTTGGTTCGGATCAAGAGCTGACCCGATTTTGGCCATTTCATCCGCCATTTCGTTCCCGTGTATATCCCTATGTCCTGGGACTCATCTTAGGGTATTTGTGTTGATCGCATTGAGTAGGTACTCTTAGCTCATTCCGGCAACGAGCAACCAGTTTGTTTTATTTCGGGCTTTTTGATCATTTATTTTTAATATTGTTGTTGACTAATTCGCGAGAGGCTTCGCAAACTGCCAGTACTTCCACTTGGAATACACTGCAAAGATTTGGAAGCTTTATAGATCTATTTATGGGTGGGTTATCTGAGTAGATGACTAACCCAACATCCCCTCCTCCCCCCCCTCCCCCTGGAACCATCAGTAAAGACCGAAACATGATTTGCGTTTATGATTCTGTTTTCATTCCAGAGTTCCCTGGTTGGGATATCTGTTGTTACTGGGTTGAAATCTATGTGCGGTGAAACGTAGTCTGTTTGAATGTCTTTGTCAGTTAAATTCATTATAGTTCTGTGACCCTAGAGGCTTTTTTTCCAATTTTAACATTGATGAAGTCTTAAAGCACTTTTGTGCGCCAACTCTTTCGTAAACAAATCGAGTGGGGCAAGTGAGAGTAAAGTTTCAAGGGCGATCGTAGGTAAGGTCATGACAGCATTGGTTGTGCCAATACACGCTAGTCCTTGAATTTTAGTCATGGTTTTTAGATTGGTTTCCTTATCTAAAGCTGGCCACCATGCTATTATGCGTACCTTAGAATTAGCCATATAATCGCTGTGTACATCCAATGAATGGTTATAAGGCTCGGACCCCATCTTTTACCAAAAATTCTGCTGCAAGTGTAGAAAACTATTGAAGCTTTTCTTTCTTTAATATTTTCTTTCCAGTTTAGTTTACGATCGAGAACAACGCCAAGATATTTGGCAGTGACCGAAAGCTGTAACAAAATTCCGTTAATGGTTGCCGGGTTTATGTTTGGAATATTATGTTCCCTTGTAAGGAGCACCAGTTTTGTCTTCAGTGGGTTAACATTTAGTCTACAACTACTGGTCCAAGTTTTGAGCTTGCCCAGGGACGTTTTAAAGAGCTCGCACAGAGTTGGCACAAATTTGCCAGAGGCCAATAACACAATGTCATCGGCGTATGCGACTACCTTGATACCACCCTGTGGAGTGACACTACTCGTCCTAACTCTTATCTTACTGTCACCCATTTCTGCATTTATGGGGTCTCGTTTGATGGATCGATGCTGACGGAGTTTAGGGCTTGTCGAATTGCACTATTATCAACATTATTAAAGGCCCTAATATGCCAAGGAATGCTGATAATGTGGATTCCTTGAAGTGGACCGAATTTTCAATTGTGCCAACCAATTCATGAAGTCCTTACTATATTAAATCACATAAGTTCCAAACATTGCTCAACACAGAAATTTTCAACTGTGACCAATTCCTGCTCACCAGAGCACAAATCCTCACAAATATTTCAAAGAAATTCTTTGATCTGTAAATACTAAATTGACGTAAAGGTCAAATGTCAGATACATTATAACAAAAATTGCAAATTGTTCCACAAAAGTAGAAAGTATTTCATCAAAATTTAACAAACTGATAATTTTTGCCTTAGATAAAATCTCTAGAACAAAGCCATTCTTTTTATCAAATAATATGAATTGGGCAAATTGCAAGTTATACAAATTTTAAAGAACATGAAGAAGTGTTGAAAAAATTCAGGGGACCTTAAAACAGTTGAGCATATAAATGCACATAATTAATGTATAGAGTTTTAAATGAACTTGGGATCCACTCGTTTCTCCGTTCCAGATAATAAAAAAAAAAAAATCAACATAACGAAGTCTTCAAAAATTGGATCTCCCGAATACGTATTTCCAATATTCCATACTAACTGCCACAAAGAAGTGTCTTAAACAAATTCTAGAAATCATAGTATCTCACAGACAATCTTTTCTCTTACATTTAAAAACGGAACATCCTTATTGGAGAACCCTTTGTATGAGTGTAAAACCTTAAGTTTTTCATCAACCATATTTTTCTGCAAAGCCCAAGTAAGAAGGAATAGAAGTGTAGGAAAGATTAAGGTACGCTTTGTTTAACCATTTGAACGTGATACCTACTGAATTTCCAAACTTCCCTTATGATCCTGTTTTAACGGAGAAAGAGAATTTGTTCCAACTTATGACCTCATCGGTACGAAAAAACGTTGTAAGTTGAAGATAACATTTCTACAGCAAAAGGTGAAACATTGAAAAATACCAATTTCAGATAAAAAACTTTTCAGTTAAATATTTTACAAAAACAAAATTATTTAACAAACACATTCCTCCATTTTTCTAAAAACAAACCGCTAACATTTCCTATAAAAATTTGTCTTATCTTTTATCACATCCAAATACCAAAAAACAATTCAGGTCGCACTCTCTCTTTCCAGAGTTTAATGTGCGAGTATCGGTATTTTATTTTTATTTTTATTTTTATTTTTATTTTTGTATTAAATGCATCTTTAATAGAAAACAAAAGTTGAAATAGTCAGCGCGGAATATAATAACTACTGATATTTGTGTGAGATATGTTTGTTGAAAAACCAAAAGTATTTGCGCAGATATTTTCATTTAAGTAGGTATGTATCAGATATAGACTCTTTTTTGTATACCAATAATATGAAATCCGGCAGACTTCATATTGTGATGGTGGATTCAAAATGTTGTATAGGTTCGTGCATTTAGGAAGCTAAAAAAAAATGTAGATGTATAAACGCGCGTAACAATCAGCAAAGTCGTCATCGGTTGTAGGTAATAGCAACTATTATTGGCATGTGTGCAAAAGCTAACGTTTATTATTGTTAAACGTGTGTTTTAACAACCGTTCGTTGTTGTCTGTGGTTCGTCCTTCCGTCGAAAGATACAAAATATCCGATATGAATCCAATCAAAAATAGTAAAACAAAAAAAGCTGAAGTTTTTCATTTCATTTGAAGCAAAAGTTGGCAAAACACACGCTCTGAACCCCACCACCACCACCATCAACATCACCATCACAGCCGATATGACCGTCTGTGATGCCGACTGCCTGTCTTTTCGAATTCGGATTCGTTAATTTAATTGGAAACAACTGAATTTCTGGGTGCAATAAAATGTTTTAAAATATCATGTGACATTAGGAAAATGTTTTACTTCGTTTCTCCGTCCGTGGGGCCATATTGTTGTTCGTTTCACTTGGTATACCAATCTAACCTACGCCAAAGTGTTCTCAACTTTGGCATTACTTTAGCTTTTCATCTCTGTCGACGGGTATACCTAGTTGTTGGTTTTCCTTTTTTTTTTACTTGGCGCCCAACGCCGGCCTACACAACACACACACAAAATAATAATAAAAAAAACATGTGAAAAAGAAACAATTTTTAATTGGATTTTATTGGTACTTAGCCATTGTCAGTTACTCTTGATCTGCATGTTGTATACACGCAGATTTGATTGAACATCGAAATTGCATGCCGCGACAAAGCAGACAATGGCGACATTTTGATTAGGTGTGCCACATTTTGTGTGTGGCGCAAATCAACTATACCTAAGTATCTGGTTCGGCGGTGGGTAGGTCAATGGCGGCGATGGAGACCAATCGAGCAGAACGCCCTCATATTCAATTCATGGCCATGAGATAGTTTCTTTCAATAAAATTCCAGAATCGATCATAAAAAACCCAGGCGCAATGTTGGCTGCTATAGCTTTGAAGAGCGATCAAGCGGCAACGATCAACGAGAACGACAGCAAGCAACGTATACACGGTGACGTTCATTCTATTGATGCAGTTTTCAATTAAAAGAAAAAAAAGTTGAATAAACTATCCGCAAGTTATATCTATGTATCTACAATTCTACATGTGTATTTTACATATTTCCTTTTTTTGCGTTTTGCTCATCATTTACTTTTTGGGTCAATGGCAATCTCAATCATCATATTTTTTTTTTTTTTGCAAAATTGAAATAAATTCCTCGATGACTGTGAAGCTGATCTTCTTTTTCGAGCTCATTCTTGGGTGGCCAACGATCAGTGATCACGGTGCAAGTGTCATTTTAAATCGTTCTCTGATATAACCACTTACAGTTGAACAAATTTGACGTTATAAGTATTTATGGCTCGTGACAGAAGATGAGGAGTCAGAATGATTAATTGTTATTGAAAAGCAATAATCGGCAATCGAAATATTCAAGAAATGAAAAACATCTTTTTTTTTTATTATAAATGGAGCCCAGCGATATCTTGAAGGAGGATTTTGAAGATGAAGTGATTCCAAGAATGGTTCTCTACAGATCAAAAGATGGTTTTAAATTTCACATCGAAAACCAGATTTTTATTTGAATATTGAATCTCATGGATCAATTTCAGTCCCAGGAAGTTTATTTTAGTAAGAATACTTATTCCTTATTTCATTTGATAAGAAATCCTAAGGAATATTCTAGGTAGGCAGCTGTATGTTTTGTATGGGAATTCAAATTTTATTTTTGAATTTTTTTCAAAAAAAAAACATTTTAAAACATAAAAAATAAATGTATTGACGATGGAATCCTAGCTTTTGATATGCATTTATATAAATAAATATATAAAATAAGCGTTGTTAAGTTATTTAAAATAATACCATTTATTTATTATTTAATATACATTTTCACAGTTATTCTTCGAAAGATGTGGTTTTATAAAAATGCTATGTAGCTTTGTTCTGGACGTTGGTATCAGTAAAAAATTGAAATAAATATTTTATTTTATTTTAATAAAATTTGTTATTAAGTTTTTCGTACTTTTAAAATCAACACAAAAGCTGTTCAAAATAAAATTTGACCTTTGGCACCACATGGGAAATTTGAAAAGAAATAATTCTTATTGGTGAGTAATTGGTAACTAAAGGTCAACTGATCCTAGAAGTTGGACAGCCCTAGAAAGCTTATAATCAAGATATAAAGTTTTTTAAGGTCATGAGTGATTTTTGGCAGCTAATTTGTGGAAGATTTTCAAAACTGTATACTATACGAAAGATAAAAACATCTATGACTGACCAATAACCGAAACACGCTGACCTTATATTAAGGACCTTTCAGATGCTATACATTTTTTCAAATTTCCCATATATGAGATGCCAAAGGTCCAAAGCCTCAAAAAACCTCTTTGATAGTTTTAGATAAAAAAAAGTACGCCATCCTAGTTCTTGATTGAATATTATTGTATGAAAAAAAAAATTAAATCATTGGAGCAGTTCTTAAAAAAAATATATTTTTTATATATCAAATTCTGAAAACATTTTTTTAAAGAAACATTTTGGTATGCAAATCTAAAGTATTTATCTATGTGCATATGAAAAAAAATTAAAAAAAAAATTGTCAACTCGTTTTTAAGATATCGAATTTTCAAGAAAAATTAATTTGAAACGTTCTTTAAAAATTCAAAATTTCTTTTTTGAAAATGTTCGATATTATTTGAAATTATTTTAAATTTGTGTATACAAAAATTAATCCAACTCCGTTCAGCCGATAATGAGAAAATTCAATATAAAAAAAAACCATTCTATGAGAGTTAGTATTAATAGTTGCCAAGTGTTATTTTTATAATTTTGAAAGAAGACCGCACTAATTTACCATACGGAAAAAATTTTATCAAAATCGTAGGAGCCGTTTTTGGGAAAAAAATATTTTCCTTAACAGTTTTGTATACTATGTAGGTATTATATTTTAAAGAAGCTTCTGCACAAAATAAATGTATTGAAGTCAGTTAAACCGTTCTGGAGAACATCAAAAATAAAAATTGGATTTTTGGGAAGTAACATTAATAACCATTTTTTTGAAAAATGGTTTCCCATCCAAAGGTAACCTTTATTAAAAGTATGCTATTGATTTTTTTTTTTAAGAAAAATTGCAAGGCGGTTTTTGAGAAAAATACGATTATTCAAAATTGCTTAGAAAAATGTATGACAGATACCTACTGTTATTTTTGAGTTTAAAAAAATTGAAAAAGAAGTGTAGGGGTAGTGACCAAAAAACACTATGTACCAAGTTTAAATAAAATCGATACAGCCTATTAGGCTGCAGCTCAACTGACAGTTAGAAAGACAGACACACAAACAGAATTGTGAGCCCAACTTGTTTGTCTTCCTTATAAAAAGTTTGATCAAAATCTCAAGTTCAATGTTTATTACGAATGCATTACTTGCCATATAGTAGGTTAGAGCGGGGCTAATTGGATCACGGGGCAAGTTGGACCACGCGAAGAACTTAGAAACCACAAGAGCTAAATGAAGACGACCAAACACGAATGAAGCATAGTTACAAAATCACACGTGCTAAACTGGTTTAAGGTGGATTTCTTCTGCCAAAGGAGGACCGCGCGCTTATTTGTGTTTTTTGGATACGAAAGTAAAAAAAAACGAATTTGATTGTTTTTATGTTATTGTGATGAAAACGTGCGAATCTTTCAACAAAGTACAGTAATTTTGGGAGTTTTGTTATTGAATTTTTATATTCCATTTTTGAAACTGTAAAATTCAATGTGTTTTTTTTTTTCAAAGTGACGGAATGTATTCATCAAGCTTGGTGTGGGGCAAGTTGGACCAGGTGGACCAACTTGCCCCACTGTTTGTTTTATATTGGAAAATAATAAGATCAATTTTTGACACATAAAGTTTCAAAGAGAAAGAAGAAGATTATTGCTGTATGGTGTTATCGATGTGTATAGGGAAGCGAATTCTGAGACTTTACCCGACAAGGAGTGGGTGCAATGCCATTCTTGCTGAAATCCAGGTCCATACAAAGTATGTACCCTATAACTGGCCATGGCAACATGGGGTCATTTAAATTATCTTAAGTTGTGATTCGAATTAAATTTAAGTTTGTTATCAAATTAAGTTCACACTAATGGCTTTTATGTCCTTAATAGAGCTTTTTTCCATTTTGTAAGCTTTGGTCCAACTTACCCCATCTACTGGTCCAACTTGCCCCGCTAGTGAGAAAAGTTGTACTACTTGGACTTGGTGCATTTAAAGTTATCTTATTCTTCTGCTATAAAATATTTTCAACTTTTTCAAATTTATTAACGAAGCTGAAGTTACATTCTTTCTTTGGATTCCAGCTTCATTGTTATGTTATGAATAGTTAAAAAGTTATGAGACTTCAAGTAAAAAGTGGTCCAACTAGTGCCGCTCTACCTTACCTTTATACTTAAGGAGGTATATTTAATAACCTTTTTTTTAAAAATGGTTGACCATTTAAACGTAACCTTTACTAGAAGCAATTGATTGATTATTTTTTAAGAAATGTTGTGAATCAATTTTTCGAGAGAAAACAGATTATTAGTCCAGTGTAGTCGTAGCTGCTATGGGAATTTAAAAAAACGTTGGGTAAGGCATTTTTTGTTGTCATAGTAAGAGTACTTTTGAGGAAGCTTAAATCTATGTAAGTTTTCGACCATCCGCCATCTTGGTTTAAAGAGTGAACTCGGTTTTGGCTATTTTCTAAACGGGGGAAGGTAGGAAGATGTTTTTTCTGTATTCGATAGATTATGAAATTACAAGAAAATCGTTGGTGTACTAAAAAATTTGGAAAAATAAAGAAATGGAGATATGAACGTTTAAAAGTCGAAAACGAGTAAGTAGATGGCTAATAAATAATTTTCAATAAATCAAGATGATACTTGTTGTTAGGAAATTTTATATTTATGGAAAGGTAAGAACAAATTATTACATCCATGTTTGAGGAAGTTTTGATTGATGTGTTAGTTTTGGGGGCAAATTTTTTTTGAAAATCGGAATTTTTCGAGATCAAATTTTTCAAGTAGGTACCTTTTTGATTTTTATATTTTTAATGGATGGGTTTAAAAATTGGAAATAACTAGAAATGATGTGGACTATCAATCTCTATTTTTGGTCAATCGATTCTTCACATAATTGAAGCGCAGAGAATACAAATACAATTTTTTTTAGATAGCAGCTTATAAGAGCAAAGTACGAGCATGTATTAATTTGGGTTTCCAAATATAATAAATGTTATTTTGCATATCTTAAGTGAAAGATTAAATTCTATTTTGCAACTAACAACCGAGCCCTGCAATTTATTCAAAACAAGAAAATTATTGGAAGGTTCAATTTTGCTTGGAATATTTTAAGTGTAATGCTGCGATGTGAGATGTGGGGTGATATAAAAAGTGTTTTTATGGATGCTGGATCCGAAACTGTACCCAAGCAGTCGAGAGTTAGAGACTCTTGGATATCCCAAGACACCTGGGATAAAATCGATCTTCACAAATCGTTGAAGATGCAAATAAATGCCGAAGCAGATGCTCAACGAAAGGCTGAATTGCGAAGAGAGTATCGCTTAGCACATAAGATGGTCTATCGCTGTGTGAGACGAGACAAGAGGGTGAGGTTAGACGGTCTCGCAAAAAATGCGGAAAACGCTGCAAGAAGAGGAGACATGAGGGAATTGTACCAAATATCCAAGGAAGTTGTCGGGAAGAAAACCAACACCAATCATCCTGTAATGGATGTGGATGGTACACTTTTGGTATCAATCAAGGATCAGCTGCGCAGGTGGAAGGAGCACTTTTGTGCCTTGCTCAATGAGGATTCTGTCGAGCAGAGTGCTGAAGTGCCCCAGCTTAACGAGATGCGTAGATCATATAGGGGTATTGACATCGAGCCCCCTACAGTACTGGAAATTCAATCTTCGATAAATCTTCTCAAAAACAACAAAGCAGCTGGACTTGATGGTATACCAGCCGAGTTCCTGAAAGCTGACCCTGTCAGAACGGCTAGTATTTTACACCCGTTGATACAAGCTGTGTGGGAAAATGAAATCTATCCCAGCGACTGGAAGGATGGTGTAATTGTTAAGTTGCCAAAGAAAGGTGATCTTAAGAATTGCAACAATTGGCGAAGTATTACAGTTTTTTCCGTTTTTCCAAAATTAATGGCAACCATCATTCTGGAGCGGATAAAGGTAAGAATCGAGTCTACACTCAAGAGGTATCAAGCAGGTTTCCGGAGTGGGCGGTCTTGTGTCGACCATATCAACACTCTGCGTATCGCTCTTGGGCAGTCTGCGGAGTTTCAATCACCGCTTTACCTCATGTTTGTGGATTTTGAGAAGGCCTTTGACCGAGTCAACCGCGAATGTATATGGAGATCACTTCTTGGTAGAGGAATTCCCCCAAAAATTGTTGCCATTATAAGAGAGTCCTATAACAACGCAAGATGCTTTGTTTTACACAATGGGCAGCTATCCGACTCTTTCGAAGTGCGGCAGGGTGTGAGACAGGGAGATGTTCTATCGCCAATTCTCTTTCTACTGGCGATTGACGATGTCTTGACGGCCAGCGTTGGAACATCAGAGAGGCAGGGCATTCAATGGAGACCATTTGAAAGGCTTAGCCACTTAGACTATGCCGATGATATATGTCTCTTGGCAAATAACATCAGCGGGCTGAACGGGATGTGTCAAGCTCTGAAGGTAAAAGGAGAGGCGAGTGGTCTGAAAATAAATAGCAAAAAGACAAAAATAATGCTCACAGGCCGCTCCACACATCAGCGTATTTAATACAGGAGACGCCAGTTGAAGAGGTTGAACAATTTAACTACCTTGGAAGTATTGTTTCAGCAAATGGTGGTACTGATCTGGACGTTCAAAGTAGAATAAATAAAGCTCGCGCAGCCTTCGGTTCTCTCTCCCAAATTTGGAAATCATGTCAAATCTCCTTGCGCACAAAGTTGAGATTCTTCGAATCCAATGTCAAATCCGTGCTGTTATATGCTTGCGAAACCTGGAAAGTCACGACTACCATCTCAAAGAAATTGCAGGCTTTTGTGAACCGTTGTCTACGCCATATTCTAAAAATTCGCTGGCCACAAATTATATCAAACGAGGAATTGTGGCGCAGGACAAGCCAGGAGTGGCTGGACGTTGACATAAGAAAGCGTAAATGGCAATGGATTGGTCACACACTGAGGAAACCAAACGATGAAATTGCAAAGCAGTCATTTGAATGGAATCCTCAGGGTGCACGGCGGGTTGGAAGACCAAGAACAACATGGAAATCAACAGTTCTAGCAGAAGCAGACTCCCAGAGAAAGACGTGGCCACAGTTAAAATATCTATCTGCTGACCGAGAAGGATGGAAACGATTTGTTGGCGCCCTATGCCCCAACCGGGGTTACAGGACTTGATGATGATGATGAATGCTGCGTTTGGAGTAAGTAAACAGTAACTGTTTGGAATAAAATATATTAAGATAAAAGGTGGAAGTTAACGATTTTAAAAAAAACTTTTAAGAGACAATTTTACGTATAGCACTGAACAAAAATTGAATAAAATACATATATGTGAGCTCCATTCTGTGCTTATAATTGGTTATAGCTTTTTAAATACACAAAAAATTAAATAATACTACTTAACAAATTTGTAGAACTAATTTTTATTGTCAGGTATGCATTTGTATTTTATCGATAAAATTAAAAATACGGATTTTAATAGTGAAAAATGAGTTCACTCCTTAATTGAAGATAGCGGCAACCCTGTTATGGATTGATATTCGAAAATTTGGATTTAAGCTTTCATTATACCACTTTAACGAACTCAAAAATAAAAAATGTCTTCCCCGTTTTTATATTGAGAAAAACCCACTCGCACTTTTAAAACACTTAATTATGATAATGTGCGGATACCTTTCATTTCAGGCAATACAGTTGGTCAGAAATTGCTTATAAACAGAAAATGTAAAGGACAAAACTGTAAACACCACAGAATTGGTTATAACTCGTTAAATACACACAATTTGAAAAAATACCATGCATTAAAATTAGTAAAACTTACTTTTTTTGTTAGGAATGCATTTTAATTTTGTCGATAAACTAAAAATTACGGATATTATTCGTCAAAAACTAATTCACTTTTGAAATTAATATAGTGGCGACTCTGCAAGGGGTTGATGGTCGAAAATTTTGACTTAAGCTTTCTGTATGGTACTTTAATGAAATCAAGAAAAATATTGCTTCCCCAATCTTTTATTAAAAAAAAGTCTAAATTGACAGGACTGTACTGGCATGTAACATTGCTAAAAAGAATGTTTGGCATGTACGGGTGGATTTACTTGGTGAGTTTTTTCCTAATAACTTAGTTACTGACAACTTTAACGTATGAATACTTGATCAGTAAACCCACCAAAGACCAAATTTCTATCAGTTATCATTAAATACCAACATTTCTGTCATAATATTGGGGTTGTTTCGATGTTACTCTACTTAAGATATTTTTTGATATCATAAACATCATGAACTTAGAACTTGGCATATATTTAAGATTTGCTTACTTTTTATCGCTGACTTTTTACGCAGAGTTTTTTTGTGCATATAAGAACTTGCCTCCTTTTTTAATATTCATGTTTTTGTTGTAATTTCACTCATTTTTACAAAGATTTATTTTCCAGGTGAAAATCAAGCCCTACAATAATCAACAAAATTTTATCATTCTACAAAAACCAAAATTATTCCATATAAATAGAAACAACTTTGAGAAAGTGATTCAGTCAGCTAGTTTCGGTTTTTGCGATTTGTGAAGTCCTAATCTCAGGAAGTACTAATTCTAAGGAGATGCATGGAGAGCATATACAGCAAATTTGAAGTTTCTGACTTTATTGGTGCAGAATTTAGAGGTAATCAAAAATCGCCTGAGTTTGTTCCTGTAAAAAGGCTGAAGTGCCGCGAGCTTGGCTCGGCACTACTGTCCCCTTAGATATTCAAAAGAAGTAAGCATTCTTAAAAATACTAGACGAAAATTTTAATTTTTCAAAAATTAACAAATTGGACATTGGCCTTTTTAAAACCAAGATACTGATTTACGTCCTTACGTCTACTTTACATTGAGTTTGAGGCTAAGCGGGTAAACCGATTCTCTTCAAGTTTCGAATATAATTTTTCAATGGACCCTAAGTTAGCTGAGGCTAACTCGGTGTAAAGTAGATGTTATGCATATGGTCTTCATATTTTTAATATTTAAATAACATAAGAAATAGCGAAAAAATAATTTTATCATATTCTGACGGGAATAACTTGAAAATGTGAACAGATGGTAAGCAAAAACATGGCGGATTTGAGTTCGGAGTTAACACCACGAAACAGTCTTAACTTCTTGTATCAAAATGTTAACCGGTATTTGCCAAGCCAGTTTAATTTTGTAAAAATACTTTTATCCCCCAAAACTTTTAAAATATCCTTTTTAATTTCAACACTCTTATGTTCAATGTTTCTTTTGTTCCCTTATAGTATATTTTTTCAGTAATCTCTTAATAAAAACAAAGATATTAAGAAAAAGGTTAAAGTCACGATAATTTTGCCAAAAACTGTGAATAGGTATACTACCAAATTTGGAATAATTGTCTTATTGCATGCATTATCTTCTAATAAATAAGACTTACTCGTAATATGTGCATGTGCATTCATCTTTGTTTTATTAGTTTTTTTAATTCCTTCAATCCAAATTCTAAATAATTTTCTTGAACTTTTTTTCTTTGCTTCGTTTAACAGTTTAACACAAAAAGCAATTTGTTTGTTTATGGTTCCATATTCGATAGTTATTTCATGATATTAAATGTAAATGTTAAGTATCTTAACAATTACCACCATGTAATCAAAGTACACTTAAATTGAACCATGAAATTAAGTGCACTTAATAAAAGTTCATTAAAAGATGTGATGCAAGACCGTCATTTTTATTGCATTTCGAGTGCATTCAAAAATGAGGGTATACAGATACTTCAATAAAAAAGTGACATGTGAGCATAAAGAAAAATGTAATTATTGCAAAATAAAATTATTGATTTTTTTTCCTTTTGTTTACATAAGTTAAACCAAGGTTAAAGACATACAACAATCTTCTTATATTAAGAGACTCTCTTAATACTAACAAATGACCAATAAAACTAATAAAAACAAAATTAGTAAAATTTCGAAAAAAAAAAATAAAATGTCTAAAGGTATCACGGCGAGTGTCATTGCATTTGTTAATTTTTTATTATTTTACGCAGTGAATTATATTTGAATGAATTAACATTTTTTGTATATGACAGTGCATGAATATGTATCAAAATAAATAAGATTTATCGAACTTATTTAATAGTTTAGTGTTTGTTCATCGCATGTATCTTTTTATTGATATAGCTGCATTTGCATTTGCATTATTATGCACAATCATTTGCATTATGCATTATTAAAATGAACTTCTGCTGCAAATGTTAGTTAAAAAAAAACCAGAGGCGTGTTTATTTTTTTACATTTCATTTAGATGATATATCTCTATCTTATAACAATCTGAAGTTATATAGTTTTTCTTTGTCTCTAAAAGATACCACCTATAGATACTATCTATTGAAATGTTATCGCCTTATAGCATTTCACATTAGCCGATTTGGCTGTCTCATTTTAATTGTTTCTTTTTGTTTGGATTTATGTCAATTTTTAACCAATGACCGTTGCCTACATAATGTAAAATATATTGCATGCATATGCATACATATAGCTGACGTCTTGCATATTCCCATAGTCTTAACTAAGTGCTTTGATGTTCGAATTAAGAAAAAATCTTCTTCTTTTACGATGCAGTTTCAGTGTTGGTTAACATCTGGAATTACTTTTAGAATGGCCAAGTGATTCGAAGCTTTTTTTTGTATGAAAACATGGGCTATAAAATAATAGAGATAAGAAGTCAGGTTACGAGTAACTTTTATTAGCAGTGGTGCTGTAGAATTAACTTAAAATTTCTTAAAATCAATCTGGATTTTACAGCCAATTACATATTATTTGAAACAATTTGGTTGTTAAGGTGTAAAAGTGTTAAGTGTAATAAATGATCAAAGTAGAAAAAACAATATTAATTTAAATCAAGCTTTGAACCGGAATTCTTGGTAGTTTAAAATGCTTTAAAACAATTTAATAATCTGGAAATTTACTTATAAAAAAAATTTGTTTATATAATTTAAAAATGCATAAATGAATGGAACATTATGGTTGGTTGGTTGATCTGATGATATGATCTTTCCATTAGGAAAGTAATTAGTTGCATAGATTTGAATCACATTTATTTTAAAATGAAAGTCTTGGAATGTCAGCTCTCAATTATACCTACTTAATAAATTCAAAAGTTAAGCTTCCTCCATCCGCTTTCTTATATGTTAACGAATATAAATCTTATACAAAAATTTGTAAGATATTACGCTTCGAGTGTTGAAATTGATTGAAACTATAAATGTTTTTTTTTTTGCATCAAAATTCTTTGATTATTCTATTCAAATAATATTTCAAATATGTTTGTTATGTTATTTTGCATTTTTCAATTTCTGGAAGTTGTTACTTCTATAGAACTTTCATTGAGTTTGTGCTCCGAAATTTTTTAACACCTCTTAGATGAGAAAATTAAAAATATATTAAATTTAGCCAATATATTCTCTGAAATCTGCGAAAATTTTCTATGATCTCCATGTCAATAGCGAGAACATAAATGAACCGATTACAGAAAAATATGGAGAGTCTTTTAAGTACAATTATCAGGTGCTAAAGTGAAAGAAATATTTATATTTTTAAAGGCTCTCCCAAACCAACGCGAAGTCATAGCGAATCATTCGCAATAACAGTTTTTTGTTGTTGCTTAGCATTGTGTATCTTTCATATTTTGTATTATTGTGAGTGATTTCGCTTCGTCGGCGAATGTTTCGCGTTGGTTTGGGAGAGCCTAAAATGTTCGTAGTATCAGCTTCCCTGCCTGACATAGCTTTTTTTTTGGTTTTGTTGGTACGAAAAATGCCACATCGTTTTCCCACAATCACTTCCTCCACAAGAAATACTTAGAAATTGTTCGATGTCTTCATTTTTTTTCTATAGAATTATTTTCTTCAATTTTGTTTCTAAACAAAATTCAAAAAACAAAAAAAAAACAAACATCAACTTGCAAATGTTTGTCTGTAATAATATGTCTGTTCGCGTACTTCTCAAAAATAAGAATTTCTACGAATTTAGCCTAAAGTTCTGCCAAAGTTCATATGAAAAAATTCTACAAAAATTCGCAGAAACTCGTATTTTTAGGAAGCGGAGAACAAGTGAAGAACTACATATAATAATCTACTACAATTTTTCATTTAATTGATATTTCACTACCGTACTTACGTACTTCAGAACAAAAAAACATCGAAGTTTTTTTGTTTATGATTTTGTTGTATCAATTTTTTCACAGAAATTTTCAATTTGCTTCAGCTGCGTACAAGCAAAAAATATGCAAATGGAAAGCTTTCTTAAAGTTTTTATGAAACTTGTATTGGGAAGCCAGGAAGAAGCATTGGTTTACTATACAAGGTGTCAACTAATTCATGGGGAAAATAAAAACTAAATTTGTATACATTTTTAAAATATTTTATGGGCATATAAGTCTTCAAAGCTTCATACGAACATTTTTTCAAGAATGGAATTTGGAAACAAGCGAACAATTTAACAATCTGGACCTGATGGCATCCCACCAATAATCTTGAGAAAATGTAAATCAATACAAGCACCCCCTTTTTTAACCGATCACTACGCTCAGGTAAATTTCGAAGTATTTGGATAAAAGCATTTTTAAGACCAGTTTTTAAAAAGGGTAACAGATCAGATATATGCTATTATAGGCCAATCTCCAAACAATCTTGCATTCCAAAGCTTTTTGAGCAAGTAATGTGCGATAGTTTGACATTCAACTGTAAGAATATAATTTGCAATCAACAACATGGTTTCATGCAAAAAGCGATCGACGATAACCAATTTACTTGCATTCTTGCATAAATGCTCAACTGCTTTGGAACATGGTCAAGAACTCGACTGCATCTATACAGATTTTTCTAAAGCTTTCGATCAACTTTCTCATGACATCATCACGTTTAAGTTAAAGGTGTTTGGGTTTCCTCCTAAACTCATCACTTGGGTTTCTTCTCATCTCCATAATAGATCCTATCAGGTTAGATTTAGGAGCTCTATCTCCAACCCTTTCTTTGCCAAATATGGAGTTCCCCAGGGAAGTCATTTAGGCCCACTTCTTTTTTATCTTAGCTATCAACGACGTATCCCTCTATATACGTTATAATGAAATTCTAATTTTTGCGAATAATACATATATGAAAATTCTCAAAAGCGACAAATCTGTGAAATCGTATATTTTTGCAAGAAGATATAAACAGTTTTGTTATTTGGCGTAATAAAAATGGTTTAAATCTCAACCCTATTAAATGTCAGGCGATCATTTTATCTAACCAAAAAGTTCCTAGTTCATTTGATTATGAAATATCGCAGCACACATTGCGTCGTGTTGATAGTTTCAAAGACCTAGGGGTTCATTTTACTTTTAATCTTGATTCTACGAAGCATATCAATTTAATCATCAACAAGGCAAACTCTTTGTAAGGGTTTTTTTAAACGATGCACATAGGAGTATTTGTATGCAAAAACTGGACAAAATTATTTTTTGTCTTGATTGCAATATTTTCATCTTAAACCATGTAATAAATACCGTTTTTAATAAATTTACCCTCTTTTAAAACAAAAAAAAATTTCAAGTTTTTTTTTAATTTTTCAACTGGAAACAAGAAAAAATGCATACAATCGGATATACGATATGACCAAAAAAGATAAAAAGGATCAAAGTTGCAGCCAATATTTTTTTTTTAATCAATACTGGGAGCTTTGCTAAACCATATTTTATTCAAATAATTACCAAATAACTCCAAAAAATAAAAAAAAAATTAAATCCCAAAGAAAAATAACAGCACAAATAGTCAGTTCAAATGGGCATAAAAGTGGGAATACGATATGACAAAAAACAACTACATCCGCAAAAATCCGCAGCCGATTCTTTTTGAAAATGAAGCTTGATGGTTTATTTTATCCACCCATATACAAATGAGAACCCAATTCCACCTACATCTACAAAAAAATTACTTCCCAATGAAAAAGAACCAACAAAAATAGTGTTTTTTTTTTGCATTCTTGAACAAAAATTCGAAAAAAATATAAATATTAAAATATTTGTCGTAAAAATGGCTCAATATAATAGTGAACATCTGTAGTTGATTTTTATATACCAAAAATTTCATCAGACTACACAAAATTTTTAAGGAATAATTTAATAAAATGTTTCAAATTTTTTGAAGGTTGATTACAAAAAGAAGTGACAAATTCTTAATCGAAGACTTTGAACTAATATCATAGCTAAAATATGTTGAGCAATAAAAAAAATATTTTAGCCTATTGTTCCATGGGATCTTATCTATTGTCTGGAAAAAGTTCCCCTTTCAATTTTGACACTTGAAAAATCGACTTTTGGCCGAGTTTTGTAGGCAAATACTCCTATGTGCGATGGTCTAAGGAATTTCAGGATCATTATGTTATGTTTGCTCTCTACAACAGTCTTGTTCGCCCTCATCTTGAATACGCATCACAGGTATGGACTCCTTTTTACGATGTCCATAAAAATAGACTAGAAGCAGTACAGCGTAATTTTATACGTTTCGCCTTGATAGGATTACCGTGGCCCGATCCTTATAATCTTCCTCCTTTCGAACACCGGATTAAGCTTCTTCAGATTCAAACTTTGGCACAAAGGAGAATTAATAATGATATTGTATTTTTTCATCAACTTTAAATGGGCGTTATTGATGCACCTGATTTATTATCTTGTACTAGCCTTAACTACAGTGGGGAAGGTCACAACACTCGTAGTCTAGAACTAATGCATATATCTCAACACAGTTCCAATTATGGAATGCATAAGTCTTTTACCCGCATGTGCAACATTCTGAATTTGAACTCAAATTTTTTTGATTTTAATATAAGTAAGAATAGACTCAAAGCTACATTGAAGACCAGTGTACAACGATCTTAAATATTTGTAATTGTTAATCTTTTCAATGTCATTGTATTTCTTAAATATTTGTAATTGTTAATCTTTTCAATGTCATTGTATTTCTTATTTTATAATTTTTTTTTTTTGTAAAGTGTATGTCTTAAGTATAGTTTGTTGCTTACTAACTACTAACACTTCACTAAGTGATGAGCACTGACTTTGTGTTTGGCAATTCTTTGATCGCAAGATGTCGCTTGTACTAAGCTCTCTTCGGCAAAGATCTGATAATGTAAAAAAAAAAATGCTCTTAAATAAAGTTATCTGAATTTTTTTTTAAATAGAAGTGAAGAGCTCATTAAATAATCCCTAGAAAAAGCATGAAACTTATCTTTTAGAAAATTTATTCAAGTTTTCAAAACTGTCCTTTTATTAAAATTAAAATATCTTGTGCAAAAATTAATTAATTTAAGCTGAATAAAAAGGTTAGCTGACCAATTAATTTAACTGACTCAAAAATAAAACTCAAAATCAAATAACAAAAAATAATATAAAATTAAATAAATAAATAATTGAAAACAATATAATATTTTTTTGTTGTATTTAATTTATTAGAAAACTTTTAGTTTTAACAAACACAACAATTATAAAATTGTTTTGCGACGCGTTTCGGATTCAAATTTCATCAAATTAAATAAAACAAAAAATATTATATTGTTTTCAATTATTTATTTATTTAATTTTATATCATTTCATATACCACACAACCGGAGACGAAAAAACAAATCATGAAAACCAAATAACAGTTTTCAAAAAAAAAAGTGTCTCTGGTGGCTGTGAAATAACGGTATATCTACTTATAAAAATTAATTGTTTGCAAACAAATCTCAAAACAAGAAATATGAAGCATCAGAATGCTTTTTGTTTCATTTCAATACCATCACTTTACACAGAGATACAGCTCTTAGAGAGAACTAAAAAAAAAAATATTTAACAAATCTTGTTTCCTAATTTTTTTCGACTAGTGTATGTAGAAGAAAAATTTAAAACAATATATGTAAAATTCTCACGTTTGTAATAAAATTCAATTGAATGGACACGCGACTACCTCTTAATTTTGTATTTACAAATTCAGCCACCATATTGCATCTTTTGACATAAATCATAATTTAACTTCCCCAAAAATTAACATCTGACGTTTTATGGTTTTTAAATACAAAAACTCTTGTTTGCCTTCAAAAAAAAAAGAATATATTTCTGATGGCACTGGCACATTGCCCATAAATATTTTTACGATCCCTACCTTTTTTTAAGTGTCTCTAACAGTACCTACTGATGATATGATGTGTATCTTCAGAATTTTTATATCCTTCAAAAAGATACAATGTACCTACCTACCTAACTACGTACATATTTAAGGGCACTAACTCTAATTTCTTGACTAATCATCCCTTTTTTTCCAGAATAAAATAACATTTGGAGTGCATTCAACTATACTAAGCGGGTGCACTATGTGGTAGGTCGAGTGTGTAATTTTATGCAACCTAACGCGCATCAGCATCAGAGGTTGATTTATATCATGCTGGCAGAGAGAAGGATCGTGGAAATTTATATCCCCTGTGCACGTTTGTTTTTTTTTTTTTATTAGGTATTATTTTTTTCGTGTGTGCAAACATCCCGTTTTGTTATAAAACAGAAGGATATTCCTCGAAAGTCTAGGGAAGGATAAAGTTACAATAACCTATCCCACCATGTCTGCTGGTCCTTCTTCAAATGATATATCTGTTTACTTATTGGGTTTTTTTCTTTTCTCATTGTAGTTTTTGCAAATTCATTCATATAATATCCTAAACAAGGACCTACCCATATCAAGCGCAAATAAAATACGGGCTTCATAAAGTGTTGTGGGGTTTTTTGTTGTTGCATTCGAAAATAAAATAAAAGATTATTGGAGAAAATGAAAACAAGAAGTAATATTTTATAGTAAAATATATAAATAAAATAAAAAAAATGTATATGTGGAAATATGAAAGGAATATAGAGCTTAAGTAGTTTCAACTTGTTTTGCTTCAAAGGATTATCAACTAGACTCGGCCAACTTAGGTAATCATAATAGAATTTTCATAGCTATTTTAAATTAACTATCACAAATTTCTTGGACAGTTTGTATGGACACATTTTTCTATACTTTTTGATTCGTTTCAAAAACTTGGTATTCCTATTAATAAAACTCGAAAAATTTTAATCTCAGTTTTATGCAATAGAAAACAAGTATGGGCAGCATTTTCAACACGTTTGTCGAGGGCTCCACAACTGTTCTTAAAAAAAATTAATAAAATACTTTTAGTTAAGGCTACTTTTGGTTGGGAAACCATTTTCCAAAAAATGGTTGTTAATATGGTACCTACCAATGAACCATTTTCTATTTTCGATTTTCTTCAATACTTTTTTTTTAATACAGATGTTTCTTAATAATATAAATTGTATTGTGTTCCAAAATTAAAAAAAAAAAATATTTTTGAATTTTTAAAAAATGTTTCAAATATGTATTTCCTTTAAAAATCAAATATTTCGAAAACGATATGATCATTTTTCAATTCTATTTAAAACAATTCTCAAAAATATTTTTGGGAAAAATACAAAGTTAAAAACCATTTAAGAAAATATTTTTTTTTCAAAAACAGCTCCTTCTATATGATCTACTTCCAAAAATTATAAGAACTTGCTCTTTTTTAATGTTGTTTACAAATAATATTGAATATCAAAATTTTCAACAAAGAAATTTTTGAATACAAAACAAAATTCTTTTTTTTTTGAAAATTCGATATCTCAAAAACGAATTGACAACATATACATACTTAAGATTTGCATTCCAAAATTTGTCCTTTAAAATGTTTTGAAAATTTGATAAATTTAAATTTTTAATTAACTATTATAAATGATTCAATAATATAAACCTGCACGTGTGTGAAGTTGGCATAACATTTTTGAGCTAGACCAATGGGACCATGGCAGGAATTTGCAGTTTTTTTATGCATTTCTATTCCGGATTTTGCAGTTCACCAAATAGTGGGTGTCACTGACTGTACTGCTAACTTCATTGTGAAGTTAGCAGTGAATATCCTTTTCTCAGCAACCGGGCTAACTAGGAATCTGAAATAAGGCTCTGAATTTGCAGTTTAATTTGCAGTTCAAGAAAAGGAAAAAATCAAATTTTTAAATCCTACAGATGAAAAAAAATTTCATAATGTACTGCTAACTTCACTGTGATGTTAGCATAAAAGTCCTTTTCTCAGCAACGGTGATATTTAGAAATTTGCAGTAAGGCTCCAAATTTGCAGTTTAATTTGCAGTTCAAGAAAAATTAATATCCAAATTTGAAGAAAAAAAATCGAACAAATTCATTTTTCACTGGTAACGTCACTATGAAGTTAGCAGTACATAAGTCCAAATTTGCAGTTTTTCATTTAATTCACGAAAAATTGCAGTTCAAATTTTGAAGTCCAAATTTGGCAGAAAAATCGATAAATTCACTTTGAACTATTAACATCACTGTGAAGCTAGCCACAAAAGAAATAAAATGCACGACTGGATCGCACGTACTTGCTCTTATGTTCAAGTTGTGTGGGGCTTAAGAACTTTAAAAAATATTCAAGTAATTATAGAAAAAGTAAAAAAGCATTTGAATCGTTCTTTTAATTGTATAAACAGCCTGATAAATAACTTAGAGCTCAAAAAAAAGTATGCCATTTGATTACTTGAAAAAATATGAATATATGCAAAAAAAAAATTTTAAATCGCTGGAGCCGTTTTCTTAAAAATTAATTTTTTATATATAAAATTTTTGTAACATTTTTCAAAAAAAATTTTGGTATGCCAATTTTGAGTATATATTAATATACATTTAAAATTGAAATTTCAAAATAATTCATCAACCCGTTTTTGAAATATTGAATTTTCAAAAAAAAATTTTGAATCTTTTTTAAAAATCCAAAATTTTTTTTTTTTTAATTTTGGTATGCAGTATTATTTATATTCCAACAAAGCTTTTGTGCAAAAAATTTCATTGAAATCGGATGAGCGGTTAATGAGAAAATCAAAAATCAAAAAAACCGTTATATGGCAGGTACCGTTAATAAATGTTTTTGGTGATTTTTTTTCTTACTAAAAGGTACATCATATCTGCAATAATGCACTGATTTTTTTTTATTAAAATCGTTGGAGCCGTTCTTGAGATAAATAAGCTTTTCCTTAACGGTTGTATGGCAAGTACCGTTATTTTTTGAGCTAAAAAAAAAATTTCAATTTCCCCTCTGAAGAGTTACAAAAAAAACCTTAAGTTCAAAATTTGAAGAAAATCGCTTCAGTGGTTTAGGCTGTAGGTTGAGGTACGGTACGGACAGACAGACAGACAGACAGACAGACAGAATTGTGCCACCCACTTTTTTCGTGTCCTCTATCATCGTAATGTCATGTTTGATTGTTATCTCGAATTTTTTTTTTGCACGAATCCAAAACTTGCCCTATAGTACCTATACCGCAAGTAAAAATGAAATAAGGCCCCAAATTGGGGTAATTTTTCATAATAAAACTATGCCCCAATAATATAAGGCCCCGTTGAAATGAAAAAAAGCTCCAAAAATAAATTAAATAAGGTCCCAGCTTGTTTTGCCTTTCCTTATTTCTTATGAAATAAGACCCCAATGTTTTTTAATATTAAAATTTATTTCTAAAAATGAAATAATACCCCAAACCATCAAACAAATACTTGGATTGTATCCTGTACAATTTCCATGCAACAAGGACACTTGTAACTCTCCTTTCCTTCTATATAGCTTCATCTTGAATTTTGAGGTTGCATTTAGCACAAATTTTTAAATGTCTACACGGCAACAGAGCAATATTTGTCCGCAAATCCTTACAAAAAATTATAGATGCAAGTATAAACCCGTTGATGGGTTTCAACACGATCCTTGTATTGAAAAGCATCAGTAAGTAACAAAATAAAATCGCGCGATTTTTGTCAGCTATTCTGTTACTCGGTGATGGTTTTCAACACGATGCTCGTATTTAAGCATTAACAAAAATTGATTAGTCTTACCTCTTCAAAATATTCTATATAAATAACCAACAGTTGTCTGAAACACTTCGTTAATCTGATCTAACCAGAGTGACGATCGTTTTCTCTTCAAGCTTCTACATCAATAAGCGGTATTTAGCTAGCTTTGGGTCATCGATTATCGGATTTTCATAATAATTTTTTGTTAAAACAATGTTGTTTTGGAAATTTCAAGTAAATTATGCAAAATGAAATAAGGCCATTGTATATAAATTCTATAGTATTCTCATGAAGAAAAAAAGCTCGTGGCCATCTATGCGTCCAAATGTCATACTAATTTTTGTTAAGGGATCTCGGTAAGGCGATCACAGCGAACCTATCGACCAAATGTCTACCTACAAAATCGTGTTTCATGAGAATACTATAGATTGGATATACAATGATAAGGCCCCAAATTATTTTTCAAAATAAAATGAAATTAAGCCCCAAATTTAATGTTGGGGTCTCTTTTCATTGGGGCCTTATTTCATAGCGAAATAAGGCCCCAAAAGAAAACATTAAATAAGGCTCCAAAAAAATGCATACAAAACAACAACAATGAAAATTCTCGGCTTTTTCATTTTTTGGGGCCTTATTTCATTTTTTCTTTTGGGGCCTAATTTCCTGGGGCCTAATTTCCTGGGGCCTAATTTTGTGGAGCCCAGTTCCTGAGAAAAGGGTATGTACTGCTAACTTCACACTGACGTTAACAGTGCAAAGTGAATTTATCCATTTTTTTTCTCAAATTTGGACTTAAAAATTTGAACTTAGTTTTTTCTTGAAGTGCATTAAAAAACTGCAAATTTGGACCCTAACTACAATTTTCTAGCTGGCTCAGTTGCTGAGAAAAGGATATGTACTGCTAACTTCACAGTGATGTTAACAGTGCAAAGTGAATTTAACGATTTTTCTGCCAAATTTGGACTTCAAAATTTTTGAACTGCAAATTCAGAGCCTTATTTCAGATTCCTAGCTAGCCCGAATGCTTGAGAAAAGGATAGACATTGCTAACTTCACAGTGAAATTAGCAGTACAGTCGGTTAAAAATGCATACAAATGCAAAAAAGAACTGCAAATTCCAGCCACGGTCCAATTGGTCTAGCTCAAAAATGTTATTCCAACTTCACACACGTTAAATCTGCGGTTTGGTAGAAACATGATAACTGAATAAAATAGTTTCTTTTTTTTAAGCGTATGAAATTAAAAACAGTTTTTCTTAAAAAAATCATTTTCAACTATATATTTTATAAGTTCTGATATTCTGTAAGAAATGTATATGATTTTATTAAATTTCTACAAATTTATTATTTTTGGTTCTTAACTTAGGACATCCTCAAACTGTGCTTCTCTATAGGGTTACCAACCAGGACCATCATGCAGCCATTAAAAATAAAGAAATCTTGCATGTAACAATCTATCTCAATGCGATCTACAGTTTGAGTGTGGTTTTAACCTTGAACACCATGAGCTAAGCTATGATTGAAATATTGCCCCAGATCCAGACCAGATATTTCACCCTTTTAGACCTCATGTGATCATAGATTATTTGCTAGGCAATCCATGTACGTTTTGTTTTTTTCTGTGGAAGTTCTATCGATTTATTGGCATTAAATTCTCAAAGTTCATTCTAATTTGACAGTTGTCTCTTAGTTAGATTTCTAGGAGCTTTGTTGTCATATCTACAAAATTTTTGAAAAATCTCTATTAGAGTGAACTTTTTGTGATATAAAATTCTATACGCTTTTTCCAATTTATTAAAAGCTGTAGACAATAACAAATTAACTAATCTCTCACTCACTTACCTACTTATAGCTAAACCAACACGATAACAGTGGTCCTAAACATCTGTTGTGTAAAAGCTCTCATAAATTTTATTAACTTTCTTTAAGAAAACCGGAAATAATGATTTACCAATATGATGCGGGTCATTTTGATTAAGTTTGAACTATTCAAAAGTTTAATAAATTAGCGATATATAGGTGTGATGCGTACAAAACTGTCTTTCGTAGGAGTTCTCATCGATATTTATAACTTCCCAAACAAATTTCCTGGAAAATTGAACGTCTTTTATTGAAATTACTCAATAAAGAAAAACCCTTCATTCTACCGCCACAACGCACACGCCGAATAGGTGATGAAGATATTCAAATTCTCACACTCATCGTAATCAAATTAAGAAACCACAATATGGTGCCGAGAAAAGTGTATCTAAAGAATCAGCATCTAATTGACTTGAATTTCATTCGATGTGTTAAAGAAAATGTATACAATCATGCAACGCATATGGCATAGAAATCCCGATAAATATATCTAACCTCGCATTATACGCATCCCTAACTCAACAACAACAACAACAAAATCAACAAAATGTTCCAAGTGTTTCGAAAAGCAAGCTGCACACACCCCATTATCATATATCACTCGGTTTAATGTCACCATAGATAAGCAATCTTGTCTTTGTATCTTGTAAGTTTTTTTTTTTAGATATTTTACAAGAAAATTATAAAAATTGTATCTTTTTTTTCATCTGAACCTCTCCGTTCATTCATTGGAATCGTTTATTCATTCATGAAAGCCAAATGTGGTCAAAACTGGAACTGGGTGATTGGAGATTGGTGCGCCAGCTTCAAGCTGGTGTAACGAAAAAAATAATAAACATGGTTCAGGTGGCGGTTAACAGCTTATAGCCTACCTACGCACTTACAAAGACGTGGTTTGGTTATTGGCTAAAGTTATAATTACAATGGTAAAAGGTATAAAATATTAACACAAAAAAAAACTATAACCATGATTTAGTGAGTGTCCGGTGAAGAATTATATTTCGAAATATTTTTACGGTCTCTTTGGAGTACACTTAAAAATAAACGTCGGCTTCTGACAGAGAGAAAGACCATCATCAGAGATTTGGAACTCATGCACCAAAGTTCGAAGGTGTATCTCTCTCAACCTATACCTGTACCTAGATTCCTACATAGTTTCTCAAGTCGTGTACAATATAATAATAATGTAAAATGTGTACAGTTGGCAATGAGCGTAGTTGTTTAAGTTTGGCTTATAATTGCTTTGACCGATTATGGATGCAATGCGTGTGCTCGCATGTAGGAGGCACTCACGCAAAGTCATTCACGATATTTTTTTTTTTTTTTTTTGTTAAATGGAATTTGTTGGGTAATTATGTCATTGCGGGATTTTTGTGCAGAATTTTACAGTTCTAACTTATGGCATAGTGGTGATAAATTAGTATCTATCTTTATGTTTAAGAGTTGTTATATAGTAATGGCAAATTTTAGCAAAAGGCTATAAATCTTGTCAGCAAGAAAATACTGTTAAAAGTGAGTGGGTTGTATTGGGAGGAAAAAATTAAATAACGCAACATACGGTATCTAACTAATTATTGTAGGCTTTATGATGTTTTTGTATAGTTGAGTGGAGACATACCTATGAAATTTATTTTTTGAGTCCTTGTTAACACCTTTAATTATGACACTTAACACATATAATTATTAAAACGGAAGGCAGTTAAACTTCTCAAAAAAGATTATGTAGGCTCACTTTCAAAAATTACGTCAAACCTACGTTTATATAGATTTTGGGCCTCAAAATTCAATAAAAAAAATAATACTGTTTCAAGAAATGACCGTAGTAATAGACCAACAGCCAACGAAATAAAAAGTCAAGTATTTGCGTAACGTCGGAAGCCATTTCAATAAAATAGCCTTTGAGGTGTTGAACCAATAACCGTTTGTCCGCCTACCTAAACACATGTCGAACAGGTGTACAATTTGACGAACATTTTTTTCAGCGATTTATTTCGATGCCTAGTGGTCAGAGAGAAAATGTGTGTATGTGTAATACACATTGTGTATACTGAATAAAAATTTAGCTTGCAATTTTAAACAATTGTTGTCATAGGTCAAAATCTTCGTAGTTACTCTCTAAGAAGACGGAGAGCAGCGAAGTTTACAAATATTTTGGGGCATATTCATTAAAGACGTTTAAACTGTCGCTAGGAAAATCTGGATTTGATCATATTGAAATTTCATGGTAATCTCCAGTTTTGCCTAGCAACAGTTTAAACATTAAACAACATCAATGAATATGCCCCTGTGTATTTACATGATTGGTGTCTTGGGATATTTGCAGATTGCCGCTATCTATCTTGAGATTTTATTTACATTTGAAGATTGTAGAATGCATTAATTGTTTAATTCACGAGGGGTTAGTATATCGTCGGCTCAAAGGTAAAACATACTAACTAACATATTACACTTTTGGAGGAAATTTAATTGAAACATACTTTTTTAAAGCTGAAAAGTCACGTTCCGAAAAATTTTCAATAAAGTTCCCGGGCATACCTTTAAATGTCTCTATAATAACATGGGAAGCGACCACCATTTGGTTCTCATGAATCTCAAGCTACGAACTGCAGCTGTACAACGTCAATCACAGGGTGCAGCAAGGAATTCGAAGTTCAATACAAATGATTTAAGTGATCCCAACATATGTCGTAACTATGTCACCAACCTTAACGACAGAGCTTCGTCATTAAACGGAATACAACATTCAACAATTGATGAGATGTGGGGTGATATAAAAAGTGTTTTTATGGATGCTGGATCCGAAACTGTACCCAAGCAGTCGAGAGTTAGAGACTCTTGGATATCCCAAGACACCTGGGATAAAATCGAGCTTCGCAAATCGTTGAAGATGCAAATAAATGCCGAAGCGGATGCTCAACGAAAGGCTGAATTGCGAAGAGAGTATCGCTTAGCACATAAGATGGTCTATAGCTGTGTGAGACGTGACAAGAGAGTGAGGTTAGTAGGTCTCGCAGAAAATGCGGAAAACGCTGCAAGAAGAGGAGATATGAGGGAATTGTACCCAAGATCCAAGGAAGTTGTCGGGAAGAAAAGCAACACCAATGATCCTGTAATGGATGTGGATGGTACACTTTTGGTATCAATCGAGGATCAGCTGCGCAGGTGGAAGGATCACTTTTGTGCCTTGCTCAATGAGGATTCTATCGAGCAGAGTGCTGAAGTGCCCCAGCTTAACGAGATGCGTAGATCATATAGGGGTATTGACATCGAACCCCCTACAGCACTGGAAATTCAATCTTCGATAAATCTTCTCAAAAATAACAAAGCAGCTGGACTTGACGGTATACCAGCCGAGTTCCTGAAAGCTGACCCTGTCAGAACGGCTAGTATTCTACACCCGTTGATACTAGCTGTGTGGGAAAACGAAATCTATCCCAGCGACTGGAAGGATGGTGTAATTGTTAAGTTGCCAAAGAAAGGTGATCTTAAGAATTGCAACAATTGGTGAGGTATTACAGTTTTGTCCGTTTTTCCAAAATTAATGGCAACCATCATTCTGGAGCGGATAAAGGTTAGAATCGAGTCTACACTCAAGAGGCATCAAGCTGGTTTCCGGAGTGGGCGATCTTGTGTCGAGCTGTCGACCATATCAACACTCGTATCGTATCGTTCTTGAGCAGTCTGCGGAGTTTCAATCACCGCCTTACCTCATGTTCGTGGATTTTGAGAAGGCCTTTGACCGAGTCAACCGTGAATGTATATGGAGATCACTTCTTGGTAGAGGAATTCCCCCAAAAATTGTTGCCATTATAAGAGAGTCCTATAACAACGCAAGATGCTTTGTTTTACACAATGGGCAGCTATCCGACTCTTTCGAAGTGCGGCAGGGTGTGAGACAGGGAGATGTTCTATCGCCAATTCTCTTTCTTCTGGCGATTGACGATGTCTTGACGGCCAGCGTTGGAACAGCAGAGAGGCAGGGCATTCAATCGAGACCGTTTGAAAGCTAAGCCTTTCTTAGACTATGCCGATAATATATGTCTCTTGGCAAATTACATCAGCGGGCTGAACGGGATGTGTCAAGCTCTGAAGGTAAAAGGAGAGGCGAGTGGTCTTAAAATAAATAGCAAAAAGACAAAAATAATGCTCACAGGCCGCTCCACACATCAGCGTATTTTAATACAGGAGACGCCAGTTGAAGAGGTTGAACAATTGAACTACCTTGGAAATATTGTTTCAGCAAATGGTGGTACTGATCTGGACGTTCAAAGTAGAATAAATAAAGCTCACGCAGCCTTCGGTTCTCTCTCCCAAATTTGGAAATCATGTCAAATCTCCTTGCGCACAAAGTTGAGATTCTTCGAATCCAATGTCAAATCCGTGCTGTTATATGCTTGCGAAACCTGGAAAGTCACGACTACCATCTCAAAGAAATTGCAGGCTTTTGTGAACCGTTGTCTACGCCATATTCTAAAAATTCGCTGGCCACAAATTATATCAAACGAGGAATTGTGGCGCAGGACAAGTCAAGAGCGGCTGGACGTTGACATAAGAAAGCGTAAATGGCAATGGATTGGTCACACACTGAGGAAACCAAACGATGAAATTGCAAAGCAGTCATTTGAATGGAATCTTCAGGGTGCACGGCGGGTTGGAGGACCAAGAACAACATGGAAATCATGCAGACTCCCAGAGAGAGACGTGGCCACAGTTAAAATATCTATCTGCAGACCGTGAAGGATGGAAACGATTTGTTGGCGCCCTATGCCCCAACCGGGGTTACAGGACTTGATGATGATGATAATAACCGTGCAAAATGAGACTTTTTGGACCAAAAAAATGTATTTCATTCTCATTTTCTTGAACACCTAGTGAGTTTTACCTTTGAACCGACGATATGAGGACTAACCTTAAAGTTCGAACTTTGAAAAGTTTGGTTTAAACTGGTAAAAGTCCAGGTCATGACCTCCTACAGCTTAGTTAACTATAAATACCAAATCATAATGGTTTTTAATCAATAGAAAACAATTGACATGTTGAATCAAAAGTCAAGTTTAATAAATAATTTTCAAAACAAACCTGGAGTAGGCTTGTTTCACACATATTCGGTTTATATTCGGTGGGACCCAATAAGTGTGAATCGGTGAAAATGGCAAGAATAAACCCTAATGGAAACCGAATAGCACTGAACGTCCCTTCGACACGAATCGATTTCAAAACTGCTCGAATTCGGGCCTAGGACACACAAAGTATTGGTAACGTTCACTCCACACTTATTTGCTTCTATAAGTTTTTTGTTTGTTTTTATTGTGAATTGGCAACCTTGTGCTGAGGTTTTTTAATAAGGGTATACATGCAACTTCGTTAGTTTACAAATAATGTTAAAATAATAAGTTAAAGCAAAAGTTTCCATGAACGATTTTTTTATTCATTTGGTTAAATGCTGTGTAGTTGAATCAGCTGTTCCTTAAACGTGTCTCTTAGTGATAAAAAAAATGTAAAGGTAGAACTATAACAGTCAAAAGTTGTTGGGAGCTAATGTCAAAAACCAATAAAAAGTAGCTTTCCAAAAAGTCCCGTTTTCTCATTCCTATTTCATCAAATGTCAGTTTCACCTTCACTTCAGCTAAAGTTAACGAAACCCGAAGAAAAGCAGCAGAACCAAATTATGGGTGAGTCATATGGTTTTCATGTATTCGCTCTTTTTCATCCAACCATTTCAATGAGTGAGATATCGTCCCCCTTATGCCAGAAGTATAAATGTGTAAATTAAATTATTTTCAAAGTGGTTTGCTAGTTCTCAAAATTTATTGGTATTCCATAAGATTACAGTATTGTTAATGTGCGTAAATCGAAGAAAATATAATATTTCATAATTATCAGTTAAACTTTTAGTTGATTTAACACCCTGTTTTCCTCTAGTAAAACTTTCAAAAACTGTGTTGCAATAATTTAATTTTTGCACATTCATGTTTCTGGTATAAGGGGAACGATATCATATTTTCATTTCTGGAACACGTCTAATTTTAAAAGTCACAATGCCGTTTGGATAATTTTAACAAAATAAATTTGGTTAATTTTCTGCAGCAAAGTCCTTGGATAATTTTCACCAAATTGTGCAAGCCATATCCCATACAAATTTGTACAGTTCATTAACTAAATGATAAACTTAACTAATTCGAAACGTATCTCGTGTTTAACGACGTTGCATGAATACCCTTAACATTTTTGGAATTCAAAATTGATATTTGAACTAGAACCTCGTTCAAAACTGAAACCGAAAAAGAACTGAATACAGACCGAACCGAATGAAACCGAAAACGTGTGAAACTTGCCTAATAGCCATTTCACACCGAACCCAAAACGCAGTTTTCACGAAAATATCGGGTTTGGAAAAAAAACCTAACTGAAAACAGTTTCCTCATACATTTCTTGTAGCTTCAGGTTTTCGTAAAACACAATTTTTATATAAGACCAGTCGAAAACATGTTGGAATTCAGAGATGAACAAAACAAACATACCTTTTAGTAAGTTCAACGAATACTGAAGTGTCAAAAAAGAAACTGATGGGATACTTTCAAAAGAAATTGCAAGCAGCTGACGAAATTCTGTCATATCAAATATAAAATTCGAATCTCAAAATAAATTAATTTATTTAAAATTGATAAATAATTGTTTGTGTTAAGTCAAATTTTTCATATGGATCCTATTTATATAGTAAATCACCGTTTTTATTTTCAAAAAATGGAAGAAAAAAAAATAAAACAAAGAAAATTGTGCGTGGTTTGTGTAAAAAAAACTGTAATGTTAAACAAAAACGTGTAATGGTCAGTGTGAATGATTTTCGAGATTTTGAAAAGTTTTCTCCGAAAACCGGTATTGGGGTTTGGTGTGAAAAGTCTATAAAGGTCATTAAAAATTTTATTTTAACTAACTAATCGTTTATATCAATTAAGAACTTTTAACAGTTTTTTCGGTTTACTTCAAATCCTCAAAAGTGGACAAAAATTGAAATTACATAGTTCACTCATACTCGTATTTGTAGCGCTTTGTAATAATTTTGTATCTTTCTACTTTGACAGTTTTACGAGTGACAGCATCACCTATATCATTGCGATTGGCCAGTAAAGAAAAACAACAGTTCGCTACACAACTATCAAGGAATTTAAAATGCAAGAGTTGGTTCCAGCAATACTAATAATAAACTATCGATGTTTGTTTGAATTCTTCGGTGGATTCTCTAATAGCAAACTTTTCAAAGACTTCCTTAATGCTCCTTTGCTAAATTCAATGATAGATGTGAAAATCAAGTTTGTTTGATATCTAAGTTATTTTATGTAAATGTTCACTATTGCGTATGTAGAATATTTTTCCCCATTTTTTAAAATTTATTTTTATATTCTAAAACTTAAGAAACATTTACAAATTTCTTCTATTTAAAATTCTTGAGTAAATCGCACGTGCTAGTTCTTATTATAAAGTGGCTTAGCATTAAAGAAAAACTATTATACATATAAAGACATGAAAATTATGAGAGAAATATGTATAAAAGCATGGAATTCGATATTTAAACAACTCTTTTAATACACTAGTCAACAATATTAAAGGAACAAATTTTTTTTCAATTTTTGTTAGCGTTTTTTGAAGAGCTGTATCTTTGTGACGAGTGGTCGTATTGAGTTGAAATAAAAAGCATTTCACAGCTTTATTTTTTTTGTTTCGAGATTTGTTTGCAAACAAATTTTTTTGAAGTACCGTTATTGCGTTATTGCAAAAAATGAGGCGAGACAACAAAATTATTTTGTTTTTATTTTTTTTGAAGGTCCTCATTTCTATGGATACATTTTTTTGAGTCAATTAAATGTCATGATCAGATACCTTGTTCATTCAGCTTCAATTCAGTTTTTTTGTTGTTTTCGTACAATTTTTTTGACATGGTTTATCTGACTTTGAATGAAAAAAGATACTTTTAGCCTTGATTACCAATATCTCAGCAAATAATGACGCTATAAAAAATTCAAAGACAGTTTTGGAAATCTGAAAAAGCGTTTTACAAGATTTTTTTATGATTTTGTAGAAATTATTTTTTTTTACCGTTCACCGTTAGTTTTAAAAAAGTACTAAAAACCGACGTTTTGTGGTCTTTTCGAAAATCTTTTTTTTTCGTTGCAAATATTGATTGCATGGCTTGTTTTGGTATGCAAATTTATAGTCTTTTAAATCATCAATATTCTTGTAAATTTTCAGATTGATTCATTGAACCGTTTTTCCTCACCAAAACTTCAAAGTCTTACAAACCAGGTAAAGGAACAAATTGTGGTGTTCCTAAACAATGCGAAGTTGTCATCAAAATGACAAGAAAACCGCAATTCCAGTGGATTTTTTTCACAGTTTTGCATTAGTTAGATACTTTTTTGAATGGAAATGAAAAAAAAATTACATTTTTCAAAAAAAAAAAAAATTAAAAAAATCAAGTTTTTTTGTTTGAAAATTTTTTTAAATTAATTTTTTTTGTTTTTTTGTTTAATGTACTTTTTATTTCAATTCAAAAAAGTATCTAACTAATGCAAAACAGTGAAAAAAATCCACTGGAATTGCGGTTTTAGTACGGTTTTTAGTACTTTTTTTAAAATAACGGTGAACGGTAAAAAAAAATAATTTCTACAAAATCATAAAAAAATATTGTAAAACGCTTTTTCAAATTTCCAAAACTGTCTTTAAATTTTTTATAACGTCATTATTTGCTGAGATATTGGTAATCAAGGCTAAAAGTATCTTTTTTCATTCAAAGTCAGATAAACCATGTCAAAAAAATCGTACGAAAACAAAAAAAAAATTGAATTGAAGCTAAAGAAACAAGGTATCTGATCATGACATTTAATTGACTCAAAAAAATGTATCCATAGAAATGAGGACCTTCAAAAAAAATAAAAACAAAATAATTTTGTTGTCTCGTCTCATTTTTTGCAATAACGCAATAAAGGCACTTCAAAAAAATTTGTTTGCAAACAAATCTCGAAACAAAAAACATAAAGCTGTAAAATGCTTTTTATTTCAACTCAATACGACCACTCGTCACAAAGATACAGCTCTTCAAAAAACGCTAACAAAAATTGAAAAAAAATTTGTTCCTTTAATATTGTTGACTAGTGTATAATGTTGACCTGCTTGGAAATGTAAAATACAAAAATCGAAGAAAAATAAAACTAATTTTGAACGGGATCAGGAGAAAAAGAACAAAAAACGACCCAAATGTCAAAGTAGAGCTCAAGCTCTAAAGAGAACTACATCTTGAAGATTCAAGAATATTTCTATATCAAAAATGTCTTTTTGTCTTAAGACACAGTAAAGATGTTTTTTACTTCTTCTTCAAATGTACCTAATATCAATTATAATAGATTCTTTAAGTTTGTAAATATGTAAACATTTTTATTAAAATCCATATAAATGCAAACAGGTGTTAATTTACTTCTTCAATCACCACAACTTGTTTTCATTGCTACCTATGGTCATCCTCATCATGCTTATGTCACAGTTAAGTAACAATTTTATGGCGCAATAGTATTTTATATCCATGAAATAAAAACGACTTATCATAAAAAAAAATTATTAAATTAAATTAGTCAATAACTTGAAAACTGTGAGAATATCTTTTTCATATCAACTCTCTAAGTGAATAAAGTGAATTCTTTATCCTCAGAACGGTTTAAATGTGAAAAATTAGAAAAAAAGAGCCTAAGTAATGAAAATTTTAAAAATGTCCATTTGATTCTCTTAACTAGGCTCTCTCAAACTTAAAAGCATGTTCATTAAGTTTAAAACTTTACAGTAATGCAGTCAATAGTCATCGACAGAATCCAATAAAAGTTTTATGATTCTTTATGGTTTGCTTATCATATTTGTTTTTAATAGCTTGAGCACACTTAAGGGGTTTTAACTACCCTTTAAATGTTTAAATGATTAACACAGTGTGAGCATTAAGAAACAGGAAAAGATTAAAAAGGAGATACCGATGCATATAATTGTTTTGAATTTTTTTAAAGAGACTTGGGAAAATATTTTACATTCATGGAGGGCGCTTAAAAATACAATTTGTGTTGGTAGATACGTACTTAAGAAAGTCCAAAGCTGAAATCAAAAATTTTGTGATATGCATTCCTATCCAGTTCAAATATTAAGTTAGAATTTGCTTAGGTCTTCAGAACTCTACGTTTTATTTTATTTTTTAGAAAATACACAGATATCTAAAAAACCTTAACATCTTTATCCAATCTTCCCAAGGAAGGGGGTCCAAAAAACAAAACTAAGGGCCAGTTTTTCAGTGCGAGATCATCCTAGTCTCGGGGTCAAACCTGAATTAAGCTCCAGAAATGTATTATTCACTCAATTTAAATCCTGATTGAGTGAGTTAACTCAGTGGCTCAAAATCAGAGCCATTTTCATTATAGCACCATCTTGATTTTGATAGGCGTAAGAGGTCCATAGTGTCACTCATAGATTTTAATAAATTTTTGAAAGCTGAAAGAACAAGTTAATCTTCATCTGAAAAACTGTTTCTGAGTTAACTCGGGGTTAATTTTTTTTCAGAATTTTCAGAATAAGCTAACTCTGTTTGAATTCAGAGTTAATTCTGCACTGAAAAACTGGCCTTTAGAGATACAAAAGAAAAACTAGAATACAAAATTGAGAAAATTTACAGTAACAAAGCTTATCCTTATATTCAAACTCTTTCTATATACCTACAAGGCAAGTTCAAGGGAAATTCAGAGAATAAAAAATAGGCACCAAGTCTATGCAATCTAAGAATGAGAGAGTAATTTAATGAAACACAAAGTCTCTTTAATATTCCATAAGCCAATAACATTCAGTCAAAACAAAGGCTGCTTACCGACCTCCCCTAACGATTGCAAACTAAAAATCAAGGCTTATAATGATTATTTTCATTTAAAATCTGTACTCTGATTGGGATTTAAGGTTTACAAACTAGACAGACTGAATGATGTTAAATCTTATGGCCTGGTTGTTATCAGTAAGCTTGTATGAATTCCTAGTTTTTGCTCTCAAGACTAAGCTAGACAGACAAGCATACATTCAAATTATCTGACTGGTTTGGCTTTCAGGTGGTTTGAAATCTCGAGGACTTTACAACTAATATACAAAAACGTTGTATAACTTGTTCTTCAAAACTCAAGAAAAAAAAATTGGCAAGGGCATTAAAAATTTGCTAAAGAATTACCAAAGAAACTGTAAAAGATACTCATAAATTTCAGCAAGGACAAATACCTTCTTATCTGTTATAAACACTTCATGACAAGTCTTAATTCTCAACTATTACGCCCCATGCTTCCTTATAATCTCGTTCGATAAATCAGTCGCTATTTAACGACTAGGTTTAGGCTTAAACTATACAAGCATTAGCTAATCTTAACGCCTTTTGCTATTATCCCAATAAAATATTCAACGCAATAGGTCATTGCAGTGGCAGTGGCGTGAACCTCTAAAAACTCTGCCATGACACTCATAACTTTCAATAAAACTCCAATACAAATACATACAAATCGAAGTTGAACGAGCGACCAAAAAAAAATTTAAACAAACTAGATCTCACGAATTGCATTAGGTAAGTTATACAAAATCTCAATTCAAGCCTCCATCGCCACCGCCGCCGCGACGTCCATCGTCATAGCTTCACTCTGCAAAACCAGACCAGGCCAAGTCGCTGCAACTCAAAACCAAAGCTCTCTGCTCCAATTCTGTCAACTTGATATAATTTGATTTGTTATCCCTTAATAAATTGTATCTCTATGTACAGGCACAGCTTATGTATCTTTAAGAATAATTTATTCAATCGACGCTTTCAAGCCTCAGTCTTTTTGCTGCACATGCAGACAGACTATTGAAACAGAGTCAAGCAGGCATTGCACCAATCCCAGTCCCAGGGTTGATGCATATTTCGTATGCAAAAGGGACAATGTGGTAATAAGGGTCGCTCCAAGTGTCAACTGGCTTGGAAAAGATTTAATTTATTCAAATTTATAATTTCTTGAAATACGCTGACACTTTGGCTGCCGTATATTTATGAACGTGTTCATACTTATATAGCAAATGTCCGTCTGTGTCTAACTCTATGACCGTCCGTCTTTTGAGACCATGGTCTTCAACGACGATCAACAAAGACTTGATGAACAGTGGGATATTTAATCGTAAAAATAACATAAAAAGTGAAATTTATTTTTTTTTAAATAATAAAGTATATTTAATGTTTTTTAACAAAAAAAAAAGTTTTTGACATCATTCAAAAATGAGCTTTTAAATAAATAAACAATTTACTAAATTAAGATTGATTTCTTACTTGAATTTTCTAATTAAAATTATAAGTTCTCTTTTTTTCCATATTGAATGGATAAAAACCCCACTGTATGATGTCTGTATGGGTTTTGTTTTGATTCAATTAAATGGCACACGTACTTGGACGTTGGATTTGGATAGGTGATTTGAAAAACGGTTCGTTTACCTGTGTAACTCTATAGTCAATGAGTACGTGCCTTTCCCTTTCTTTGAGGTCTTTGTGTAATAATTTTCCTATAGCTATGTATGAAGAAAGAAAAATAAATGACCAAATTTATGGACAACTTGGTAATAATAAATGATTTAGATATAAGTGATCATCATAATTGAGGGAAAATTATATAAACAGTTTTTTTTTATTTTTTTTTTTTTTCTAAGAAAAACTTTTGAACATCATGAAAATTAATAATTATTATAAAATACCTAAAACGTCTCTGGGAAAAAAAAATATTACTAAAAGTGGGAAGTGATTAAAAAATAAAATAAATCATAATAAAAAAAAAGGTTTTGTGTTTGTGTGCTATATGAGATATTTTTACCAGAACTGAATTGCTAATGGTTCATAATGTAGGACATACATATATTACGAAAAATTGAAGGAATGCATGAATACATGAATTCAAATGAACGTTGAAATTTAAATTAATTTTTAAGAATTTATGAAGCAATAAATTATTGTATGCATCATATCAATATAACAGTAGTTGACAAATCAATGCAGTTAAGAACGTGGTTATTAGATACTTTAACTTGAGAAAGATTAAGTGAAAAATACATGTTACATCGAGTAATTTCTCGAGATGTTTGTTAAAAAGCATTTTTAAAAATGGAGCTGAATTTCAGCCTGGAATTTAGTTGGAATTTTAAGAAGCGACCCTACTACCATGGTTAGGTTAGGTTGAAGTGACTGCCAGTCGTGCAGACTGACACGTGACACACTTAGACCATGAGCTGGTTCAATGTGATACCACATGAATCTAGGAAGCCCTTTTCACAAAATAACGGTAAGTACCTACCATCCATATTTGTTTTTAGCAAATTATATATGTAATCGCATTTTTCAAAAAATGGCCCTACAAATTTTACTGAAACAAAATTCAATAAGATACTTTAAGTAAAAGCTTCCTTCTAGCGGAAATGGTTTTTAATTATACCTCTCAGCGAACCATTTTTTTTGTTTTCGATTATCTTCGAAATTGTATGACTGATTTTAATATTTTCTTACACAAAATTCCTATAAATAGTATATAATAGTATTCTGTCTGTCTGTCTGTTTGTATCTGGATCTACAGCATAAGCCAATAATTAGATTTCCTTCAAATTTTGAACTTAAGGTTTTTTGTAACTCTCCAGAGGGGAAATGTCATGCCCAAGGTGTGGATTCGATTCCCAGCCGTGCCACCTAAAAACTGAAATGTTTTATTCGGGGTACTGCCTCTTGCGAGGAACTGACAAATTCTCCAAGAGTATGCTTGTAATGAATAAGTGCTGCTCCATTCCTGCCAACAACACGCACACAGGAATGGTTGAGAGTTGTAAGTCACCAGGCCCTGTTTCTCCACGAGCTGTTGCGCCACCCAATTTATTTATATTTATTAGAGGGGAAATTGAATTTTTGATTAGCTCCAAAAATGATGGTACTTGCCGGAGCGCACCTCACTTCCGTAACCAAAGTTGAACGAAACTTGACGAAACGCTCCACTCCGCAATTATAGTCACCGTCATATGATTTCCGTGTATTCGCTTGTTTTCTTCCGACCACTTAAGTGCCCCTCCGAACATTATAGTTCTAGCTTTAAGGAAAAGTTTATTTATCTCAAAAACGGCTCCAACGATTTTGATACAAGAAACCTGTGCGTTATTGTAGTCATGGTGCACATTTTGGTAGAAAAAAATAACCAAAAATTGTTATTAACGGTAGGTACCTGACCTGCTATATAATGATTTAATTGATTTTCGATTTCCCCTTTGACGGCTAAGCCGACTTCAATCAAAACTTTTAAGAAAAAGCTTCTTTAAAATGTCAATAATTAACCACACCTCTTAGCATTTTTTATTTCTCTTATTATCAGCTGAACGTATTTAAATTTACTTTGTATACAAAACTTCCAAAGAGTTAAAACAAAATAATTAATAAACTATTTTTGGATACAAAAATTTACCCGATTTGCCATTCTAGCATAGTTGAGGTACATTAGAAATAAAGAAAGCATTTATGTATTTTATATAACTTTGACTGAAGCCAATTTTATTGTTTTGGTAGGTATGCATATTAAATATAAATATTACCAATCGGTATCAATTTGTTTTTTATTTTTTTGCTTTAGGTACCTACATCTTCATCTTCTCTAAAATTTTGAACCTAAGGTTTTTTGTTTATTCAATAGAGACGAAATTAATATTTGTAGCTCCAAAATAAAACGGCACCTGGCATTTCCATTTCAAAAAAGGCTATTTTTCCCTAAATATTAGTAGGTAGATATACAAATATTTGGGTGTATACCTAGTCTGCATTTCGATTAAAAAAAAAATAATAAAAACTACAATTAACTGTACTTAATTATTTTCGACTTACTCATTAAGAACATTTTGATGAAATTCGGTAAAGCTTTTAACAAGTATGTAAGTAGAAATTATCATTTTATCTAGCTTATTATTACTCATCCTTCATAAGCACAACAGCAAGTTTGAGCGATTTAATCGTCCCTTTTATTTCTTGTAACATTTATTATTTTTAAATAGCTATTTATTCATTATGGGGGTTCACATGAACCAACATGTTGTCCAACATTGCTTGACAACCATCGATGTTTGATCATTTAAACGCATAACCAACCATGTTGTCCAACTTTGTTGTATGACTTTCAAAATATTTTGAAAACTGTTCCGATTCCATCAAGCAATGTTGTCCAACATTGTTGTTCCATGTGAACCCCCCTATTCAACACATTCAACAAACAATGCGCCAACAGACTGAAGGCAGACAGTAATAAATAAATAACCACAAAAGCAAATGTGAAATCGAACCCGATATTATCTATCCCCTCACTTTTCCCTGTGTGGTACTTTTTGCGTTTTTTTCCTAAATCGTTATGCCTATATTCCATAATTCGGTATTCATTTTTATATTTTCTTTTCTCCACATGCAAATCTGGGTAGTCTACGAACACTTCTCCTTTTTTTGGTGTCTGTTTTATCATCTTCTTCGTATTTTGTTTCGGCAGAGCAGCATGAACAAAGTGAAGCTTGAACACAATAATTTTGTCTATACCCCTGACGTTTCGCCCTCTTTGTCTACTCGGGGTTTCACATTTTTGGAATTCTGTTGATTTTTTCACATTGTTAGTGGGTATGCCTCCGTTTAAACATTTCTAATGTTAAAAATACAAATATTTTTTTTTTTGAAAATTCAACATCTCAAAATGTGATGAAATTATATTTTTACCTGCACATTAGTAACTTTTCAAAAATTTTCATTTCCAAATTTGTCTATAAAAATGCTTTTGTAATACAAAATTATGTTTGGAAAAAACCGCTCGCACAATTTTTAAATTTTTTTGGCATAAATTCATATAGGAATGATTCAACGAGCTTCAGTAGAGAAAATTTTTGTTATGCACAAATAGACTTCAAATTGACCGGCTCAATTGCTTATAACTTCCCACCTAGAAAAATTGAAAAGTTTTTGTCAAGTTTAATCAAGGCCCTTGACAAGTACTCGTGAGGCCCTCGTTAGAAAAACCTGTGGAATGAGGTCCTGGAAAGGCTTTGGGATATCTAGATAAGGAAAACTTGTCAAATACTCGTGAGGCCCTCGCTAAAAAAAACTTGTAAACTCCATAAATAACAAAAACAAATATTTTATACCCATCATACAATAGCAAGAAAAAATTAAGTATGTATGTACACATGTTTTATATTTTCAACACTGCGCAACGTATTGCTCAGTTGTCATGAGTTAGCACATTGTACTGATAATCAGAAGATCACAGGATAGAATCCCAGTGAAGACAACTTTCTTTCTTTTTTTGTCTCTCGAGGCAAAAGGTTGCTTAACTGGTGAGACCCTAGAGAAAATCGATAGTTACCTTTGCTAGAGTCATGTAAAGGTCACTGTTAAACTTTCTAGTGCCTCGTTAAAAACTGATTGCTTTTCCAGGTGGGCTTGGTTCTAACTGTCTATGGCATCTTCAAAGAAAAAGGTATTTAAAGGAAAATTTAATTTCAGGCGAATTATCTATTTTCTGTTGTTTCACGAGGGTGAACAAATTTCAAACAGAAAGACACTTTGTGCTCCAGTTCAATTTGATTTTCACCCTTGAAAATGTAAAAAAAATAATGAAAAATTTCCCGAGTTTGAAAGACAATATTGTGTAAGGTTTCCCTAAACTTTCTCTCTTGAGTAGTTGTATATATATACAATATCTTATTATATTTGTATATAGGATATGATGGATGAAATATTTATGCAAAATAAGAGACGGTAAAAGCACTTATTTATTCAATTTCTCTTAAGAAATTGATTTTAATTATAAAAAAAATAATCTGAAAAAAAACGATTTGGTTTTCGCGTTAAAAAATGATTGCGGGAGTTTTAATGATCGGATCTTCAAAAATAATAAATTTAAATAAAGCCTTCCTAAATGTTAAACTTAAATTCCTTAAATCACTAGGGGTGCTGAAAATGTCATTCTTTTTGAGTCCTTTGCTACATATATTTTTTTTAAGAATATGCACAGTGGTTGCACTTGTGTTTCAGATCAAACGCAGTATGCATCGAAATGTGCACACTTTAAAAATGTTGGTTTACTTTTTAATATTTGTTGGGTTACATATATTTCAACACCAAAAATATATTGAAATCTAATACTTGGCAAATAATAAAATTTTGAAGTTAATTTAAAAATATATTAAAGCTTAATAATATCAGATATTACAAAGGAAAACAAAATCTGTTATCTTTTTGGTATTTGAAATAACAATTTTAATATTTATCTGTAAGAATTTTAAACAGAGTTATCAGAAAATTTCTTTAATATTTACGGAATATTAAAAAGTAATATTTTCTGTATTGAATACGGTTGTAAAAAAAGGCTGTATTAAGCAAGCATGTTTGGAAGACAGATGGTCAGCGGATGCAATATCTTTTACAAAATGTTCTTGGTTTTTTTAAACGAAAGTCCTTTCCTTACCAGCATTATTTTATAATTGTAAAAACACTCTCCCAACACGCTTGCAGCGCCGTAGATAATTTATAGGATTTTATACTACTACTTTGTTCATTCATAATAATTTTATTCTTAGTATTGCCTTAGATACCTGTAAAAGCTGTAATTTTACTCGACGCTCTTCAGCCGGTGCCAGTTCCTGTTAAAGGAAGATACATTAATCAACGCTTCTGACAGGTTTCTTTTAATTTCTTAAATATTGAAGTTTTGGGATCCAACCATAAGAGCTGGCAATGATTTTATTCACATCACTTCAACAAGGATGAAACTTGGGTTATAGCCAAATTCATGGCCAAACAAAAAATGTCAGTCCACACACCCTGGCTCGGTAGATTAAAATTTATTTATTTAAAAATCCAAAAGAAAAGACCTAATCGAATGAACTCGAGTGCAATATTGGGTGCTTTGTATTTTAGGGCTACAGATCTTTCTGCTGTTCAAGTTTCTTCTTTGTATGAAATGAAGTATTAAAACTATTCCGTCGCTATTTAAATAAATAAATATCCCTAATCAACTATCAATCAATCTAACCTGAAGGCTCTTAGCCCTCGGTTCGCAAACTGTGTTCCGTGGAAGCCTAGGATTCCGCGAAACAATCTTCAGGGTTCCACAAATTTCAGATTGGCTGAAAATCCAAATGGATCGGCGGCCGATCCACCCCACACACGACCGATTTTGGATCGGCGCGGGGCCATTTGGCTCTTTGGCTCTGTCGTGTATGGCCAGCTTTAGGTATGTACTTGTACATACTCGTAGCTACTAAAAAAAATTGTCAAGTGACTTTTGGTGAAAATTCCTAGTTTATTTTTGTTAATTGAAAAACACTACGAAAGTTACAGCAGCCATTCCATTTTGCCTCCTATGTATATAAAGTTAGCAGGACACTTTTGGATATTCAGGTTAAAAACTATATCCTATCATTAGTTGCCACTTAATTGCGGATTAGTTACGCAAAAAAAAATGTAATTGCAGTTTTAGTTTGCGAAAAAATGGGTGTCCTGCTAACTTCATACGAACTTAGCAGGACAACTTTCTCAAAAATGAAGATAATCGAGCTGAAAAAATTTGGTTGTTGAGAGCTAATTAATCGCGAACTAGTTACGCAAAAAAATTTGTATTGCGTTTTAGGATTGCGCAAAAAATGGGTGTCCTGTCAAGTTCATATGAAGTTAGCAGGACACCGATTTTTTCGCAAACCAAAAATGCATTAAAATTTTGTTTTGCGCAACTAATTCGCAATTAAGTAGCAACTAATGATAGGATAGTTTTTAACCTGAATTTCCAAAAGTGTCCTGCTTACTTTATATACATCAAATATACTCTTGGAGCATTATAAATGGCAGATTTCACTATCCGAGATTTTTCCTTACGGGATATTGTACCCCTTCGTATAAAATATACTGTTGAGCATTTGTATATTAAAACCGTCATTAATTTATCAAAATACAAAAGATGTTGTATTTTGTTGTTCACATTCTGCGGTCTCTTATTTTAATGTTTTCTATACTTACAATTTTTGATAGTAATATATCTTTTCAAGTTCGTTGAGCTTACCTGCAAGAAAAAAAAAAACAAAGTCTTATAAATAACCAAAAATATTGTTTTCTTATGTTATAAATTAATGTTTGTATATAAGTATATATATATAGTATAGAAGAAATATTTCTTTTAGCTTTATTAAACACTTGATTGAATTAATTTATATTTTTAAAGCAATAAGTTTATAGATGATTATTTTGTGAGTACTCTCTTCTTTGGTTAATTAAAAAAAAAAGCAAAAACTGGAGATACCAAAAGGTGATTAAAATTTAGCAGCTTTAATTTCCAAAAAAATTAATTTAATTAATCTGTATTGAAATTCGTTGTTGTTAAGGAAGTCAAGTTTTTTTTTATTGTATAGATATGCTAATCGTCGTGGAGGTAATCGCTTCAAAGTATTTTTCTTTAAAAAAAATGGTAGTTAATCAAGCACAATTGTATGCAGACTTTCATTCTTATAAAACAACTTAAATAATTGCAAAACCAATTTGTTATATGAATTATATGTATGTTAGTTCTCATACGGAAAAAGGATGACTTTTCTTCTGATGTCTGATCTGATACGTAGACTCCCTCAACTCCAAAGCCAATTAAGGTGTTTTAAAATATAAAATACACTTTTTTATAACTTAAAAAAAACACGCCTCTAAATAGAAACCGATGTAAAACGTAAGTAAAAACTGGATCTATAATTTTAACAATTCATGCCTCTTATTCAAAGACAATTGAACCTCTCAAGTGATGGATATATGTATTTATCAAAAAAAGATCCATACAAAATAATAACTGACTTTGTCTCTTTCGTAAATAAAAATCAATTGAGCATGAATAAAAGATATTACTTCACATCCAATAACCTATCATTAAGTGTGTTTGAGATCATTAAATTCAATACCACATCACTGATCGATACAAATAGACCACTTCATAACTTTGAAGTTGAATAAAATAAAAAAAAAACTGAATATTGAATAATCATCCAAAAGTTTATCGCCCTTTACCTTTAGTTGATTTTGTAACAAACAAACCGATAAGTCACCAGACTTATAGTTCACGAGAAAACAAACTGCTTTTCAAGTAGAATGTAAGGAAAAAAATTGAAAAGTACTAATAAAAAAAAATTGAATTGTTCGATACAATGCAATGGGACCTCTCTAAGATATATACTTCTTCTTCCTCAATCACCTTCTCAGTATCTCGCAGATACATTTTCCTTTTGTATGTTTGTATGTATTCTCTTGGCGTTATATTATTTTTATTTTTGCATTTCAAATTGAGTCAATCCCAATGGCTGTGAAGCTTCTCCCCTTTTCATCTTCATCGATCGATAAATACGGCGCATCGAGAGTCCATTACGAAAGCGCATCTTAAAACAATCCTCGAAGTGGTTATCGGAGCTGAGACTACATGAGAAATAAGAAGAAGTAGAAAGAAATCATCACATTGATCGCATCACGATCTTCCTGACATCCACCGCTGAGCTGAACCACATCTCCCTCTTTTGCCGATAGCAAAACTTCTTGAGAACCATCGCATGTGGTGCTGGTGATCCTCATCATCATCGTCATGATGATCATCATCACAAGTGTAACGCTGCTGCTGCTACGCGATGAGAGAGTGTTCCCAGCCCAGTTCTTTGCCCCCATCATCGACGTCGTCGTCGTCGAAGTCGTAGTCGTAGTCAGTCTTCGGTCGTCACTTCGTTATAATCACGAAATAAAAACTCGAGGGGTACGAGTATCAGCTGTTTTGACTTCAACGAGCGTACAATACTTTTTCCCGGAACTTCATTCAGATTCACTTCAGTTGGACTTGGATTGGAATACATCAGAATGGTTGTATACTATAATACCTACCCCAGAACAATTATTTATGGTTTGAAAAGAATCATGTGGCTAAAGAGCCGACGACGACGTGACGGATCACGGATGCCAACAATGGAAAGAGAATTTCGTCACAGTGTTAATTTTTTAATTTAGAGGGAAAAATTTGTTTAGATACAAATAATTGGGTGAAACAACTTAATTCTAAATGCTTTCAAAATTCTTCTTTGTGTATGCTAGGACCTTTTTTACGACTGGAATTCATCTTTACACATTAGGGATGAAATTTATGTTTGTAATCCACGATTTTCAAAAATGGTGCCCAAAAACTTGGAAAATTTCCAAGATCAGATTAACATTTGAAGTTCTAAAAAAAGGTGTTGAATAGAAAAAAAAATTTCAGTGTTGCCACTTTTCGGGCACATATGGGTGATTCCGTTCCAACTGTGATTCTTTGCGTCCAGTGCTTTTTTTGTTGTTTATTGTAAAATGTTCGTATATATTTTTGGTTTGGATTGTGTAAATGGCTATTTACTACAATCTACATTCAATATCATGACCAAATTTGCAACTTCTTCGACATGGCTTGGAAAAGTATGGTCAAAATGTCAGTACCGTGGCATGTCCGATCCTTGTTTTTCCGATTAAGTCTACTGTTTTCGAATGAAATAGTTCATTGAATAGAAATGTTGTCCTTAGAAAAGTTTGAGTGCAATACTTGCTTGACAATATAATGCAAAAATTAAGTCAAAATACTTATAGCTGAATAAAATAATCATGAATGAATGTTGTCCGGGGTTTAAGTTTTATTTTTGAATTCAAAAGATTTCCCGCTCAACCACCATTTTGTTTAAGCTTTAACACGTATGTATTGTAGTTTTCTAAAAGAGACACTATTTATATATATTTGACAACAGTAATTTTGTTTTTGGTACATTGTTGTATTTTAAGAGTGATATGTTTGCATGCGATGAAAGTATGTCACAAATTTATTTGTCAGTACCGTGGTAGTATTTTTTAAGCATGTTATAACATGTTTCTGGTTGGTTATCAGAATTTTGTATTCCTTTTAACGGCACAAGCTAAAATTGTCCTGAAATTATTTTTCTCATAAGCATAGAGAAGTGAGGTTACATAAACTGTCTAAATGTCAGTACCGTGGATGTCAGTACCGTGGCATTTAAATACTTATTGAGCTTTAAATAAATATAATTAAATAATTTTTTGCAATAATATTTTCTTCTACCAATTTTCTTTATGAGAACGGTAGCAATACCTCAGACAAGCCAATCAAAATCATTCCGTGCAATAAAAACTAAGTAATAACCCAGCACAAGGAAAAGGGTTGCCATTCAGAAGAACAGACTTCAAAAACGAAAAAGAGATAATTGTTTAAAGAAAAAAAGGAAGTAGAAATAAAGAGGTCAAAACGTATTAGAAAATCAATAATCTCAACAAAAATATAGTCAAAAAGAGGGAAAAAAATTAAAAAGAAAAAGAGTGTCATTATCGTCTAACTAGTTTCAGTACATTTCACTATATTTTTTGTTCTTTAAAAGTTGTAGCAAAATGCTTTTACAGATATGATACTCTGACTAAATGAAGCCACAAACACAAAACAAAAATTGTTTCCAAGAAGTTTTAGTTTTTGAAAATTTTCTAAAATCACAGTTGGCAGAGAATCACCCATATATACTTTTTTTTTTAAGTCAACAGGTGGAACTTCCACTTTTCTGACCATTTTTAATATTTTGAACATGAAAAAAGTTGCGGAAACACCTCCAGATGCCAAACGGGTATTAGGAAAGTAACGGTTGCTGTCTTAAAAGAAAGGTGTTGAATAGAAGCACCTTCAATTACAATGTTATTGTTGCTACTTATTACTTATACTTATATATACAAATGAATGTTTATGTCTTCGTTGTCAATGGGTTCACACATATTTAATCCAATGGAGTTGAAATTAACAGAATTTTGTTTTAATAGTAAGAAGAAGGTTTAGAGAGTGGTTCTTGTTAAATCAGGCTAATAACAGCCGAGTAATATACACAATTTTAAATACAAATAATACTATATTGTGTTAAAAAAAATTTTATAGTAAATATGCGAAATTACAAATTGAAAATTAAATAAAATTAAATCACAGAAATTTAAACATTTATTGAATTATATAACGAAGCAGAACAAGTTGGAACAATTTTGACTTGAATCATGTTGAGTTGCAATATGTTGCCAATTTGGACAACAGTTTGCATCCAAGTGTAGATATCGGCAAATGAATAAGATAAGTGGACAGTGCAGTGTACAAAAATTCAAAACTCAGGACAAAAATATCAGGAATATGCTGCAGAGATGGAAAAGCTAAAGCCTTTAAATTTGTATTTTCATCCTCCTCCTAGGTAATGAAAATTCTGAAGGGCAACTCAGCTGAATTGAAGCACTTTCTAGAGCAAAAATGATTGAATACTGCAACACGCCGCCGTAAGACTTTGGTCCGTTCTTTTTCTCTAAAATGATAACAATTATTGTTGATTTGTCCAAACAAAATTTTGAAATGTCATTGTAAAGAATGTTAAACTTTGTAACATTTCATTTAGGAACTATCAAAGTTGTAAATATTGTTGATCTGTCCAACATTAAGAATGAATAATCAAGAAAAATATGTATTACATTAATTTCGTTGAAGATAAATACACGCAGTTTGAAACTAAAATTTCCATATTAACTTAAACTAACTATGAGTACAAATTTATTTAACAAAGATCACCCAATTGAAAGAACACAATGTCGAAAAGAAGTAAATTTATCATAAAACAATTCAAAACTCAAAAACAACAATAAAATCAATTAAATTGAAGACACGTATTTACAAAAATGCAAACAATTCCAAATCAAAACAACGAAAAGTTATAATTCACAAATTGAAAACATTGCAGTTTCAGCTTTTTTGACAGATCAACACTTTCGATTCATGTCGAGGAGATTTTGACACTTGTACATTGAGCTTAGGAACGATTTTATGACGTCATAATGTTGCACGATGTTAAAATTTGAGAATTTAGGAACGATCAGTGTTAACAATTGTTAATAGTTGTTAACATTTTAAAGAAAAGGAACGGACCACTGATGTGTTTAAACACGTACTGTTATGTTATTGAGTTGCCCACAACGTTGATCAACTTTGCACAATGCACATTATAATGGCCCATGAAGTAGATTTTTAAAAATATAATTCAGCATCGGTAACAGGGAGAAGCGATTCTAGGCGATCGTAAATTTGAAATTATATTTTCAAATATTTAACAGAAAGTACTTCGATTCGGCTGAAATTCCCGAAAGCAATGACACCGGGAGCTTAGATGGAGAATGGAAATTTAAAAGTTAAACTCTTCTATTTGCAATGAATTTTATTAATGAAAAGAAATTTTGCTTTTCAAAAATGGCTCCACAGTTTTTTTTTTTTATTTAAGAAAATTTAGGGAAATAAATGTTTGTAATGGCAACCATTGCAAATCATTTTTTCGAGAAAGGGTTATCAATGGAAGGAACATTTTTATTTTTATTTTCGATTTTTTTTTTTTCAAAAAAAAGTTAGTGATTTTGTTTTTTTTTTCATGCAGAAGCTTTTAAAATATAAATAAACGCTTGTGTTGCTACCGAAATTTTCCAAAAACTATTTTGGGTTTTTAAATAATATATTTCAATTTTTTTTTTTTGAAAGCTCAATACATATTTCCAAAGAAAAATTATCATTAAGAAAAAAAAACACTTTTGTGCTTAAATTACGGCATCATGCAAATATTAAAAATCTTAGTATGCTCAAAAGAGGCTCATAAAATTTCGATGACATTTTTTTTTAATTCCATGATCTACCGAATGTGCCGTTTACCACTTTCAACTGCAGATTATAAAGACGAATATGAACACATAATTCGTTTAGCCCAAACCAATGGATTTAAGAAAACGCTCATCGATGGCATAGTAAAAAAATTTCAGACAAGGTTAGGAGAGAAAATACTTCAACCCTTTTCACTCAAACACAAAATTCAACCATACGTCGAGTTTCTATGACCTATGTACCAAGTATCACCATTTACACCAGCAACAATAAGCTTCGATCTTTATTGGGTTCGACAAAAGATAAAAAACCTTTTCGTGATAAAAGTGGCATTTACTAAATCACCTGTCCAGATTGCCAGCAAAAATACATTGGACAGACGAGGCGCGCGGTTAGGTGTCGCATCGAAGAACACCGTCGTTACATCGATAAGAGGGATGTCAGCAGCTCATTCTTTTGATTTGAACCATGACAAACCACATCTTATGAAGCCAATTGAAAATAATTACAAACTAATAAAGACAGTTCAATATCCCTCTAAACTAGATGCTTATGAATCTGTATACATCTCAATTACAAATAATTTAATGAACATAGACAATAGCCCAAAAAATTTATTCTCTCTTGCCAAATAATGTTTTTGTCAATTTTTCGCCTTCTCTCTCTCTCTTTTTACTTGCGATTATAGGTACTATAAGGCAAGTTTTGGATTTGTGCAAAAAAAAATGTTGAGATAACAATCAAACATGATATTACGATGATAGAGAACACCGAAAAAGTGGGTGGCAAAATTCTGTCTGTCTGTCTGTCTGTTCGTCTACAGCCTAAGCGGCTTGATCGATTTTCTTCAAACTTGGTACTTAGTGGTTTTTGGTGATTCTGCCGACACGTTTTTTTCATTTTTTTTTAGAACCAAAAATAACGGTACCTGTCATACATTTTTTTTGGCAAATTTACATAATCGTATTTTTCTCAAAAACGGCTGGACAACTTTTCTTAAAAAAAAAACAATTAATTTATTTTAGTAAAGGCTTTCTTTGGGTGGAAACCCATTTTTCAAAAATGGTTATTAATGGTACCTCCCAAGGAACCATTTTTTTAATTTTTGATTTGCTTCAAAATGGTATGACCGATTTCAAATACTTTTTTTTATACAGAAGCTTCCAAAATATGTTAATAGTTTTGTGTACCAACATTTTTGAAAAAATATTTTTTGGATTTTTAAAAAATATTTCAAAATTTTTTTTGGAAAATCAAATATTTCGAAAACGGCATCATAGATTTTTTTGAAACTCAATATTTAAGACTTTTTTAGTACTCTCTAAAATATTTTAAGAAAAAATTTTACATTTATGAAAAAATAACGGTACCTTCCATACAAAAGTGAAAAAACCGCAAAGGAAAATATTTTTTTGCTTGAAAACGACTCCTACGATTTTTATTAAACTTTTTTCAGATACTAAAATTAGTACGATCTACCATCAAAAATTATAAAATTTTACACATAGCAACTATTAGTAGTACCTGTCATAGAACGTATTTTTTTATTTTGAGTTTTCTCGTTATCAGCTTAACGGATTTAAATGATTTTTTTTATATACAAATTTCAGATAAGATTCAATAATATTGCATACCAAAATTTTCAAAAAAAAAGTTTTTGGATTTTTAAAAAAAGTTTCAAATTTTTTTTTTTGAAAATTCGATATCTCAACAACGGGTTGACAATTTTTTTTCAAATTTTGTTTTTATATACACATTAATATATAGTTTAAATCTGCATACCAAAATTTGTTCTTAAAAATGTTTTAAGAATTTTATATATAAAAAATGAATTTAAAAAAAAACCGCTCCAACGATTTTAAAATTTTTTTTCCCCTACAATCATATTCCATCATGAATTAAGATGGCATACTTTTTTTTCACCTCAAACTATCAAAAGAGTTGTTTTAGCTAATTTAAATGTCGTATTTCATGCTTCTCTACATTTTTCTCTCATAATTTCCATGTTTGTATATACAATTTTCTTAAACTCGCAGTGTCTTGAACATAAGAGCAAGTACGTGCGACCCAGTCGTGCAGTTTATTTTTTTTGCACGAATCCAAAACTTGCCTTATAGTACTTATAATCGCAAGTAAAAAATGGTTCCTTTAATAACAATTTTTTGGAAAGCGGTTTCCTATAGCCTGTTCCTGTAGCCTTTACTAAAAAAGATATATTAAATTTTTTTTTAAGAAAAGTTGTGAAGCCGTTTTTGAGAAAAATAAAGATTAGTAAAATTGCTTAAAAAGATTTTATGGTAGGTACCATTATTTTCAGTCCTAAAAAAATGAAAAAATGTATGAGAGAATCACCAAAAACTTCTTTGTACCAAGTCTTAAGAAAATCGATCCAGCCGTTTAGGCTGCAGCCAAACAGACAGGTAAAGGCTGAAAAGGCTCATCGAAATCTCAAGTTCAATTTTTGTACGATTGCATAACTTGCCATATTATAATACCTATACATCGCAAGTAAAAATTGTATTATGCCACCTTTGAGTATTTATTAATATACATTTAAAACTAAAATTTCGGAATAATTAATCAACCCGTTCTGAATATTGTTTTAATTCAATATTCAGAACGAGTTATGATTATTATTATTTTTTTTATCCAAAAATCGATTTTTCCCAAAATTTTAATTTTCCATAAGTACCATTCACATCTGACGAAGCCTTTGTGCAAAAATTATGATCGAAATCAGTTTGGCCGTTAGTGAGAAAATCAAAAATCGTTAATAACAGGTTTTTGTTCAAAAAAAAATATCAAAAAGTACACCTTTGCTACATTAATTCAATAATTTGCTTTTCATCAAAAGCGTTAGAACTGTTTTTGAGATATATTAATAAACTTTTATCTAATGGTTCAATGGCAAGTACTGTTATTTTTGGAGCTAACAAAAATTTTTGAATATATTGTCCTTTTTCGGAAACAATGGTTCCATGAAAGGAATCATTATTGATAATTTTTCTGAAAAAAAATAACCATACAGGTAGCCTTTATTTGAAATAATTAAATAAATTTTCTTAAGCCTGTCTGTGGGGACGTCTTTCAAAAGAAAATTATTTTCTTTAACTTGGAAATAAATTGTAGTAAAAGGTTAGATACCGTTTTCGTCCTATAAAAAACTTATCTTAGAATTAACCAAAAAAACGCAAATTACCAGTTTTAGTTATTCTTTGTGTCTCCTGAAACATTTTTTTGAGTTTCGACACTATACAAAGTTTTGACAGAAAGGTGTCATGTGACGATATGCAATTTTGAAGAAATTCACCTCATTCTCCCAACTCTTATGTAATGCAAACTCGTGTTTATTCTTTTCCACAACAAATTGAAACCTGAAGACGACACATCTCTTTGCTTTGCAAAACAGTTTGATCTAGAAGAGGAACATTATCTAGATAGAGGATAGTGGTATAGATTCTCAGTGTCAAAAACAAGTTTTGTTTCTATAGATTCTTTTTCTTGAAATCGATTGGACAAAACTTCTTATAAATCGAAAAAGGCCAGTGAAGTAGGTACCTTCCATTTTTACGCTGTGCGATTGCGGAGCAACATCACAGATTGTCGAGAATATATCTTTTTGTCTTCTGCAACCAAACTCCTGATGCTGCTGGCACAGAGTGCTTCAACCAACATCGTCATCGGTCGCTGATCAAGGGGTATTCCCTCTCTGTGTTTCGACTTTATAAATGTGGTCATGCTTACTTCTGTTTTTATATTTTGATTTGATGTTCAAGTCGTGGGTATAATTATTATGATGAAGGAGAGAGGTTAACGACTGATGCCAGTTTTGTATAGCAAGACTCTGGGTATACCTTACCGACCTACCTATATATCTGCTGTACTGATTCAGCTGCAGCCGTATATGATGATGATGATGGGTTATGTCACTATTGGGTATCAAGGTTAAGTTCAGGGGAAACAATTATTAAGTTTTAAGGCTTGTGGGTATAACTGGTGGGAAATTATAGATAGGTGTATACAATTATCATGGAAAAGGTGTTGTTATAGGGTTTTGACAAATGCATCACATCTGTGATGAATAAATCTATCATTTTCCATCAATCATTAGGTGGGATGAATAATTTTATAGTAAAAGACAGAAAAGAGGAAAATAAACAATAAAAACTGCGTCGGATGTGTATACTACAATTAGACCAAGGAAACCACACAATTTTATATCAGGTTTTGTTAACCTTGAAGCTTGATCATTGAAGGGAACTATATTTTAATAGATTTTTGTGTATATTTTTATTTAACATAAATTAATAAAAAATATAAAACTACTACTTATTGCTGTGAGTTTAACAGTTCAGGTTTGTGACCTTTTAGACACATTCACATTTTCGGGAATATAACCAGGGTCTCTTAGAGAAAATTCAGTTAGAAACCCTGGGTTTTAGAATACAAAATAGAAACTATATCGGGACTCACTTAACCGATTTTACTGTAATTAACATATCATGTTCAATTTAATTCTTAAACTAAAATGTGCTTGGAAATGTCCAGCTTGCCATATTACCTATTTTCATTTGAATCAATTTAAGGTCATTTTTCCGCACAAAAAATTCCCAAAAACCCACAACCATAACTTTCATTGTATCTTAACAAAAAAATACCGCAATTTCCTTATTTTTATTTTTATTTTTTTTTGTGTGTAAAAAGATACAAACTCACACAAAAGATATCATTGCAAACGGTATTTATGTAGTTAGAAAAATATTTATGGAATCCTTCCTCTATACCTATTCCTCTATTTATCTATTGTGTCATGAATTAGGAATTTCAACACAATGCACTTCCCTGTTCTGGAAAAGACCATGTCTCCTGATGGTGACAACTCAAGAGGCTTCAAGCCGCCCGTAGTCGTTGTTCTTTGCACTGATGATCGTTCTAGTCCCAGTTTTGGTTGTTTTTTGTTTTTGTTTTGTTTTGGTCTTCTTATTTTCTTCTAGAACGGACAAAAGGTCTATTTGGGAATAAAAAAGGGACTATATAACGGTATGGAATTTTTTTACTGCACATGGTCAACATTTTCTGGTTTGCCATTGAAGCAGGAGCCTATACTAGAACCCAGCCAGAACCAGCACGATATACCTACTAGGACAGCTGTTACCTCTGGACCGTGTGGTATGTGATGTGTGTCGCTCTTCAAAGGAAGCCCAGAGGTATTGCGTCTTGAGTTCAATTTATGTGACAAAACGCTATTATTATTATGCCGCACGTCTTATATATAAACGTAAGCCCCTTGCAGTTGTTGTTTGCCGGTCATAAAATTCGATTTTACGGAGTTTGCAACAGGTTTGGTTTAGGTATAATGTAGGTAATGCATCTGATGTCTTGACTCTTGAGTTTGCCATGCCGAAGCGGTGCGGTGGTGGTGGCATATCTTGTTGAATTGGATTGATTTAGGTGCGAATGCAGGGATTATATTAAATTAAACTGCCATTCGGGTTCTGTTTGAGGATGATTTGAGGTCCTCAATGCAATAAATTCACTTGGGATTACATGTGTAAATGGTGGGTATAAGGTTTTGTGCGTATCTACCTACCTTAACCTATATATGTATATAGGAACCCTTACGTGAGGTTCCGCATTCCAAAGAGATTTTTGATGGTTTTGAAGATAATTGTGGACGTGATGTTGTGCGGGTCTGATTGGACAGATGTCATTTTATTTGGCACTGAGTGTTAATTTGAAATTTATTAATGACTATAGGAACTGTGTCGAGAACAGGAATTAGAGTAATGTGTAGAATTAAATATTAAGAAAGGTTGAATTAGAGTTGAATGGTTTGGAATTTTTCTTGACACCATATTTTTTTTCTTAATTTATTTCTTTGGGCTAAAAGAGGATACATTTTAACGAATGGTCAAAGAACTATTTTTTAAACGAAAGCAGCTATGAGTTTTTTGGTTGTGTCCTTGTAAAAATTTATAAATAAATGGGGTCTAATAGGGCACAAAATTCTATGAAAATATAGACAGCTGTAAAAGCAAAAGAAGAAAATATTTTTTGAATTAGGTTTGTTTTAAAATAGCATTAATTCATTTGCTAATATTTTTACTTACTTTGGGCTTATAGAGTATTTTAGCTGCTTTAGATAATTGGTATAATAAACGCAAACTTTTCGTGCAAATTTAAAAGAAAAAAGTAAGTTTTAAACACTTAAAAAATTGATTTCACGAAGAAACAAACGAACCCTTAACATTAAGTATATCTTTCACCTGAATGTATGTATATTATTGATAGCTTGGCATTACGAAATACATTCCAGCTTTGGTGTTAAAATTAATGGGGGAGGGGGGCAAGTATTTGACAAATGTTAATTGTAAAAAAATCAGTATACGGTGGAAGCGTTTGTAAGAGACTTCATCTCTTACATGCAATACCTTACACGTTGTATTTTCAGAAGTCAGGGGAGGCAACAACTGCTCGCATTTGTGTCGAATATTCTCCTTAAAGTCTAAGATTGTCTGAGGATTTTTGGCTTAAGCCCGTGACTTCAAGTAGCCCCAAAATGAGAAGTCTGGGATGGTAAAATCGGGTGATCTTGCTGGCCATGCCACATTGCAAAAATGGGATGTTATGCGACCAGGAAACGCTTCCTTCACATTGCTCTTGCGGAGAATAGCGCTCTATTGCATGTCTGTTTGTTGTTTGTATACTGCATCCCTCTAGTTCATAAATAGGCGGTTTTCTTTTTTGAATAATTTTGAATGAACAACAACTTGTGTGTGTTAACACCAACTGCCTTATTCATAAAGATAAAATAGTAATTTTAGAAACCCTGTTTAAGGGAAACTACACCATGGAATAAGAATTTTCCGGACTCAAACTAAAGGCAATTTCTTAATGCTGGATTTAAGTCTGAAATAATCTTATTCCATGGTGTAGTTCCCCTTAAACAGGGGCTAAAATAACCATTTTATCTTTATGAATAAGGCAGCAAGTATATACCTATGTAGCAGGTCCGTAGATATGGTAGGGCAATTAGGTGCAATGCGCTTCCTCAAAATACCAAAGCCCTTCCTTAAAATTACCTTCAACTATCCGAAGTTTTCCTAGTTTTCTTTGATTAACAAAATCAAACGAATTTGAAGAAATGCTCTCATACATTATATTAACTTCATGTCAAACAAAAATCTCTAGTGGCCTCTTCGATTGGCAATCCAGAAGCTTCCGGACTGCGTGTAAGCCTCTTCTTCTGTTCTCCTGAAAAGAAAAGCAAACGATTCAGAATTTAGTTTCATATGCTTTTCTATTTCTTAGAACAATTTCCCATGTTTACAAACTATTTTTCCATTTTCTTAATATTTGTGTCCGCCATGTTTACAAATGTGAAAAATCACTTCGGCATCTGCATCTGAGGCTGAACACATACAGCAATATGAAAACTTCAGAATCAAATCGAATGTGCTTGTTTTATTGGCGTTCCAGATCGGAGAGTTCTTTCGAACTGCCAATCGAAAAGGCCATAGGTTTAAATTGAATCTAATATTTCGATGATGAAATAAACAAAAAAAATTCGTCCTGACGTCTGTCACACAGTGGTTCAAGTTGTATGCAGAGGCGGTTTTAAATCTTTAAAATCAGTCAACCGAATCCGTTGAAATTTTCAGGAATAATAAAAAATATCATAAGAGAATATGTGCACCCACATACACGCCTACTTTTTTAAATAGGTCATCTAGGTTTTTTGGCTAATTTGTATGAAAACAAATCGAATTGCCCTAATAACAGGTTAAGAACAACATGATGCAAAATATTTGATCCGTCCTATTTTCAGGGCTAATTTAACAAAATTTCTTTTCTTATCGTTAGCCCTAGCAATAATGTTGTCATAATGAGATCTGAAATTGAGCTCGCTGTCACAAGAGAAGACAATGTCCTTGTTCCGTTTCCGCGTGATATCTATTTGTTCTAAAACACGCATCGCCTACTTGGACAAGTTGATTTTAGGATCAGCATGTCAGCATCTGCTTGGGTTATACTCTTATTATGATTGCCAATTATCAATTTAGATAAACATTTTTCAAAAGTAAATTGTTAAAAAACTGACCAACTATTCATTGAAAATAAATATTCTTACAAAACTTTACAAAATGTATATTTTGAAGGCTAGAATCGCGCGCTCGATTTTTATACCAAAATAAGTACTAAGCCAACTGGGACTTTGGCATTCGGGATTTTAGCATTCAGGATTATGGCATTCGGGATTATGGCATTCAGGATTCTGGCATTCGGGATTTTAGCCATTCGGGATTCTGTCCATTCGAGATTTTGTCTATTCGGGATTTTGTCTTTCGGGATTTTGGCATTCAGGATTTTTTGCTTCGGGATTTTGGCATTCGGGATTTCGTACCCAACCCCAATTTATTTTTTGAAAATATTTAATGCGTTTCATTTCTTGTGATTGCACATTATTGTTATTGTGCGTTATTGTGTAGCTTAAAAAAATAATTTCTAACAAATTATTGCAAATTAGAAATATGACCATTTAAAATACTTTTTGTTTCATATCTCCCTTAATTCCCATAATTTTTTTGAATAGCGTAATTTTGTTTTGACTAAACTGAAAGTCACACCTACTTAAGGTCGTAAAATTAATGTAAAATAACTGCATGAGACCCACAAGAACATCTTTGCAATTTTGTATGCTTGCTGTAATAAAAACTCAAATTAATTACTGCCAGGTGACGCAGCCATTAACTAAAAAAAGCTGTTTCAACAAAATTAAATTCTAACCTTAGAATTCAAAACTATACCCTATACTTAAATCCAATATAATAGCAATCAATATGTTAGCTAAAAAATCAATAAATATAAAAAAATGACTTTCGAGAAATTTCTGAAATATCAACTTTTATTTTTAACCATTTTGAGAGTTATTGTATTCTGTGGCCTTTTTTCTTAAAGTCCCGGTAGGCCCTTTGACCCCCAGTCCGCCCCTGGAGGCAAATACCCCTTCTTTCCTCCCTACGGACATCCATGTATCAAGTACCTATAATACTTCAAGTAGCTATTAACGACTCCCTGGATTTCTTTCAAGTGGGGACAAATCTCCCAACAGAAAATAAAATACACGACTGGTTTGCACGGTTTCACTTATGTATGTTCACGTATCTTTGACTTTTAAAAATTGAAACTTGGATGTTATGAGAGAAATATGCTTAAACAACTCTATTATAATAATTTGGGTGGTTTTTCAAAAATTATTTTTTTTATATAAAATTTTTAAAACATTTTTAATGAAAAATTTGGGACCTTTAGCAATCTTAGGCATTTATTAATATTCATATAAAAATTGAATTTTCAAAAAAAAAATATCAACCCGATTTCGACATACATATGTATGGAATTTTTAAAAAAATACTTTGCGGCTTAGTGTACCTACATTTTTATATTTTATATTTAACAAATTTTTGAGGCTTAGCAAACATTTTAAGTTTTAATTCACAAGAGAAATTTTATAAAAATCGCAGGAGGCGTTTTTGAAAGAAATGAGATTTTCTTCTATGATTTTTAGTAGAAAAGTAAAATATTTTGTTTTAATATTCTGAAGTGTTAAGTCATCATCATCATCATCAAGTCCTGTAACCCCGGTTGGGGCATAGGGCGCCAACAAATCGTTTCCATCCTTCTCGGTCTGCAGATAGATATTTTAACTGTGGCCACGTCTTTCTCTGGGAGTCTGCTTCTGCTAGAACTGTTGATTTCCATGTTGTTCTTGGTCTTCCAACCCGCCGTGCACCCTGAGGATTCCATTCAAATGACTGCTTTGCAATTTCATCGTTTGGTTTCCTCAGTGTGTGACCAATCCATTGCCATTTACGCTTTCTTATGTCAACGTCCAGCCGCTCCTGGCTTGTCCTGCGCCACAATTCCTCGTTTGATATAATTTGTGGCCAGCGAATTTTTAGAATATGGCGTAGACAACGGTTCACAAAAGAAGTGTTAAGTAATCGAAAAGAACAAATTTTGAAAAAAAAACGACTCAGTCGAAATATTTATTGAATTAAAAAAAAAATATACATATATAATCAATTTTGTTTTTAAATCCAAAAAATACTTTTTTAGAAAATTTTGGTACACAATACTTGATCTTTGGGAAATAATTAAGAATAGTACCATTCAGTTAAGAGTGTACCATTTATAGCAATTCGTTGAAAAATGGTTTTGCGCTTAAATATGTATTTTAATAAAAATTGAAAAGTTGTGAAGATTTTTTGCAAACAATAAGACTTTGTAAAATTGCTTGGACAAAATATCGATACCTTCCCGTAAGAATCTTATAAGCAACATTTTCAAAAATTTTAATTAAAATTTTAAAAAACCTCTTGCTTAGTTATTTATTTGTGTATTTTGTTAGTAATAAACAGATTTTTAAAGGGATTTTGAGTTGAAAATCCTGTACCTAATATTTTTATTCCATCATATACACAAATAAATAACTGAACAAGAGGTTTTTTCGATGCCTTTAAATTTTTTTAAATGTCGCTTCTTGCGGGAAGGTATCGATATCTAATGGGAGGTTACTTACTGTTATTTTCGGTTCTAAAAATAAGTGAAATAAATCAATTTGTACCAAGTGTGAAGAAAATCAATGCAACCGTTTAGGCTGCAGCCAAAAACACACAAACAATTTTTAGAGGTTGGGTTCAAAATACCGAATGCTAAAATCGCCCGAAAATGTAAAAAAAAAATCAAATGCCAAAATCCCGAATGGACAAAATCCTTAACGGAGAAAATCCTGAATCGCAAAAATCTCGAGGGCAAGAATCCCGAATGACAGAATTGCGAATGTGAAAGTCCCGAATGGCGTATGTATTACTGTTTTGGTGTTTAAAATCGGACACCATTCGAAATTCTAGCCTTCCAATGTAATGTTTATCTTCTGTTGGTGCTTATTGGTACTTTGTGATTCAAAGTGGTTTGAGGACGTTGTTTTACTTTATAAAATTTTCGTGGTTTTAGTACATTTTAGATTTGTGTACATTCGAATTTCTTGCATTCAAGATTTTTAGTTTTTTTTTCCAAATTTATTTTTTTCAGATCTTTGTCATTCGAGATAACAGCATGATGCCAAAGTGAAGAGAAGTCTTGCAATACAAAAAATTTTGTTTCTTTGAAAGTAATGAAAACACTTTGAATCCGAGAAGTAAAATCATAAATTTTATTCTAATAAATTTATATCAAATCAGATTTTAGTGGTTTGGCAGAGTAAATAATTGAAAACTGATCATTATCGCACTGTGTGAATGAGTATAAGAAAACTAACGTTGAACAAATATGTATTTCCGTTGCTTTCACCATTCAAATCATTGGCGTCTGCAAGATTTTGTCCGGGGGAGAGGGGGTTGGACACCGAACCAATTTTGAGATATCAAATTTTCGAAGAAAAAATTATATTCAAAAAAGTACTTTTTTAAAGTTTTAGTATGCAATAATTATGAACTTCTTGGAATTTTCTTAAAAATAATTTAATTAAAATCAGTTCAACCAATAATAAGAATATTCAATATACAAAATAATGCTCTATGATGAGAATTAATAGTTTTCCAGCGGAAAATTATTCTATATTTAATGGTAGACCATATCTTATTTTAGCACACCAAACAAATTTCATAATTTTTGAGCAAAAAACTAGATATAGCATTCGCACATTAAATTAACCAAATCGCAAATAGGTTTAACCTAAACGCAAATAAGTTTCACCCAAGCGCAAATAGATTTAACCCAAACGCAAATAGAATTAACCCAATCGCAATTCGAATTAAACAAAACGCAAATAGAGTTAAACTATTAACAAATTATTTTACCATAACGCAAATTGAATTAACCTAAGCTTGATTTATTGTTCCAGGTGTACTCTTTGGGTCTAAAGGATTTTGGTACTATCCATAATTGTTAGAAAGCCATTATTAAGGGATTGGCCTTTTATTTTGTCGGTAAGTTCTTATGGAAAAATGCGCAAAACTAGTTGAATTTACAATTGGGGTTTTGTCAAAATCTTATGGTGAACTTTTCCTACTGTTATAAGCCTTCAATTTCTTCACCACACAGCTGGAACAACAAGTTGAGCCCGGGTTAATTCAATTTGCGTTTTGGTTAAAATGATCTGTTAATAGTTTAACTCTATTTGCGTTTTGTTTAATTCGAATTGCGGTTGGGTTAATTCTATTTGCGTTTGGGTTAAATCTATTTGCGCTTGGGTTAAACTTATTTGCGTTTAGGTTAAAACTATTTGCGATTTGGTTAATTTAATGTGCGAATGCTATATTTCTCAACGCTATTTCTCAAACATTTATATGGTTGGTATCGTTAGTTTTGCATAAAAGTAAAATATTTTCTTTAATATTGGACGGGCTCAGTTATGTATACAAAGGTATCCGGTAGGTTTGTGTTGTTTAAATTCCTTGTACAAAAAACAGCCGATACAAAAGCATTATAATGATAGTTTTTTGATACTCGAAGGCAATTAATGGTTTTTGATTTTACTTCTAACGTAAATCAGAATCACCTACACACATAGTTGTGAAACATCATTTAAGGCAAACAACAATCTGCAATTTATGTATACATTTTCTTGAAAAACATTATCCGTCTCATTCGTATTTGCATTTGCCTCGAACATTTGAAAATATCAGTTACCTATAGGCTCCTTTTTATATTGGGAAATGCCAGAGGGGGGCAAACCATGAAGATCGAAAATAAGCTGTCAAGAAAATAGCCATAGTTTAAAAACAATGTCGAAATTAAGGATATTTTCAGAAACATATATTTGGCCTGATCCAGAATCAGAGTGCCCCCTCTCTGACTCTGGATCAGGCCGAATGTAATCATTGACTCCAACAAAAAAAAATTAAATATTCGTTGAAATTCATAATAAAATTGAAAAATTTATTAGTAGCGTGGTATTCTCAGAAGCAGGGAGAGGGTGGCAAAAGCCCCTCCTTGCCCACCTCTCCGGGTGCCTATGCTCCCAAACACTGAAGTACATTATGGACTACTTTTCGTTTGGTTTGGTGAAAACCTAGGTGCGCCCATTTCTAGACGATCTCAGGGCTACCCAAAATTACTTTGCATCACATTCTGCATAAATATTTTTGCCTAAATGCCTTACACAGTATGGAGCCAAAAATACAATTCTGAAAAAACCTCCCAGCGATAAGTATCATTTCGAATGTATAGGTATTTTTATTGGGGTTATATTGCGTCTTTTTGAAATTCCGAGCTGGATAGGCGTCAAATGGCTCTTTATAGAAAACATGTTCCCTAAGTTTCTCAGATTTATATTTCACCCCCTTCGTCTCCCTCTTTTCATTTTGTACAAATTTTTGTTTCACAGTGTAATGTGTAAAAAAAATTTGTTCATGTTGAATTTTTGTAAGTTTGTACTTTCTTATGAGGTACTCATTCGTTATAAGAACTCTTAGCTCTACAGCAACGGCATGGCGAAATGTGTTCGACGCAGGATGTTGCTTAAATTCCGTGTTTCTACTCTCGTTAAAAGTTTTTTAAGTAAAATATAAGAAGTTTTTTCATTCCGTTTTATAAGCCAAGGCACGCCCAATAAGCGCAACTAAGCAAATGTTTTCACATATTTTCTTGCTTTACGAATCAAAAATGTTTTGACTGATCCAGAGTGTTTTCAGCCCTGTGCCACATCAATTCAAAATGCCATAAGTTTCTGGTGCTATAAATATACTGGCAATTTGCCAGAAAAAAAAATGAGGGAAATTATTCGTTTTGTGTTTTCTTAAACTTTGCAAAATGATTTCAGCACATTATTTACAGAGAGCAAGTACCTAAAATTTCGGAAACATTGGCAAACTAAAAACCATTTACTCGATGAAGTCATAAGTGGTAAAAAAAAACGGAAAAAAAAATTATGAAAAAATGTCACTCGTGTCATTCAGGCATCAGTAAATATCACGGTGACAGGTTTTTCTAGAAGGGAGGGTTGACAACCGTCTAAATAGGATGTCAAGCTAGTAACCAGCAACGTGTGGCGCACAATCCCGAAGTTTACAATATAAAAACAATTAAATATTCCCACTTCTGAACACGTGTAGAGGTACCATTTTCTTATGAGATACATATATTTTTAGTTATCAAAATTTAAAATGACATTTGAATAAAGTTCTTTCTTCATTTTTATTTTCAATAAACAAAAGTGCATAAAAGCTCAAAAAGACTAATTTATAGGTGATTTTCTGAAGCGAAAGCTAACACTTAAGAAGAACGTTTGGTATTTTCGTGGGAGAGGTAGTTTTCTAAAAGTTGGCCAAATTAGCAAAAATTATTCAAAAACAACGGGAACACTTACAATGCCATGCTATAGCTTTTTTTAAAGCCACAAATCTACTTTCTAGTATGCGTTTTAAATAAATTTTGCATTGTAAACAGATTTGAAAAAAAAAATTTCAAACTTAAAATAAAAAAAAAAAATATATAACTTTTTAAGTATAACTGCAAAATGGGGTAATTTATTTTTTTTTATCAGATACCTTTAGGTACATAATAACATATCACATTAAAGGACTAATTTTAAATAATAATCCATGAGATGGAGGAATTATTCATGAAATCAATTATGGGCTGCAAATTTCAAAGGCCCGGTTTATCCCCTTATTTCGCCTGGAATCAAATTTTTACCCTAAAATCATTAACAGTCGGATTCCTCATGTAAATTACTGAAACAAAAGTACTTACATACATGTATCACAATACCAAATTAAACACTTTTACGTGTGAGGTTTTTTCCACCTCAGCACTATTGTGGGGCGCAACATACCACATAGCTTTTAAAACGATAGCTTTATAGGGTTGTGATTTTCTTTGACGAGTGATTCTTAGAAATGGAGACTTATAGTTGCCATTAGATTTTTGTGGGGGTCATTTAAAAGATAAAGTCTACAGTAATGCTCCACATACATTTTATATTTTATGTATTTAAAAAGAACAAAACTGAGCTGCTATTCACGTGATATAGCCATCACAGCTATGCGAAAACAAGGAATCACCATCACCATTTGTAGACAAAATTTATTTTCAAATGTCAAATGAAACCTTTTGTTGGAAGACCTAAACTAAGCAAAACTAATCATAATAGTCAAATGAGTCAATTATGGCTCATGTCAAAATTTTATGAACTCAAAATTTGTCATACAAGTGTCTTAAGTTGTTGAAATTATTTTAAAGTTGAGAGAAATAATTGCAGGTTTTTCAGAATGCAAGATTGTGGTTTTCGAAATTCTGAGTGTAACCCAGATTCATTTAAGAATCCTTTAAAAGACTTGCAATTTTCTTATCTTCTTCTCAGTGATCAGACTTTGCAATAATTTATCAAACAGTTTTTCTTGGAGAAAAGCTATATATAACTTTGACTAGAGGCAACAGATATTTTGGTCCATGGACTTCTGGTTTTTGCGTGATGCAAACTCTCAGTACCTATATTATATCAAACACATCTCAACAACATGTTGTAATTTGATTTAAATTCTCTCTTCTTGAATAAAGATATTTATTTTTTCTCTCTAAATCAAACATAAGTATCTATCCAGAGTTTTTCATAACATCCCGTTCCTTAAAATAGATCCAAAGCAATATTGCATCTGGCGTGAATCCCTATATGAGAACACCAACTAGCTGCCTCATCAGCAGACAGCAGCAGCTAGCTAGAAGAACTAGAACTTTTAATTATTATCGTAGGTACAGTTTTCCGTTTGCCTGCAGAGGCGACACACCGACACGGTAGACAGACGTAACGACAAACGGACGACGACGACGACGGATGGTTTGTTGGGTGACGCTTTGTTTATTTTTCCTTTAGCCGGATAGAAAGATAGATTTATGCCGTTCCATTGCTGAACAAAGACCACATTTGCGGTTGATTTGTTTTACCCGTTCTCGCGCCAATCTAAAGTCCATACCGCGAGGAGGCTTTTGACTTTTGAGAGCGATTGCTATTGCTGTATGCGCAGCCATTCAAGGATAACTGTATGAATCAAACGGTCCGGCATTTGCCATTTCCTGTCACATCAAACACAAAATGTTTAATTTTCAGTGCACAATATTCTTAAATGGCAACAAATTTGTGCGCACTCTTTCTCATATGAAGCCATAAGAGCTGGTGGTAAAGATCGCTTTTCGAACTCTTTTCGAGACGGGCGAGCAGGCGGTGGGTGAGGTACCTACAAAGCGTCAGAATAAAAAAAAAATCCTTTGTTTACACGAGATACATTTATAAATGTGCCAGCTTGGTATTTACAAGCGCGTGAGCTTGTCGCGTTTTTGTTGATTTGGCGGGGTATATCTATTATATGGGGGAGTGCTTATGAGCTACGCATCACAGAACGTGGGTGTGGTGTTTTTTTTTTCCGATACCTACAAACAATCTGTCGTTGGAACAAAGTGTGACTAGCCCAGGTGTTTGGTTCGCCAACAAGAAACCTAATAGACGATGTTGTGGTCTATTGGAATCAACCGTCATGTTGCGTGAGAATGATGACTCGACGAAGTAGCTATAGCATTAGGGTAGGTCTGTCTTTAGGTACCAAACCTGGATAGATATTATACACTTCTATTGCACCAAACAAAATGTTGAAATCTATGAGAAGTATTATTACACTGTGGTTGCGGACTATAAGGCGCCAGTTTTATTATTACAAAAGAATAAGACATCAGTATCCATCAAAATGAGTCTGACTAATTTTCTTGAACTCAACAAAAAAAAAAAAAAAACATGAAGGTACCTACGATGACGATGAGGTGAATCAGGAACTATTGAATGACTTGCAAATAATAGGCAGCTTTGGCAGAATTGGGTTGAATGAATAAATCCAGTAAAATTAGCTATCCTATGCGCTTATCTTTCTACTCGCTACTCTTTTCTACTACGCTACTCTCTCCTTACACACTAAGGACTGAATTTTTGTAATCCTGTCACTTAGACACTATTTTGAAAAATGGCGCCCAATCTATAATCCAGTCGGGAAACCGAAATCCCTGATGCGCTTTTTGTCGAGGTGGACCTTATTTTTATATTTGTAATTTATTTTTGACGTGCTAAAGGTGTAACTAAGATTTGGAGTCATTGTTGTAAATCTGTCGCTTGGACACCATTTTCAAAAGTGGCGCCCAATCTGTGGAAAATGGTAAAAAAAACATAAATCGTACATTACTTGGAAGATTTCCACAGTCATAATAAAGATTGATATCTTAAAAGATAGGTGTTGAGTAGACGCACCTTGGGGTAAAATGTCAGTGTTTTCGCTTCTCGGGAACAAACTATTTTGTTTATCAATAGGTGGGACTTCCACTTTTTTGGCATTTTTTAATATTTTGAAACAAGTTTCGGAAGCGCATCCAGATGCCAAACGCGTGTTTGGAAAATAAATTGCAAGTTTTTTCGTGTTTAAAATATTAAAAATTACCAAAAAATGGAAGTTCCAACCGTTGACACGTTTCGGGAACATACTTTTATGGATGTCAAAGTTTGGGACTTCCACATTTTTGGTAATTTTTAATATTTTGAACACGAAAAAACTTGCAACTTATTTTCCCAACAATAGTTTGGCATCTATAGAGCAGTTTTTGAAATATTTCATGGGCAAAATATTATAAGCTACCAAAGCAAAAAAAGAAATAATTTCCCAAAAAGTGGCAGCACTGACAGCCGAAGGTGCTTCTACTCAACACTTACCTTTTAAGATATCAGTCATTATTTTTCCAACACAATCTTGTCGTCTTGAAGCGTTTAATATTAGAAAATACCAAAAAATGGAAACCCCAACATAGAAAATAGTATGTTCCCGAAAAGTGGCAACATTCGTATACTCAACCCCTATTTTTATAAGATATCAGTTAATATGTCCCAACACGCGTTTGGCATCTGGAGGCGTTTTTGAAACTTTTTTCATGTTCAAAATATTAAAATTGGAAATTCACTTGAGTTTCGAAACCTAAAGTTTCGAAAGGCAAAGTTTCGAAGGATAAAGTTACCAAAAACTAAAGTTTCAAAAGGCCAAAGTTTTGAAAAAATATTAAAAATGGGAATCCGCCAGAGTTTCAAAATCATAAGTTTCGATAGGCAAAGTTTCGAAGGATAAAATTTTCAAAAACCAAAGTTTCGAAAGGAAAAAGTTTCGAACAAATAAAATTTCGAAAATCAAAATTTCGAGGAACGTAGTTACGAAAGGAGAAAATTTCGAAAAGTCACAGTTTCAGGAGAGAAAGTATCGAAGAACAAAGTTTCGAAAAAAAAGTTCCGAAATTCTCGGAACTTCGTTGTTCTTTGAGCGATTTCAACGAACTTGACAAAGGTTAAAAATTATCAAAAAAGTGGAGGTTCCGCGTTCCACCCATTGAAAAAGTATGTTCCCGAGAAGTGTAAACACTGAAATTCCACCCAAAGGTGCATCGACTCAACATCTATCTTAAAAGACATCAATTGTTTGTTTGATCATGGAAATTTTTCGAGCAATTTATTAGTTTTTTATTTTACCATTTTCCACAGGTTGGGCGCCATTTTTGAAAATGGTGTCCAAGTGGCAGGATAACAATGATTCTCAAGCTTGATAACATCCTTACTATGTCAAAAATATATAAAAATATAAAAAAGTTCAGGGATTTCGGTTTCCTGACTGGACTATAAATTGGGCGCCAGTTTTTAGTATGGCGTCCAAGCAAATGGGTTGCAAGCCAAATTTAATTTAAAGTGTGTAAGGAATGAGTTTCAATAAAAACAAGGCACCCTCCCGCCCAAAAACTGCTTGGGATGCATTTTCCACAAGGTTCGAACAATAAAAGTAGTTGTCCGCCATTTTGAAAAAGAATGTGAAAAATGTAAATGCAATTTTCTCAGCTCCTATTTGAGGTAAAAAACTCTTTTTATCTGACTTTGTAGGTAAAAATATTTTATAAAACTTTTCCTCGCAAAGATTTTTCGCATCTTAAAAGTTATTAACGAAAAACTATCGAAATGTTTGAGAAAAAAAAGGTTTAAATAAAACTTTAGCAAACAAAACTTTTCACAGATGGGCATTGTTTCCAGGAATCAATAAATATCTATAAACCTGCATCTTTTCTTCACTTATTTATTACATTTTTAACAAAACACCTTATAAGCACGTACTTGTATCCTTTCTAACTCTCAACAAAATAATTTGCACGAACTTCACGAGCACTGATCAATATTCATTAATACCAAAGAGAGCATGTATAGTATATCTTTCTCGACAGGCGCCGCCGCCACCATCGGCTGCCGCGACAGCTTCTTCTGCTAACGCCGCTGCCGCTAACATTCCCATTAGCGTGGCGGTCTTATGATTAATTGAATGTTGTGCATCTATCGCGTATATTGGTTTCACATTATTCTCGCATTTAAATGTATCATCATCCTCAGCATCACAATTACCATCATCATCATAATCATCATGATCACCACAGCAGCATCAACTTGGCCATCTCGACAAATTCCTATAATAATACATGACGAATCGAATGCCACAGTGCCGTGCTGCTTGAGTGGCACTAAGGTGGAGTGGGGGCAGGGGCAATGGGAAACAAATGCGCATTAGAAATGAATTTATGTCTGCTTCCGTGATTTTTCATCTCTGGTTTAGAAGAAGAGAAGACGGTTTTTTTCAATAAATATTATTCATTTCTAACCATCATAATCCCTTTCAATTTAAAAGCCTAACCGAACCACAAATACCCACTTAATAGCTTAGATAGAGGCACATATAGGCACCTGTGCCTAACCGTGAGCCTTGAGAGTTGTGTGTGTTCCGAGTGTTGGTTGGGATGGCACAATATCAAAGACATTGGAGCTCGATGAGAAAAGAAAGAAGAAAAAAAACACATCTCGATTCAAAGATCCAGATACAAATTCAAGGTGAATATCTTGTGTGTTAGCCTTGACTAGTACGCGTCTCATACGTGATGTGAATCCGTAATTATTACATGCGCAACTCTACAGCAACCATAGTTTTGAGGTACGTACACGGTGCATTGCAAGTTGCAGAAAGAAGCAACTCTACAAAAGCCGGTACTACCTGTCTGTCTCTCTGGTGGCTTGTTCTGATGCGTTGTTGTATAGATGTCGTTGTTGTCGTCGTTGTCGTTGTCGTCGTCTTAGCAGCAGTCTTTTCGATCTGTTCCGTTTGTTGGAGGATTTGTATGCAAGCATAGGTATACATGGAGGGTATACCTGCTACCTACTCTAGGTCTTATAGGTGAAGGGGGGGACTTCCTTTTGGGTATGTGCCTTGGAAGTAAATGTCCACCTGCATTTGTTTGGATTCGGCGATGGTAGCGGTGTTGGCGGCGAGGCGACACAGCCCTGGTGCCGGAGTTGTGGAAGCGTCCAGAGGACATCGAACCGTATAAAGAGGAAACGGTGTTTATGTTTAACGAATAGAACTTTGATGTTGGTAGTTATTTCTTTTTTTATGTTAGAAATTATTGAGTACCATGATTTATTTTGTGAAGGAAAATACTTTTTTTTTCTGTGTCCATTGCTGACGGAAATCAGTGTCTTTCTTGTATAAATGAGATAGTTAATAGAATCTTAAAATAACTGTGGATAAGATCTCTAGATTTTCATGTATATTTTTTTGTTAATAGGTATGTATAGTAAGTAAAAATTTTTTCAACGGGACAAATTGCATATAGAAAAATCATTTTAGATCGATTTGATAAAATCTTACAAATGTGTTGTTCTTGTTGATTCTCATGGCATAAAATGACCAGTGAATGTGCTCTCGATAGATTTAATTTAGAGATCTGAAAGGCAATATTTATTATTTTATTTTTTTGAAGCTTTCAAAATTTTTGTATGAATGCATAACTTGCCATTGTACCTACGATAGTTTAAAATGCACGTAATACACTAGGATGACCGTTATATCGGTTTTGTTTTTAAATCTTTATACATATTTGGATGGGCCTGAATCAGCTCTCGCAGGTAAAAATTGATTTTTTTTCTTTGATTTTATCCAAGCACTAATTTTTAACATTTTCCTAACCTTCTTTTTATTATTGGAAAAACTTTTTAAGGCTATATGCCTCTCATACTTATTTAAGCATGAATCATTTCGACCAGGGAAGGTGCAGATTTATTAAAAAATATTCAGTTTTATTTTAAATTATGTAGAATTCTATTTTTAAAACGAAATAATAAGGTAAAATCCGGGACTTATAGAGATGGCGAATAGAAACAATGGAAGTTTTATAATATTCTCAATCAGTCAAGAAGTAAAGTAAAAAAAAACTAATTTATTTCATTGAACAATGTCCCCGGGAACAATTATAGGTCCACTAAGGGGGCATTTCATTATTGGAAAGAAATTTATCAAATAAAATTTTCAATATTCCGAGTTAAATTTAGGTTTTGTCATTCATCAGCAAGAATATTGTATAAAATTTATGTTGATAGCAAGCGCCTCTCCCGTAGTTACTACGTACGCTCTTGCGAGCCGCATATACAAAAAAAAAAACAAATTTAAAACTATTAGTGGCAAAATAGAATAAAGATTTGCATAAAGCAGTCAGGCCAACACCAATGTACCGCAAGGAATCAAAAACAGTAATTAAATTACTGTAGCAAAGACAACATCTCTTCCAGTTTGCAATATAAAGCAGCAATCTGTTATAGAAACTGCTTAACATAGCCAGTGGCGGATCCAGAGGGGGGGCTATAGGGGCTGAAGCCCCCCCCCCACAGTCGATTGGTACAGTTAATTTAATAGCAAAATACAATACATTACGATGTTTGAATTTTTTGTTCGTTTTCAAACCTAAATTTCTTGAAAACACTTGATGAGACAAAGAATGATCCCTTTAATCATAGATATAATATTCGTGTCTTTTTGTAGTATTTATTAAAACAAGGTTGGGGCTAAAAAATTTGCATGAAAGTATGTTTTTCTAAGCCCCCACAGAATTGGATGAAAAAACGAAGATGAGACCAAGCAATTTGAATATAAGAACACAGGCTTTATTTATTCCAAGCCTTACAAGAAACAAGAGGGCAGAAATTCAGAGTTGGGGCTAACCAATTTACGCCTTAAATTTGTTTTTTCCAAGCTATTAGGGAATTGGAAAAAAATGAGAATGGGGCTACCATAACGTAGCCAAGCCTTAAGGAAATTCGACGAGGTTGGGGCCTTACAATTTTACATGTAAGCTTATGTTTTCCCAAGCTTTAAGGAAACTGAAAATGTGATGTTGGGGCTTAATAATTTACATGTTAACTGTGTTTTTCTTAAGCCCCTAGGGAATTGACGGAAAAATAATGCTGCGTTTTTGTTCAAGCCCGTAGAGCATTTGGCGAAACAAACAAGGTAACTTCAGTTAATTTAAATGTTCAATAAAATTCAGCAACTTATATTTTCATTTAATAAATTATTCAGAAATTGAAAACCGAAATTCAGATATGTAGGTGTCTGTATTGAGTGAAAAATGTTAACATTTGCCTTGATTTCCTTGAATTCCTTTTCAGATAAAATTAAGAGTAAATCATGCTATTGCCTTAAGGTGAATAAACGAAAGTTAAGGATATCGATAGAATCCATCATTAAAGAAAGGATCCTATTGAATTTGACCACAAGAGGAAATGCCACCTTTTTTCCAAAGCTCTTCTGTTGATACCTTTCGGGCTTAGCTGAGCCCCGGGAAATTTTAGAGCTTAACTCTAAAAACTGTGTTTCTGATGAAAAAAAAATAACTTTGCATGGTTTTCGAGCAACCGAATCAAACAATATATTAAGGGTATTCATACAACAGTGTAAAGTCGTCGTAAACGTTGTAAACTTTTAAAACTTCGTAATTCTGTCAAAATTTGTATGGAAAATTTGACAGATTTACGAAGTTTACAACTTTACTACGATTACGACGACTTAACGCTGTTGCATGAATACCCTTATTGTTTATTAAAATCAAATAAATGTCCTCAAAATTGAAAATAAAGATTTGTAGTTCAAAGATATTTTGACGATTTTATACGTTTTCTTAAAACGATGCAATTTTTAATCTAAGTTTCTCTATTTTGGATTTCCTTAAGATAATAAATAAATAAAATTAAATAAATTAATTGAAAAATATTCATTAAATATTTATGATAAGAAATGGTAGGATCATTCAAACTAAATGGCGTGGTTGTTAATGTTGTTTTAGCCAATATCAATAACATGTTTTAGCCAATATCTTTGTAGAAAGTGGTAAAATTTTACTCCCATACAAAATTCTCCCCAAAATTTTACCTAGTATTTTGGCTGAGCAGTTCGCAAATCCAATTAAATTTTCATTTCTTACTATACATCACCAAGATGCCTGTCAAAATTAAGTGCATGAAATAGTTGTTCGCCACATTATTCTCGAGCTAAATTTGTACAGATTATTTTATTCCTTAGATTTAGATAGACTTTACTTTGTTAAAATGAAAATTGGAAGAGAGAGATATTCGAGAAAAACCCATTTTATTTTATCAGATTTACTTGTAATATTTAAGAAAAAAAATTCTTTGAAATTGTTGAGTAAAATTTGTATTCTGAGAACGGCTGTTTTATGTGATATTCTCCTGGTGTTTGGAGAGAAATGTGGGAGCTAAATTTCAGCACGATCTGTGTACTGCCTATGTATTCAATGTATAAATTCTTCAAAAAACATTCAGTATAAAAAGAAAGACATTTGAATTATCTCAACAAAATTTTGTACTGCTCCTTTTCCAATGATAACATTTTTCATTAGTTATATTTTTGTATTATGAAACAATTGTTTGACTCTGCCAACTGGCCTACATTCTGATAAAAGAAAATTAGGATTGAGAAATGTCTAAAATAGGAGCCTCAAGCCCCCCCTACAGCCAAATCCTGGATCCGCTACTGAACATAGCCGGTACCTCCTCTCTTCTTTAAAATTGCTCAAAAATAATTTTGTTAATAAATATGAGTTATTTGAAAAAAGACATTAAATAAAAAAATATTATATTGTTTACAATGCTTATTAGCCTATTAGGCTTTTTATTATGTCATATAAAAAAGGATCAAAGACTTTTTACTTATTTGCTTATAACTGTTTTACCAGCAGAAATAGGTATAGACATTGCTGCATATAAAAGCAATATAATCAAATTTCCTTTATAGTGAAAACGGTTTGAATAAAATTCGATTGAGAAACAGTCGCTTAAACTAGGCTGATTTTAAGTTTTTAAAGCTTTATAAAGCTTTAAAAGTTTTTGAAGCTTAAAAAAATATAAGTCGAAAATTAAAGTCAAATTTCAAATTTTTCGCAGTTTTAGGGTTGCCATCTAAATTTTTTCAAAATTGAAAATAATTGCCAAAATCAACACACTTGCTATTACAAAGCCGGGTTTGAACACATGTTCATGTCGAACATGAAAAAAAAAAACAAATTTTAAGCAAATCGATCGACCCATTCAGTCTCTTGCTTGATGTGCTCGAACAAGAAAAAAACCAAATTTTAAGCAAATCGATAGACCCAGTCTCTTGCTTCATGTGCTGACAAACAATTTTCCAAAATCATGACGAACCCGGGTTTTTTGGACCTTGATATTTTACACAAACCAATACTTGCGAGTTTTTGTGGATTATTATTTTTCGTCCTAGTATGAAATGGTTTTAGTTTTTATTGACAAATCTTGGAACAATCAACGTCATGATACCATAGCAAAATTTTGTCCAAGTTTATTTATATTTTTTTAATGAATATTATTTTATATTTTGTATTTTATATATTATATATATATTATATTATATATTATATTATATATATATTTTTATTTTATATATATATAATATTATAAAAAAAAAATATTTTATAAATGAACAAGAAGATACAGTAACTGACCACAACTGCAAAAGAAAATCCGTTATGAGTTTGTTTGACAGAAATTTCTTATTAAAAATAGTTTTTGTCCGCTTCAGAGAATTAAATTTAAGAAATTACGGCAGATATACTTGTCCACGTCCGATCAAGGGAGTGTCCACTTAAAGGAACATTAAATGTATGGAACTCAAATCCTAGATCCACGGTCGCGAGAATTTGTCCGCTTAAGAGATCGGTCTGCTTAAGGGAGCTGTCCGTTAAGGGTGGTTTCAATGTACCATATTTTTTACCGCTTTGATACTTATGATTTCAATATTTTTTTTATTCCGAAACTTCTAAAAAATATAAACAGTTTTTTTACCAAAATTTTCAAAAAAAAATTTTTTGGATTTTTAAAAAAATGTTCAAGAATTTTTTGTTTTAAATCAAATATTTTGAAAAGTATATGGTCAATTTTTTTTAAATCAGTATTTAAAGGTTTTTTAAGACTTTAAAGGATATTTTAAGAAAAACTTTTTCATTTATGAAAAAAATAACGGTACCTTCCAAAACCAAACAACAATTAAGGAAAAGATTTTTTTTGTTAAAAACAGTTACTACTATTTTAAGAAAACTTTTTCTGTGAACTTAAATTATCGTCATACACTACCAAAAAATATACAAATTTAAACTTAGCAACTATTAATAGTTCCTCCCATAAAAAAATATTTTTTTATTTTTTATTTTCTCACTACCGGCTGAACGGATTTAAATAATTTCTTATATTTAAATTTAAAATAAGTTCAAATAATAAAACATATCAAAATTGTCAAAACAAGAATTTTTGAATTTTTTAAAAAAGTTTAATTTTTTTTTAATTCGATATCTCGAAAACGTATTAGCATTTTTTTTTAAATTGTATTTTTATATCAACATAATTAAGTAGGTGCTTAAGATTTGCATACCAAAATTTGTCCTTAAAAATGTTTTTGAATATACACTAGTCAACGAAATTAAGGTGCAGGGAACTAAGTCCCCGGGAACCTTACTTAGTTCTCATAGAAGGTGGGAACTAAATTCCCCAAAAACTGAGTGGTTTTACTTCTCTTTAAATGTGGATTTAATTCCCACTTCCAAGTACAAAAATCAATCTTATTAATAAAAATAGAAATACTTTTCAAAATTGTTGGATATATAGGATAAATTCAAAGTTTCCTTAAATCCAGATTATTTAAATGCAAAAACAACTTTGTGAGCCCAAGCAGGGGGGTACATGCCTCACTGTTTATTCGCTGTAATGCTTTGTCTTAAATAAATACAGTGCTATAGCAACCAGCATTACGGCAAATAAGCAGTGAGTTATGTACCTATGCAACCCCCTGCTTTGGCTCACTATAGGATTTGGGGTAGATGCGAGGCTGGGTGTATGCAAAGTTTTCCCGCAATTTTTAATTTTTATCGTTGAAAGTTAGTTCCCTCTTCATATTTCAAAATGTGTACTTAGTTCTCATAAAAAAGTGGACTACTTTCTCACCTTGCTGCGAACTAAGTCTACTTCGTTAAAGTGGATTTTGTTCCCATTAAATGAGAACTAAGTCCCTCGGTGGCCTTGGTTCCCGGGGACTTAGTTCCCTGCACCGAAATTAAAGGAACAATTTTTTTTTTTATTTTTATAAGTGTTTTTTGAAGAGCTGAATCTCTGCAACGAGTAGTCGTATTGAGTTGAAATAAAAAGCATTCTACAGTTTTATGTTTTTTTTTGCCACGAGATAGACAAATTATTATTTTTTTTTTTTTTTTTTGAAGGACCTCATTTCAATGGATAATTTTTTTGAGTCAATCAAACGCACCTAATGGTCAGATACTTTGTATATTCTGCTTCAATTCTTTTTTTTTGTTGTTGTACAAATTTTTATTTGACTTTGAATGGAAAAAGATACTTTTAGCTTTGATTACCAATATCTCAGCAAATAATGACAATATACACAATTCAAATACAGAAAAAGCGTTTTACAAGATTTTTTAAGGTTTTGTAGACTTTTTTTCTACCATTCACTGTTAGTTTAAAAAAAAGCTAAGAAACTACTTTGTTTGGTTTTTTCGTGAATCTTTTTTTTCTCTGTAAATATTGATCGCAATGTTTTCTAATACAAATTGTTTGTTTTGTTTTAAATTATTTAAATTCATTATAAAATGTTCAGCATCTTTCATCGATAAGAGCTTCGAAAATATAATCTATGATTTTCATTGCTAGGAACGCAGCTCGAATATTTTATCGAAGCTCCAACATAAACAACAGAAAAAACAATATAAACAATTTCGAAGATTTAGTCACATCGTTGTTCGAATCGCTTATCACAGCTCCAAGACAAACACCCCTTACACATAAGAGCACGTGCGACCCAGTCGTCAATTATATTTTATATGAATTTAAATATACTTTTGCAAATTAACATACAAAACCTTATTACTCCAAGTGTGAACATTTATTTTCAAAATTTACCTTAGAAGATATAATAGATAATAGATAAGAAAGAATTCGGTGTTTGGAGTCAAAACAATCCACTTTAGACGATCGAGACTCTGTTGCATTCCACAAAAATCTGGTTTCAATAGCGGAGTTTGCATACCGGAGTCATATTTGGGGCATCATTTTGCTTACTAAAGAACAAGCCAAAAAGTAACGTCAAGAGCAAGTATAAAATTCTAGTTTCATCGATAGAGGTAATGGTTCTAGGATGGATAGTCTGGGTAGGACAAATTAATGATTGCCGAAGTCTTGCAATTATGTTCAATAAATATAAGTTTCCACTCTCTAGTTTAATATTTTCGAGAAAATCGCATCAACAATCACAACAATTTTCAAAATGTAAAAAATGATTTCATAATTAAAAAAAAAAAGTTTTTTCTTATTTTGGCTTTTCTGTTCAGTAAAAGAACCTTAAAAAATTACTTGAAACTTGCAATCAAATTTGTGTAAATTACTGTTAAACGGTTTCAAATATGTCACTTGCTTAATTTTGGTGTTTTTGTCCCTTATCCTTAGGATGGCACTATACTGCCAACTATTGATAACCTGTATAAAAGCTAATTAGACTTTAATAACGTGGCAGCCCCGGATCTTCAGTTTTTCTTAACTGGGGCAAAAACTTAATTTGGCGCCCCTTCAGTTATTGAATTAAATGACAAAAAAAAAATAATATACTTAGTTTGATTTTTTGTAACCGAGAGAATAAGACTTTTTAATTAATTTTGTACTCGATATTACCTACCCAGCAACTTTCTAACTTTGCTTATGTTAGGTTATTCAATAGACAATGCTTGACACTTTTTACAAAGACTATAATCATTATGTTTCGTCATAGGCGTAGGAAGGATTTTTTTCTGAGGTGGGCAGCCAATCAGTGTTTGAAACCATCAAACAATTTTCATAAAAAATGTCGTGTTCTCTTCTTCTTTAATAACTTTATATTTGGGCTTGAGCATTTACTTAATTAACAACTTTGTACAAAAGTGAACTAATAAATGAAGAGACGGCGACGGTTAAAACTCAACTCTGCAATAATGTCTTAAAATATATCTTAATTATAAACTTTGACAGAAAAAGAACATATAATTCGATTCAAATGTCACCCAATTGCCCTACAATCACTTTTTTCCAGAGCAGTAAAAAACTTCAAAAATGTTTGATCTTTAAACGTTTTTAATTCGTTGACATCGGAGCCACTCTATAGAGTTTGACAGTTGTTGATGGCTCGGCAAATGGGGACTAACGATGTTTTGACGTAGAAAGAGTATAGGCGTTTCGATCCGAAAGTCAACCAATTTACCTAAAATCACCTTTTTCCGAAGCAGTTAAATTTCTGATTTTTTTGAAGTTTTTTAATCCATCCGCATTAGATATATTAAACCCCATCAAAGGCAGGCATTAGGTGAAGACATTTCGCTTAAGATTTTTATTAGGGTCCAAATATTCGGTTTGGTTCGATTGTTAGGTCGTACTTTTAGCCCGACCCGATGCCAAATCGAGTTGATACATACTGAAACGGAACCGCTAGCATTCATTTTTAACAAAAAGAACTGAATTACCTTCCGGTTCATGTTCCAGGCTTTCCACATGTGGTGACTAATCGCTTAACAGGCAGTTTGAAATTTCGAAAATCTGTTCCCCAAAAAAGACGAGTTTTTTTTTATGTTTTGGCGATTTAGTTTTGTTTAGTTAAGAATTCCGTCTATTTTCAGTTTTCACTGAAATGTTTCCATTTTTTTTAATTGATTTTTGGTGAATGGCCATCCTTTACTTAAGATATCTATGAGTTTCGAATTCGGTTATTTATGGAGTGGACATTTTTTAAATATTAGGATATTTTGATAATTTATATTTAACGTTTGGCGAATCCCCTTTTGAACAACGGTTTGAGAAAAATCTAAACTGTCCACCTAGGTTTTTTATTGACTAAACTAAATAAACGGAGTTGACACATCAATAATGTAAGAAGCTTCACGGACACTAGTGTAGTTTGTAAATAAAAACAAAATGAAGTGGGGCAAAAATTGGTTTGATGTGACGACCACCTGTAACTGTAGACAAAATATAAATTTTAGTGTCTAAATCTTCCAAAGATGTTCAATCCTGCTTCTTCGGTGGAACCAGAAAAGTCTTACTGCCGATTTTTCTAAGGTGGGCAATTCATTTTCTAAGATGGGTATTGCCCACCTCTGTCCCCCTTCCTACTCCTATTAGTTTCGTCAATTTTCCCAGATTTTTAATAGAAAGGAAACCCCAATTAGAAAAATTCAGTAGGTGAAAATAGACCCAAATTAAAGATGTTGCACAAAAATGAGCAAACAGGAATTATTCTGAGTGCAGGAGTTTGAAATAGTTTTCAGTTCAAATCGTCGTCGTTCAACTCCTCCATTTTTTTAGAAACCGAGAGACCTCGCTAAGAAACGTAATATTTAATAAAAATATAAACATTCTAGATTTGTTAAAGGTCTCTAAATCTTAGATTGGTCTATTTATAAGGAACAAAGTTCTCTAAATCAAACATTTTCAAATTCTGGTCAGTATAAATCCATAAAAAGTGCACATGTCTCAAAATCAAATCAAATGGAGCTAAGGAGTTTTTATTGAACGAAGAACGAAATGGTGAAATGTTAAAAAACTAGCTAAAGGCTGACGGAGAAATACAATTTGAAATTCCATTTCCGCATATGATTTCATTAAGTGTCGACAATTCTTTATACCAATTGTTTTTAAGGCACATGGATTTGGCGCCCCTGGAAGCTGCCACCTGGGGCACAGGCCCCGGTTTGCCCCCCCCATAGATCCGGGGCTGTAACGTGGCACCGACACACTTTCGCTCAGTTCTACTCCACAATTTATAGTTTATTGTGTATGCTGCCTCAAAAATTTCACATTCAAAAACCCCTCGAATCACTTAGTCCAAATAACAAGTTTTAAGAACATTTGATTTCTGAAGATCAACTTAAAATTTATGAAGCAACTCCGGCCAAAAGCTTAAGTTCATGCTATTTAACTCTGATTCAAACTAAAGTGCTTTTAAGAATAAAATTGTTTAATATTGTATCGGCGCCAGCAAGCTGCAGAAAAATCATGCACAAATGCTTCAACACCAAATAACCTTCAATTTATTAGCTTATTAACGTCAACAATGTGACCCATGATCACAAAATTCATTATAAGTACATTAAAATTTTTAGTGCAGTAATACAATGGCTAACTAGGGTGTACAGCTAAGTACAGCTCGCACGAGTATTTCTAAACTCAAGTTGTTGTTTAAAATATTTTAAAATATCTCTATTTCTCAAATTTTGATAAAGTTTGACAACAATACAGGAATATCCGCAATCTGAAAAGCGTTTCCACTTTGAGTACAAAAACTTATTTCCGTCGACCCGACGCCATCCACCGCTATATAATTGTTGTAGTAAGTTTCAACCTTTACCGACAAAATAGAAAGAAAATCTCTCAACTTTAAGTACCATTAACCGTTATATTAAACAAAATCATTGCAGCACACAATTCAATTGATTTAAATTCGTTGAATATGTTGGGCACCGCTCCTGAGCGATGCGGCTTTGGGTTTGGGTTAGCTGACTGAAGTGGACTTTTATTTCGTTGAATTTATTATGAAGTCATAAAGTTTTACTATACAGACGTTACGATTTGTATATGTGCGATTGTATGAAGTGCATCCAGGGAACGAATTCCCGCTTACACTCTCTCTGACATAATGTGACGCGGATACCGAAATGGTTGAAGTGGATTATTAGAGACTGTCCCAGGCCCAGGTCCAGGTCGCGGACTCGAATATTCGGATTCGGAGTCTGTAAGTCTCTCTTCATTATTATTGCTTGGGGGGAAGAAGAATTTATTATTGTTTTGTGAGCGATTGTTTCTTCGTTGATGATGAAGGGGGTGTTTTGCTTTTTATGACTTGTTGTTCGACGAGGGTCACCTCCACCCGTTTGGCGTGCGATTTGGCTAAAGTACTTCCTGCTTGAGGGCTCTGAGCTGAATGACATATTGGTTCATTGTTGTTGTATATGAGTACATTTATATACAAACTGACTGTGGATTGAAATGAAAATTTGTCGTATTTTGTTATATGCGCTATGTTTGTCAGTTTTGTCGGTTTGGTTTTGTTATATGGGGAGTTTTGGGAGGTCGGTAGTAATAAAGGATTAATTTGAAGAGAATGGTACACACATTCTATTTCAAACATGATGGGGGAACAGTTTACAGAGGATGAAGTGTTACACAAGTAAAAATAAAAAAGCATTTAAAAAGATAATTCAGTTTTTTTTTTTCGTTGGTAGGTATGGAGCTATGTTTTTTGAAGGAGTGTCGAATTTTTGTTTGAGTTATTTGTTTTTAAAATGAAACACATGTTATATACCTAATTGTTGTGAAGCAAACAAAAATCTTACATTTTAATTGGAAACATCATATGGGCAGTGATTTAATTGGGGAAATATGTTGAAGATTTGTTACAGCTTGAGAAAATTAATTAGCAGTTGGGAATCATCATTATAACAATAAAATCTTATTTTTTGATCGCTTACAGAAGTCTCGTTTTTCAGTAAGAATCCATTTTTTTTTTCTTTCTACTTTTTGTTATACAAAAACTTTGAACACTTGAAATATTTTACATACTAGGCTAGTCGGCAGAGGCTTTTCTTTGCAAAATTATACTATTCAAATGTTATGCTATTCAAATGTTATGATAGGAATTCGAAAATGGGTAGTTCTGAGTAAAATAACAAAATGGTGCCACTGTAAGTATTGTACGTTAGCCACCATTTTGAAAAATCCGTTTCAGTCAATATCTTAAGAACGGTTCACTGTACAAAATTTTGCACTCATGAAAGTATCTGTTGCTGAGAATATGCTCATGCACTTTTTATAATAAAAGAACCAAATATTCAAATATTCTACAAAAGGTACCTATCTTTTTATTGAGCTATTCTTAATTGACTTCCACTCAAAAAGAGTAAAAAAATGTTGTCAATGGTAAAATGAGGGACAAGTTTGCAGACAAGAAATATTTAGCTTGCAATTTGAACAATTGTTATCATAGGTTGTTAGTCCTTAAGAAGATATTAGCGGCAAATTTTCCGAAAACCACTCCAGGTAAAATGTTTGGAAACTGCGCTGCTCTTTATCATCTTAGGGACTTACTATACAGAGTTTGATCTATGACAACAAAATTTGTTCAAAATCGCAAGCTGTAAATTCTTCTTATATGCACACTTTTCCCCAACGACTAATAGACATTGAAATAAATCGATGTAAGAAATTCGACACTTGCTTATGTAGGTGCAAAAACGGTTATTGGTTCAACACCTCAAAGACTTTTATTGATAATTTGACACGACTTTCAACTTTACCTAAATAACTTGACTTTTATGTCCTTTGCTCTAGATGTAAAACGGCTTGGTACATAGTGTTTTTTTAATATTTTTTTTTTTTATTTTTTAGCAATTGAATAAAATCTTATTTTTCTCAAAAAAGCCTCCAAAATAGTTTTGTATAAGAAACTGAACATATCAATTTTTGTGAAGGCTTCCCTTATGTGAAAAATACATTTGCCAAAAAATAATTTTTGATGGTAGGGAAAAATGGGGCTAAAAGCAACACCGACGCTCCGTCGACGACTTTCATGATAAGTCTAACCTTTTGAAAATCTAAAAGCTTCAAAATACAGAAGACGTCAAGATAAAGCATTACAAAAATCGTGCTGTTATATGGTTGGATAAGTTGTAACAAGAATTATAAGAAATAATTAAACTTTTTTTATCAAAATTTTAAATTTATTAAAAACAGATAAAGTCAAAACTTAACGCTCACAGTTCAATAAAATAATTAGCTACTAGTTTAAATAAAAATAAAAGGTTGATAAAAAAAAAACAAAATATTATTTCTAGTCCAGTCATATTAGCCGAAAACTCAGCCAAATTACGGAAAAAATGGAAAAAGTTGGATACATATTGTAGCATCCCCATGATATTCTAGGGAAACTGTTAAAAGTCCCCATCGATATGAGTACCGCTTACAATTTTACGGGGGGGTCAAAGGCCCCCTCAAGAGGTTCTTAAGGAATATGTCTCGAATGATAACTGTTATACAGAAAAACTGTCAACGATTTGGTTGTACCTTGAAAAATTTCCTACAAAAAATGCTATGTATACCTCCTTTTTTTCATAAGAATAACCGTTTTCGAAATACATAATTCAATCGGTAAAGCTGTATAAAATGTACTCTTTTTTGCACCACCTTTGAGGTTGAGTACAAGGTGAGTTTTTCTTGCGTGGTAACCCCCAAAAAAATTAGAAAGCAGTTCTAAGAAATTAGAAATATAAACAGGGATTTATTTAAATGTGTTTGGAAAGTTCCCTACCCATCGATTCGGGCTCTACTACTTTAATCATACGGGGTTGAAGGTCACGAAACACGGTATCTATATTCAGTTTATACAGGTTGATTCGTATGAAATTCGACAAAAAGTTAGAAAGTGTAGGGCGGGTTGAGGAAAGAAAAAAATAGTAGAGGTGGGGTTCTATTCTCCTCCGTTTGGCCGCGAGGGGCAGTTTTCTAAAAAATTGACTTCAAAAAGAAGACAAATTATTAAAACACAACAGTTACACTTTAAACTCATAGCATTTTAGCCAAAAATCTTTTCTTTTATTTTAGTTTTAAATAAAATTCTTTTGAAAAATTATTTTCCAAACTCAAAATCCGATTGAATTATCGAAAACGGTTACTCTTGTGAAAAAAAAGATACTTAAGTACAAACTTGTCGTTGGCATTTTTCTATAAGAAAACCGTTCAGGAAATACTTCTTAAAAGCCGTTTGGGGGGGCTTTTGATCCCCGTAAATTGTAAGCGGCACTCAAATCGATGGGGTGTTTTTACAGTTTCCATGAAATGCCATGAGGATGCTATATAAACTTCAGCCTTCCGCCATTTTTGCCGAAGCAAAAAGGTTAAATGACTAGGCTATTCATTTAATAAGAAAAAAAGAAAGACAACAAAAAAGAGAGTCAAAAGAATGAAGAAAGTGAAGAATCTCCATCTGTGACACAGACAAAAGTGCCTTGAGTGGGAGGGACAAAGGGGAATTCTGCCCCCTCCTATCAATAAAAAATATCACGTTACCAACATATTACTAATTTGTTGCCATTGGCTCTTGAGAAACACATGCTTTTTCTTTTAAGAACCGTTATTCACCTCCCCCCCCTATACGATTTACCTTCTCGATCCTTGTTTTACACAATTAGTTGGAAAAAAATGAACGTGGTGACTTTTGGCATGCTTAAACTTACCTCAACAAAAACTAAAACTAGCCCCATAATGAAATTTAGCATAAAGAACATGATTAAAAAAAACCGGTCACACATATATTTCATTTACACATTAACTTAGCCAAAACCCAAAACACAAACGTATTTCCATGCAAAAAAAAAACTAGCACTTTATCTCTTCTATGTGGATTGGTAATTGTTAAGTTTTCTTAGCAATTTTTAAAAATATTTTTACAAAAATATTTTACTTTTATGCAAAAAGAACGGTAACTTCCATACAGCTAAAAAGAATGTGACTGAAGAAAATCTTATATTTAAAAAGGACTAATACGATTACGATACAACTTTTTCTGTGTGCTAAAAATAGAACGGTTTACTATAAATTAAAGAAAAATTTTACACTTTGCAAGTAATGACAGTAGGTACCTCCCTTAGAACACTATTTTTATTTTGATTTTTTTCATTATTGGCTGAATTAGGTAAAATTTTTATAACAAAAAAAACTTCCACTAAGTATAAACAATATTTCTTATCATAATTTTAAAAAAAAATGAATTGTTTTAGTAATTTCAAGAATGTCTAAGCTTTTAAACATTTTTATCTCAAACATCCATCTTCTTATCTACACAAATATAAATTTTTTAAATTCTAAGCTATTAAAATATAGGAGCACGTATATTTACATGTGACCATCATCATCATCATCGTGTCCTGTAACCCCGGCTGGGGCATAGGGCGTCAACAAAACGTCTCCATCCTTCACGGTCTGCTGCAAGGTACTTTAGCTGTGGCCACGTCTTTCTCTTGGATTCTGCTTCCGCTAAGACAGTTGATTTCCATGTTGTTCTTGGTCTTCCAACCCGCCGTGCACCCTGATGATTCCATTCAAAGGACTGCTTTGCAATTTCATCGTTGGGTTTCCTCAGCGTGTGACCAATCCAACGCCATTTACGCTTTCTTATGTCGACGTCCAGCCGCTTTTGACTTGTCCTGCGCCACAATTTGATATTATTTGTGGCCAGCGAATCTTTAGGATGTGGCGAAGACAGCGATTCACAAAAGCCTGCAATTTCTTCGAAATAGTAGACGTGACTTTCCAGGTTTCACAAGCATATAACAGCACGGATTTGACATTGGATTCGAAGAATCTCAACTTAGTGCGTAAGGAGATTTGACTGGATTTCCAAATTGGGGACAGGGTACCGAAGGCAGCACGAGCTTTATTCATTCTACTTTTAACGTCCAGATCCGTACCACCGTTTGCAAAAACAATACTGCCAAGGTAGTTGAACTGTTCCACTACTTCAACTGGCGTCTCCTGTAGAATAATACGCTGCTGTGTGGAGCGGCCTGTGAGCATTATTTTTGTCTTTTTGCTGTTTATTCTTAGACTACTCGACTCTCCCTTCACTTGCAGCGTTTGGCACATCCCGTTTAGCCCACTGATGTTATTTGCCAGTAGACATATGTCATTGGCATAGTCTAAATGACTGAGCCTTTCGAACGGTATCCACTGAATGCCCTGTCGCTCAGCTGTACCAACACTGGCCGTCAATACGTCAATACATGCGACCACGTTTGAACATGTAATTTTTTTAAATTTCCGAAACTATTCTTGAATTTTGTTTGTCGTCATTATTTACTGAGATATTGTAGATCAAAGATAAAGGTACTTGTTTAAATTAAAGTATAGCTTACAGTTCCTATGCGAAAAAAGAATCAAAATTTTCAAACCGATTTTTCACCTACCCCGTGCACCAAATTGAATAATATTCAAGGTGAAAAACGTTTGCCTTTGCCTTACCAACCCATTGAGTCATCTCATAAGTTTATCCTTAATTAATAAACTAAAAGCCTAAAATAGAAAATCATTATTTTTGGATGCAAAAACCATTTGCATGCAAATAAAGCCTTGAGGTGTATATTTTTTTTAAAGTGTAAACCGACCATAAAAAAAAAATTAATTCACCACACACTTTTTTGCATGCAAAACTCCATTGTTTTGCATGACATTCCATGACATCAATGGTTTTTTTCGTATTCGTATTTGTATTCATATTCGTACGTATTCGTATTCGAATTCGTATTCGTATTCCTATTCATATTCGTATTCGTATTCGTATTCGTATTCGTATTCGTATTCGTATTCGTATTCGTATTCGTATTCGTATTCGTATTCGTATTCGTATTCGTATTCGTATTCGTATTCGTATTCGTATTCGTATTCGTATTCGTATTCGTATTCGTATTCGTATTCGTATTCGTATTCGTATTCGTATTCGTATTCGTATTCGTATTCGTATTCGTATTCGTATTCGTATTCGTATTCGTATTCGTATTCGTATTCGTATTCGTATTCGTATTCGTATTCGTATTCGTATTCGTATTCGTATTCGTATTCGTATTCGTATTCGTATTTGTATTCGTATTCGTATTCGTATTCGTATTCGTATTCGTATTCGTATTCGTATTCGTATTCGTATTCGTATTCGTATTCGTATTCGTATTCGTATTCGTATTCGTATTCGTATTCGTATTCGTATTCGTATTCGTATTCGTATTCGTATTCGTATTCGTATTCGTATTCGTATTCGTATTCGTATTCGTATTCGTATTCGTATTCATATTCGTATTCGGATTCGTATTCGTATTCGAATTCGTATTCGTATTCGTATTCGTTTTCGTATTCGTATTCGTATTCGAATTCGTATTAGTATTCGTATTCGTCTTCGTATTCATACTCCAATTCGAAGAATACTAGAAAATAACTATTTACCGAAAATGCTAAATGCAAATAAAAATAAAAATTAGAAAATAAATATTATTACAAAAAAACAGTTTCTGCGGCAAAAGACAGTGAAAGTGATTTGTTACATAAAGTCGTACAGTTTATTGATCTATAAGCTAGTTTTATGTTAATTTTAATGATTTGAAATATAAAGTGGTTACAATTTACAAAACAATTGTTTCACGTGGAAGCGCAATTAACCAACGAGCCCCATTAACAAAAAATTGTCATTCAGAAGTGAGACAAAATCAAAGGGATCAAAATTTGATTTGTTCGACTTGAAGTGGAGAATTGGATTATATTATAAAGGTTGAGTGGTTTTCACGTGTGAATAATTTTTAGACAAACTAATCAAAGTCCTAATTTTTAAGAAGCTAGCAAACGTTGCACCATATAAACTTTTTGAATACGAAGAGATATGACAGTGTCTTCCAAAACCGTACAAATATAGAGTTACGTTGCTAAACACAACATTACGCCGCTTCTAACTCACAACATCGGGGTTGCAGAAGATAAGGACAATGATTCAGCAAGCATTTTACTCGTACCAAGTGGTGTGAATTTTTTGAAAGCTAATAGATTTCTTAAGGCACCATAAGCTTTTCCCATGATACCTTTGATTTTATTTCTCCAAGTCAGGGTTCTATGGAAACAAACTCCCAGATTCTTGAATTTCTCCACATACTCTACAGACAACAGCAGTCCCATTTAGCTCAACCAACAGTGGGGAAAGAGGACAAATCAAGGGTCTTCTTGGAATTAACAAGGCATTTTTAAGACCAAGATAATTTCAAGATTGCATTTAAGCCTTCGTTTATACTACTAATACAATCTTCTGTTAGAACCAAGTTACAAGATTTAATAAGCTGAACATCGTCAGCATTCATTCATGGCTCGCTATATTTTACTGAATGTGGCAAATCAATTACATAGGCAGAGAATAGAAGCGATCCTAAAATAAATCCTTGTGGGACACCGTAGCTCTACGAAAGTAATTTCGAAGTCTGATATCCTGAAACTACGGCTCCCTCAGAAGAGAAGTTGAACAGACACGAAAGTTTTCTGCACATAGTATTATGATCGATAGAATCGAAGGCCTTGGAGTAATCGAGCAATATTAAGAACGTTACTTTGTCATCATCTAAGACTTTTCTTATCCACTTCATCCATCAGAAACGTAAACAGATTATAGGTTTCAATTCAAATTTTGTCACACAAAGTAGTTAATTAGTGTTTTCGAGTGGATTTTCAGATACGGTAAAAATACCTGAACTTTCAACTAACGCTTGACTCCAAATGGGTTGTCCCAGAAAAAAACTTTAAACAAAGAATTTTTTGGAAATTGTGTATACTTTTGATTGTATATTGATGTAATTTACGAATAATTGCTAGTTTTCGAACCATAAGTAAAAAACTCGCAAAAAATAAATTTTTACATAATTTTCTTCATTTTTTCCATGTTACATTACGAAATTTTAGTTGCAAGCTTCAGATTCAAACATCAAGCAGGTGAAAAATCAAAGCTACCCCACAATTTGCATGGTATAAACACAATATGATTGGACTATTGATTAGTTTTTGATTCCAGATAGCCTTAAGTTCAGCTCATTCATGGGTGTCTTATTTTTTGTTTGTAGAGCAGCCAATTGCATTCAACTTCACCTTCTAAATAAATATCTGTTCCTATTTTCGGTACGACTTTGAAACTTCTGGTCTTTGATAATCCATATTGGTTTTGATTCGATACATTAATATAGATTGAAAACATCTTAAATTGCTTTATTTTGAAAACAAAATTCGATAACTTTTCTTTGCTTTCCCAAACAAAACATTACTTATTTATCACATTTCTGCATCGTAAGATCAAATACCTACTTTCATTCTGTATTTATTTCTATTTTTCCACAAAAAAAAAACAAATCAAATTCTATCCTTGAAATATCTCCCTTTTCTTATTAGATAAAGAACATAAATCGAGGACAACATTAAGAAGAAAACCAACATATCTTTTGAGTATAAAAATGCAACTGCATAAGACTGCAACATCCGAACAGAGACACCATCAGCAGACCACCCACCCACTTTAAGCTATCACTTTGAATAATGAGAAAGTGGCATGCACCAGCCATTTAATTCTGCTGATCATTCATTCTTATACTTGTACATAATATAGAGGACGTACGAACGTCCATGTCGGGACTACCGTGAATCCATATGAATGGAGAAAATCAGAAGTTGAATGGCCTCTGACACACTATGCGATGGGGAGCTGGAATTTAAATTGTTAAAGATTTTGCTCGTGTATATATAATTTGCATGTGGGAATATTTGTGTCTATTTTGTCCATTTCAAGATTGTGGGTCAAGTACCCCTGCCCCCGTATACCCATTAGGTACTTTATAATGAATAATTAATTTATTTAATTTAAAATGGCAAAATTTAAGACGAACTTAAAAAGTGTTCAAATTAAAAATATACAAAAACCGTATTATAATGATCTATATCGAGATAATCTAAGAGTATCAACAAATTTTCGTTTATTTTTTTTATTTGTTTGCTTATTACCTATCTACCTACTTATAACCCGGCTATAGTTATCGTTTGGAACTTTCGTTGGCATAAAAAAGAGATTAATATAACAAATTAAACTTAAAAACGTAACCAGAAATAGCTTTGAGATATATTGGAACCTCTTATTTAGGTGAGTCACATATTGACTCAATAAATACAAAACATGCAAACTAAAAAATCTTTTATTATGAAATCAGGTTGGAGCTGAATTTTTTCGAAGAGATTAATTGATAAGCCCGTAGCTGAATGGTGGAGTGTCAGCCATTGCACTACGCATCACGCTACCAAAACTACGCGAACAGCTCAATCCTATTGAAGCTTTGACATGAGCTGACCAGCAACTTGTTGTTTCATTAAAAATTAAAAATGTTTATTATTTAATCTTATTCGATTTTCAAAAACCTATTATAGGTATACAAGGGAATGTGAATATAAATTTTACCAAATTTTACTTTCACCAACACTACTCTTCCACCGTTAGAAAATTTAACCTTTTAAATAAATTTATCAAATCTAAATTTTTAAATCACTAACATTGTCAACTGTGATGGTTAAATGTCATTTTCCATCACTCAAAGAATAAAAAAAAAACACACACAAACAAAATTTTGAAAAGAGTTAATATCTACTGTAATAAATGCACGTCTAATTAATTTAAAAAAAAATCTAAACATTTTTCTAAAAGAATTATCGATTCTTAATTATTTTTATATTTCATTTCATCCTCTTGCTATAATATTGTGGGATATAAATTCATTATTTTTTGTTTATCAGATAAACACTCAAAAAATAGAAAAAAAAAGTAATAAAAATAAATGGGAGTTCCCTCATTTTCCCTCCTTATATAGTGACCTATTTCAATTGTTCCCTCTGCACAGTCAGTGATATAAGATGGATAGAATAGAAGCCACCATCGTAGAACCATGATATACCTAGTCTCTCTCTCTCCAGAACAAAAAACTTGTAAATTTATCGATTTGAATTCCATCATAGACAAAAGACATCCGTTACGAAAGCATTAATTACGCGCTGATAAAATAACGAATATAACTTTCTGCCGCACAATTTACCAAGGGCCTGTCAGACATATCTACCCAGCACACGATACGGGGGGCCTTTAGGTCGGGCTATAATATTGTGGCTAAAAAGTTTATGTGTTTTGTTGTTTTTTTTTCGAATTTCATGCCCTATCAGGTGGAAATAAATAAAATATATTATTCCAGTGTGTGAAAAATGGGTCATTGATGATTGGGAGGACGGAAATTGCAATAGTAATTGGACTTTTTTTAAATTAGAAAAAATGGTTCCCGGAATAGAAGGTGAGTTTTTTTGTTTTGTTTTTTAAACGACACGATAAGGTGGAGGAATTTATTGTTTATGGACTCTTAATATGGTATTTAAATTGATTTTTATTCGGTTTTAATTTTAATTTTGTTATGCTAGGTTGGAGATGGAGACTAAAATAAGTTATTAGTTTTTAAAAAAAAGGTCTAAAAGCAATATTAATAAATTTAGAATTTTATAATTTTATAATAGGTATAACTTAAGCATTTATACAACTGGAATTCATGTTTTAAATAATATGTTATGATACAGTTCATGCATGATGATTTTATCAGAGCCGTTTTTCAATATTCGACTGAAAGGTGAAAGTCTGTTTTGGGGATTATATTTGAGCACAAATAATTGCTTTTAATATATTTTAAAGATGAGATATTTTTTTGTTTGTTTGCTTGTGGCTATGTAGGGGGTAATCGGGGTAATCTCTTGAATTACAGAACCAATCTTAAAAATTCTTTAACTTATGGAAAGCTTCAATGTCCCTAAGTAACATGGGATAATTTTTATTTTCATAAAAATTAATTTTAAGGTTAAAATCTATATATTTATGAAGATTTTGATTTTGTCCTTATAGCCTATTGAATAGACGGGAAAATGAGGGGTATAAAGGAACAATTACGTGCAAGGGTTTTTATTATTGAATATGTTTGGTTGGCACATAAGAATGCTTAAAACCGAAAATGCTACTAAATTCACCCATGCGTTTCTGAGAGAATGGTCACACTGGCCACTTTTCAGTATTTTTGGTATAACTCGAAAACTAAGCCGAATTTGACAATTTTACATATAATACTTTTTGCTCAAAATTAAATTTTCTATTGGAATGGATAGTTCAAAAAATTTTACGAAAAAATTTAAGCAGGAAAAGTTAACAAAAACCAACCTAAAAAAAATCAAAAAATCAAGGATATCTAAATTTTTTCTAAATTGCGCATAACTTTTTTTGAAGCAAAGATAGGGTCAAGACATGCAGAGAAAAACGACTTAAAGCCATAATATGGCATGTTCAAAAATTAATAATTGTTCAAAATTGACAGAGATATTCCCGTTCAAACCTTATCATTTCTTATAATTTTTCGCAGTTTTGGCCCGAAAGTCCCTTTTTCGGTACAATATGGCAAATTTCACTTTCGTAAAAATGTTCGAAATAAAAATTTCGATATAATATGACATTAGAACTATAGAGAATTTATAAAAAGGATAAAAGTTCGCAATTTCATTTTTCGACTGTTTTTGAATGCTTTCAGACCTACAGACCCAACGGCTGGTCCGATTAACATATGATTTGGTACAAGTTCCTAGGAACGTTAGCTTTGTCATAAAGTACCAAAAAGTAGGCTTTCGGTCAAAAACTGTGCAAAATGATAAGAAATGGTAAAGTTTGAATGGATATATCTCTGTCAATTTTCAAATAATATGGCCTTTTTAACATGTCATATTAAAGTCCTTAAACTCCAGTTTACTTTGTTCAAACATGTCTTGAGCGTATCTTTGCTCCGAAAAAAGTTATGCGCAATTTAGAAAAAAATTTTAAAATCTTTGATTTTTCGATTTATTTTATGTTGGTTTTTGTTTACTTTTGCTGCTTAAATTTTTTTAAGAAATTTTCCAAACTATCCATTTCGATAGAAAATTTAATTTTGAACAAAAAGTATTATATGTAAAATTGTCAAATTCCGCTTAGTTTTCGAGTTATACCAAAAATACTGAAAAGTGGCCAGTGTGACCATTCTCTCAGAAACGCATGGGTGAATTTAGTAGCATTTTCGGTTTTAAGCATGCTTATGTGCCAAACAAATATATTCAATAATAAAAACCCTTGCACGTAATTGTTCCTTTTTAAAAGGTCTATTCAATAGGCTATTAAGAGTGTTCCGGACTGAAATGGTGATTTCATGAAAAATATTGTGAAGCGTGTATTTGTATGATCAAAACGATTAAGGTGTCTAAAGACAGATAAACTTGTTTTCTAGGACATCATAGGGAAAAAATTTTAGTTTGTGCTCTTGTTCTTGGTAAAAGCCTCTAAGAAAACGAGAAAATGGCAAAAATAACTGTTTTTAAATAAAGCAAATGTAGCTCACACTACAGCATTTTTTGCAAAACAATGTTTAATAACAAAAAATTCCATATTTTTATTATGCCACTATTGGAGAAAATGTTTAATTTTGTACCTAATAAAAGTTTTAATAATACAAAATAAAAAAGCTTGTAAATTTTGAAAAAACCCATTTTTGACAGTCAATTTTTTATACCTAACGGTGTTTTTTTTTTTTGACATTTTCTTGCAGTGGATATAAATTCAATTTATTTTTCACAATTTTCATTAATTATATAATCATAGTTGTATCATGTGATATTGAAAGTTTTAATTCTTAAAAGGCACTTTTTGACAGAAAATTTATGTAAATTTAGAAGTTAAAATCAGTTACTTTTAAAAAATGGTTTTTTTAGTACAATAATACGCTTACTAGTGACCAATAAGTAAAATAGAAAGTTTTAAAAAACAAAGTGTCTGATGAAAGTGAAAAAAAAGCAAAAAAAAAGTTAGCAAATGACTGGTTTTGTTCAGTTCGGAACACTCTTAAGAAAAAATTTAAAATGTACAGACCCTATTTCGAAAATTTCTTTGGTTAAAAAAATTCTATTTATAGGGTGAATTGGCAAAAAAAAAATAAAATGGCATGAGTCTTCAAAAATTCTTTTTGCTGTTTGAAAGATTTTACTAAGAGGGTGATTTAAGAAGATGGGTTACAAGGCAACCCTGGACTTTCCATAAGGCTGACTAGGCCTAGGCCCAGGGTGTCACGACAAATGGGACAACAACAAAAAGTCAACCACAATAAAATAACTGAATCAACTTCATGCAATGGATTCAATGGAAAATCTCAAACATCCCACTTTTCATCATCAAAACACGGCAACACTTCACCAATTTAATTAAATTTAGATAAATATAATTTTCAACCGGACAATGCACAAAAGGCATATTCTACTTTAAGGCATATGGGATAAATTTGGGTATTTTTGGAAAGGATTGTAATAATAAAAATTAGATATCGAGAGTTTATCCTGATAAAGTTAAAGTTTTTCGATTTTTGTTTGCCTTAAATGATGTTTCATTAGAAAGTATGTGCATCAAAGAACCATTCATTGCGTTCGAGTATTCTATCTTCAGAACTATCTAGCTTACTTGAAAATTTCAGATACCTAAAATAGCTTTTTTATCCGCTGTTTTCTTACAAGAGATTTTAACAACACAAACCTATACAAAGTTGTAAGGTAGGTAGGTGAACCGGCCCGCCATAGCGACGAGCTTGCCCAATAAACTCATTGGCGTTGTGAAAAGCCATAATCTTAAAAATAGGTATTTAATTTTTGGAAATAAATAAAACTTTATTTTTGAAAAATTATGTGCCTTAATTTTAAAGAAAATCTTGGATCATTTAAAACAAGAAATTCGAAATTTTTTGTGTAGAATTTCCAAATTGTTTAATAATTTTCTCGAAAACCAATTCAATTCTGAGTCTTAATTTTCAAAAAAAAAATATATAGCCGCTTCTTCTATACAAATTTGAAATTTACACTAAGTTTTCTTAGAACCAAATTTAGTTCTAGGGTTACGTTTCAATGCCATACAATTTGTTCACCATTTCAATATTTTCTTAAAAACTACCCCACAAATAAAAAAAAAATAAATAGTATCTCGGAAAGATAAATTTGAATGACTTTTGATGTTCTCGAAACCAGTAAAGGAGGTCTTTATAAGTTTTTTTTTTGGCTTTAAAAAACATTAGAATTTTTTTTTGAGGACTCAATATATTCAAAAACAATTTTTTGAAACTTGGCTTATAACGATTTCTTAACATTCTTCAAAATATTTTAAAAAATAATACAAATTATTCAAATTACTGTTAAAAACCCGGGGAAAAAATCTCATTTTGCTCGAAAATTATGAAAAATAGTCTGTGTGCTAAAATAAGTACGGTTTACTATTAAATATAAAATAATTTTGAGCTGAATAACTATCAACTCCCATCGATTGTTATTTTGGAATTTTAATTTTATCATTATTGTCTAAACGCTTTAGGATTAAATTATTTACACAAAAATTCCAAAAAGCTCAAATAATATTGCATATCAAAATATTTTAAAAAATATATATGTATATATTAGGGTGGTCCTTATATTGTTTTTTTTTTTTTTAATTCCAACTTGGATAGGCATCATATCGTCCCTCATCTCACGAAGTGACGTAACAAGCAAATTGTCGTTTTTGAGATTTGGGCATATATGTGGTAGGTGAACTTGATTGCATATTTCCACGTCATTAGATTCCCTTAAAAATGCCTGGAACATGGTTCAATGTGCTATGACATAGTTGGAATAACTGCAATTTTAGATGAAAAGTTTCTCACGAACAGACGTAACTGCAATTATGTGGGTAGCAGTTTTCCGTTATATTGTAAATTATTCTGTAAATACAGTGGTTTCAGGTACTAGGTGCATATATCAAAATAAATAAATTGGGTGGCGCAACAGCTCATGGAGAACCAGGGCCTAGTGACTTACAACTCACAACCATTCCTGTGTGCGTGTTTGTTGGCAGGAATGGAGGGGACCTACAGTTTTTTGCCGAGTCCGAACGGCTAAATGAGATGCACTTTTTCATGACAAGTATACTCTTGGAGGATTTGTCAGTTCCTCGCAAGAGGCAGTACCTCGAATAAAACATTTCTGTTTTTAGGTGGCACGGCTGGGAATCGAACCCACACCTTCGGCATGACAGTCCTACGCACTAACCATCAAGCCACGAGGTACTACAGGTGCATATATCGGTGAGTAGAAGAAAAAGGGCTTAAGTTAATGTTAAGATGTAGGCCCATTTTTCCTATTCACCCATCACTAAATTATATTTAAATTGCATTCGGTTTTTCCTGTTTACTATTCTCAGTCAAACAAAAACGTTCAGTAAAAGGCTTATGGGCGAGCTTTCTTCAAAACAGTGATACCTGTGCATACTGTCACGACATTAAAATGTCTCACTAATAAGCTTTTTTCAAGGCAGTGGTGCCTGTGTATACTGTCACGGCACTTAAACTTCTCACTAAAATTTCTCACGAACTGACGTATCTGTTTGGTCGATTATTTTGTACTGTTTTTAGTAAAGTATATACATTGAATCTCATATCATTTGAAACTTTAACAAATTCTTGTAATTCTACAAAAAAAAATAACAAAACCGTCATAAAACACAAAAGTAACGCCTATAGAAGGAGGACACAAAACTTAAAACAGCTCTTCTGTAAAATATTGAAAAAGCAGATACGTCAGCTCGTGAGAAGAGGGACGATATGACTCTAAATAGAGAAACAAAATTTTCCTAATTTTTTCAGATTTTTACTTCACCCCCCTGGTCTTCCTTTTTTCACTTCAAGGCACAAATAATGGGGTAAGGGTGATTCTTATAACAAGCAAAAAAAATGAGATCTTATAGATTAGATTCAGACGAAAAAAAAAAATCGTATCGGACCGTTCAGGCGGGAGGGGTAATTTTCTAAAAATTTGACCCAAAATAGAAAGAAATTATTAAAAAACAACGGGACCACCTACAATGGCATGTTATAGCTTTTTTTAAAGCCATGAATCCAGTCTCTAATATGTTTCTTAAATCAAGATTTTACTGTAATAGTTTCTGAAAAAAATAATTTCAAACGTAAAAAATTATTATTTTTGCTTTTATTTTTAAGATTTGAAAACTATTTTTTTTAAACTATTTACAATAAAACTTGATTTAAAAAGCATATTAGAGACTGGATTCATGGCTTTAAAAAAAGCTAAAGCATGCCTTTGTAAGTGGTCCCGTTGTTTTTTAATAATTTTTTTCTATTTTGGGTCAAATTTTTAGAAAATTACACCTCCCACCTGGACGGGGGGAAATAGATCCCCCCTTCGATACTATTTTTTTTTTCATCTGAATCTAATCTATAAGTTCTGATTTTTTTTCGCGTGTTATAAGAATCAACCTAACCCCATTATTTGTGCCTTGAAGTGAAAAAAGGGAGACCAGGGGGGTAAAATAAAAATCTGAAAAAACTAGGAAAATTTGTTTTCTCTATTTAGAGTCATTTGATGCCTATCCAAGCTGGAATTTCAAAAAAACCCAATATAAGGACCACCCTAATATATATATTTTTAATATATCTAAATTTAAATTCGGTTGGTGTCTGCCCCGCCCTGAACAAAATCCTGCGGGCGCCTATGAGTATAGGTAGTAGTCCAATTGAATTGAATGAACATTTAACTTCGAACATCTTTTTTAATCTTCCAAATACCTTCATTCATCTTTGAGAAAATCATAAGTTAGTTGTTAGCCTTCGTTTTTAACTACCTTGTTCGAAAATATGCTAATCATCCAGTCAAATTGTGCTCAAAAGGGCCCTATTATCGATAAAATTGTGGGGTAGTTTAAATTCTGCTCCGTAATTATGTTTTCGAGGGTGCTGAATCCGAATCTGAGGTTTGCGACCAAAGTTTCATGATGCAATATGCAAAAATTAGCAAAAAGTGGCACAAAAATGCTTTTGTTTTTTTTTTTTTTAATTTTTAGCCTATAACTCGGAAACTATTGGTTTTTTACAAATTATATTTAGAAGAAAATTGAAAGAATTAACAATTTTGAACAAATTTTGTTTTGAGGTTTTTTTTCCTGCAACAATCCATTTGTATTTCACTCAAAGAAATCCTTATTAGAAATTTATGAATTCAGCATATTGACTGAACTAATATAACAATAATAGAAGTTACCTTATAAAAATACATTTTTGTTAATCTCTTTTTTATGGATGGCTTATGATATCATAATAAAATAAACCAACGTGTTCTAAGTTATTTTTTTTTTTGTTTAAGAAAAATGTAAATTAAAATTAAGTTAAACATAAAATGAATATCCTATGAATTTTTAATGTTTTGTTTTATTTTAATTAATTTTGTTTTTATTTATTATGTTAAATAGCTACAAGCCACATGCTGCATATTTTGTCTTAAGGTTAGTAAAATAAGTTTAAGCAAAAGACTCTTTTTAAGAAATAAGTCAATATCGCGAATTATTTAAATTTAAAATTCTATGTTTCAAATATCTGAAAATCCAAAACTATGCTCTGTATATTTTAAAATGCACCCATATTTTAACGAAAACAAATCGAACGTGAGTTATCTCTATAGTGAGTAAGTTAAGTGCAAAATCTTATCAATAAATTTAATTCAAATCAACAAATGTTAGTTAATTATTTTAACGAAGTAGGTGGATTAGCGAGTAATTTATTCAAAAACGCTTTTTTCATTTTTGCTAAAAATTAAAGATAAAATAAAATGGAACACATTCCATTTTAAGTTCAAATAACAGAAAGTTCTTATTAGGTGAGGAAATTTGTGTGCCTAAACACAAATTTTATGAGAATTAAGTCTATACGTAAGTATATTATGCACTTCTCTCTTTGGAGATGATTGTCTGTAGTAAGTTTTCGTTCATACTTATTTAGTGGTAGAATGAATTGAAATTTACGAAATTGAAGATTTATCAAGGGCCTTTTTAACAATGGTTTTCTGACAGCAATAACCACTGATTTAAGATAGTTGTCGTTATCTAGCTTACTGATAGATATAAATCAAATCACTTTGAATCAAAATATTTAAATCTATCGACGTTTAATTAAATAAAAGTTATTCTCTTTCTCTGGATATATACATATATTTTAATCCTTATAAGTTTTGAAATCCATAAGTGAATGTATTAAAATTTGTTTTTTTTATGTATTTTGTTTTCTGAGTGCTATAAGGGCCTTACACCAAACAATATTATTGCTCAATATCAAGTATTCAGCAGTAAAATTGACCATGTAAGGGCTGTATTGCGCAATAATTGCGGTGTGATTTGTTTTTACGTAATATTCATTGACTAAATATTGAGCAACTATATTGTCTGGTTTAAGGTCCGCATTCCCATTACTTAGGTAGTTATTCTGAAATAATATTCTCATCGCTTTATTAAGTTTTTTTTTTTCATTCGTGCAATATAAAGACTAAAAGTTTAGTTTTATTCTTAGTTTTATATAATTATCGTCTTGCTTGGGAGCAAATGCGGTCCCAATTAAAACTAGATATACTAATCACTTAATAGATTACGAAAATATTTTTCAAATTACATGAAAATTTAATTTGTAATAGTTTTAGGTGCATTTCAGTAAGAAGATATAAAACTCGATAGTTTTATTTTCCAAATTAAAAAGAAATAACAACTTTCTTCCATTCTAAATTTGGAGAAGAGAATAATTAACTTTCAGGAGTTGCTAGAATATTTGTTAAAAAAAAATAATCTTGTAATGTTACATAACTTAAAAAATAGTGCACAGATGATGTAAACTAACATAATCAACCAAGGATTTGATTTTTCGGAGAATAAAAAGGGTTTGGAAAGGATTTTAAATTCATTAACAATAAATGTTGCGAATTTTGCATAAAATATTATTTTTTGTTGTAACATAACCTCAAAAATATGGTTAAAACTATTTCCTTAATCCGAGCTGATCACGAAAAATTAATGACGGATTTTAGTTCAGCAGTTTACTGTGCTCGTACCAAAAATCATGTTATTTCGTGCTAGGTTCTTGGAATTTTTATATATGCACTCGCACATTAAATTAACAAAATCGCAAATAGGTTTAACCTAAACGCTAATAAGTTTCACCCAAGCGCAAATAGATTTAACCCAAACGCAAATATAACTAACCCAATCGCAATTCGAATTAAACAAAACGCAAATAGAGTTAAACTATTAACAAATTATTTTAACCAAAACGCAAATTGCATAAACCTTAGCTTGATTTATTGTTCCAGGTGTACTTTTTGGGTCTAATGGATTTTGGTACTATCCATAATTGTTAAAAAGCCATTATTAAGGGATTGCCCTTTTATTTTTTCGGCAAGTTCTTGGAAAAATGCGCAAAACTAGTTGAATTTACAATTGGAGTTTTGTCAAAATCTTATGGTGAACTTTTCCTACTGTTATAAGCCTTCCATTTCTTCACCACACAGCTGGAACAACAAGTTGAGCCCGGGTTAATTCAATTTGCGTTTTGGTTAAAATGATTTGTTAATAGTTTAACTCTATTTGCGTTTTGTTTAATTCGAATTGCGATTGGGTTAATTCTATTTGCGTTTGGGTTAAATCTATTTGCGCTTGGGTGAAACTTATTTGCGTTTAGGTTAAACCTATTTGCGATTTGGTTAATTTAATGTGCGAATGCTATACATATAAAAAAAATTTAATACAGAATTTTAAAAGCCAAGCAGATTTTCATATTTATGATCCCAAACTATTTTTCAAAAATATACCTACTTATATTAATTAAGGTAAATTTTTTTTAATCCTTTTTTTTATTTGAAAATATCTGCTATCGTCTTATTAGTTATTTTTGAAGCATGTATATTGAATTTTGAAAAAATAAACAGCCCCGTGCAAGAATGTCCAATTTAAAAACAAGGTTTGCATAGTAAGTACCTATTTAGAAGTAGATATCGTTTTTAACTATCAAAATAAAGGCTGTTAGTTGTTCTAAGAAAAAGGTAATTTTCTTAACTTTTATTGTAGTTTTGAATGTAAAATTCCCTTCTATACAAATTTATCTATCGGGGAAATTAAAACTTTATCATTAATTTTGCAGTTAAAAATTTAAGTTGTGTCGATATTGAGATATACCTACAAGCTAGGAACATCTTTCAATATCTGAATCAATATTTAGCAAAATTACACTTTTTGCGCTCTTAAGATAATGAGCCATTCATAGATATTGTTTAAGCTGTTACTAGTCAAAGCTGGAGTTGATCTTTATTAAACTTCAGTCTAGCAACAGCCTAAAAACATCTATGAATACCAATATTTGCGTTTTAATCTTATTTTCATTAATTTTCCTTCTGATTCTGGAGACACGCCTAGATGGCCACCGTCGACGAAAAAATACATAAAAAAACTCTCTGGTGATTTTCTAAAAAAAAAAATACATTTTATATCGTCACCGTTCTATCAAAACTCCCTAAGTCCATTTCTCTCAAGAACAAGAAACCTCTCTTGAATACGATATATTTATTAAAATATAAACATTGTAGGTCTGTGAAAGGTCTCTAAATCTTATGTTGGTCTTTTTATAATTTGAAAAATTCCTAAAATAAAACATTTTCAAATTTTGGTTAGTACAAATCCATAAAAAAGTACCGATGTCTCAAAATAAATAAAAATGGACTAAGGGAGATTTGACTGAACGACGACGATATCATATATCCAGAAATTCGACAGCTTACTCCGCTGAAACTATTTTCTCCAAATTAAGTACTTAACGTTGATTTGGTATTTAGCTCCAACAATTTTAACTTACAAATATTTTCTGTGAATCAATTTAATTATTCGATCGATTTATTTAGATAATGATTTATTATAAAGAAAACTCTTACTGCGGGAAGTTACATCCGATAGGACTTTTTTCTAATACCTATGTACCTACGACTTTTTATTTGACATTTCTTTAACAAAAAGTAATTTAAAAAATGGCTTTTGTATACCTACATGAATTTTTGTTAAAAATATCAGTTAATAACCATAAAGTTTTTTTTTTCGTTTTAAACTAAAAATATATTTTGAAGAACATATTTCGTAAATACTAAGCTTGATTTTATTTTAATAAATTATTCCAAACTTATGCTCATTATTGTTATACAAAAAATATTTTTTTTTTTCTTTAAAAAAAACCTACTTCTGATGTCTAACAAAAATAATTTCGATCAAAACCTCAGGATCATTGAATTAATTGAAGTAATTACATCAACGCCCACAAAACTCTTAAAAATCTACTCATAAATTTTGCCAGAAAAAAAAGCCTATACAAAATAATAATCATTTCATGGTCAATATCATCAATAGAAACCCAAACAAAAAATTGCCAAGTTGAGTGCCAAATTGTCATTGCGCCAGCGCGAACAATACAAAAAAAAAGTCGTGATGTTGTGGTCAAGAAATTGTCAATTAACTGGTCAGAAACTTGGTCAAATTCAAGATCGAGTACCTACACTTTACGTTAAGATACTCAACTCAAATTTAGCCCTGAAAAAGTTCATTAGTTTTCAATGAGAAAGATCAAGGGAAAACCTTGAAATGTAAAATAAGTGATCTGCTAAATCGTTCAACTGATGATCAATGTAATAAACTTACCTCAAATTTTCTCCTTCTCTCTGGAACAAATTAATCCAAAAGCCTAGTTTAAGGTATAAAATCCTTTCTCTGAGTGGATAAAAGGATGTAGTTTAAGAAAAAATGTATCACTTCACTTAAAACTGTTTTCCTTATTTTGTAAAGGTTCCACTATAAGAATTTTAAAAGAAGCCTTGCACTTTTATTTTTAGTACTTAACTTAGCACAGAATTGTGAATGAATTCTATAAATAAATTCACAATTTAAAAATAGATAATTTTGCACTTTTTCAAAAAAATTCACTAAGTTTTCATATTTAATTTTTCTTCTTCGAGAAAAATTAAAATTATTTTTTTTTTTCACTTTTGTTAAATAAAAATAAATTTATTTCAAAAACTAATTTTTTATTTCCATATAAAAAATTAAAACTGTTACAAATTGTTTGAACCAAATTAAGGCACCGTTTATAAGGCAAGAAAAGCTGAAGAAATTTCACTTATTCCTCTGGATACTGCATATGCATATAAGAAGAAAACTCAAACAAGAAAAATGCATCAGAAAAAAGGAGTAAAACTGAAACGCGTCCACGACCGATGGTAGCTAACATTCGAATAAGTCCACCAGCCATGGTCCATCCAATTGGAACTGGAGTTTCTGCTTGATTTGGTCGGTTAACGAAGACACAAACACCAACGCACCCATACGGAATGAGTCTGCTGCTGGCTGCTGAAGCTGATGTGCACTTCTCTGGTGTAAACGTCATCGACATTTCCACCATTTACACCAAACCAAATTCAACTGCCTCTGGCACTGGCAGAGTTCACCATAATTTCTCTGGTGCTCAATGAAACAGAAACCATGTGCGGTCGCGGTGGCCAAAAAGTGTAATCGTGGTGAAAATATTATTTGTATTGGCAAAAAGTAGGGGAACATCAGGGCCGCATGGTTATTTTGTATCATCAATACAAATTCACCACTCATGCTTTGGTGAGTTTTAAATTCAGAAAAGGGGAATTGAAGAACTCCCCTATCGAACATGTTTGCTCGTTGTATATACATAGTTGATGTTGAACAGAGTTTAAATTCAAATTTGAATGTGACTCCATACCATATCAACGTACAAAACCGTTATTTCTCTTTCTTGTTTTTAATTCATTTTCCTTTCACAGAAATAAATTTAAAAAAAAAATGGTTTAAGATGTTTGAGTGCGTTGAGTTTCATGAACTTCTAAGGTAAAGTAGGCATTATAAATTTTCAAATTATATTATATTCAAAATAAAAGAATGAATTGAAAAATCGTCATTGATGTTTGATCTCTTAAATCAACAATTTCGCTGACTCAGCTGAATATATTTTTTTTCTCATTTTTATAACCATTTTAATCTCTTATTTGGTTGTGTTATGTTTGTTGAGGTTTGATAGAATAATAACTATTGTTAGTTTTGGTTGTGTTCTTGGGGTATTGAAGACAAAAAGGTTGAAAGAATTAATTAGGTATTTGGAAGAATGTGGGGAAATGAAATTAGTATCATAGAGGTATCTTCCAAATGAATGCACCTATGTATGTATATCAATTTATTTATTAAAATGAGTCGATGTTTTCAATAGGTGTAATTGAAAAATGTAAATTAGGTTATGAACCTTTGTTTAAGTAATTTATTTTAAATTTCATGCATCCATATTGATATAATGGTAATATACTTGTGATTTTTGTGGGAATCGTTAAATAAATCGAAAGAAAAATATCGAAAACTGCACAAATTCCCGCCATTACATTGATGTAATGTATGAACTTACATTTCGGTAGTCGTTAATATAGGTCATCTTGGATGATCCTCAATCAGCTCTAAATGATGAAAAAAAAAAAATCTTTACTTTTACATTAGGGTGGTTGTTACATGGTTTTTTGAATATTTACATTTGGGCGGGCCTAAATCAGCTCCTAATAAAGATAAAAATTCCCTATTTTTTCAGATTTTTATTTTCATTCCCTAAAGTCACTGTCACTGGGGTTAGTTAAATTTTCCTTTTTTTTTTCATACTATAGGTGATTCGCGTAAGATCTTCCCAACAATTCAGAGGATGTATGTTGGAAGAAGACAAGAAAAAATCCTATAGACGAAAGGAGGAAGTAATACACCCCCGCTGGGATAGGAGGGTCAAGTTTATAAGAAAAAGCATACAATAGAATACAAAATAAAAAAAATTACAGGAGACACTTACTGTATTGTTTTGTAGCTTTTTGGAAAGCCAGAAATCCATTCTTATGGTTTACTTCAAAATAAAGTTTCTTTTGATGAATTTTCATACAAAAAAGCTTAATTTTAAATTTTTATTTTTAATTTTTAATTTTTTGGACAAATGTATTTCTTATTTCATTAGTCAAAAAAAGTTTCTAACCAATGCAAAACTGTGAAAACAATGGCCGAAAATTGTTATTTTAATATTCACTTTGATAACGACAGCGCAATGTTGGTCAAGAAAGACCACAAAAAGTCGTTTTTTAGTACATTATTTAAACTAACGGTGAAGGATCAAAAAAATAATTAATTCTACAAAACCTTGAAACAAACTTGTAAAATGCTTAGGTACTCTAATTTCCAAAACTGTCCTTGAATTTTGTATGACGTCATTATTTGCTTAGATATTGGTAATCAAAGCCAAAAGTATCTATTCTCATTCAAAGTCAGATAAACCATACAAAAAAAATTGAACGACAAAAAAAAATGTAACTTTAGCTGAATAAACATGGTACATATGACCATTACATCTGATAATGTTTGTGTCTTGTGTCATTTCTTGCTATAACGCAATAACAGTACTTTAAGACAATTTTTTTGCAAGAAAATCTCAAAACAAAAAATATCTATAAAAGCGGTAAAATCCTTTCTGTTTTAAATCAATACGACTACTCATCACAGAGATACAGCTCTTCAAAAACACCAAAAAAAAATGGAAAAAAATTTGTTCGTTTAATTTTTTTCACTAGTGTATAGTTATTTTGAAACTTTTTTTCAAAGATTTAAAGCTTTTTAAAAATATTGATATGCAAAAATATTTCAAATTTAAAAAAAATTCTTTCGAACAATTCAGTTTTCAGTTTGTATTTCAAATCTGTTAAGCCAATATTGAGAAAATTTAAATTTTTTTAAAGGCTAGTTGCACCAATATTTAACTCGTAGTTCAGCCATTTTAACTCACCGACTTCGAAGAACTAATAAAGGTTCAACAATGGTCCAGGCATTAAATTGGCTAACATAACATACTTGAACCTTGAACCATCGTTGGACCTCAGTAATTCCACCAAGATCCACCAGCACAAATTTTTGAACCACCAAACTACAAATTTTATCAAAATCATAGGAGCCATTTTTGAAAAAATTAAATTTTCCTTAACTTAAATATTCTAAAAACTGTTGAAAAGCTAATACATAGATACCAAATTTCAAAAAAAAAAAACGACCGTGTCGCTTCTTGAGTTTTCAAAAAAACATTAGAAATATTTTGTAAAGCTCCAAAAAAATATATTTTTTAAGGTTTTGCCACAAATAACTATTTTTTAAAATTTTTTTAGGCTTTTCCTTAAAAAAAAAATCAAAATCAGTTATTTCGTTTTCAAAAATTAATTTTTTTCAAATAATTCCTTCATTCCATTTATGACCATATTTCGAAAAAAGTTTCTTGCTCAATACTAGCTTTTACTAAAAATTATTTATTGAATTTTGTTTAAAATGTTTTAAAGCCGTTTTTAAGAAAAATTAACGTTTAAAAATAAAATGCAATACCGGGTCACCCACAAGGGCGTACGTAAGGGGGGTAGCTAGGGGCGCTTGCTCCTCTCCCTAATCAGAATATATTTCATACATTGGGCGATTTGTCTCTCCTATTGAAAACATTTTAAAGCAAGATTTCTGTGCCAAAATTTGTATTTGAATGATTTTGCCATCCTATTTTAAATTTTGCGTTAGTAAGCTAAATTTATTTTTTTAATATTCAATGCTTTTACAAATTTTAAGAAAAATCCTAGAAACGAGATGGTTGTATAAATTTAAATTTTTGAAAGTGCTATTTTGAAGTGAGCTGTTCCCAAATTAAACCTCTAGTGTAATCTCATATCATATGTACAATGTACATACAGTGGTGGCCATAGAATTAGAAACAATAATTCTAAACGCACTTTATCAACCACAATATTTTTTGTAAGCACCAGCGTTCGTGGCTTGTTCTAAATATGAGTTTCCTTGAACGCGACCAGTTTATAAAACACCGTTATTTTAAAAAATTCATTTATAGTCGACATTTTTGCTGGACACGAAATTAGAAACGACAAAAGAATTGGTAAATTTCAAAATAAAGAAAATTATTATCAATGTGAGTTGGTTGTTTTTGGTTTTTTTTTTGATTATTTTTATAATATTAATATTAATTAATTAAAAATAAAGCGACGAAAATGGGCAAAAATAAGTCTTGTAGTCCAGAACTCCGGAAGCTCATAGTGCAGTGCTATCAAAACGAAAACGAGTCAATTGATTCCATAGCAAAAAGATTTAGTTGCTCGAAAAAGATGGTATTTGATGCTATGCAAGTCAATAAAAGGACTGGCAGCTTTGAAAACCCAAAAAGAGAACAAAAAGATCGAAAATCCACGCCAAAAGAGGACAGATTGATATGCCGAATTAGCAAAGCTGATCCTTTTTTGACTTCTGCAAAAATAAAAGAGGTTGTTTCGCCCCAATTGGGTCAAGAGCTGTCAGCTAGAACCATAAGGCGCCGACTTCTAGAACATGGGCCACGTGGATGCATTGCCAGGAAAAAACCACATGTTTCCAAAAAGAATTTGAAAAGGCGTTTGATGTTTGCTAAGCTTCACGCAAATAAAGCCATGGGATTCTGGAAAAACATACTTTGGAGTGATGAATCCAAATTTAACTTATTCGGGTCAGATGGTAAAGTGTATGTTAGATGCCCTCAGAAGAAGGCATTGGATCCTAAATATACTTTAAAGACCGTTAGGCATGGAGGAGGAAACATAATGGTTTGGGGTGCATTCTCGTGGCATGGAGTTGGCCCAATAGTAAGAATAAATGGTCGAATGGACCAACATATTTATAAAGGCATCTTGGAAAATGTCATGGAGCCTTATTCATTTGCACACATGCCCATTAGTTATATGTTTTCCAGCACGATAACGATGCAAAGCATACAGCACGGATTGTTAAGCAGTGGTTTTTTGATACAAAAACTAATGTTTTGGATTGGCCCGCCCAAAGTCCAGACTTGAAACTTATCGAGAACTTGTGGGCAGACGTGGAGAGAAGGCTAAAGTCCAAGAACCCAAAAAATTCTGAGGAACTTTTCAAAAATATAAAGGAGGTCTGGGAGAGTATACCCTTATCAAGATGCCGCGCCTTCGTAGAAAGTATGCATGCAAGATTAGCTGCAGTGACAAAAAATAAGGGATTCCCTACAAAATATTAATTTTTCATCGAACATTTTTTTATGAAATTCCAATTTTTTCTTTGCGTTTCTAACTGTATGGCCAGGTGCGATTTGGGTTAAATAAATAATATTAATTATCTACTGTTAGTGTCACGCTTTTATTTTTTATAAAATATTCAGAAGTGTACTATATGTCATAGTCTATTAAAAGAACCACTAACCAACCTCAACAAATTTCCTAAAAAAAAGTTATGCAATTTAACATTGTTACAAAATTCTTGTTTCTATTTCTATGGCCACCACTGTATATTGGAAGAAGACAAGAAAAAAACATATAGAAGGGGGTAATACGCCCCCCCGCCACTGGGATAGGAGGGTCAAGTTTGTAAAAAATAGCATAAAATAGACAAACAAAAATAACAGGAACCACTTTCAGTATTTTTTTTTTTTTTGGCTTTTTGGAAATCAAAATATCCATTCTTATGGTTCATTTCCAAATAAAGTTTCTTTTGATGAATTTTCATACAAAAACTTAATTTTTAATTAATAAAATATAGTTTTTATTTAATTTCAAGTCAAAAAGTTTCCAACCAATGCAAAACTGTCGACGAGAATTGTTGTTTTAATATTCATTTTGATGACGACAACGCAATGTTGTCCAAGAAAAAAAACGGAAAAGTCGTTTTTTAGTACATTATTTAAACTAACTAACTAACGGGTCAAAAAAAAAATTATTTCTAAAAAACCTTAAAACAAACTTGTAAAATGCTTACTCAAACTTCCAAAACTGTCCTTGAATTTTGTATGAGGTCATTATTTGCTGAGATTTTGGTAATCAAAGCCAAAACTATCTTTTTCCATTATATAAATTAAATTAAAGCTGAATAAACAAGGTATCTGACCATTACATTTCATTGACTCAAAAAAAAATATTCATAAAAATGAGGACCTTCAAAAAATTTAAGGAAAAAAATTATTTTTATGTCTCGTGTCATTTCTTGTAGTAACGCAATAACAGTATACTTCAAGAAAAAATTTTCTTAGGCAAATCTCGAAACAAAAAACATAAAGCTGTAAAATCTCTTTTGTTTCAACTCATTACAAAGATATAGCTCTTCAAAAAACACCAACAAAAATTGACAAAAATTTTGTTCCTTTAATTTTGTTTGACTAGTGTATATGTTGATTTTTTTTAATTAATATAACTTTTTAAAAATATTGATATGCAATATTATTTGAGATTGAAAAATAAAATTTTTCGAACAATTCAATTTTCAGTTTTTTTTATTTTCAAAACTGTTAAGCTGATACTGAGAAAATTTAATTTTTTGTAAGGGCCAGTTGTACAAATACATATTTGACTCGCGGATCAGCAATTTTTAACTCACCGACTTCGGCGATCGGTGAACTAATGGAGGTTCAACGATGGTCCAGGCATCAAATTGGCGGATATCAGAAACTAAAACCATCCTTGAATCCCAGTAATTCAACCAAAATCAGCCATTACAAATTTTTGAACCAATAATAAAATAAAATTTTCCTTAATGGTTTTTTAACATTTGAATGCTACGACGCAACGACCGACGCACGTACCGTTATTTTTGCATATAAAATATTTCTCTTTAATATTCTAAAAACTGTTGAAACGCTAAAAGATACCAAATTTCGGAAAGTCAACCATGTCGTTTTTTGAGTTTTTAAAACAACACATTAGAAATATTTCAAAAAAATCCAAAAAAATATAATTTTTTTTAATTTTGGCACAAAAAGCAACCTTTTAAACTTTTCCGGAGGCTTTTCATTAAACAAAAATTATCAAAATCAGTTAGGTATATCGATTTCAAAAAATCAAAAAATTTAAAAAATGGCCCTTATACCATTAATGACAATTTTTCGAAAAAAAAGTGTCATGCTCAATACTAGCTTTTACCAAAAACAATTTTTTTAATTTTATTTAAAATGTCTTGAAGCCATTTATAAAAAAAATTAAGGCTAGGAACGCACTTGCGATTTTAATCGCACGATTTAAAAAAGGAGAACACATGAGCCACAACGTGAATGAACGCACTCGCGACCAAGAAATTGCATTGAGTTGCGACGTTTTTTTAGTGCATTTCCAGCATAACTTTTAAAAATAAAATGCAGTACTGGGTCACAGATACTTCATTTTATGCTCAAGAAACTTGGAATTTTGATCAAAATCAGAATTTAAAAAAAAACGTATTTTGTTTTCTTTCAGTTATTTTTTTTTTTAATTTTACGTTAGTAAATTAATTTGCTTTTTTTAATATTCAACGCTTTTACAAATTTTAAGTTAAATTTTCGGAAACTCAAATTTAGAAAAAATTGAAAATTTTGAAAATTATAAAACCTTTTTTCTTTACTTTTTTAATAATTGGTACCTACACTAAAACCGTATTTTTATCAACAAACCTACTTATTTTGGAGTGTGCTGTTCCAAAATGTAATCCCTAGTATGGGAGCTCATCATTATGTATGTACTTGTACATAGTTCCATCTTCCATTGTATTGGCTTTTGATAACGACCCCAATGCCAGTGATCCGTTTGTTCTACTTCAGCTAAAAAAATCATTTCCCACGCAAATTCTGCAAACAGGGACTTCACAATATAATGTAGGTCAGAACATGGTTCCAAATTTTAAAATAAAAAAAAGTAGAAGTCAAACTGATTCAAGCTTATGTTTGAAATGTCCTAAAATTATGTGACTGAATATATACTTGCATATAAAAGTGACTCCAATACTGACTTGTACAAAATTTGAAGAAGATAGTCCAAAATTTTGAGAAATATCCCCAAGGGATTAGAACTATATTTATTGATAGTTTTTAAAAAATTGTATTGGAAATTATTTTTAGACCTATTTTGATTGAATCTGAAGGAAATTTGACTATTTTAATAGCTGGAAGTTGCCATTCAAATCATAGATCAACTATACTCAAAAACTTGAAAAAATCAAAAATAATTTAAAGTAATATTTTTAATATTGTTTACTTTTTCTGATTGCATTATTTAAACCTGACATCCAGCTTAGAATTCTTATAGTTGATTTTTTACCAAATTTCATTCATTCCAAAATTAAAAAAAAAAAAAAAAAAAAATGCTCTTCAAAATGTTGAGTTTGAAACAATTTTTTCCCAAAACTGTTCATCCAAAAAATTAACCATAAGAATGGACTTCTGGCTCTCCAAAAAGCTACAAAAAAGTACTAAAAGGGTTCCCGTTGTTTTTAAAGTAATTTTTTTTTATATTTAATGTAATTTTTATTAAATTTCCCCTCCTCTACAAGCGGGGGAAATATTACTCATCTCCCTTGGGATTTTTTCTTGTCTACTTTCAACCTACATGCTCTGAATTGCTTATGCAAATTTAAAGCGAATCACCTAGTATACAAAATAAAAATAGGGAATTTTATTAACCCCTACAGCGATTATAAGGGATGAAAATAAAAACCTGAACAAATTAGGGATTTTTTTTCTTCATTTAGAGCCAATTTAGGCCCATCCAAGATGACCATTTTTCAACGACCACCCTAATGTTCACATACAAAATTGAAAAAGCTGACGTCATACAGTCAAAGGCCGGGTTTTTCATTTTCTGCAAAAAATGGATAATTTATTGCGATGAAATCATATAGTGATGACTGATGACGATTAAAAATATTGAAGAGTATACATAAAAATAATGAAAACCTACAATAATTCCACACTTTAAATTGTATTTTGTGACTTTTTTTGACGTTTGTCACAAAAAAAATGAATTTTTCCTGTGAATTCATTCGCCAAACCCTTCGACTTGAAGCGAACGTTTGATTCGCGAACCGTAATAAGGCCTTTAAAAAGACTTGCATCACCCTGTTACAAATTTGACACCACGAACCACACTCAAAAAAATTGAAAGCTCACTCAAAAAAAATGTATAGCTTTAGTTAAAAAATGTAAACACTTCCGCCACGACTTTCCTGATCACATAAAATTTATAAAAATCGTTTGAGTCCTTTATTTAGAAAATGGTACCAACAAATTTCGATAAGGCAATTTATATTTAAAAAATTGGGAAGAAAGCTATACTCTGGCTAACAAGTGGTTTTTAAAGCAAAAAATTCCAACTTTTGAGGGATAGATTTATGTCGTTTTGGATTGGACGATCTGAGTACGCCTTTTCTTCTCCATATTCACTCCATCTACTCCAAAAGCCTTCGATTGGCTGTTCGGAGAACTGTTTTCGGAGAATTTGTCTGTTCCCGATTTGAAGATGGAGTAGATTTAGAACACACGCATACACATACAGTTTTCGTCGCACTACTTGTCAAAAAAGATAAATGCTTGAAGAAGCCATTTTATAATATGGCGTCATTCAGTAGTGTGTGTGTAAATTTGACAACACGATGTTTTCATTTTCTATTGGAATCATAAAGGAGTAGAACAGTCAGAAAATCCAATTGAAAACGACATTAATTAAAGGGACCATTTTTAAGAGGGCTTTAAAATAAATTTAATAAGTTTTGGATTACTTGTATTCAGACATCATTTTCCCCAATCTAATGAAGTTTTGATACTTACAATAATTATTGTATTAAATGGGACTTTAAAGCATCAAACTTTTCAAAATATTAGGCACGATACTTAAACGAAGCTCACAGTGTATAGTTAATCTTATTTTATTCATTAACACTATCCATGCCTTGAAAAATTTGAATACATTCATCCAGGAATGACGTGTGACGCAAGCACGCAAGTGGTACACCCAAATGGAAGGGGTCCACTAACCTGGAGAGAGCTGCCTGATTGGAGACGCTGCTGTGCATATCGCTTGAGATCCTGGTCCTACCTTAACGACTATAGCGCCACCTCCAGTATAAAAAACTTTTTCCCACATTCCGATCATCAAATCATAAATTTTGATCAGTACAAAAAAAAAAGAATGAAATGACTAAAATTCAATGAACGACAAAAAATCCGCAAGTGCATAAGTCTCATGTCTCTTCTTCCTATAAAAATATTGAAACCCTCTTTAAACAAATTATAGCCTGCCAAAGATGATCTTACAAAAACTACCTACTCGTCGTATATTAAATAAAAACCATTACCTGCCTTATACCCACCAACAAGAATTCGCAAAACCATCGATTAAAAAATATTAATCAGTCTGCGAAATCTTTATAATTTTGCATTTTTATTGAAGATGCCAGCACAGAGCTGAGCTGCATTATAGCTGCATTCAATGAAACTGACTATGGGAAGCTGTCGTTTCAGTGTCCGTTGCATGTTTTTCATTCGTAATTCACGGTGTGTTGTGACGTCCTTATGAAACACATAAATCCACATACTTTTGACTGTGAGACTCCTTAATTATTATTGTTCCACAGAGTTTTTTGTTTTTTTTTGGCTTTTTTTTTTTGCAAGTGAAATCCATTACATAAATGCAAAGTGCTCAAGGATCGGAGCTGGAACTGTTTTATTTGACGGGCACCATCAACTTAAAAAAAAAAAAAAAATAATAAAAAAAGACACCATCGTAATTCAACATTATGTTGCATAATCGTATGTGTAATTCTGCGTTTGATTGCGGACTCAAGTTGAAAGAGATGGACTGTCGTGTATTGGAGGCTTTTGTCGGCAGCTTCGACCAAGACGAGACACAAACTCCAAACTCAAAACGCACCATGCTTTTTGGTGAAACGTTTGTCCCGCCCTAATATCCATCGAAATGTCAGTCAATGTCTATTTGGATTTTTTGTTTTGTTTTTTTACTTTTTGTTAACAAAATACCTACTGATGCAGACTCCCACATGGGGATATGTTTTGATTTAAAATTAACTTCATTAGACCGGGATTAGTAAAGATATATGGTCTGCAGTCGGAGCCTTGTTTTGATCATTTGGTAACAAGATTATAGGTCCGGAAAGTAAAACAAATAAGAAGTTGTTCAATGAATTTAACAGAGAATGGTAATAGGTATATTTAAGTTGACATTTTGGTGCAACAATTGACAGCCGGACGATGGAAATATATTGAGAACTTGTTCATCAATTCGTAGGATAATAATTTATTTTTGTTATGTGAAGTGTTGGACCATGTGCGGATTATGATTTCCGGCGGTGGGCTTAAGAATTATTGAAGTATGAAGTAGTAGTTGGGTTATATAACATTTTGAGCTTAAGTTATGAAAGAATTTGAATCGTTTTGAAGCTTATGTGAATAGTTATAACACAGATGGTCAAACAATTATGAAAGACAACGATACCAGCGCTGAGATCAAACGAAGAATTACCCTTGTCATAAGGTGGCTTCTTTGGGCTAATAGAGCAATTGAGTAACAGTGCGTCTTCTGAAACATCTAAAGTGTCCTTTTTTATCCATGCTCTTTTCGAATTCAAAAATGTACTTCAACAAGAATTGGGTGTAGGGCCGGCAAAGAGGTTGACTTTAGGAGGTCGCAACTCAATAACTTTACGATCAACAAATTTCGATATCGCCACGAAATAGTCCCCGAATTTCCCGGAGACTTTTCTGGTATACTGGCCAGCCCTAGTTGGTTGACAATATATTTGTTGATATTATCCCTTTTCATCTACCTAAGACCTTTTTTGAAATTTAGACTAAGCCGGCCATTTACGTTGAGACGGTCGTAAGGGCTGTCACAAGAGTCGTAGAGATTTTCTATAGAAAATTGACAGGTTCTATTGTGAATGGACCTCGATTGCTCTGAGCTTCGTTAAAAATCTAAAGAAATCTTTCGACTGTCTCAATGTTGAATGCCCAGCTTTACTTTTGATTTTGTTTGATTTTAATTCGATATAGAACTGAATGAACGGAACTCACCTTAACGATCAAATTTGAGTTTTTGTATATCCTCATTCAGACTAGTGCCGTCTCCATACGCATCGCATTAATATCCACTGATATGGGCAGGTAGAGTAGGACTGATTGTTCTTGAAAAACTACCTTACTTTTCAAAAACGCATAACACCCATATCCAATTACCATCTTAAGACAGTAATTTTCCTTTCCATATATAAAATTAGTTACAATTATCCACTTACCTCACCACCAGCATGTTTTTCTTTCAAATCCTCCGCAATTTCAGTGAATTTTGTTAAAAAATTCTTCTCAAATGTTCTCAAACAACCTCGATAATCACACACAAGTACATCACGCGCCTGTCTTATCAATATCGAACGCGTTTTTTCATAGTAAACTGGATAGACATCACCCAGATAGCTGTCAACCAATTCATCAAATCCTAAATCCTGTGGAAAAATTAAACCCACTTTAACAATCTATGATTTTCTCACGATTTTCCATGCGAGAAGTTGATGCTTACCACTTCCTTAAGCACTACAGCTGACAAATTCAACAACACATCATCGCCCCAATTATCCTCTCGATTTGTTGAGGTATCTTGGGCCTGGACCTCGACGACGATGCCTACGCCGACGTCATCGTCCACTTGAATAGTTTTATTCCCTTCTGGTGGTGATAGTGATTCAACTTTAGTTTCATCTACAAGAAAACACGTTTCCGGAACCAGACCAATAGTAGTAGTTGGAGTCATCGAGCTAGTTGTTGTGTTGTTGCTGCTCTGATGGTGTGTTAAACTCTCGACCTTATCGAAACAATCTTCGGTGCAAAGCTCATCCTGCGGGTGATGACCTGTCAATCGATCCTTGCACTTTTTTAGATAAGTTCGTACACGCGATTTGCTTCGACGAACTTCGATGACCCGATTGGTATCGTCGATTGCTTGTGAATTATTTTCTGTAGCGATATCCACACAAAGGTTGGCCGAAGACAAGGAATTGGAGCAACTTTGTTGTCTGTCTTCGTCGATGTTAACTACTTCGCACCTTTTTCCTGCTGTTTTGAAACTGCCACTTACACTGCCGCTGCCACCAACACCATCTGGTGGTTTGGATGGATTAACCTGCAATACAAAGTAGAGTAATTAGAAATACAAAAACAAACAGAAAAAATTCAAAGAAATTGAGAAATACATAACTATTGTATGAATTTCACCAGTTTTGTAATCTTGGTCTCTTGGAAAGGAAATTGTATTTACCAAAATAAGAAAGAAATAATTCTAAGTAATAGAATATGAAGAAAATTTGAAAGAAATTCATCTGTTTAAGTGGAGTGAGCTCACTTGAACTTTTAACTTGAAATAATTTTAAGTTTATTTAAAAATTTGATTTGTTTTTGTCAAAAATCTCATCTATCAAAACTGAAATAAAAATCAAGAAAAACTTTGGTCGCCATGCTAGTTAGGTATGTTCAGAAGATGAAAATTGGAGATCTCACCAATGTTAGTGTCGAGTACTGAAAGAACAAATTTTGGATTCGCTATATTAGGTCCGTTCCTTTGCTTTGAATTACTGTGCATTTATGCGAATTTTAGTCCAAAATTTTGATAAAGTACATATACAAAAATTTGACAGAATTTTGGACTAAAAGTTACAAAAGTAAGTAAAGGATCGTACCTTTTATTTCACGAAGCAAAGTTTGTTTGTGAATTAATTTTTCTGAATTGACCATCAAATAACTTTTTTAGCATTTTCTTTGTTTTATTTTACTAAAAACTTATATTTGACTCCAAAACTCAAATTTTTGATCAAAGAAATAGTCACCTTAGAACGATTGTTTTCTCTTTAAGAAACGTAAGGCAATGCCTTATTTTAAAATGCCAATGCCTTTCCTTAAAAATAATATCAACTATCGGTACAATGTCCTAATTTTCTTTAATTTACAACAAAAAATTAATTTGAAGCAAATGGCTCATACAGTAGGCGCTCGATTTAGTGAATCTCGAAATAGTGAATAAAAATGTCGCGCAAGCATTTTACATAGCTTGAGAGCTCTGAGGAATTGTTTCTGTTTTTTGTTTAAACCTGAGCATAGGCGTAGGAAGGGGGGAGCAGAGGTGGGCAGTCACCACCTTAAAAAATGAACTGCCCACCTTAGGAAAATCGACAGTTTAACTTTTCTGGTTCTACAACCCACCCAAAAAACAAGATTGAACAAATGTGAATGAAATTTCAGACACCAAAATTTAAATTTTGTCCATACAGTTACAGTTGGTCATCACATAAAAGCAATTTTTGCCCATCTTAATTTTGTTTGTATTTACACATTACATCACTGTCGGGGAAGCCTCAACTCGGACTCAAGCACAAACCTAATTGAACCGGTTTCAAACCGAGTTAGCTTGAACCTTGAAAATGTATTAAAATTAATTTAGGAATAAGGAAGAAATCGTTTTTCATTTTTGGGGTGCGTTCAGATTTTGTACTACGATGGCTCTATCTAGCAAAATATTAAATTATAAAACGAATGTTTAGTTTAAGTAAAAACTTGGGAAAAATATAAAAATTTGAATTCAAAAAATTAAAATCATTAAAAGCTGAAAAAATAGTCTGTTTTGTGTAGGTCACCAAATCGATTTTCATGCCACCAAATGAAATTTCAAGTAGTCTCTTTCGCTTCTTCTGACATATTTGGAACATGAATCGAAACGTAATTCGATTTGGTTTGTTAAAAATTAAAGCTCACGGTTCGGTTTCTGTATGTCTCAACTTGTTTGTCATCGACTCAGGTTTAACGTACTATTTTGTACTGTAATAACAGACAAATCTAACAGAATAATTGGAATTTTATAAAAATCTAAACTGAGTTGCTTCTACCTATCGCCTGCGTTTTATGGGGAACAATATAATGTGGATGAATTAATAAACCTAAAAAATATCAGACTTTTTCTTTTTGTACTATTAGGTGACATTTGGATCAAAATACACTTTTTCTTTGCCAGTACCTACACTCTACAGAGAGTAGAGTCCATATCTTTGAAACATTAAGGAATGATTTTAAAATTTGGCTTAAAATAGAAAAATTTTCACAAAAGTATGAGATTTCCTTAAACTTATACGATAATCGAAAAGGAGACGTCAGGAAAATCAAATTTATTTTCCAGCAACAGTTGTGGAAAACAATACACTTAATTTGGCATCCCATATCGAAACCGAAGATTGTTGGAGAATAAATATGTATTATAATTTGTACCCAGGTAGATTTTAACCAAGGCTTTTTTTGATTTTTTAATAATGTTTATACTCTGAATTTAAATTTGTTAGACGGTTGTGTAGTAGACAGTTTCTAAAAGTTCTTAATAGTTGGAAATATGCTGTTTAATTAATTGAAATGCAAAGTTCGAGAAATATTGGAAAACCGATGCCGTTGCCCAAGTATGATAACCTTAGGACAAGGGTGAACGAAGTTTTAAAAGAACTTTTTGGAGTATGACAGTTATTTAAGCTTATAAATACGACCGTATAACTCTTTTTTTGACTAAGGTGATGGATAACATATATGTCAACTTCAAAAGGTGGTTTGAAAATATTCTTTTGGCCAATTCATTAGTCGCCTTTGTCAAATTATATATGAATACTGCAGACAAATTCTATCAATAACTTCAAAGATGTTTTGAAATGAAATAGCACTGTGAAAAAATATGTTCGAATTTAAGAACTATGAAATAAACCTTGAAAATTAAAAAAAAAACATATTGGTTATTTTGAAATGTATATATAAACTGCAACAGGCCGTATTACTGCTTCCGGTTAGTTGCGCCAATTGTAAAAGAAGTTTATCGGCAGTGTGGCGGATATAAACTTGGTTGCGAACTAATTTTACCCAAAACCATTTTTCATATAGATTGTTAATTTGCTTTACTTTTGACGTCGTTTGTTTTCAGCTTCATTCACTAGATCTCTTTTGAACAAATTCGGGAATTATTTAAATAGTTATTTAGGAATCATTTGCACCGAAAAATTGTTTAATTATTAGGTTTGGTTTGGACTGGTTGCCCACCTTAGAAAAAACTCGTTCCTACGCCAATGAACCTGAGTGAAAGCCTTGTTTAATGCTTAATTAAAATTAAAAACATTCACATCGAACGAAATGTGAATTTTGGATCAAATTCATCTTTGGAAAGCCTTAAAAAACTCCCGCTCAAAAAAATGAACAATCTCGAAACGGTGAACAGGCCTGGTTTTACTTCACTATATCGAGCGTCTATTGTATATGTTTTCATGTCAAACAAAAAATTACAAGGTTTAAATTTAATCTAATATTACGATAATGGAATAAACAAAAAATTTTGTCAAGACGTCCGCCCACTGTTTCGAGATGAAATTTTCAGGATGAGAAATATAATAAGATAAAATTTCTACCCACATACGCACCCACTTTTTAAAATAGGTCATCTAATCGTTGCAAGTTGATATAATAGAGGGGTGTGTTTTTAGAAAAGTTGTTATTATTTTGATGTACAAAACTTTTTCCACGCTCAATTTTGGGGCCGTTGTTGACAAAAATTTAGTTTTTTGACAGGTATTTGTATGAAATAAAACAAATTCCCAAATAACAGGTTTAGAATAAAGCAACAAATCTTCATAGAAAATATTAGCCGCACCCACTTTTGAGGGCATTTTTAACAAAACAAAATTGTATACGTAGTTTCCTATACAAAAATCCGAAAAAGATACCTTAAATAAAATGTGTAGGAAATGCCTTTTTTGAAAATAAAGTCATTCAAAGTTTTTACAATGCCCACTAACCTTGTGTGTATTCGATACAGATGGTGGAAAAATAACAAAACGCTAGATCTTAGTATATCAATTTGCCTCAAACTTGGTTCAGAGCACTTTTATGTCTTTCCCTAGATGAGAAATTCAAATCTCGCAGTACAACGGTCTTGTTTTTTTCGAATTTTCTCAAAAAGTTTTTTGAAAAAGTTTTTGAGAAACATGTCTTATTTTTGGTTTATTTCTATAAAGTATTATTTAGTTGCTCGAAGAATTTTTTTCTAATTTTGTAACACTTGTACCTACTTTTTGAAAGTATGTATTCCATTCCGAAATTTTTCAAACTTAGTTTTTTGTTATAAAACTACCGTACGATCCAGTCATCCATTCATAAGTCAAAATTTGTGCCAGAATACATCCAGTAAAATTTTTAATCTAGTCCTACCTGTTTCCATCGCTGCCCTACCTTCAATTTGACTCTAGTTTACGGCCCTGACGCGTTCTGTTCTGCGTAAAACTACATATACAATTTGAGGTGTGCTTTCTGAGCTTTCTAACCGAATTTCGCCAAAATTGGTTGAAGTTCCTAGTTATTGGATAACCTATGAAACAAACCTTATAACTTTCTAAAGTTAAGTACCTATCTAAAGTATCGAAAATTAATGTCAAATTTTTTGGGAAGGAAAAAAATCCAAGAACGGAACAAATGCTCGTACATTGATCAATTCACGTTTTGTCTGCTGAATAATTAATTAACTTATTCTTGACATTTTATAACCGTTTTTTGACCTTCCAGATGATTCACTTATTTTTTTTTAGTATCTCGTGGCTTTGGATGTTAAGCAAATTAATGTGACCGTATTTCTTTATGAATTAAACTGGACGACAGGGTCATACGCACTTGCTCTTTACATCGCCTGTGAACTGAGCATACGCCACTTTTGCTGTTTTTGAGCTAGTATGGGATTCTTTGTCATTTTGTATGCTCTTTCTTAATCTGTGATCTGATTTACGCTTCATATGTACTGCCAATCTTAAGATATTGAACTTCGATTTCCAACATTGCCCATGGACACATCCTTAAGCCAAAATCGGTTTACCCCGATAAGCTTCTCGGATCACATATCACGGAATCGGAGAACATTTGAGTTTATAGTCTCAAGAATAATTTTTATGAATACGAACATAAAATTTCAAAAAAAAATGTCAGCCAATTTTCGAAAATCAAAGTTCCAGAAAAAAATTGTAAAAAATGATTTTAAAAATGCAATATTTTCCAACTTCAAATCTGTACATACAAATTTATATACAATAAATAGCCTTAAAACAAATTTGTGGTACCATTTTCTGAAAATTTACGATAAGATTTTAATTTTATATAGTTGGAAACCTATAGTCACGGAGGTGCGCAGAATCACAAACTTATGCAGTGAGTGAGTCCATTTATTTAATTTTGCACTTCATCTGTCAATCACTGTGCATATTTAAATTAATTTAATTTAAGAACTAAAAAGATAATTCACATTTTTTGGACTTTCAGAAAAGTTGTTAGTGGTGTCGAATTTCGACATAGTATGGGCGCTCTATTTAATTCAAATTCGCTCAGCTGATAATGACATAATACAAAATAAAAAAAAGACTGTTCTATGGTTTATGGATGAAAGAAAATGTTTTCAATACTATAAATAAGAGATCACACTGAAAAATTTAATCAAAATCGTAAGAGCGGTTCTTGAAAAAAATCTCTAGACGATTTTTATCATTTGTATCGAATATATCGTTATTTTTCCATAAAAGTACCAAGTTTCTAAAAAATAAAAATCAAAATCAATACTATTTTTGAAATATTAAGTTTCAAAACAAAGTTTTTTGAATACTTTTTAAAAATCCAAAAAAAATATGTTTTTTGTTATTTTGGTACACATTACCTCCTATTAATTTTTTTAGAAGCTTCTGCATACAAAAAATTTCTAAAATCTATATTGAATGATTTTGAATGAACAACAACAACTTGTGTGTGTTACCACCAAGTATATAGGCTGGAGTTATAGCTATTTCACGAGAGCCACCTCGATCATCAGACTCCTTTAGTGGTGCTTAGTCTGGTTAGTTAGTTAATTACTAAAATCATCCATACAGTTTTCAAAAAAATTGAAAATCAAGAAAATGGTTCTTTTGGATGCACCATTTATATCCATTTTTTGAAAAATGATTTTCCACCCAAATGTAGTCTTTATTAAATGTAATTTATTGATTTTTTGTTTAGAAAAGCATAATTTGAAAATGGTTCATCGTATACAAAATTTGTTAGAACCATTTTTTTAGAAATTTATTTATCTTTTTTTTCTTTTAACAACACTTTTACTTGCAATATATGAGTACTGTTAGCAAGTTATGCTTCGTTAAAATATTAACTCGAGATTTTGATCAAACTTGTCATTATGCCTACGATGATAGGGAAGCCGAAAAAAAATGTGTCTTACAATTCAGTCTGTCTGTCTGTTCCGTTACAGCCTAAACGGCTGAATCGATTTTCTCAAAACTTGGTACATAGTTGTATTTGATAATTTTGCCAACATGTTTTTTTCATTTTTTTAGAACCATAAATTACGGTACCTGCCAAACAATTTTTTATCAATTTCACAAAACCTCATTTTTCTCAAAAACGGCTGAACAATAAAATATTGTTTGGATATTTGAAAAATTTTCAATTTTTTTATTTTTTGAAAATCAGATATATCGAAAATGATATGATCGATCATTTTGAAACTCGATACTTAAGTTTTTAGTTTTTAATACTTTTTATAATATTTTAAGAAAAAAATTTACTTTTTATCTTCCATACAATAGTTACAAAACCGTTAAGGAAAATATTTAATTTCTCAAAAACGACTCCTACGATGTTGATAAAACTTTTTTCGTAGGCCAAAATTAGTGCGATCTGCTTCAAAAAAATATAAAATTTGACACTTAGCAACTATAAGTAGTACCTCTCATTTTTTTTTATTTTGAATTTTCTCATTATCAGCTCCACGGATTAAGATAAAATTTCTATACACAAATTTCAAATAAGTTCAAATAATATTGCATATCAAAATTTTTAAAAAAAGTTTCAAATAATTTTTTTGAAAATTCGATATCTCGAAAACGGGTTGGATTTTTTTTTAATTTTATTTTTATATTTACATAAATAAAATCTTAAGATTTGCATGCCAAAATTTTTCCATAAAAATGTTTTAAATTTAATGTTCTACAGCATCCTGTCATTTTTTTCCATATATCCAATATCCGTTTGGGCAATATAAGGCAAAAACAAAAAAAAGCATACTTTAAGGCGCTTTAACTCTGAAAGTATAGACTTTATAAAAAAAATTGTATACGATGAACTGTTTTGGAGATATTGGCTTAAGCTGGATTAACACCTTCGCTCTTCATTCGGTGAACGTTGTTCCGCAAACAACGAGCAAAGTTCATCAAAAATTCAAAGCGGTTTTGAATTTCTTCGTTGTTCCGTGTACGGGCAAAAACGAACAAAGTATACGGGCGATAGCACCGAAGGTCTAAATGCGGCTTTTTAAACGCTGACGTATCCATTTAAAGCTGTGGATCCATTAATTGTAATACATACTCAAAAACGACTCACTTTCAGATTCTGATCACTACAATAATTAATACAGATCAATACAGTTTTGCATTATGGAAAACCTTTGCCGACTGGCCTAGCGCAGTCAAAATTGAAAGAGTAAAAATTGAAATAAAAAAGTCTTCAATATTTAAAAAATCAAATAAATTCCTTTGAGTAGGTACTCCCCATTTTGTGTATCATTTTTTGTACTGAGTTAAGCTCTTACAGCCATCCCATCATTTTCAAAGTTCCATACACCTGTGTTTTTGTATATGTTTCGAATATCCATTTTGAATAAATAAGTTCTGAACCGGTATAAAGTGATAAAAGACTTCCAAACGCATTTACAAACCACGTTTACTTTTTATGATATTACGTATACATATTTTTTTATTTATTTTGATGTAACTTAGCAATGTCAATTGAAGGGTTATTGACTTTGGGTGACGATTTTTGTTTTATGTTTCAACTTCCTCAAGACCACTTGTAACGTTGTAACGTTAATGAGTTAAGGTATAGGTAATTGATACACATATTTTCAAAGATGCATACCTACATTTTTGAAAGGGAAAAATTAAAAACTTAAAACCCATTGCCTTGGTGAATTTCAATTTGTCAAAATTTAGCACTGCGGTATAGCGATGACAATCGATTTTTCACTTTGGCCTAAGGGAGTAGGGCTATCAATCCTACAGTAGGCATAAGCGAAAATGTGTAATAGATACAAATGTTGGCACCTAGTTAAGAATATTCACAGTGTCACATTACCAATTCCACAACACTTAAAGGATAACGTAGGTCAAGAGTATAGGCGCTGCTCAATGACCGGGTTTCCTCTATCAACTCTTTTCCAATGGTAACACACTGATTATAGGGTCAACAAAAGCAATTAAATTATACCTTTTTCTTTCGAAAATACATGTCACATAGTTTCAAATATCCTCATTGGCCGGGTGCGGTGACATCTTTTTTTTAGAAAAGACTTAATAATACACTGCGATTTTCACATTCACATTTTTAACCCGCAAACAAAATGAAACAAGAACTTAAATGCATACTGCAATTATAAGGAAAATCAAAACTTCACCCAATATCGTTGCCAAGAAAGCAATATTAGTTCGATTTATGTTCTTTTTTGTTAGTTTTGCGGAGGGAATTGAAAACAATGCAACGCAAAACATCCGGCCGCGATGTAGTAGCTTAAGGAAAAGGATACACCTAGTTGTTATGGCTCTCCTTGGGGAAAGGTTAGTTAAGTCATCGAGTTGTTTTTGCTTTGGCACAGAATAAAAGCTTTAATTTTTATAGAGTGTCATAACAACAAATTCTTAGAATTCGAATGCAAAAAAAAAAGTCCTTGTTCTCTATTCAACGAGGAAGGTATATGATTGTCAGGTTGTCTGAGATTCAGACATGCGCCTGGAGGAGTTACCTATACAACGCGTACGAGTACCTACAATGAAAGCTTTTTCAAAGCAAAGAACTCTAAGAAGTTAATGCTTCTTCGAGTATCCTATATATTTTGATCACGTGCCGGAAAACGTTTTGTCTGCAAAATATTTGTATTGAACTTTTTTTTTTCATTTTCATTCATTCAGCCTTGTTGGTGTGGTTTTGAATTGGGTCAGATGTGAATAAGTTATAGGCTCCAAAGGTATAGTTTCTTTACAGAAATCCGTGCTGAATTCGGAGGGAATATTGCGTGTTGAAGTAGGACCGACCTGGCCTGCCCGATGGGTGTGCGTGATATGTTCTTTGCAATATTGACTTAGGAATTAAGGTTGGGAAGTTAGAAGTTAAGCATGATGTTGTGGTATTAAAATGGTTAAAAAAAACTTCACGAAATGATATCACCTGCTGCTGGAGTTGTTTTTTATAATGATTCTGTCTCCAAACAAGCCCTTTTTTAAATGAAGTGAGAAATGAATAAGACATTCATTTTGACGTTAACTGTCGACATAAAAAGTTTTAATACAAAATAAAAATTAATAATGAACCAAGCTGTTAACGAGGAAATTTACACAAAACAATGGGTCATATGCAAAAAGATGAATTCAAGCTGTTTTCTCACTTTTTTGAGAACTTTCTTAGCTTCGTATGCAAAAAAAAAGTTACTGACCGAGTTAGATCTCACGTGGTGAGTTCAATCTCACAGTGATGAGTTTGATCTCATTTTGAAAGCTCTTATGAGATAGAACTCGGTATGCTATGCAAAAAGGTGAGAAAACTGTTGATTCCGTGAGATCGATCTCACAAATTATTGAGCATGGGTTTTCTCTTACTCAGCTCATATACAACCGTCAAGATACCAGAATTTCAGCTTAATTTTGTTACAAATTAAGTTTATAAAAATTGGAGATTGGAAATTGGAATGCTATGCATCTACCTACTCTTGTCAAAAAAAGGGAACAAGATATTTTTCAATTTTGTTTAGTGATTTTTGAAGAGCTGTATTTTGGTTGTAGGTGGCCGTATTGCGATGAAAGAAAAATCATTTTGCGGTTTCATGTTTCCTGTACAGAGGATTGTTGGTAAATATTTTTTTAAAGTTTGTAGTTACCGTTGTTGCTCAAATTTTCTATTCCTTGTTTGTTTTTATATTTGATCACTAATATTTCAGCAAATAATGACAACATACAAAACTCAAACTCGATTGAGTGCCTCCTACGTAGCTATTCTAAAAAAAAACTTTTGAAATTGTATAGGATTATGTTTTCACATTTTACCGTTAGAAAATAAGAGTAAAAATAAATTGAAAGCCCGTTCAATAAATTAACATCAAAACATAAAGGAGTATTTAATGTATATTAATATGAAAATCTGCAACACCATCAGGTAATAATTCGATACATATTTGCAAAGAGGTAAACAAATAACCAAGAGACAATCACAAAAGTTGTTTTTTTTGCGATTTTCTAAACGGCGAAAGAAAATCCATAAAATCCTCTAAGATTCCTTTAGAATATTCCAGTTTTTAGAACCGCCCTTCAATACTGTATATTGTCACTATTTGCTTAAATATTAGTGACCAAAGACTAAGGTATCTCCTTCAGTTTAAGCCAGATATCTCAGGCAAAAGAAAATTGTACACCAACACAAAATAAAGTTAAGTGAAGCTGAAAAAACATGTTACATGACTTATACATTCAATTGACGCAAAAATTTAAATTCAAAAGAAATTCAAACCTTTAAGAAAATAAAAAATAGAAAATATTTGCCTTGCACAAAAAAATTATTTGCAAACAAAAGTAAAAACTAGAAAAATTAAGCAGTAGGTTGTTTTCTGTTTCATATCAAAATACACTTAAAAATTTGTATTTAAATTTTGTTTTCTTCATTTTTTTGATTATCGCAATTTCATACTGACCACTTTTTCAATATTTTTTTTTCCGTTTGTGTATACACCAAATCGGTTTTTATAAACATACATGTAGCATCTCATTTCATTGCTTAAACCCCTAGTACTCGCAAAAGCTTACGAACATAATCCAACTGAATTTTAAACACCAATTTTTCGTTTCCGCGTTCAGAGAAATATATGTTTTTTCTTCTTCTACGCACTGCACAGAAATAACAGTCACAACTATTTAAGACGAAGAGCTTTGAGATCGATCTCATATTCATCGAGTTAGAGCTGTTCAGAGCGAACTAATTTTTTTGCATATAAAATCGAGTCCGAGTTCGGCTCTGCTCGATCGATCTCACATGTGAGTTCAAGCTCGTTAACTCGGACTCAGAGATCTTGCTCATCTTTTAGCATACGACCCAATATGTCTGTTTGCGTACTTCCCCAAACTACGAATTTCTACCAATTCCGTCCAAAGTTCTTTCAAAGTTTATATACAAAAATAAAATTGTAATAGAATTCGTAGAAATTTGTAGTTTTGGAAAGTACCTAGTACCTGTAAAAATAGTTTGGCTAATCACCTACTTCCAAGAAACTTTAAGAACTTTAGTAAAATTTTATTTTGTATATGCACTTGGTATAAAATGCGAACAAGAAATATAATAGAAATTTGACATAAATTGTGATGGTAGAAAAGGCGTCTGGACTTATGCAACAATTTTCCAAGTAAATACTATGGATTCAAGTGATATAATCTACCCCACAGGTCACAGAAACTGAAAGCCTTTAACTCGAAAATGGTTCTTAACTTTTATCACCAGGAGAAATGGACTTTTCCACCTAGAATGAAATATAGAACATTTTGCGAGATTGTTAAAAATGGTATTTTGTAATTTCGTGATTATGAAAACAAGAATTTGTGATTGCAAAATTTCGTAATGCGAGATTTTGTACCGAACTTCTTTTTGCACTGCACCCAATGTCTTTTTTAATAACAATCCTCGCGTTCCGATGTTTATTCACTATGTTATCTAGTTATCCCAAAAATTTCGAGATAACTTAAGTTGTTGTTATGTCAGCAGTCATCAGCTGTTTTTTAACAAGAGATTACAACAACACAAAGCTTTCCGGATAACTGAGAATAACCATCGGAACGTGCCCAATAGCTTCAAATAAAATCTATACCTAGCTCAAAAGTTTGTGACCGCAACGACAAAGACAATGGTGCGCGTCTTGTCAAATCTTGTTTCTCCAACCGCCTTGTAATAGCAGGGTTCATGTTTGAGCACAAGACGGGCCACAAAGTAAGATGGGTGTCGACGGACAGACAGGCAACCTCCACCCGCAAACAAATTGAACACTTCGCGATCAGTCAGCGATTAAAAAGCAGTCTCCAGGACGTTCGTAACAGAAGGAATGCGGACATGGAAGTGGCCTGTTACACGGCCGTAGCCAGGCCTACGCTAGGGTGAGCTCAGCTCACCCAAAAATAAGTTAAGCTCACCCAAAAATTTTCTAAGGTACTTAAGGATTTTCCAAGTTTTCATTATCAGACAAAATATTTGTTTGCTTTGAAATAATATTTGAAATGTACTTATGGCACAATACCAATTTTTCCATTTTATTCCGCACACTTTGATTTTTGGGTCAGCAAACCAGTGACTCTGTGGTTCATTGGTTTATTTGTGCTCTTGTGTGCTTTTGTTTCCAGTCACTTGATCTGTTATTTTTTAGTAAAAGTGTGTTCCGATTATGAAAAAATATGGAATATGCAAAATACATATACATTTATTCAAAAACAGCTTTGTAGATTTAAAACTCATTGGTTTCCCCTTGTGTTTATAGCTTAAAATTAACAGGACTTCACGAATCTGTTAACGTCAAAAAAGACAGCTATCATTTTATAAGAACTGTCAGATGCGAAACTGCAAAGCAAAAACAAAAGTAGGTTTCTTTACGACCATTTCGAATGTCAATCAGGAAAACCGATTCCATACGTGTACAATTTTTATTTTCGATTTTGAAATCAGATCCAAAAGCTTTTCTTCTTCTTTTCACGACAAAAACTGTCATTCTGGTTTCAAGAACTGTCATTCTGGTTTCAATCGAAAAGGCTAATAAATGAAGTTTAAGTAGTTGAGTTTCTATTTTTTATTTTATTTTCGGAAAATTTCACCGTTTATATTAAATCAACTTGAAATATTAAAATTCCACATAAAAGATTCCACAAAATGGGAATTTTGCAGTTTTTGAATGAAGGAGACAGCAATATATTGCTTTTTTCCAAATACTTAACTCTACAGAGTATTTTCAGAAATGCTTGGGCGCTCTTTTCAGTACCCAGTACCAGGCAATTGACATTTATGATTTTCATTAAAAAAACTGTGAGCTCACCCAAAACAACCTTGAGCTCACCCATACGTTTGATCCTGGCCGTCGCCTGTTACCACAATTTAATCCAAAGAAAACACCCGTATGCCCAAGTTTAAAAGAGTGTCAAGTTGGCAAAGCAACTTTGACCAATCGGAAAATGGTGACGTGGATAATTTGCTTATAATAAGTCGTAAATTAGTTGTGACAATTTTGAATTTGTCGTTGAATTCTTTCTATGTTTTTGTCGGGTGCTTTGCAAAGCGGTAAAAACTTTGTATACTTAATATATTATGGCCTGATAATTTGTTGTTAGTAAGTCTTAAATTAATTGTGAAAGTTGAATTCAATCGTGCCATGTTTTCTATGTTTTTTGGGTTCTTTATCAGCTTGGTATCAAGTTACCGAAGCACCACCTAAAAAAGGGGTAAGAACTGCTTATACCGAATTGTTTATGGCCTTGTAATTAATGGCTAATTAGTCATAATAAGTTGTGTCAATTTCGAATTTTTCGTTTTATGTTTTCTATGTTTTTTTAATGGTTAAAACTTTTTAAACTTAATATTTTATTACAAATTATTAAGCACTAAATAACTAAATTTTAGAAGGTTTTAGCACTTTTCAAATCAAAAAACATAGAAAACATAGAACAACAAATTCGAAATTGTCACAACTTACTAACGGCAGATTATCTACCTAGCCATTTTTCGATTCGTCAAAGTTGCTTTGCTAACTTGACACTCATCAAGTTTAACACCGATAGGCTTAAAAATCCTGCAGTCCGCCAACAACTAAGGGACCACCTTTCACACGGGTTGAGAGCAATCAGTAGAATGCAACCCAACTCCATATAAAGCCATTGGTGTGCTGTGAAAAATATTTTTATATCCGGTTTTAAAAGTATAGTCGGTCGGTCGTAAGGAAGAAACTGTTCATGGATTTCCGAAGAATCTTGGGCTAGGATCGAAGAAAGAAACAGCTCAAATCTAGCATTGTTACTCCAGGAGCAGGCAGAAACGATCTAGGTCTGCGTATCGCATGTTCACCATACCGTGCAACGTGATAAGCGTAACTTGATCAAAGCTACAGAATAATGACCCTTCCGTAGGAACAAATTCCTGAAATCAGACTGTTATCCTCTAGTAGAGAAGACATCTTAACCGCACTCAGAGCACTGAATTACAACAAAGCGGCTGGACTTGACGGTATTCCCGGAGAGCTCTTACAAGCAGTACTAACAATAGTGAATGAGCTCTTGTATCCAATCATTGAGAGAGTTTAGGAAACAGAGAGTTTTCTTGAAGAGTAGAAAAACGGAATGATTGCCAAGCTCATAAAGAAAGGAGACCTTACATAACATAAAAACTGGACAGAAATGGGCGCGCTGCCTGCTGTAGTCAAGGTTTTTGCAGTAACCTGGATTGTGCTGGCGCGAAAAAAAGACCACCTCGAAGACACGCTAGATGCTGAATAAGCAGAATTCCGTACGGAATCTTCCTGTGTGGACCACACCATTACTTTACGGATCATCATTGAACATTGCGTTGAATATCTATCAACATTTCACCTGCTGTTCATCGACTTCGAAAAGGTGTTCGACAGTGTCCATAGAGAATTTATGAGATAGCTTTGCGCAGGAGAAGCATGCCGGATAAATTTTTGCTATTATTAAAGCTACATGTGAAAGGTCTGCATAAAGGAAAGTTTTCAGAGGAGCCTGAAATCCAAAATGGGGTCCGACAAGGTTGTACATTGTCACCAATACTTTTTCTGCTGGCTTTGCCGAGAGCGAATGGAGCAATTCAGTGGAATCCGCAATCACACTTAAAACGTCTGGGCTTGCTCACTCTTAGGATCATGGATCTCCTTCAAATTTCAACAAGGGTGGAGATAGAACTGAAATCGTTGGGCTAAAGGTCAATGCGGAAAAAATAAATAGGATCAGTCTTGGAACTTCCTCATCTACCCAAAGTGGAGAACCAGGGCCTAGTGAGTAGTGACTTACAACTCTCATTACTCTCAACCATTCATGTGTGTGTATTGTTGGCAGGAATGGAGAGGACTAACAATTTTTAAACAATTTTGAACGGGTAGGTGAGAAACATTTATTCATGACAACAGATACTCTTGGATGATTTGTCAGTTCCTCGCAAGATTCAGAACCTGGGAAAGAAACATTCTATTTTTTCGTTGGCAGCAGCTGGGAATCGAACCCACCCTTTGGCATGACAGTCCAACACACTAACCATTATGCCACCAGGTACTACAACCAAACTAAATATAGTCAGTCGAATTGCGAAATTAAAGGTTCCGATCGAAATGTTGTCCAAAATATGGAGACAAAACTCTTAGACCGAGAGCCCAAAGCAGATTTTGGGTGTGAACGATAGCATAAAAAGAAGTATAGGCGTCGAAAGCTTCATTAAAGGCTATTAAAAAAAATCAAAGTCTTGCAGTCCACAACTGGGGCCTTTGCGAGCAACAGTGCGTCGAAAAAAAAATATGAATGCAACTTCGAGGATAATCGTGTTAGCCGAAATTGGTTTTCACTCCTCCCTAGATAAGCTCCTCGGATCACATATCACGGAATCTGAGACTATTTGAGTGTATAGTTGGGTCTACCAGACCGTTTAAAAAATTCAAAATTCAAAGTGAAAACGGTTTTTTTAAACAGTCTGGCAGGGCGAATTTAACACTTAAATGATCTCAGATTCTGTGATATGGGATTCGCGGAGCTTATCTAGGGAGGGGTGAAAACCAATTTCGGCTACCACGATTATCCTCGAAGTTGATTCATATTTTTTTTTTCAATGCACTGTTGCTCGCAAAGGCCCCAGTTGTGGACTGCAAGACTTTGATTTTTTTAATAGCTTTTAATGAAGCTTTCGACGCCTATACTTCTTTTTTTGCTATCGTTCACACCCAAAATCTGCTGTGGGCTCTTAGTCTATCTATAAGCTTAAAACCCAAGCTTAGACTGTTTCGTTCCAATGTTGAATCCGGTATTCTTCTTTATGGGTGCAGCACCAAAAAAACGTTCGTGAATAGATTCCTTGAAATATTTTGAGGATTTTCTGACACAACTGTATCTCCAATGATGAGCTTCATGTGAGGACAGGTCAGGAAACCTTCGAATCTATCATACGAAAACATAAGCGGCAGTGGATTGGACATATGCCTCGAAAAGTTCTAGAGTGCATTGCGGGTCAACTAGTGTAATGGAACCCTCTCACGGAGCGAACGTGTGGGCCGACATAGAAGTAGGTACTTGGCGAAGAACGGTCGAAGAGGAATCAGCACAACTGGGGAAGAGTTGGAGAGAGCTTAGAAACATTTCCAGAAACCGTACTCGATGGTTTTCAAAAACTTAAACATTTGAATCATTCACATTAGGTGTAGGACTGCTTAGAAATACTGCCAAATCACATTTCCGACCTTTTTGAAAGTGTTGACGCTTCTTAGAGAATTTCATCCCCACTTTTAAAATTTTGACTTGACAGTAAGTGAATTTCAATCAAAAAAGTACGGAAACAGACCTTAAAATATAGTCCATTTAGCTGTTCCTTTTTAAAATTATCATCTTCAATAAATTTCAAGTATCTTTTCAGCTCCTGTATAAGAAGTTCCACTCTACAGAAATGAGTTTGCGCAAATGAATGCCAACATGTTTTCAATTACTCAACACGACCGCGATTCCTATCTTTACAATTAAGCTTGTGATTTGTTTACCCCAAAGTCGCTCAGCATACAGCAAATACGTATAAAGTCTGCCCACAAGATGACGAAAAAAAAATATATAAACAATCTTCAAGACCGAGAGATTTGGTTGCTTTGCTCTGGTTGCTCCAATTCGCTTTCGCTATCATCAAGGAGCACAGGTTCATCGTGGTGTATATTATCTCGATCACAAAATGGCTTGTGTGATCTCACCCGTCTGTTTGCATTATCGCACCACATTGGTTTTCCTGTCACTCCAAGTGTCTGCTGTTGGTTATGTATGCATGCATAGCAGCCTGACTCTGGACGGACCTCCTACTCCATATCCACCATATTGAGCTCAAAGTCCTTCTTCATCCTCCAAATGAAAGAGAAACCATACGGACGCGGACGGAACGGCAGACGAACTGTGATGAAGGAAACCAAAATAGAAGGAAAAAAAAAACGATATTTACGGAAGTCAATAGATAGTCCCGTAACCGATACCGCAAATTAACTGTTTCCTCACCAAATAACACAAACCGCCACCGCTGCTGCCACTGCCATCAACCATAGCAGCCGCTGTCGCTGTATAGAGGGATAAACTCTCCTAAGGAACACTTTCGGATGCATGACGTCGCCGGCCGTGTCGTCGCAGTCTAAGTAGACGGCTGATGCTGACAAATCCGACGACCCCTTGTCGTCTTTTTTACCAAGCTTAAACACTAACTGAGACTTTGTTAAGATACATTTTGCTTAGAAAAGATACACTGTCGATCGCGATGATTTCCTCTTTTGTGAGCGTTGTGCGGTCTCCCTTTATGTGTCGGTCATATATGAATGAGGAGCGAAAAAGTATCGTTGGCAAGTTTCAAACACTCTCCATTGGTGTCGGTTTAATGTGCTGTTATTTGTTGTTATTTTTATCTTTTTTGTATTTGTTTTTTTTTTAAGAAAAGTGTAAAACGGCGGGAGCTATAAGACTTTTTGTTGCGCTTATTGCACATTGACAAATGGCAACGCTTCAATCGTTCACAATGATCTCATCTAGAGATAAGATAGACGCAAAGACTTTTTGCTCTCACGTCACAAGCCTAATGCCTCTCTCAAGAGACATGAGTGCATTAAAGATTTAACGGGCCTCAAAGGAGTTTTGAGTTTTGTTGTCATTTTTTGTAGAAATGAACATATTTTTAGCGAAAAATTGTCCAAGATGTTTTCTTGTAAACGCCTCTCACGATTTAAGTTAAAAATTTCAGATTTGGTTGATTCAAGTAGAGAAAAGGTTAAGTCAAAAACGCTCACTACCACGCCTACTTTTTCTGCATCTATATTTCTAGGGATCGGTTTCATATGTGTGGATGAAATTTTCAAAATTTTTCTTCTAATGGGGGAAATATTGAGGAAGTGATCTTTTCAAGATTTGATCACTAGCACGCCCACTTTTCATATTTTTCTTATATCTCGGTGCCTTCAAAACGGCTCTACCGATTTCGATGAACGTTTTATTATTATTAATTTTAAAGACGTGGGGAAGGTTTAGGAAGTGGTTTCAGGAATAACCACCCTTTGCCACGCCTACTTTTCTTAAATCTCGACTTCTTTAAAAAAGCTCAGATTTTTTTTTTGGAGACATTTTCATTGTTTGCTAGGCATGCCACGTTTCATTCTGCATACTGACGCTCCTCCACTTAAGGAACGTAGGAAACACGCTCACTTTCAAGAGGCACAGTACCAGAAGTTACCTTAGTGACGGAACGTACATCCACAAAGATCAAAAACTGGAGACCAATCAAGGACTGCACGGAAGCGACCACCAGTATCACAAGTATATCATCTCCGATTTAAAATGGAACCAATGAGCTCCTTATCAAAATCAAGCGAGAGCTTCTAAGTGAAACGTAAACCAGCTCAACGAAGAAATCTTCAAGTCCGTGGAAGAAGAAGGAAAAGAGGAAAATGCCTGCATTCTAGACGAAAAATCACTAGAGGACGAAGAAGACACGCTGAACTACAGAAGATGACCTTGAAGAGTTCAGAACAAAGAGATCAGTGCTTGAGATGGCCATCAATTCTACCTGAAGACAAAACTGAATGAATCCCCACCGGTTTGTCAACAGCGACCTCTGGGGAATAGGTAACAAGATTGTCATGCGAAAACATGGAGCTCAGGTGACTACCCCTGCTCTAGATGAAGAAAACAAGGCCCACATAGTGGGTACGCTCTTCCCAACTCATCCAGTCAGGCCGCTCGACAGAACATACGTTGCTCAGTGAAGAAGAGTTGAGATTAGCTTTGGTGCCAAACAAAATAGCCCCATGACCGGACGGACTACCAACGGAAGTGCTGAAAATGACTGCGCAAGCATGCCCCCAACTTTTGCTCAACATCTCCAACAGCTGCTAAGAGGAAGGGGTCTTTCTCACGAGCGGGAAGATGTAATGTTGTATACTCATCATCATCAGTAAGGGAACAAGAGACCCGGTCTCCCCATCTGCATACAGACCTTTGTGTATGCTCGAAACCGCACAGGGAAGCTCTTGAAGAAGATGATGAGACTATGACTCACACGCCGCCGTTGCAGTGCAGACAGCAAGAGACTTGTTCAAACCAGCATGGTTTCAAGAAATTACACTCTATATGTTTGAAGCGATAGAAAAAGTAGTCGAGGGCATCCAAATCGCCGAACAGGAAACCACTACTTGAGGCACATCGTTCTGTGGGCAACTCTGAATGCCAGAAATGCTCTAAACTCAGCCAGGTGGAGAGACTTGCTGAACGCGCTAGACGATACCTCAATATCCCAGCCTATCTCTTGAGGATGGTTAAGAACTATCTCAGGGACTGGGAGTGGAAGGCACACGAAAGAAGCAAATCACCTCCGCGGCAGCACAGGGATCAATCTTGGGGCCGCATGGGCATCCCGGATTATACCTTTCTGGTTGAGTAAGCTGATGAGACTGCCACGGTTTACGGTTAAAACGACAAAAACACCAAAAGCTCGAAATGGAAGCTGAACCAGGTCATGCAACGTGTGCAGCTCTGAATGAATGAACACGGTCCTAGCAAAATGAAAAAAATTGCGATAGTCAGTCCGACGAAGAAGAGGATTCCCTTTCCCACCCTAATTGATTTTCAAAATGCCTCAGAAGTCATAAAAAGTAATGATGCGGTGAAATACTTGAGACTAAGACTCGGCACAGAACTATGTTGCTGGCAACAGATAAAAGCCGCTCTGGGAACGAGCGTCGAAATTCGCTGCTCAGGAGATTGATGGCGAACATAGGTGGCTCAACGGCAAGCAAGCGAAAGCTACTGGTGTTAACAACAAATGTCATTTTCATATACGCAAACAAAATTTGGGTAGATACGCTACGTCAAGAAAATACTGGAAGCAAATGGTGGCAGTGCAAAGACAGAATTACGTGTGACTAGCTCGAACCAAACGGTGTCCGAACCAGCCGCTCTTGTAGTCCCCATTGATCTTCCAATCCAAGAAGGTGAAAATTGGAGTGAAAGCAGTAACCAAGGAGGCAAAGCAACTCACGAAACAGATGTGGCTCAAAAAGTAGAGGACAAAGAACGGCGATTAGGAATGTCGCAGAGTGAAATGAACGGAAATACGATGAAGTATACTATTACGGCAGCACTACCCAGTTTTTCATCGGGCATGGCTTCTTCTATGCCTTTCTCCATAAGATCGGGAAATTGAACAGCCCAGCCTGCTAGTAAGAGACAATGCCGAAAACACGTTTTTCGCCAGCATCAGATGGGAAGCCGATCGTCGCAAACTAGTGAGCAAACATCACGCTAGAAAACATAACACAGAAGATGCTAATCAGTTACCAAGGTAAAACCTGTATGTTTATAGAACATATTCTCAGAAGGAAAATAAGAGAAGAAGAAAATCACCGGGAAACAGATGAGCCCACAAGTTGATTCCGCAAGGGAAACATGTCAATCTTTTTGGAGTAATGCAAAGAGCGGTCCCGGAGGATGGGTCAGACACTAAAAGGGTTATGCAGGAGTTTTTATTAGTACACATGATGATGATCAATAGGTAATTGTCGAAAAGACTAAGGTGTTTTCGGCATTGACCTTTTGATGATAAAGAATTTTTCCCGCTTCCCTTAAAGGGGGGAAAAAAAAACTGCCATGCCCACTTGCTTTATGTAGGAAAGCACTACCTTTTGGCAATTCTTTTTTCTAAAAAAGCTCCGTATAAAATTTGAAGCAAATCGGTCGATCCACTTAGGCTCTAGCTTCATGTATAAAGTAGACGCATAAAGACGCACAGACGTACACAAGCCCAAAACGCATAGACCTATACAAATCTCAATGTCTTACTAGGGGCGAGCAGTTAAAATGATTTATAGGTATTTTCTGTGGTTAAAATGCGGCCGGCCGTGTATTTCGGTGCATCTTTAAGATGGGTTAAAGGAAGCTCAATGCTATCAGAAGGCGATTCACCATCAAAACAATGCCCATAGTTGGGAAATGTGTTTTGCGTTTAATGCGGCAAAGTGTCGTGTTTTTATGCTCTAACCGCGACGACTCGACGCAACGTCGCTTCGCCCAGACGATATTCGTTCCATAGATATACTGCTTGATGGCGCTATTAGTGATGTCGGTGGCGTTGGATTGTTATAAGCGCGGGAGATGTTTTAATTGCTTATTATTTATGTATGCGATCTGTGAGTTAATAAATTTACCAATGTCTTAACGCAAAAGAGCAACACTGAACTCTAGCAGCGTCGATTGGGTAGCTTCCTCCTGCCATAATGTTAAGTATCTACGTATCTCGTGCATCCATCCAGAGCCATCACACACACACCATCCCATTTGAGAAGAGATGGGGTTTTTTTCTAATTTCCTGGAGACAGCGCCATGTTTGTGTGCACAGCATCTTGAGTGCATATGTTAAGCGATGCTCGTTAAAAGAGCTCCCGCGTCAAATGACGGATCTTATAACATTCAGAGAGATAGGCTTATATTATTTTTGTTTAGTTTTTTTTTTTTTTGTGTATATTTTTGAATTAGCTTTCAACTATTGTGTATTATTTGCTGGTTGTAGACTTGTAAATATGCGAATAAATAAATAAATTTGACATTATATGTTGGATGAAGAAGTTAATCATTGTTTGGTTGTTCACAGGCGGCTAATTACCTGTAATTGATATTTCAGTGTTTTTTTTGTTGTTGTAGTTGTATTTATTTGAGAAAGGTATAGATGATGGATTTTAAAGGAAATGTATAATGTGGGAGTATATTATGATGGCCACTTGATAGCTTTAGGAATGCAGTTTTTGTGCTGGGAATGGGAATGTGGAAATTATGCAATTGTCACACGTTTTTGTTTACACTATTCTTTGACTTTTCTTTCTTTTATTTTTTGTTTAAATAATGGACGTGTTGATGCGAAATATTTCAAATAGACGTAACTTTTGATAAATAGAAATTTGAAGAATGAATAATTTAGAAATGCACACGTTTTGTAAGAGTCAGCGTGAAGCACCTAAAGACTTTTGATTGGTGGACAGTTTGGTTGAATTTTACTGCATTCCCGCACACTGCTAGGTATATAGCAGGCTTTAGAGTTTGAATGGAATTGAGTTCTGCTGCCCCATTAACCTGTATTAAAGACCGATTGATTGTGCGTTTGTTCATAATCACATATATGTCAATACATATATCCGCGTGATAATAATAAGACCGATAGAACTATACGTCACCGATCAAAAGTGTGTAGAGTGTGCAGTATATTAATGTGACTTAAAATTTCAGATCTGCACAGTTATTGTGATCTTGGAAGCTTGTATTATGTGATTTATAATAGAAGAATCTGGTAATGTTCAGGCAAAGATATTTCATTTATATGAATTGCAGAACCCCTTAAAGAAGCTCCTAACGGTTATTTAAAAAATCGTTTAGTAACTGTTCTGAAGTAAGGGTTAACCTACCGAAAGAATATTGATCCACTTAAGATAATATACAAAACAAAAAAAAAAATTTGGTGGCGCAACAGATCGTGGCGAGCCACGGCCTAGTGACTTACAACTCTCAACCTTTCCCGTGTGCGTGTTGTTAGCAGGAAAAGTGCTGGGGACCTAAAATTTTTTGCCGAATTCGAACGGCTAGATGAGAAGCACTTTTCATGACAAGTAAACTCTTGGAGGATTTTTCAGTTCCTCGCAAGAGGCAGTACCTACCTCGGATAAAACATTTCTGTTTTCAGGTGGCACCGGCTGGGAATCGAACCCACACCTTCGGCTTGACAGTCCAACGCACTTACCATTATGCCACGAGGTACCTACTAACCTACTACTTAGACAAAATTAGTATTTCTCTTACTATCGCAACTCAACGGCGAATGTTCTAGTGATAAAGAGAAAAAAAAGTCCCCATGAATCGAAGGCGAGCTCTAGTGGCAGAAACGTGCAACATTTTTATTTTTTCGGTTTTCGTGTTTATCTTAGAAATTATATGTCTTATCAAAAAATTTTCTGAGAACAAAAGAAAGCTTATAAAATTCCCTACAGTACGGATTATGACCAAATTTTCCATATCCTTTATACATTGTTTAAATGTTATCTGGCTTCAAAAATTGGTACTTTTTTAAATTGCCTTAAGTGCAAAATTTTATATTCTTAAAGCAGTTTCTATACCAGGGGCAGATCCAGAGTAGAATATGAACAGGGAGCTGGGTACATGATAGGTTCACATAATTTTTCATGCATAAACTTTAATTTATACATTAAAATTAGATTGGTGTTTACCCAAATTGGAAAATCTTTCAATAACTTCTAAGGGGTTCTACCTCAATATCGTAATTATGTTGAAGAGAGCCAACCCTTTTTATCAGTCTTGAAGCATTTTTATTCTAAACCAGATGGCAGATATATCATCCGATACCCGGATTCAATTTGTAGCCTACACTATTGTTGCAAAAGCGCTTATTCCACTCTCAGCTTCAATTTCAATTAATTTTCATCCTCCTGCTAAATGTAACCATACTCTTAAATGTTGGATGAGAGTTGTCAATGTCTTTCGCTTCTAATTCAATGTTTAGCTTAAGTAACAGCAGGCTGAGATTTCAACATTTCATTACTTCTGGGAATACCGTGTCCTCAAATCCTCTGTAACCATTTCTATTAATGGTATGCAGAAACTGTATAGTGTATAGTGGTCTTCACAGCTTTGAGATGAATGATTTTTTCGATGACTTTGGCGCCTGGCCTTATGGTATTCGAGAAAATTCAATGAAGATGATCGTCTACATAGGTTCTTCGATTGCTAAGTGCTGCAATTTTTACAAGGTCTGAAACCTTCGGAAGGTCGTTTGTTTTTTCTACAAAATCCAAAGTAGGGACTGCGTTAATGATAAAATATCACACCTAATGATAAGAAATGAGGGCTTACTGGAGTTGATTGGGTTAAGAATGCTGATGAGCTGATGATTACCAGATTTCTTTGAATTGAAATCAACGGTAACTGGGATGGTGACAACAAATCAAACGATAAAAAACGCTCGAAGAAAAGTATGGTTATCAAATAATATGGATGGAACGGTTTGTTTTTCTGGCACAGGGTTTCAAATTTTGAATTTTTGATATAATGGCAAAAAAATTGATGGAACAGAGGAACGCAGCAGAATCGTGAAAGCTGCAGATACTGTTGATGATTTTTTCAAAAACGGTGATTATTGTGTGCCTCAGAGTCCTAACACTTTCTTGGAAACTCTTATACCACTGCTTTCAGGTTACGCCGAAAAGGAAAAATTAAATCCATTAAAGTCCATCACTGTTATAAATTACTTTAAGAATCTCTTTTTATTACGTTTTTACTTTTTTTTAAAGCTCTAAATAAAAAAAAAGATTATAAAGGAGAATGGGCATTTTTGGGCGTTAGCGGCCATTGATGAAATTAGTGTCAAATGAAAGGTATGCTACTGAGGAGCAACTTTCACTATGGACATTACATTGCATTTCATTTAAAAAAGAAGATATTTCAATGTTAATATAATACAATTGCATTGAGCAATATTGCATAGTGATTATATTTTTAGTGGGTGCAATACTTTATTCTAACTTCATAACGTCTACTGACACTGTAGTTGTGTGTTTAACGGGGTTTCAGAATATCCCAAGGACGCATTACGGGTTTAAACAGACCCAGTACGTATTTCAACAACTTTGTAATTTTTTAAACATATTATTTTACTCAGGATTTTTTGATATTGTGAGGATTTTAATATTAAAGTTTTATGGTAAATGTTCTTATTAATGATGTTATATGGCCATTTTTATATACAAAATATTCTTGAGGCTGTCTAGAATCCTTGTTCCATTTTCTTTTTCTATTTTTGTATTGGTCAGAAGCCAGAAACTTAGCAAAACTTTTAAAAATGCATTTTTTTCGGTTTTGAAGTACACCACAATGAAAAAATGTCTGCACGGTGATTGTAGGACTAAAACACATCCAAAAATAACAAAACCATTCTTGGCCGCTAACGCCCATGTTTCATACTAATTTGCCCATTCTCCTTTTCCTGTTTTGTGTAACTTGCTTTCAGACTTCTGAAATAGGGCATGGGGTAGATAAGTATAGATTGGCTATTAAATATGGGCAGGTGTTACAAGATCCTAAGATGCTTGCACAGTAGAACTAGGGTTTCCATCGAATCTATTTTAAAGAGAACATATTCTCTTTTTTTGTTCCCATCTATCTTGCACTCTCTTTTTCATCAAGGATCTTTTTTTGTTTTCTTATTTCTATGAAGCGCAGTTTCATTTTATCTCAATTATCTTCAATTTTTTGTCTCATATTAAACAACAAAATGATCGCTATCAAAAAGTGTAGAGTATCTTGAGACGAGCTTGAAGAGATATTGTTTTTTTTTCTTGGATGAAACTTAAAAGCATTTAAATGGTAAGAACTCGTAAATTAATAGGGATTTCTCAAAGTTTCAAATACATATATTGAGAAAATTTATGGAATTTTCTAAAATGTACAAAAATGCAATTACTGAAAGTATGTTTGCCCCGATTGGTGGACAATGGGCAAGGAATATTGCCGAAAGTTTCTCTACGTATTTTTATAATAAAAAAATATTCTTTAAATTAAAACGGCATGCTGTGAGAAACAATTATGAAAAAGAAAAACGACAATGATTACGACGAGCGAGAAGATTTCAATTAAATCATTTTATATTTTTTATTATTTAAAAACACACTTCTGAATGTGAATCTCATTTTTACTTTACATTTATATTTTTATTAAAAAGTTTTATTTCAATTTTTAGTAATTTTTATTTAAGTTAAATAAATTTTTCCAATTTTTCCATGTTTTGAATGTTCTCTTTTTGCTTTCTATTTTTCACTTGAAAGTTCTCTTTTTTAAAGCTTTGGGAGGAAAATTTTCTCTTTTTGTAAAAGTCTCAAATGGACACCCTAAGTAGAACTCTTAAAATGTAAGCACTAGAGCTAGAGTCGTATTTCATACTCAAGCATATAAATTATAGTATTTTTCGGAAATTTAAGAAAGTACAACTTTTTGGCGCCAAATAACTTGTTAACTATAAAAAATATGGGAAATTTGGTCATAATTAATATTGTAAAAAAATTTATAAACTGCCTTTTGTTTGATGAAAGTTTTTTGTTAAGACAAATAATTTCTAAGATAAACACGAAAACCGAAATAATAAAAATGTTGCACATTCATGCCGCTAGAGCTCGCCTTGGATTAATGGGCTTAAAAAAAGGGATTGAATTTTGAAATTACCACCAGTACCTACTCAGCAAAAATTCTTGATATACCTAACCATGAAATATTTTTGAGTTCATTTTACCCTATTTCAAGGGAGGGTATTGATATAACTTGATTCCATTTTCAATACATTTTACCCAATTATGAGGGGTAGTAGTGCTTATTTAACTGTCAAGTTAGCATTACTCAGGAGATATTTTTGTAAAAATACAAATGCGACAATATTTTTTCATGACATATTTACTACAGTTACTCACAAATTACTTTTTCATTTTTGAGTTTATTATACCTTAACTCGTCTTGGAATTGCTTATAGCGTATTTTCTTGATAAAAAAGAAATAAGTTGATATTTTAAGAAGATTTACAATTTTGTACATCAAAGTTCAAGGCTAATACCTCCGTTTGAACCTTCTGTCAAGCTATACAAGGTCTTATTCATCCATGGTCTCACAATGACAAAAAATGAATCTTTTTTTTTTCTTTTTGCAGCAACATGTAAAATAAAGAAAAACCAAAGCGGTTTTCTTCAAACAATTTTAACTTGATTGAAATATTACCTGCTGCCTTAAAAGTTATAATATTATAAGCATATATGCAACCTTGGGTACAATAATAATTAAATCTGCAAATCAATTAATTCCTACACTGCTGTCATAAGAACAGCAAATGGTTTGAATTTAGAAAGAATACAAAAAATAAACTTCCCACACTGTGTGGCTTTAATAGAGCGGAAAACGCTTATAAATTATTGACCATTAAACATCGATTACATGCTCAATCTGAGTCCAGTCAGCAGTCCTATTGGTATTACAGCAGCACCCACTTCTACCATTCATTATAGACATCCTTTTTCGGAGTGAATAAAGTGAAAGTGAAGAATAAACATCGGTAGTCATGGTTTGCATTGAACATACACATCACATCGAGGACATAAATGAGGGCAACCTTGTAATGTAAAGTGCTTTAAGGAGTTTACCTCCAATTTATACCGAAAGAACATAATAAAATAATTTTAAAGCTTCACGGACTTAAATATAAAACACGCAATTATATTTTTGGCCATCAGTGCCAGTCCCAATATAATGATCATCACACATCAAATCCTCTTTTTTCTTTTTTTTTCCTGAAAGCCGTGTATTATGTTTGACATGAGTAAGTGCCAATGGACACGTAAGCTACCTGCGGCTCAGCACAGACTATAATAAGCTTTACCGTGGAGTTCTTTAGCCACAAAGTCGCTCCCAGTATTAAGTCAGCGAAAGATTAAATGTTTGACAGTGGATTGAGATACATGTGGTTTTTTGTTTTACTATTTTTTATTATTTATTTTGTTAAAAGGCATTTTCTTGGTAAATAAAAACCTGCCTGTGTGTACAGTATACATATATGTAGTACATATTTATACATTTTAACTTGGCAAAAAGGGGTGTGTTTGGAAAATGAAGTACACTGAAAGAATAATTTATGAAGTTTTCACGTATGTAAGTTAATCTCATTAATTGATATTCAAAAAGACGGTTTGTTTAAAATCACTGTTCAAATATAATTTTGAAAATATTCATTGCAAACACAAAACCATTAGTTTTGATTACTTACTATTAGACATTAATTTGATTTACTACCAAGTATGTATAAAGACAGGAATTATAACAATTTTCAACTATAATAGGGGACACTCAAGCATCAAACTCCATTTACATAATTGATTTTGTTTAAGTTGTAAATTTGATATTTTAATATTTCTTTTTCTAAGTGTAAACATTAACATTAATAAATTGCAATAGTTACACATGTAATACCCACAATCCATTAGATATAATATATTTAATTCAAATTATTTTTATGTTTATCGCACACGACAATTGACATGGTGTGCAATTATTATTTTATTTGTTTTATTAGTTGTCTTTAGGTTTTATTTTTTCAGTGACTTTATGGGCTCTTAAGATTTATGGCGTCAAAATAATCACATCAAGGTTAGGTTAAACGCCTTTGGTAATTGAAGTTAAGAGTACTTAGATAACATGACGAGATTTGCAAATTTTACATAAGTGAAGGTTTCTTAGCTAAGAAATATCAAGGATTTTTATATGTAAGATTTAATGAAAATGCAAATATTTTTACTGCATCTTTAAAATTAGAAATGAAAAACGAAATGAAAAATGTCGTTTAGAGAACATATAAACGTTTCCATAACGTTTTGCGCATGGGATATAGCAGGATATAGTTCAAATTAAAATTTCAGCTTCATATGGGTGTGGATGTGGACTGTTAAACAAGAAAAGGAATGCCACCAACATTCAAAATTTAAATAAATATGAATTTATACGAAAAAATAAATTGTTGAAGCAGTGAGAGGTTTAACGGTCCATACGAACATGGATGTCTAAGAGAAAAGCTTATAAAATTCATTAATTTCTTATATTGCATTTAAACTTCCTAGAAGTTCTTGTAACAAAGAGAACGCATTGTGATTCCTTGAACAAATATAAATCAGTCCACGAAAAATCTTTGTATGTGGAAAAAACGAAACAAACGAGGTTATTCAGCAAATTTACATGTTCAATGCAATTGAGGAGCTAAAGGACAACACCTTAGATTTTCATTTAATAATTTTTTTGAGAAATTGAAAACCAAAATTCAGATAATGTAGGTGTCTGCATTGAGTGAAAAATGTTACCTTTTCCCTGGAAAATTCCTTTTCAGGTAAAATTAAATTTTGAGGAGAGCATGTTATTGTTTTAAGCTGTATGAACAAAAGCTATAAGGATATCGATAGAGTTCATCATTAAGGATCCTATTGAATTTTACCACAAGAGCAAATGTCACCTTTTTTTCTAAGCTCTTCAGTTGATATCTTTTGAGCTTAGCTGACCCCCAAGAAATGTTAGAGCTTATTACTCTAAAAACTGTGTTTCCGGTGCAAAAAAATTGCTTTGGTGATTTTTAAAGTTTCTCTTTTGGTTTTTTTTTAAACAATAATTAAATAAATGAATCAATTGACAAATATTCATTTAATATTTATGATAAGAAATGGTAGGATCATTCAAACAAAATGGCGTGGCTGTAAATGGTTGCTTAAGCCAATATCAATAACATGTCTTAACCAATATCCTTGAAAAGCGGTAAGATTTTGCTCCTATACAAAATTCTCCCAAAAACTTTGCCTAGTATTTAAGCACAGCGGTACTCAACACCAATTAAATCTTCGTTTCTTACTGTACATCACTAAGATAACTGCCAAAATTTAGTGCATGAACTAAATTGTTACATCTCATTTTATTCATGAGATTTAGGTGGACTTTACTTTGCTAAAATGAAAATCAAAAACGAGAAATATTCGAAAAAAAACCTATGTAATTTATTTTACTTGAAATATTGAAAAACATTCTTTGAAATGGTTGAGTAAATTTTTATTCAGAGAACAGCTGTTTTCTTTTTCTTCACAAAAATGGTATGTTAAAATAGAGCCAGCATTTAAGCTGGTGTTTTGAGAGAAATGTGGGAGCTAGAATTCAGCACGATCTGCGTACTGCCTAAATGTATAAATTCTACAGAAAACATACATTTGAAAAAGAAAGACATTTGAATTATACTAACAACTTCTGGTACAGTGTGAAGTTTTTGACATCTTTTAATTATCCACAGCTGCTCCTTTTTCAATCATAAAATTTGTCATTAGTTTTTCTTTTTTACATTATGAAGACTTTGCCAACTTGCCTACATTCTGAGAAAAGAAAATTAGAATTGAGAGAGATTATGCCTTTTTTTAAATGTTATGTCTAAAATAGGAGCCTTGAGCTCACCCCCCCCCCCCCACACAGCCAAATCCTGGATCCGGTACTGGTGTTAGGCGAAATTGGTTTGCACAGAATCTGAGACCACTAAAAAAAAAAAAAAATTCTAAGTGAAAGACGGGTTTTTTAAACAATCTGGCAGGTTGAACTACATACACACTCAAATTATCTCAGATTCCGTGATATGGGATCCAAGGAGCTTATCTAAGGAGGGGTGAAACCAATTTCGCTTAACACGTTTACCCTCGAAATTGAATTCATATTTTTTCTATGCACTATTTAATCACTAAGGCCCCGGTTGTGGACTGCAAGACTTTGATTATTCGAATAGCCTTTAATGGACCTTTTGACACCTATACTTCTATTTTTGATATCTAAAATCTGCTGTGGGCTCTTAGTCTATTAACAAATAGAAAGATTTTTCACAATTTTTGCAAAGTTTCATGACTTGTGGTAAAGCCCTCAATTCTGTTTGTTCATTACAAAAATTTCAATGACAATTCATGTAAAATTCGAAGCTTGTACTGTAATTTTATGGTTTCCTTAACATATGAAATACCTTTGAATTTTTCATGACTTATTTCTTTCTTTTTCACTTTTTTTCTAGTCCAATCCAAAGCATTGGTAAATTTAACAATTAATTTTCTCTTGATATTATTTGTAGTTCTTTAGAGCCTACCACATTAAGTGGGAAAGAGTAGCTGGTAATTTTAGTTTTTTCATTTACAATTTCACAGTTTAAGCATTGGATTTTAGATACAATCCAATTTTAACTGGCAAAGATAATTCAATAAATTCAAACATTTTATTTTAAAGCGTGGTCAAATTTCTGCTGTGCTATTTACATTAAGGTCACACGACCAAAAGAATAACTATTATCTAGCGCAAAACTCACAGCAAATTAGTCTAAACGGTGGTGAACTCGGGCGTATACGTATTATTTTATAGAATTTCTGAACATTTTTATTTTTATTTTCTCAAACACTATTAGAAATCTTAGCATTTACTTTTCCATTCACCTAATAATGAAATTTTTTGAAAAATATTTTTTTTAGTTTAAAAATTTACTAACTGGTCCTACAATATTTAAAAAGAAAATAAGATAATCGATTTTTGGTTTTAAAAACAAAGGAATCAGTTCGAAATCCCGTAAAACAAAATCCCAAATACCTTAATCTAACATTTTTTTTCTTAAATCTCAAAAAACCATATTTAACAAATTAATAATCCTGCTTTTTATAATCTCACAATTACAAAATTTCACTTTTAACAATCTCGCTAATAAATCACGCAAATGTCAACTGAAATCTTGTATAAATTAAAATCTTGTAATTCAAAATTTTACAAACTCAAATCTCATACTAATATATCACTCTCAGGTTCGCACTAAAAAATAAACATCCTGCGATACAATATCATTTTTTAAAATATATTTTTAACAATTAAAAATCTAACCCGACATCAAAACTGGATATAAAATTTCTATATTCTTTTTCTTGATCTCTTTACAGCAAATGAAACATTGATTCAAAAAAGCTTTGTATGGCCTTTAGTCCTACAAACTGGCGGCGTTTCGTCCGGCTAACTCACTTGGAATCATCAGTGAAATAGTGAGGGTTGTCATACGCAATTTGTTTTAATTTCAGTTTAACTTACATGGATTTATGGACAAAAAACCAATGTAAGCTATTTAGAACAGCAAAATAACTTCAATCTTCCCGGGGTCAGGCAGGTTTTTTTTATAATACAAATTCTTACTGAAATCAATCAACAACAACAATCCCTTATTAAAATATGAGGCTGAGAGTGCAAAAGTGGTGTAACCCACTTTTTTTTCCATCATATTTTTGGTTTTGAATCGATTTTTAATACTACCTATTTAAACTGAGATTCAAGGAGTATACGTCATATTTTTGGAAAGCTTAGATATTTTAGAAATTAAAATTTTAGCTCTGATGACTTTTGATACATAAATGTAAAAATACGAGACAAAAATATCAAAAATGCCAAAAAATGGGTTACACCACTCTTGCACTCACGGCCTCATATAAGCAATTATAATTTTGAGAAAGAATTATAGTCTAAGGCTAGGAAGGCACTTGATTTATTTTGCAAAATTTACGAAAACTCACAAGAAATGTAATTGCAAGAAACTAATTTTTTAATCAAAATCTCAATGTTTAAATCTTGCAAGATTATGATTTGAGATTCTAATTTGCGACATTTCATAACCAACCCAAAATAAGTCTATTTAGCATGACATTGTAAGTGTCAGGGTTGTAAAAGATTGCAATCTTTGCGAATGCAATCTATATTTTTTGTCTCTCATTGAATTCAACAAAAATATTGCATTCTTTACATTCTTTTTAAGGATGCGACTTCAAACAAAGCAGTCGCCATTCTTTTTTCGTTAAAAAAATTGCAATCTTTTTTGTTTCCAATCTTTTGTCACCATCAACTGATTGCAATCCATTGAGACTTCATGCATTCTTTGCATTCTTTTTGCGTGCTTTTAAAATCTTTTGAATTCATTTGCATCCTTTGAATTTTTTGCATTCTTTTGAAGTCTTAAATTCTTTTGAATTCTTTGAATTCAGTGCATTAAAAGAATGCAAAAGACTTCAAAAGTATTCAAGACTTCAAAATAATGCAAACAAATTAAAGGATGCAAAAAAATTAAAAAAAACTTCAAAGGAATGCAAAGAATGCATGAAGTCTCAAAAGATTGCAATCAGTTGATGGTGACAAAAGATAGGAACAAAAAAGATTGCAATCATTTTTACCAAAAAGTATGGCGACTGCCTTTTTTTAAAGTCGCATTCTTGAAAAATAATGTAAAGAATGCAATCTTTTAGTTGAAATTCTAAAGAATGCATTCGCAAAAGATTGCAATCTTTTACAACTCTGGTAAGTGTTATCGTTGTTTTTAATATTTTTTGTTTTAAAGTCAATTTTTCAGAAATAGAATGAAATGGAAATGAATGAATGACTACAACCCAGCCTTCAAGGATTTTCGCCTTAAGCAAAATCATCACCATCATCAACAATTCAAACAAACTCATGATCTTGGCAGCAAATTATCCACCTGTTATGTCCCTTCTTGGTGGATGTCTTCCAGTTATAAACTCCAACGACAAGTGACAAGAGGTGAGGCATCGATCACACACGACAACACAATTTCTTGGTCAGAGTTTTTTCTGTAACTTCCCTTCCTTTATGCTGTTACCAACTATAAAAATTGGTCCAAAGTAGTTGAAGGCTTAATATACATTGAATTCTCCTTGGTTTCCCTAATTTTTAACCTAAATAGCTGCATATTATATTTCCATTATTCTTCCAAATTCTTTTGCTCACAAAAATACACCCATATTCTGGTTTAATTTTTTTTTATATGAGTCCTACCGGTCACCGCATTTAGAAAATCGTACTAAACCACCTCCAAACTTTAAAAACAGAGGTCATCATTAAATTGCTAAAAGTTTCATAAGTGCCAATTTTAATAACAACATTGTTGACTCCATTAACAAGAAACACACGGAACAGATATGCTCTTGGCATTCAGATAAGCACCAACAGAGAATAACAAGCTTAAAATAAATTTGAATCCAGCACACCTATCGACTTCTTTCTGACATTCAATTAGCCTTATCTGCTGCTGTCATCCATAACTTAAGCTTATACCATAACACCCATGAAAAAAAGTAAATATTTTCATTATTTAATTAATTTTTTGCCAAAGATACTTCATTAATCATAGAATTTTATAATTACAAAAAAAAAAAAACAATAAACAAAACAAAATAAACTGCAAAACCTGCCAATGATGATGGTGGTATACCTATAGGTTGCACAACCAAAACCAAAATTAATGCCGGGGTAATTAACTAAAACTTACAATTATTCGTGGTAAATCTTTGCGTATCCGTGTGTATTGCTTCAAAAATATTTTCCATATTACATAAGCCATGATGGTGTCTTTTGAGATTTGTTTTTTTTGCACAATCAATGGTTTGGGATGCCGCGCGGTTGCTGCGCGTCACGTTGGTTGTTGGATTACCGCATCCAATATTACTACTAGTACTTACGACGACGACGCACATCCAATTGCAACTAGAGAACTCAATTTATGAGACCGGTGCATGAACCGACTGCAACACTCTGACACTGAGCTGAACCGAACATCTAGCCACCTCAAAACCACTCATTCTTAAGTAAGAAACGATTATCTGTCATTCATCTAGAACGCAAAGGTTGTAAGTTTCATCAAGCTTAGCACTAAGCCTTTGTTTATGTTTTTTTCCCCTCTGTGTCACTTCTCACGGATTATTAATCACGATGAGTTTTTTTTTTATTATTTAATTTACAAAACAGATATTCGCGAAGTCACGCGTAAATTTGAATTGAGTTCAAAACCATTCACTAGTTAACGATGAACTAAACCCTAAGGTAGTAAGTGAAAACTGTAAACCCACCTTATAGAGCGATATATAGAGTCAGCTCACACCCCTTCTGAGCAGCATGTCACACAAAAAGTCGCCCCTTGATCGATGAATTATAAACAGTTTTGTGTCTTGTGTGTTGTGTATTTTTGTTTTCCTTTTTTTTTAGAAAAGGGTGGGGATATGTAACTCCACAGTCTACAGGCCCTACCTTACATTTCCTAAGGCTCCTTCCATGTTTGTTTATTCGTCAGTTTGTGGTTGCTTGTCATGTGCTTAGGTTTTAATTTCAGAAACACAGGGTGCTTGTCATCAGATTGTGTCTTTAGAGTGAGGGCTTGAGAGTTGAGATTTTGAATTGATATTAAGACAAAAAAATGCAATATTTGTATAAAATAAAATTGTCAAACGTGTCAAGCGATGATTAAGGTGGAGAATTGCAGTTTTCATTAAACGTTTTTATGTTTCAATAATACTGCGTTTCAGGTTTTCTTAAGAAAAATTTACAGAAGGGATGCTAAAAATTTGAATCCCACTCCAGCTGTCCAAGAGAACCAAAATAGACGATTCGTTAAAACCATTAAACACAGGGAACACCCTGTATTTTGTGTAACGCAGTTAACTGTAATGAACAATATTCAGCACGCTGAACTGTTGCCACTCCGAATAATATCCATATACTCTTGTATGTACACATGATATTACTGGTATTGCACACCGCAGCCGCAGCAGTGGCAAGGTAAATGAATTAATTTTATTTATGGAAACGGATGTAAAAAAATTGTAATCAAATAGTGGTTGTTGGCAGCACCCTTGAAATGCTTTGCTTGCCAGGAGTTGAGACACCAAAACATGCAGCTTTAAATGGACAACGACGACGACGATATGGTGGCGCTGGCAACCGAAGAAGTAAAGAAAGTGAAATGCGCGCGAAAAATAATATCGTCATGTGAATTTTTGGGGGCGGTTTATGATAGTTGGGTTGGTCATTCATTTTGATGCCAATTCCGGTGGCGGTGTGGCAGTGGCGTTAAAATAAAAACAATAAATTAAAGACTGAAAAGTGACATGCAACAGCCAGCGGTGCGGCTAAAAGGGGGGTTGCTAATCCTTTTCCTTTATGTTCCCATTTAGTGTAATTATAAAAATTCACTTGCTGAATGCTATCAATGTTAATAGCATTATGTTTGTTGAGGGGGGCCAGGCGTGGTGTCGTCGTTAGCTGTAGTTAGCTGAATGTGCTTGGAATGTTTTCAGTTATAGTTTATTGTTGTCCAAGCATTATTATTAATTCAAATCACGTGAATATGACTTCTTAGTATTTGGAGAGTTATGAAAGTGTGTCTAGATGAGCTTAACTATCAATATTCTACACGTGACAGTCGAACTTTACTTGTTGTGGTAGATAGGGTGTCCCGCATTTTCTAAATTTTTGAATTTTGATATGCACATGGGCTCAAAAATTTGAAAATAGTTTAAAAAAAATGTTGTCTAAGTTTTTAGTCTCTATCTTAATCCTCACCCGTGTCAACCTAATTTTCAATTTTATTTAGTATTTTACAAAAAAAAAACAGAAAACGCTTAAAGTTGATAAAAAAAATTTCAAACTTCACAATAAATTATGTTAAGGGATATGAGGAATATCTAAAAAAGTTATTTTCAAATTTTTAGAACAATATTTACCCAAATTAATTTAACACTAAAAACAAAGAAACAACTATATTCATTGTTATTTTTAGTACTGAGTTGAGTAGACATTGTCCAAAAAAATGGAAATTTATGTGTTTTTATCCTCCTCATAGTACTTAAGATATTTCTGAAGTTTGAAGATTTTCTATCAACTTTTGGAATTTTTCAGATTTTTTTTTGTAAAATACTAAATATCTGCATACAAAACTAAGTGCATTTTGTATGGGAAAATTGAAAATGAAGTCGGCACGGGTTAGGATTAATATAGAGACTTTAAACTTGGGGAATATTTTTTTTTAATTTTTTCAAAAATGTTGAGCCCGTGTGCCATAAAAATTCCAAAACTTAGAAAATACGGGACACCCTAGTGGTAGTTTTTTTGCTTGCAAAATAAAGATTTCGAAATTTATAAACATGACTTGTTTCCAAATCTAGCCAACATGATAATAATGAAAACAAATTAGTGATATTTCACTTTTTACTGTTGATATACTTCACTACTTTATACCTTCTTATAATTAGGTATAGCAAGTTATGGATTCATGAACAAAATTGAGGTTGAGATCTTGATCAAACCAGACAGAACGATTAAAGGTATAAGATATAAGACGAAAAAAGTTGGTCACGAAACTCTATCTGTTTGACTGTAGTTTAAGCTTAACCGGCTAGGTCGATTTTCCTTAAAACTTGAACAAGCATTTTTTATTTATTTCCGCAACACATTTTTATTTTTTTTTATTTTTTTTACAAAAAAACGATAGTTAATTTTATTTTCATCAAAGTATGGCTCTACAGTTCATTTTCATTTAAATAAATTCCATTAGTATAGAATACCAAGGAAGAAAATTTAAAATGCAAATTCTTCTGTTTAAGTTGAGCTGAGCTCATTTGAACTATTAAATTGGATTAAATAATTTTCTTTCGATAAAGGCTTTTTCGAGTAAAAAAAGTCCGAGGGAACAAGTTTTTTGATATGCCTGAATTAACTGTGATTTCAATCATTTTTGTATACAGAAGCTTCAATCACTGTGAAATGTATGTATGTACCTATTTAAAATGAAATAAACGCACAACACAACTTTTTTTATTTTCTCATTATCCGTAAGGCGGGATTTTAATCAAATTGAATTGAATTGAATTGAATTGAATTGAATTGGAATTGCTTCAACCAATTGCAATGCTATCCATTATTTACAGGGCACCATGTATACAAAATATTTGTTTAAAAAACCGTTCCAACGATTTTTTATTTGTTGTTTGCGGCTGTCAGAAAGCTTTTTTTTAACTGTCAAAAAAATAATTTAATAGGGGAAAACCCAGTTCAAGCAACACTTCTGGAAACAACATTACCAATCGTACTCGCAATTAATTTTGTTGTATTTTAATTTCTTTTGTTTATTGAATTTACTTATGAGGGTAGGGAGAGAAATATCGAAAACCAACAAGAATATTTCAAGAAAGGTTGTATTTTCTAAAAATTAATTTAGCCGAAAATTGCAAATACGAATCATTTAAACTCTTCATCAAGTAAATAAAATTAGTTTACGAAAATTATTATTAAATTATATATTTACGATGATCACTGATTCACTGACTGACTCCTTGAAAATATTTTGAATATTAAAATGAAAATTCCAGATGCCAAATGCGTGTCGGGAAAATAACTGTCCTTATCTATAATGATAGATGATGAGTAGATCCATTTTCAGATGAAATCTCAGAGTTGCCACTTTTCGGACAAAATTTTTCTTGTGTGTTTAAGGTCGGGATCTCCTCCTTTTTTAATTTTTTTAATATGTATACACCAAGTGCGTATTAAGAAAATATTGGTTGATTTCTTAAAAGAAAGGTATTGAGTAGACGCACCTTTGGGTAACATTTCAGTGATGCCACTTTCTTTTTTATGCCAAATGGACTTTTCTGGTAATTATTAATATTTTGAGCATGAAAAAAGTTGTGGGCTTACCATTGGGTAAAATGTCAGTATTGCCACTTTTTGGGACATACTTTCTTTTATGTCAAAGGTTGCGACCTCCATTTTTATGGTAATTATTAATATTCTGAACACGAAAAAAATAAACGGATATGCCACCAGATTCCAAACGCGTATTGGGAAAATAACAGTTGATATCTAAGAAGAAAGGTGTTAAGTAGACGCACCTAAGGGTAAAATGTCAGTGTTTCCACTTTCTGTAGATCGAAGCCGACCTGGACTTTTTTTTGTAGTTTTTAATATTTTGAACATGAAATATATTGCGGAAACGCCTCCAGATGCCTAACGCGTTTTGGGAAAATGGTGTATTTTTTTTGGTTCATTTAGTTATTTTCTCACTTATTACAGAAAAATTTTAGTCTATGCAATAGTAGTTGGTTGTATTCAATTCAATTCAATTCAATTCAATTATTAATGACTTTTATTTATCGGTTTTTCTAACAAAAGTTTGTTTAAAAATTCATTTTATAGCATTGCTTATGCCGTCTGCCAGTTGGTGGTATAGCTCCTCAGACGCCCGTTTAAAATGAATAAATATATTGATATCAAACGCTTTTAGTCAATATTAATACGAAATATTTGTTTTTCTTTTAATATCTACTGGTTAGTATCTGGAGATGTTTCTGCAACTTTATATATTCAAAATTGCCAATAAAAAGACAAGTTCCTACCCTTTCACATAAAAAAAGTATCCTTCCATAAAGTGGCAACCTCAAAAATTTACCCAAAGGTGCGCCTGCTCAACACCTATCATTTAAGACTGAAACCATATGTTACCGAAAAGTGACAGCCCTTACATTATTTAATTTGAAGGTGTGTCCACTCAACACTATTTTTTTAAGATATGAAACTTTATTTTCCCAAAGCGCATTTTATGTCTGGAGGTGTTTCTACAATTTTTTTATGTTCAAAATATCAAAAAACTACCAAAAAGTGGAGGTCCCATCCTCTTACATCAAAAAAAAATATGTTCCGAAAAGTGGTAACATTTACATTTTACCCTAAGCTGCATCTACTCAACACCTATCTTCTAAGACATCTGAGTGCGTCTCTTCAATACCTATTTTTTCAGACATAAACACCTATCTTCTCAGACACACGCGTTTGACATCTGTGCCGAGATTCAGCTAATTCGAAGCCGCAGGGAGTGAGTGAGATGAGTCACTTTTCGTCGAAAATCGATTCAGTTAGCAAAAGGGAGTGAGTGAACGAGTGAAATGAAATGTCAGATTACTCGCCAGATATTTCCGCAGTGACTTGGTGTATGTGTTGGTAAATTTCTAGTTTTGGATAGGTATATGTGCTTTTCTCAAGAATTCCTATTCATGGATAGGAAACGAAATAAAAAACACCAACGTAGATTAAAACAACTACCCTTTCCTTTATTCTTTAATTTTATTTTATTACCATATGCACATATATATATTAAATAAATTTATGTTCTATTCACTTTCAACGCTTTTAAACTTTTTATTTCTCAAGGGTGAAACTCACATTAAACTTTAATTATGACAAAAAAAATAATTGAATCAAAAGATACTCCAAACTCCATTATTAAAGATTCCAATGTTTACATTGTTGTATTTGTTTTTTCATTTCGTTTTGCGTAACGAGTGTGACAAGTAGGTAGAATGTAGCTCTTTTATATTTATTCTTTGTCTTATGTTCGAAACTAAATTCGAACTTACTCATTTCACTTAAATAGCTGAATCACTTTTGCGAGTAAAGTGAGATGAGTCGACGAGTAAGGCGAGTCATCTCATCTCATCTCATCTCATCTCACTCGCTGAAATAGCTGAATCTCGGCACTCACTGGAGGCGTTTCCATTACAAAAATGTGGAGGTACGTTGATATAAAAACAAAAGTGTTTTCCTGAAAAGTGGCAACATTGAACTTTAATTTTAAAGACTTGTAACACTACGTATTGACCACTTATATTTATTTTACTAAACCACCAATCCGTAAACAGTTTTTTGTTTTTCAAAATTACCTAACTTTCGAATTGTGATGGGAGTAGGTCACCCTATTAAGAGATCTAAGACTATTAAGCTATACTTTTATGGAACAAGTTTTTGGTTGAGTTACCAAGAAACATAGTTAAAATTTTGGCTGGGTAATTTCGGGATTCTATAAAATTCTTTATTAATTTATTCTAACTTCTAACTATAGGCTGTTATTCTTTAATAAAATTAAACCATTCAAAAGTAGTATTTTCCGTTTTTTTGGCATGCATGTGTCCCAAACAAACATATTCAATAATAAAAACCCTTGAACGTAATTGTTCCTTTATTCCCATCATCTTCCGGTATATTCAATAGCCTATTCTATTCTGGAAATTGACCTGAAATGATGAAAAAATAGTAGACTCGGGCGTATACGTACTTTTTTTTCATATTTAATGAATTTTTGAACATCATGTATGAGATGAAATTATGATAACATTTTGACAAAAAAAGACGTAATTATAGACAAAAATAAAAAAAGTCTTTCTTCCCAATTTGATATTTTGTTTTAGAGTAAAAGGTAGCAAGCAATACCAGTGTTTTGTTTCCCTGTCACAATTACCCCAAAACCACGGTTTTTCAAGTGATGCATTTATTATATTTATATCGATAAATTTAATGATTTAGAGATTAAAACAAACTTCTAAGTAAAGTTTAAGAAGTGACATTCTTAAATACAAAATCACACAGAAAATAAATTATACAACAATTTTACGCCAGCAAAAATTATCTTATTATCGTTTAAATTGTTTTGCTAACTTCAGTTTCTTAAATGCTTCCAACCATTTTTTTTTGTTTTTAAATGCAAGTAATTTCCATAATGTGGTAATATTATTTCTTATTTCATAAGAAAATTCCCCTTTTTATTACTATTAAATAGGTAAATTAAATATATGTATTGTAACTTGAGTGCAACTTGCAAGAATAGATGTTTACCATTTAAAATTCTTTACGTTAGCCTGTTTTTTAGCCCTTAGCTCAAAATGGTCTTTTTTTTAATTAAAACAATCTTGATTTGTGAGTGTAGGTAATAGAAATTTAAGACCATTAATTAAAAAGTAATTAAACACTCACTTCAAAGGAAAACTTAAATTTAACTATGGTCATAATTATAATATGTGAACACCCTTGGTCGTCTACAAAAGACACACCTTCAAAAGGTGATTTCCTCCATTGATTGTTGAAAGTTTTTCTTCTACCTTATTTTTGTTCTTTTTTACTTTTTGCATAAACACTCCACACCTTTATTCGAACGAAACCATATTTGCACCGGAAAAGGACGATGTATTTTCAAACCACCAAAGTTTATAAATTTAGAATTGAAAATTGCACTTTGTCACGCAAACAGTAAACTCTTTTACATTTCATCTTTTTTTTCAAATACAAAACAAAAACACAAAAAAGACCAATAAAAGTTAAGATTAAAAAAAGTGACGTCGTTCAACTTCAAAAAAGAGGGTGATTTTGATGTTTTTTTTTTCAAGGAAAGAGTATTGAACAGTTCAGTTATTCTTCAGTTCACAATCATTGCCAGGTTATAATTCAGAGGTGCTTAGCCTATAGGTAGAAATCGACCTGGAGGAGGAAGCCTTCAAATATATTCAATTGGAAAATGGGGATGATGGGGATTAGCACACTACATTGTACACTTTCTTTAGTTGCTGATTTTATTTCAGTCAGGCTCTTAAGGAATTGATAGGCTTCCATGAAGGATTATCATTTACCTATCATTTACTATAACCTTGTGCTGAATAAGATCTTTTTTTTGTTTTTGACTTGGCCTTAATTAAGTTGTGCATACTGCGGAAATTATGCATGCAATGTTGAAAGCAAGTAATAAAACTGGGTGAAAGACAGAGAATCAATAAATGTTAAAAGTTAACTGAAGCTAAAATCAAAGTAGTGAAAAATGCAATTTCACGGAAAAACTAAAACAAAATCAAATAGATTTTTATCAGAACTTTTTCTATTCTTATAAGCAATTTTATTAACGGAAGCCTTTTGGCAGAATCAAATAATTTTTATGTGTGAATTTTTAAATATTTTTTTGTTGCAAAAATCCCGATACTTAAGCGTTATTCAAGATGTTGATATCTACAACAGTTGCCACTATCTTGGCTTAAGGAATTTATTAGTTTTTAATGAATTTTTGATTTTATCGAAACAAAACAAAATTTTAGTCCTAGATTATTTTTTCAAAAATAAATGTATCACAAAAGTTAAAAGACATCATACTGTTTTGTTCTACTGGATCTAGTATATTTTTACGTTTGTGAATGACTGTAAGAAATACATAAATAAATGGTGATGTTTGCTTAAGGTCAGCTGGCACTCCCTTGAAGCATTGCAATTGGAATATTTTTCTTTAATACTTAGAAAAAATATGTGTTATGATGTATTGTTCTCTATTAAGAGGAGTCTGTATAACATCTTATGTATTTTTGGATAGTTCACTCTTCTAAGATTCACTAAATCGAGTGTCTAAAGTATTTTTATGTTTTTTTTTAAAGCAATTTTAGTGTCAAAAATCACATGTATGGTTGTTATTCGAAAAAAAAAAATTCATTCAAGAATGCGGCCAACCATAAACGGAGACAAAAATTATATTGTTTCAATTTTTTTCCTAATTTTAGCTTTGGGAATATTTTTTTTTTACTGCTTAGGTAATTTTAGTTATTAAATTGTTAAAAAAGTGAAGGTCATTATTGTAGTTACTTTCAATAAGGAGTTTTTCAAAGATTACCTTTAACTTTGATGTCAACGATGGCCTTCAAAGTTATTTCAAGGGCAATTCTTTTTAGTGGAAAACCCTTTTCTTACAACGAAAATTTATTAAGGCCGTAATGTTACGATCAAATATGTACCAACCTTAAAGGTCAATTTAAGATCAATTTAAGGTCAATTAAACTAAAAAAAAAGCCGATTTCTTTTGAAACGTTTTCGATTATTAGGTAATTTTAGAAAAATGCATTTGTAAGTGATGACCCTGAATGACATCAAGTATGGTCCTGACCTTTTTGTTAAATATAGTTTTTGAAATTTTGAAATCAATTGTGACCGTTTAACCTTAAGTAAATTTGTTGGTTCTGGACCTTTGGCACCTCATGTATGGACAATCTGAAAAAAAGAAAATGCCATCTAATTGGTAATCATTAATTGATCAGAAAAGTTCTGCTAGTCCTGAAAATTGGTCAGCCCAAGATAACTTGTAAGCAACGCTAAAAATTTCCCAACTTCACGCATGGTCACGTGCGATTCTTGGCACATCATTTGTGGGAAATTTTCAAAAAAAGTGTACCATCCGAAAGATCTCTAAGTCGTGTTAAAAGGTCAACTATTTTCAGTAATTGCTCATCCATATTTTTTTTAAGAAGTTTTAAATTTCGTTTCAAGGTCACAAAAAAACTTTTGCCATCTGGATTCAAAAAAGCTTTTTATGGCCTTTAGTCCTAAAAATTTGCGTTTCGTCCGACTTACTCACCTGGACTCATCAGTGACATAGTGAGGGCTTTTTCATACGCAGGTTGTATTAAGTTCAGTTCAACTTACATGAAACCGCTGTAAACTAGGTATATCCAACAAGATTAGAGTTCCTAATCATTAAGTTGGAATTATTTTTGCCCGGGGCCAGGCATAGTTTGTATATAAGAAGGTCTAATAATACAAATTCTATGTACTACTGAAGTAAATCAGCCAAGTAGAAGACATAGCATTAAGGATTGGACTTGTTGAATTATTGATTCAAAATAGCTTTTGGCATTTTATTTGGGTCAATTAAAAAAAAAGAATTCCATTTGAAAGGCCACTGCACGGTCATTAGAGATCAACTGTTTTCAATAATTGGTCATCCTTAAATTTTTTTATGAATCTTCAGTGAATTTAAAAAAAATCAAGGTTAGAGGGATTTTTGGCACTAATTTATGGGAAATTTGCAAAAAATGTATACCATCTAAAAGATCTTCATTAAAGGTCAGCCAGTTTAAATAATTGATCAGTTATAGATTTTTTTAGATGAATTCTTAGAAAATTTCAAGGTCATAACGATTTTTGGCACCTCGTTTATGGGAAACTTACAAAAGATTAATACCACCTGAAAGGCCCAAAGATCTATATAAAAGGTTAGATTGTTTCAGTAATTGGTCCGCTATAAATTCTTTTTTACGATTTCTTAAAGTTTCTTAAGGATAAAAATTCATACAAAATCTTGGCTGACCAATTATTGAAAAATGTTGTCACGAATTAGAAATCTTTGGAATTGTAAAATTTATTTTGTAAACTTCCCACAAATTAGGTGCCAAAAATCGCACGTGACACTGAGAAATTGTAAGCCTTGATTACAAATTATCTAAGGCTGCTCATTTTCTAGGAGTAGTTGACCTTTTCTAACCAATTAAATGGCGTTTTCTTTTTTCAAATTTCCCTTATAAGAGATGCCAAAGGTCCAAATCCAAATTTGTTTCCTATTAAAGTGCTTACATTTTATCATAGGTCTTTTAATGAAAATATATATTGAGAGCCACTTTTGTTATAAATAAGGTTCTCCTTAACGGTTGTGTGGCAAGTGTGGAATTTTCTATCTAGGGATTTACCAAAAACTCTTAACTTCAAAGTTTTAAGAAAATCGGTTCAGGGGTTAAGGCTTCAGGTTGAGGTGAAGACAGATTGAGGGACCCAATTTCATCCTAATTTTATTTATTTCATGAATCCAAAACTTGACCAAATGTAAGTTTTGGCACAAATGTAGTCACTTATATAATTTTAAAAATGGTGTTTTGGTATGAAATTTGAACGCAGTTATTCCGTTACTTATAGAAGCAAGGAAAATTAGAATTAAAATATTTAATTTTCTTCTATGGGTCTTAAACTGAAGAAATGTTATGACCCTGAACCTTGCAGACGATTTGAGTATCATATTTTGGACTGTCACTAGTGGCGTAAAAATGGTTCGATTGGAAAAAATGAAACGGCATTCGATTTGTCACGACAAAATCAATACGATACTTTTTTTTATTTACCGGAATATAAAAGTTATGATGAATAAAGTAAGAAGTGCCGAAAAAAACTTAAAAAAATGTTTGGACTGTCACCAGCGCCGTAAAAATGCATCGATTTCAAAAATTGAAACGGCATTCACTTTGTCACAACAAAATCTCGATACGCCACTTTTTATTTTTTATATTTACCGTAATAAAAAAGTTATGATGAAAAAAGTAAAAGACCCCAAAAAAACTTTAAGAATGTTTGGATTATCACCAGCGCCTTAAATGCATCGATTCAAAAAATTGAAACGGCAATCACTTTGTCACGAAAAAATGTCGCTAAATAATTTTTATTTTTGTTTTATTTACCGTAATAAAAAAGTTAGGATGAAAAAAGTAAGAAGTCCCAAAAAAAACTTTTAAAAATTTTGGACTGTCACCAGCGCCGTAAAAATGCATCGATTTCAAATATCGAAACGCCAATCACTTTGTCACGACAAAATCTCGATACGCCATTTTTATTTTATGAGTTTCGTACCAAATCTTAGATAAAGTCATAAAAGACTACATTTGAGGAGTATTGGAGAAAATCATCTCAACTTGGGTATCTATGGAACGATACCGGCATTTGTAAAATGGCATTTTGTAGAATAACAATCACAAAGAAAATATTTAATGGTAAAATTAACCTAGTTTTCCTTGTTCCTTCCTTTTAACTTGCAATATAGGCGTACAGGGGAAAGTTTTGGATTCGTACAAAAATAAAATTTAAGAGAACCATTAAAAAAAAAAAACAATTATCTACATATTTCATTTTACCTGCGAGTTGAAAATTTTAGAAGTTATTTTACAAAAAAAAAACAATAAGGGTATTCGTACAACGGTGTAAAGCTGTCGTAAAAGTTGTAAAGTTTTAAACTTCGTAGTTCTGTTACAGTTTGTATGGAAAATTTGACAAATTTACGAAGTTTACAACTTCACAAGGTTATCGACGAATTTGCACTGTTTCATGAGACCCTTTATATTTAAAAGGTGGTCTAAGCTTTAAATAACTGAAATGTCAAAAACCTTAATATTTAATCACATTGTGAGGGTAACAAGTATCATGATTAACCAACCAACCCCCCTCCTCTTGCAAACATATCGTGTCTGTGAAGCTAGCAGGGCAACTTTCACCCACGCAATTGGGACCTTGACAGGAATTTGCAGTTTTTTTTGCATTTCTTTTCCCGATTTTGCAGTTCGCAAAATAACGGTGTAATTTAGTGACTTCACTTCACTGTGAAGTTAGCAGGTCACATAGCGTATCTCAGGAACCAAGCGTGCTAGGAACTTGTAGTAAGGCTCCAAATTTGCAGTTTTTTTGCATTTCAACGATAGGCTAGGTCAGAATTTTTAAGTCCTTTTTTTGAAAAAAATTTCATACTGACCTGCTAACTTCACTGTGAAGTAAGCAGGTGTCAGTATGAAACTTTTTTTCAAAGTGAGGACTTCAAATTTTGAACATAGCCTATCGTTGAAATGCAAAAAAACTGCAAATTTGGAGCCCTACTACAAGTTTCTACCATGCTTGGTTCTTGAGATACACCATGTGACCTTCTTGCTTCATATTGAAGTCAAATTTGGAAAATTTTTAAATTGAGGACTTCAAATTTTGAACAAAGCCTTTCGTTGAAATGCAAAAAACTGCTAATTTGGAGCCTTATTGCAAGTTCCTAGCATGCTTGGTTCCTGAGATACACCATGTGACCTGCTAACTTCACTGTGAAGTAAGCAGGTCACTAAATTACACCCTTATTTGGCGAACTGCAAAATCGGGAGTAGAAATGCAAAAAAACTGCAAATTCCTGTCAAGGTCCCATTTGCGTGGGTGAAAGTGTTGCCCTTTCTAACTTCACAGACGTATCGTAGAGGCTACGGCCTTGAAAGAAATATGTACCTTAACTTTCGTTGTGTTACTTGTCTGAATTTGTTGAGTTTATGAGATTCACCAATTTCACTTTACATTACATTAAGACCGGCAAGGATTTTGGGAACAATGATTCATATTAAAGTTTTGTCTTGTAACAAACAGCAATCATGATGGGCTTAATTTATGTAGATTTTAAAATTGTTTTTACAACACTTACCCTCTCAAGCACATTCCTTATCCAGCGGAATGATCCTGAATGACGCAGCCTCATTTGAATTCGTTCTAACACAGATGATATAAGCACAACAAAACGGTGCCACAGCACTCTTAATTCACCACGAAAACCTAACATTTGATGCAAAAAAATACAAATTGAAAAAATTATTGAATCCAATGGATTGCACTTTTTCCATGTCACAAACACACATAAATAGACAAAACTACTCCAAATATATGTCCTTTTCTTTTCAAAAGACTGACACTCTAGCTCTAGCTACAGACATAAACATAGGTTAGGTAATTGTATCCACTTAACTGTTTTCACAATTAACAAAAAATTAAACTATTTATTATTATTTTCTGGGTTGTTTTTTTTTTATTTTTGAACACAATTTGCGCGTCGCGCCCGATATGTTTACATTCACGATTATAAACTTATAAACTCAAAAAGAAATCACCGCACTATTTTCGTTGAGGGTTTTTTCTACACTAAACCGTGAATAGGTTTTGTCAAGTGTATGTTACGCGATAATCTTACACAAACCAACAACAACAACCACGAAAAAACTAAAGAAAATAAAGTCACAATCCGAAATCTTATAAAATTGGCAGGCAATGCACATGTAGGTAAGCCAAGAGGGAATCACTTTTTTTTTATTTATTTTTTGTTAATCAAAGCTCGACTAGTGGAGTAGGCTAAGGTAATGAATGCACAATAATGTGAAGCCCTAGATTGTGAACGAACCCACATCGCGTGGACAGAAAACAAAATAATACAGCGACAGCGACCGTGGTTGAGTTGAGACGCATTCGCAAGGTGAAAAAGTAAAAAATGAAAAGAAGACATCGGAACGTTACAAGTGGGAGTACGAGAAGAGAAGAGACAATCAACTTCGTTGAGTAGAAGCCGAGAACTGGGTGTAGAACAGGTAGAACTATCAAGTGGCACATATGGGTGACGCTTTGGGTGACACACACAAGACCAAGTCACAACAATAACAATAACTTGTTTGTTCTTTAACTAATTATGTCTTTGTTTGCGTTTTTTTTTTCTTTTTGTTTATCATAAATTTAACGGAGAATACGTTTATTTTGTGTGAGATCGCATTAGAGCTTAAAGCAAGAACAGACTAAGGGCATTGATAGAAGCACATCTCCATTTTTTTTTAATAATTTGCGCGCGCTCAAGAGGTTATGAATACCCTTAAAATGTTTACACACAGTGCGAGCGTTTGGGTAATGTTAAGGGAGACTAGTGTAGGAGATAACGATGTACATTTGTTTTAAATTTTTGGATATTGAAATGGGAGGGAAAAACAGAGTTGGGTAAGGAATTCCACATTCATGTGGTACGGCTAAGGAAAGAATCTCTATACTTGACGGAACCGTCCGAAGTTAGGCTCAAGGGTATACTGGTGGGTGAGCATTCCTAGAAGAGTGGGTATTACGATGAAATTGTTTAAGGGAAGAATGCAGCTGGTAGCTGTTTCCAAAATTGATCTGTCACCTATCAGTTTTAAAGGTCTATTTTGGATTCTATCCAGTAGCTGCAGTAATGTATTGGAAGCACCTAACTAGATATGAGAGTTATACTCTAGCTTTGAGTTTGGACGTATGTATGCCTTACATTATATTGTAATGACTTTCATATTTGAACTATAACGACAACGAATAGCAAACAAACGGGCACAATAAAGCTTAAGGTCGTAGTGCACAAATACCCTTAGCTAATTACAACGACTCTCAAGCGACGAAGCGCTATCTTCTGGATTATAGCAGAAAACCAACTGCAAATAAAAGCTTTAGAAAGGGGAATTATGGGAAATTTTCCCTACGGAAAGCTCTAGAAGCAGATACCAGAATATTCTACTAATTTCCAGAGGTTGACAAACAAGTATAAAAGGCACACGTTTGACCGGCAGCGACACAGTTTGTTTTTAATCGTGAATGAATAAAGTTGGTTGTAATAAAAGTGACAGGTAAAGTAGGTAAATTAATTTCAGTGGGGAATAATAAATTGTTTTGTTTGTAGTAAGAAAAGTAAAGTGTTTTATTTTGTGAAAAAAAGTAAATCAGTTTTATTTACCAACCTGAGAAAACATTACATTATAGTAGCTAGATCAGAAGGGGAAAAAATTTCTAACATATCGTCTAAGGGAACCTAGGCATTTTGCAGAATTTTTAGCAAAAATGTAGCTGCACAGCTTTCTGACATTTGTGTGTGGAAAATAAAAATAAGAACAAAAATAAAAATACAAAATGATGAAAAAGAAGCGGATATTACTTTACGTCTTTATCAGAGTTTGAAAATAGGTTGAAACTCATTTCAACCCCCTTGTAAATACTCGGTTATGCTTGGAATTTTGAAACGACAAAAAATGCTGCAAGCAAAAGTTAAAAGTTGGCCAACTTATCCACCTGCGTCTGCAGCTGCGTCGTGTTGTGTTCGCATCATTGAATTTGTGTGTATTCAATATTTTGACAGCTATTACAGTTGCAGCTCCGTCTCCATTCTGTTTAGCTAGTAAGTCTAAGTTTAATAAGCTCAACATATACTGCTGCTGCTGTTCCACGTTTGAGGAACAGGGAGATGAATCTGGAAGGGAGTATGCAAAACTAAGGGTGCTGTCATCAGCGAAACTGTTAAGTGGATTCGTAGTTTCAGACAAGAGATCATTTATGAAAATAGAAAACAGTTTTGGAGACACTACGGGGCCTTGGGGTACACCAGCATTTATTTTGTGAACTTCAGTCTTGGAACCGTCCAAAATTACTTGGAATGAACGGTCAGAAAGGTAATTCCTATTCGTTAATACCAAAAACATGCATTTTCAATACAAGAGCTCTTGATGCCAAACTCTATCAAATGCTTTTGGAATATCGAGGGCAACAATTTTACTTTCACCAAAACGATGCAATGATTGATTCCACTTTTCTGTGGATTTTCGATTGAATTATCTACATAATATCGTCTGCTGAAAATATAATGGTTTTCTATTAAAGAACTACTAGCTTCAACTAACGAATAAAGAATCATTTTGTATTCTCTTTATTTTTTCTGCATAAAACTAAGACAGAGAAAATGCTGAATCTCTAGCCAAGTTATAGCCATGAACCACTAGATCTAGTCGTACAAATGTATTTGATTTGTTTAATTGAATTTCCACACCCACTTTCTTTTAGAAAAATTTGCAAATGCATGTAAAGCTTACTATCAGAATTCTAATTTGTAATTCCAATACCTAAATGCGGAAATCTTGGTGAAAACAACATGAAAACAACAGAAACCGTTTGTTTTCACCAAGTTTTCTATAGGATTAGCGTCATGGGTATTTAGTAGTTCAGCAAGGGCGGATCCAGACTTTTGCCCAGGGGAGTCACGTTTTGCAAAATGCATGGTATTGCATTACAAAACTAATTTTTTAATTGCAAATATGTAGTTAAAGAACCGTAATTTTTGGCCTTAAAGCCTTAGGCCTTGAAAAATCTATTTTTCTCTTTTGTATCGTAACATGAAAGAACTTAAGTAACTTACTTTCCTTCTTTAATGACATCCCCTGCACAAAACAGAGGTATTTCGCCATATAAAAAAAACCTTGGATTCCCAATAGTCTCTGTCAACTTGACAGAGGTCGGCGAGTGCAAGTTATCAAATCTTCCGGCAAATCAAAGCACAATACGGTGGTAATTGCAATCGAAAAATGAATTTGCTACCGAAATTTGCTTTTCAATATCAACCACGATTTTTGGCACCTGTTTGTGTGATATTCTCAAAAAATGGGTAACATCTGAAAAGGCGGGAACCTTACAAAATAACAAAATGAAAATCTTGAATACCGAAGTTTCACATTTTCTCAATAATCTCAAAATTAAAAATCCCAATTTTCACAATCACACATTTACATTTCGCAACGAAAAATTTCCCAAATTAACCGAAATCTCCAAAATTAAAGTCTCCAATATCAAAATCTCGCATTTCCAGTAATATTCGCTCCAAGTTTCGAACTGAATCAGAATCTCACGCGATATTTTCCGAGATTTTAATCTGAGATTTAAGCTTGCGAGATTTTGTTAGTGCGGTATTGTGGTGCAATTTTGTAATTGCAAGATTTTGTAACGCAATAATTTAATTTTCAAGATTTCTTAACCAACCAGATAGGCCACTATAGATCATGATAAAAGGTCTACAAGTTTCAGTAATCGGTTAGTGACGTATTCTGCTTGAATGAATTTTAAAAAGTTTTTTCAAGGCCATTTAGGGTCATTAAAAAAAAAAATGTTTGTACCTCATTTATGTTAGTGACCTTTGAAATTGCATTCATACTAGGTTAAAAGATTCAAAAGCCCCTTGACCTTATAAATTGATGTAGATAACTCAAACTTATGTCAATATTCGATTTAATTTTTGGTTAAAAGGAGTTTGTAATAAAAGGCCCCTTGTGGCCATTTTGTGTTCATTAATTTTGACAAAATCATCAAACCAATTTCAAAATCATTTTTACTCTAAAATTAAAGTTAGCAGGAAACCCCCCCCCCCCTTGTATCCGCCAATGTACATAGTTCATAGTCAGGTAAGGTTTCAGACGTCAACATTTTTATCAACATGGCACCAACTCTAAGCTCTCAAATTAAATAAAAAAGCAAATATTTAACTTCTTGTACCAAAGTTTTACATAAAACTTCCTTTTTATCATACTGTACAACGAAAGTGCGTCGGCAGAAGTCGGTTTTATTCCCTAGTCCTTGATAAGCAAATTTTGCCAACATTGTATTTTTGAAATCATCTCTTGAAGCATATTTTCAACTAATTTTTTTCAAAATGTGCTAAGTTATGTGTGAAATTAATCACAAGAACTAGGTCTGTTCGCGCTACCGTCATCATAATCATCACATAGAATAATTTTTTTTTTGTCATTTTAATTTTTGACGCGTTTATCTCACGTTACGTTTTACACCATGCATAGCACATACAATTATTTATACTTTTCCATTATTTCGTGCTTCAATGATTTCGTGATTTTATTTTTACGTCTCACATCTGTAACTAAAAATGCTGGACGCCGCTGTTAGTAAAATCAATGAAAAATCACTTCTACCATTCTTTGTTTGGCATAAATTTGTTTAAACTATTTTTATTGTTTTTTTTTCTTACTCTTACACATAAAACTCTTATTCATATCCAAAGTTGCATCGATATTGTGATAAAAATGCAAGCATACCTGCTGCTGCAGCAGTTGTTGTTACTCACCTCGAAATGTTGTATTGAACCGTGAATCGATAGTTTAGTGGTAAGATAAACAAGAATTTGCATTTTGATCAAATCGTGAATCGGCTCCGGGTGGGGATATGTGGAATTGGCAGGAGGTCGCGTTCTGCCTTCTGCATCGGTATCGTTATAGTATAGAACCAGATCGTGGTGAAACTAGATACAATCTGCAACAACTGACGGAATAAGCATTGCATACAAAATGCGGATTGCGGATTACTTGAGCTCTGATGTCGATCAGCAAATCACATCAGGATTTGAGTTACGTAAGACAGAGTAAGTGTGCTGTGCATGAAGTGCAACATGAATGCGTGGAATGCTGCAACCGATGATCGATCATGATAAATGACATAAGATGAAATGAAGAAGTCGTATTTAGACATTTAAGCCAGGAAACTCAAAATATACGTCAATCTATATATTGTAGCTCTAGGATTGCTGTCAAATTCTTTGTGGTAAATATAATTTCGAATTTGGGTCATCGGTGACAGCTTTGGGATGGGCCAACGACTCATCTGAAAATTAAATGCTCCTAAAAATTCAAAGTGAAGCTACCTTAACTACGTGACCTGAAATATCTGTGTTTCGATTAAGCACGTATCTCCGGTTTGTAGAAAAACAACAAAAAAACAAGAAAAGAAATATTGTTATAAGAGACAGAGACTTGATGAGCATTGATTTGACTTTTAATTGAACAAATTCCAAGTAAATGTCTGCACGTCATTTAAGGAACTACAAAGCTTCACTCTTCTTACAAGTTTTGGTTTTAAGCCAATTATTAGATAGAAAATGAAATGTGCGAAAGATAAGTATTCAAGCGTAAGTGCCATTATTTATTGCTATAAAAAGTGAAATTTATTAAAATGGTGTTGGTTTGCTTTGTAGTCTGTTAGTTTCTCTTTAAATGTTAAAATGTACTAAGATTTCAAATCAAACTACGAAGTGGCATACATATCGATACCTTCCCGTAAGAATGTATTAAGCGACATTTTAAAAATTTTAAATTAAATTTTTAAAATACCTCTTATTCAATTATTTATTTGGGTATTTTGTTGTAGTAAACAGATTTTTCGAAGCATTTTGAGTTGAAAATCCCGTTCCAAATCTTTTTAGTTTTTTAAATACATAAATAAATAACTGGACCAGAGTTTTTTTTCGATGCCTTTAAAATTTTTGAAATGTCGCTTAATACATTCTTACGGGAAGGTATCGATATGTAATTCAAATGTCTTTCATTAATTTTTTTAAATTAAAAAAAAAAATTAAAATCATATTTATAATATTTTTGAAATTCTTTTATCCAATAAAAAAAAAGAGTTCATTGAACAACCAACAAACGTTCTTGCAATTTTTTGTATTAATTTACATAATGTTGTCGAAGGTTGATTGAATTAAACAAAAAAAAATGAAAGAAACAGTTTGAATCAATTTATTTAAACTAGAACAGTTATAAATATAAAAAAAAGTGAGACACAGACAATGAGCATATTATTATCTTATATCTTCACCACAACAACTTGGAGCCGATACAGTATCTGTATATAGTTACCTAAGAGGCTAATAAATTTATTTAAAAATGTGTGTGGTTTACAAAGAATATTAATAAGGCCAATGATCTTCTTAGACAAATGTTTTTAATAATCTAATTAATAATAAAAATATAAATGATGATTTCTATCAATTTTTGTTGCTGCTCAAATGTTAAATTCAACATAAGTATGTGTTGAAGAACTTTAAATGGAAAGAATGGAATTTCATAAATTATTTAATGTCAAATTTTATGATATTCATATTGGCAAAATTGTGACGTGATATCAAATTATGTATGTGAAAAATGGGCTAGTTAGTACGATAGAGTTTTTTTTTTAGAATATGTGGAAAGGAGATTTTAAGGCGAGGTTAATGGCGTTTTCGCTTAGTCATCCATAAGGTTTCTGAATATTTCAGCGTGGTAGCTCTCCTATGAAAAGAAGAAATTGAAGTCAGAAGCAGTGTTCCCATGTTGATGTATGCGGCTTTTTCTGTTGAGCAACTGCCTAAAAGCTGAATAAACGTTCTTCAAACTACAAAACGTTTTTGGATCATTCAGCCCATATGTATATTTTTACAGTTTAGTTATAAGAACCAAAACTAAAGGTATACCTGCCATAAAATCTTTCTTAAAAAATTAACATCTTATTTTTCTCAGAAATATCTTTGAAAATGTTCAATAAATTAAATTCAAAAAATAACTTTAAGTAAAGTTTACCTTTGAGTGGAAAAACTTAAAAAAAAATGGTTATAAATGGTTCCTCCCAAAGAAAAATTTCTTTATTTTCGATTTTCTTGAAAATGATTTGACTGATCTAAATAATTTTGTATGCACAAACTTCAAAAACATATTAGTAATATGGTGTATCATAATTTTTGAAATTTTTTGGATTTTTTAAAAATATTGCCATTTTTTTTAAATTTATATTTCGAAAACAACATAGGTATTTGATTTTTTTGAAACTTGGTAGCTATTGCGATGCGAGTATAATAAAAGTGTGCACTTGGCAATAGTAACACCTCCCATACGTTTTCATTTTGAATTTTCTCATTGTTGACTGAATAGATTTTAATAAATTGTTTATTATGCAAATTTAAAATTAATTTTCATGATAGTAAACTATCATAATAGAAAACTGTCATGATAGCAAACTATCATGATTGAAAACTTTTATGCTAGAAAACTAGTTTACAAGCGCGCGCTTGTAAACATCATTCCCTGAACTATGATCTGATCAAAATCCCGACATTTAAAATGCCGACTGTTGGAGTTTCGACTTTTTTATTATCGACTGTTTCAATGTCGATTGACAAAATATCGATCACTGTCGACATTTTAATAATTGACATTTTTAAAAGTCGACATTTTAAATAGTCGATATTAAAAAAGTCGAAATATTTTACCCAATCCAACTATAGTGATAGAAAACAGGGTTCGTAAAATATTATTCACGAATTATAAAATACGGATCTTTATCGATCTTCTCACGAACCATTTTAAATATAGTGCGCGAACGATACAACTTTCGATGTATAAAAATTTATAGTTCTCTCACGATCATCCTTAATACTACTTTGTTTTGTATCTTTCGTTCGTGAGAGATCAGAAAAATAAAATTCAGGTCGAATATAGTTCTTTCATGATAAGGATCTGAGAAGATCCTTAAAAAGAATCGTTCATCATCAAGTATCCATTCACTTTGTGAAGTGATTTATTTTTTTAAATAATTTTTGTTGAAACGAGGAAAATAAAGTCATTTGGGTAAGTTAAGTACTTGTGTTATGATGAAGAAGCTGGTAAATCGTCAAAATAATGTTCGTACAAAAAAGAAAAAAATAATTTCAAAACATGGTGCTTCAAAAAAAGTCAACATCTTGCAACTTCATAATTCCTTGAGACAGAATTAAAAAGAAAAAAATCATTTCAAAAGTGGGTGTTTCAAAAAATATAAATATTCTGCATTTTCGTTTGTACTTGAGTGATTTCAATTAAATTGACACAGGTGATGGCTGATAAAGAAGTTGCAAAATGTTGAAATTTTTTTGAAACACCCTTTTGAAAATATTTTTTTCTTTCTTAGCTTTTTGCCAGCTCTTATCTGTGTCAATTTCATTGAAATAACTCAAAGTACAACGAAGTTGCAATTTGTTGACATACTTTTGAAGCACCCTGTTTTGAAAATATTTTTGTCTGTTGAAATTCTATCTCAGTTATCACCTGCGTCAATTTGGGGAGAGTACGCTAACTGAGGCGCCAAGAAATGATAACGGATTTGTATAGAACAGTTTTCTTACTATGGGAGGGGGTCTATCTCACCCCGTTTGGGCGGGAGGGGCGATTTCATAAAAACGGTACCAAAAATGTAAAAAAATATTAAAAAATATCGGTAGTACTTACAATTAAGTATTATTCCTTTTTTTAAAGCCAATACTCTGTTCTATTAGCTAGTTTTTGAATCAAGTGAAATCTTTACATGGTTTTTGAAAAAATGAATTTTGAACTCAAAATTTGCGAGAAAAAATCATAAAAAAAGTTTTAAAGTGTAATTTCTCAAAACTGTAAAATTATATATAATTTTTTTTACTGAAAGTCGTTGCTCTAATTAATTCTTGATCAAAAACTGAAAACTAGACGATTCAATGTCTCCTCGTCGTACAAAACTCGAATGTTTGCTCGTTTTTTTTTTATGATCTAAGTGGGTATGCATACTTTGAACAATACAACTGCTTTATATATGTTTCCTTAATCCAAATTCTTTAAAAGCAAAAGAAACTTTGCATGCACCCAACCCCGCACCTATCCCAAATCCTATAATGTTCCCAAGCAGGGGGCAGCCCCGGATCTATGAGGGCAAACCGGGGCCTGTGTTTTTTGCATTGTATGTAAGTGTATTTTAACAAGACTTCCCCTTCTCCCTTAACTGTAGGAGATAGATACTCCGTCTTCAATAATAAAACATTTGAACTGTGTCCCTCTACAAGCGTTGCACCACGCCATACAAATCTTAGTCTTGCCTAACGAATTATTTTATTGATACTGACAACTTTATTACACTGTATTTTAGATCTTTTTTAGTTCACAAAAAATCTAAATACCCACAAAATAAAATGCATGACTGGGTCGCACGTACTTGCTCTTATATTCAAGACACTGCGAGTTTAAGAAAATTGTATATACAAACATGGAAATTATGAGAGAAAAATGTAGAGAAGCATGAAATACGACACTTAAATTGGCTAAAACAACTCTTTTGACAGTTTGAGGTGAAAAAAAAGTATGCCATCTTAATTCATGATGGAATATGATTGTATGGGAAAAAAATTTTTAATATCGTTGGAGCGGTTTTTTTTTTAAATTAATTTTGTATATATAAAATTCTTAAAACATTTTTAAGAACAAATTTTGGTATGCAGATTTGAACTATATATTTATTTATATATAAAAACAAAATTTGAAAAAAATTTATCAATCCGTTTTCGAGATATCGAATTTTCAAAAAAAAAATTTGAAACTTTTTTTAAAAATCCAAAAACTTTTTTTTTGAAAATTCTGATATGCAGTATTATTTAATCTTATCTGAAATTTGTATATAAAAAAAATCATTTAAATCCGTTAAGCTGATAACGAGAAAACTCAAAATAAAAAAATACGTTCTATGACAGGTACTACTAATAGTTGCTATGTGTAAAATTTTATAATTTTTGATGGTAGATCGTACTAATTTTAGTATATGAAAAAAGTTTAATCAAAATCGTAGGAGTCGTTTTCAAGCAAAAAAATATTTTCCTTTGCGGTTTTTTCACTTTTGTACCTTCCAGGTACCGTTATTTTTTCATAAATGTAAAATTTTTTCTAAAAATATTTTAGAGAGTACAAAAAAAGTCTTAAATATCGAGTTTCAAAAAAATCTATTTATGCCGTTTTCGAAATATTTGATTTTCCAAAAAAAAAATTGAAATATTTTTTAAAAATCCAAAAAATATTTTTTTCAAAAATCTTGGTACACAAAACTATTAAAAATTTTTGGACGCTTCTGTATAAAAAAAATAATTGAAATCGGTCATACCATTTTGAAGAAAATCAAAAATTAAAAAAATGGTTCCTTGGGAGGTACCATTAATAACCATTTTTGAAAAATGGTTTTCCACCCAAAGAAAGCCTTCACTAAAATAAATTTATTGAATTTTTTTTAAGAAAAGTTGTCGAGCCGTTTTTGAGAAAAATACGATTATGTAAATTTGCCAAAAAAAATTGTATGACAGGTACCGTTATTTTTGGTTCTAAAAAAAAATGAAAAAAATTTGTCGGCAGAATCACCAAAAACCACTAAGTACCAAGTTTGAAGAAAATCGATCGAGCCGTTTAGGCTGTAGACGAACAGACAGACAGACAGACAGAATTTTGCCACCCACTTTTTTGGTGTTCTCTATCATCGTTATATCATGTTTGATTGTTATCTCAAAATTTTTTTTGCACGAATCCAAAACTTGCCTTATAGTACCTATAATCGCAAGTAAAAATGTTGGAAATCAGGTGCTCTAAAAAAAAACTGTTAAAAATGTTTTCGTTCAGATGAAGTGAAATAAACGCTGAAAACCATTTTTACAATTTTCGACAACAATTTTTCATGATGTCGATAATTTTTGGAAACAAAAAATTAAAAAGATATTTTAACTTACAAAATCAAATAAAAAATGTCACTCTCCGAGAAAATTGGATTTACCTTTTTCAACACCCTTTTCCAAAATGGCGGATAACACAAAATTTCCCACCAGCCAGAGACTGCTCTCACGCGTATCGAAGAACCAGCCAACATAAAATTCCTTGTGCTTTGACGTTGCTTAGCTCTCCTACTTTTAAGGTTTGAAATTGTGTGTCAATTGCATTGAAATCGTTCAAGGAACAACAAAGTTATAATATGTTAACATTTCTTGATAAAATCCTGTTGTAAAATATTTGTTTCTGTTACAATTCTGTATCAGCTATCACCTGAGTAAATTTCATTGCAATCTCTCATGAAAGAACGAAGTTGGAAAACGTTGACATATTTTAGAAACATTCATTTTGAAAATATTTTATTCTGCTATAACTCTGTTTCAGCTATCTTCTCTGTCATTGTCATTGAAATCGCTCAAGGAACAACGAAGTCCCGAGGATTTAAAAACTTTTTTCGGAACTTTGTGCTTCGATAATATGCTTTGCTTAACTTTGGCTTTTCGAAATTGTGACCTGTCGTAAATTTACATTTTTCTTTCTTCGGTTCAGGGAATGGATCTTCAATAGTTCTCCCATGATAAATTCGGGAACGAACCATATTTTACAGATCCTTGCACATTTGGTTAGAATGAAAACGAATTTTATTAGGAACCAAAAAAAAAGATTCGTGATAGAACAAAAATAAAATTCTATTGAATTGTTCACGACAGAGCGAATCATATTTTATCGTTCTACGAACCTTGGTTGTGTATCGTCTTTGTTTAGGCATTGTTAATTTTCTTATCTATAGTAATAAGTTGCTGAATAGGTATAGGCTATGCACATCTATTAAAAAGTTTTATTTTCCCAGTGACAAAAAATCCAACCAAGCAGATGTGTGATTTTTTTTTCATTTTTATCAAAAACGGCAAGGGCGCCAAAATCAAGTTTTGCCCCGGTTAGGCAAAACAGAGTATAAGCTTTAAAAAAAGGTATAATACTTAGTGGTAAGTATTACCGTTATTTTTTAATATTTGTTTTACATTTTTGGTACTGTTTTTATGAAATTGCCCCTCCTGCCCAAACGGGGTGAGATAGACCCCCCTCCCATCGTAAGAAATGCTTGTATTTAGCTGTCCTACAAAAAATCGTTATTATTTCTTGGCGCCTGAGTTATCGTCCTCGTGCCGTCAATTTCATTAGAGGGTTTACATGGACCAACATGCTCGACGGTTTTCAAAACGTTTTGAAAACTTGCTAGCTCGTCCAACCAGCCAACTTTTGTCAAGAGATGCTCGACAACATCGGTATTTTTTTTGCACTTTTTAGCCACGGTGACGGGAAAAAATGGCAATCAGTTCTAGAGATAGTTTTTCGGATTGTAAGATACTTTTCCAGAGGTTTGGGAAATAAAAAGCTAAGTTTATAAAAAAAAAATTGCAAGCCATACTGCGTGCGTTTGTTCCGAAAAATGAAAAATAATGATGCTCGACAACATCAGTATCCATATGTAAACGCAAAGTTGGGTGTACAGTTATTTTTTTCATGTTGTCGAGCATGTTGGTCCATGTAAGCCCCCTATTGAAATCGCTGGAGAAACATGAAGTTACTTAGCGTGTTTTTGAAGAACCAAGTTGAAAATATTTTGTTCTATTTTTTCTTATTTGAACGGATCATGAATGGACCTTCAATAGTTCCCGCGTGATAAATTCGGGATCGAACCATATTTTACGGATCGCAGCAAATTAGATTCGATCGTGATAAGGAATTTTTTTTAAAAGATCCGAAAAATAAGATTCGCGATCGGATCAAAAATAAAATTCCCTTTTGAATTGATCACGAGAGAACGAATCATATTTGAGGCCGTGAGAGCCATAGTGGCCTAGCTGCATTTTTCATTATATTCAGGAGAGCAAAAATAAGGAAGAAATTATTTTCAAACAATTGTAGCTTAAAAAAATTTCAAATACTTGCCGCTTTAAAATAAAAAAAAAAACAATGACGGTACTTCAAAAAAGAAAATGTTTTGCATGCAATCAAATCTTGAAACAAAAAACACATAGCTGTAAAATGCTTTTTGTTTCAACTCAATACGACCACTCGTCACAAAGATACAGCTCTTCAAAAAACACTAACAAAAATTGAAAAAAAAATGTTTTCCTTTAATTTCGTTGACTAGTGTAATTTCTTTCAGGTACTGTATATAACATTCTTAAAACATTTTTAAGAACAAATTTTGGTATGAAAATATTAATTAAATAAGTCATGCAAAAAGAATAAGCAAGGGAAAATAATTTCAAAAATATAATTTAAGAAATACATAGATAATAAATTCTTTGTGCATTTTATAAGCAATCAATTATTGTTTTCAACAATGTGTACACTTTTGGATTGTTTATCTCTACTTTTGAGAAAAATGACAAAAGACACCAAACATACCTACTAAAAAAATAAAAAGGCACGACTGGATCGCACGTATCTGCTCTTATGATCAATTTGTGTGGAACTTAAAAACTTTAAAAGATTTAAATCGATCTTTGAATTGTATAAACAGCCTGATCAATAGCTTATAGCTCAAAAAAAGTATGGCATTCGATTACTTGAAGCAAAAAAAAAATTTTAATCGCTGGAGCCGTTTTCTTAAAAATTAATTTTGTATTATAAAATTTTTGTTATGTTTTTCAATAAAAATTTTGGCATGCCAGTTTTGAGTATATATTAATAAACATTTTAAACTGAAATTTCAAAATAATTCATCAACCCATTTTTGAAATATTGAATTTTCAAAAAAAAAAGAATCTTTTTTTAAAAATCCAAAATTTGTTTATTCCAAAATTTTGGTATACAGTATTGTTAATATTCTAAGGGAGCTTTCGTGTAAAAAATTTTATTGAAATCGTAAGAGCGGTTAATGAGAAAACCAAAAATAAATAAAACGTTATATTGCAGGTTCCGTTAATAAATGTTTTTGGTTTTTATTTTTCTTACCACAAAGTACACCATATCTACAATAATACAATGATTTTGATTTATCAAAATCGTTGGAGTTGTTTTTGAGATAAATTAGCTTTTCCTTAATGGTTGTATGGCAAGTACCGTTATTTTTAGAGCTAAACAAAAATTTCAATTTGCCCTCTGGAGAGTTACAAAAAAAACTTTATGCTCAAAATTTAAAGAGAATATCGCATCATTGGTTTAGGCTGTAGATCCAGATTCAAACAGACAGACAGAACTGTGCCACCCACTGTTTTCATGTTCTCTAGCATCCTAATGTTATGTTTGATCGTTATCTCCAAAAAAATTTCTGCACGAGTCCAAAACTTGCCTTATAGTACCTATATCGAAAGTAAAAATCTAAGATAATAAATTTAACAGGCAAGTTAGTGACTACAAACTGAGCTAATTATAATAGAGGCCTGTGTAAGGCTAGTAAAAAACTTTGAACAACTGGAAATGGGTTCCCCATTAGCCTCGACTATTTGTGCTTTTCTTTATTCCTCTTATTTGAGTTATTCCCAATTATAATTTTGCATTCTTGTTTCTCAAAAAAAAAGTTTACTTGGTGAACATATAAAGTGGAGGACCCTTCACATAGTTCGAAACTTTCGAACTTTTTTGAATCTTGTTAAAATTAATTTATTCTAGTCGATACTATCTACTACCTATAGCTTGGTGAGCATTTTTCATGTCCGTATCAATTTATTCAAAATGCATTAAGAAGAAAACATGCGTTTGCTCACATTATTCAAAAATATTTCATTCAAATTCGAGTTAAAAATTTATGGAAATTTATATTCGGCGTCAGCTTCAGCGCATATAGACAAAACCCACTCGGAAAAAATTTCTCACTTTGACTAAGTCCGCGCACAGTGTTTTATAAAACAAATGTTTTCCACACTTCCTAATTGGAGCTACAAATTGCCAATTCAGGCGATTCCTTATTGTGAAGCTTACAAACAGTTGACACAAGTGCAAATTACGACTGTGCATATTCGCAGACACAAAACATCGCGCTACTCGTACAAATTGCCTACACAGTCATTCGCTTACAACTCTTGAACTCCTAACTCTGTAGTAACCAAAACCAGGCATCTATAACTTCGGAATCATGGCGGCCGAATCTATGGCAGTGCGGCGACGTGAATAGCAACGACTACGATGCGGCGATGATGCCGCAGTGCCAATTCCTTTGACGCCGTCTCTACATTAAATTGAAATCAAATGTTCACACTCAATAAAATGCGCCATCGGTAACGAATCCCAGCGCTTCGTCGTCGGTGTAATTTCCATATCGCGTTGATCCGAACATAATACTCCAGCGCGCTTATAACGCGCGAGCGGTCGGTGGTGCGGTGGCGACACGTTGACGGGCGGTCGAACGGACACCCTGCACATTGCTAGTTCCGCCGAGTGTTCATAATTTTTCTGTCAAACATTATGATCGATGAGTTGTGCGCCATGCTCTGTCTGGAGGAAGTGCGGTGTAAAATAGATCCGAGGCCATTTTATAATAAAGGCTGTCGTCGAAGTTGAAGTTGAAGTCGAAGTCCCGGGCCAGAGAAAATGCCAACCAAATTGGGTGCTGCGGCGCATTTGTTTGAGATACATTTCACTCTCTCGTCGCGTCGGTCGTCGTCGTCGTAGTCATCGTAGTCGCCATCGCTATTGACGTGTTTCGTATCTTTTTACCTGTTGGCACAACAAATATGCAAGAATCATCGATGAATCGATGAAGTCGAAGAATTACGATATGCGAGGGGTATTGCCCGTGCCCAAACCACAAGAAACACATCAACCCGAACAACAAAGTTACACTTAATGAGGAGGACAAGGAGGGCGACCGCAACCAACAAAAACCAACATCCAATCTACTTCCTCGTACAATGCGAAAAGTGCAGGGAATTTTGCTCTCCAAGTTGATGCATTGCTTAGCGATGATTTTGGGTTAATGTAATTCATTGCATCTCGCTGCATGAGATTGAAGCCACTGGCGATGATATTGATAGCGTGTAGAGATTTTATAACGATGCAAACTTTCAAGTGAGATTCGATAAAAAAAGGAAATAATTGTAACAAAGTTAACCAGAGGAGGAGGAATGAACATGGGTAGGTACCGAATCAGCACCTTTTTTCATTGCATGGCATACCGCAGAAGGATCAGAATTCCTGGCGTAACATCTTTATGACTTTTTGTTCGAAATAAGGGTCATTCCGATTGTGAAAAATAATTTGAGTCAAAGTGTTGAGTGTTGTTTTTACAACAAGAATTTGCAGAGTTAACAAGGTCGTTTATTTAGCAAGAGTATTTTTTGTGATTTTAAATGGACTTTTTAGTGCAAGAAGTCACAATTGTAATGCATCGCAAGTTTTTATTAAATGTTTGAATTTTCAAGTCGTTCTTCTTTGTTTATCTTACATAACTCGCTCTTTTTCTTAATGAGCTCGGAAAAGTGACAATACATTTGCAAAAATCTACATGGCAAAAAAATATGCAAAACCAGATACTTATCAAGGTCCCTATCCATGAAGGGTCACAGGGACATGGTGGCCTTCCATCCACTATGATCCCATCAAGCATGCTGGTTCTAGTCATCTAGATCTAGACACTGGCATTCGCGATGGATTGTTCCTTAAACCGGTGAAGGTTAGGTTTTCTATGTTCGCTCGAATTTGGGGGCAGAGCCTTGATGTTACAGTGGCCAAGCCTATGTAGTGAGTGTCTTCCATGTATCTGGACTACATTCAAAACTTTTGATACAGTTCATAGAGTTCATGGTTATATTTACTCATCCATTTTTCTTTCGAAAGAGCCCAGTATCCCCCCTTTTCAGCTTATCGCCTAATAATTGGGACCACAAAGCAGGACCGATAGTATAAACTTTTTGTATAGGGCGTGATGGTACTTTGTCTTATCCGTGAAGAGGTTTGAACCTGTTTGTTATGCCAAACCGAAGAAGCAACAGTTTCCTAGGCCCATTTTTCATTGGGTCTCGACTGAGGTGTCGTTTAAGGGATTAATGCTTACTCCGAGACTCGTCAGCTTATACATAGACCAACAAGTCTTGTCTGTTCTTTATCTGCCGTGGAAGATTCTACAACGGCACTTTGGGAGAAACGTCTTCTTATAGTTGAACATTGCAGCCCACATTTTCCAATGTTACAGCTAATGGATAGGTTTTGCGTGTATCCAGAGGTCAGCCATAGCTATATAGAACTCCTTACAATGAATGCTATCATATTTGGCTTGGGAGTCAATGAATAGATGGTGAGTCCTGGCTTGGGATTCATTGGTTTTTCTGAATTTAAGCGCCAGACTGAAAATTTGATCTATTGTTGATTTGCCTGGCCAAAAGCCACACTGGTACCTCTCGATTATAGTGTTGTGGAACAGCTTAAGAGGCATAAGTACGTTTGATGGGATCTAGTATGCGATTTTCAGCAGGGTTTACAAATTGACGCTGCAAGAAGAGGAGATATCCGGGAATTGTACCAAATATCCAAAGATGTTATTAGGAAAAAAGCAACACCAATCATTTTGTAATTAATGTGCATGGCACACTTTTGGTATCAATTGAGGATCATAGCTACGCAGATGGAAGGACCATTTTTGTGCCCTGCTAAATGAATAGAGTAGAGTTCTGAAGTGCCCCACCTTAACGTGATGCGTAGGTCCTATTGTATTGACAGCGAACTCCTTCTGTATCGAAAATTCAAACATCAATAAATCTCCTAAAAACAACAAGGCAGCTGGACTTGATGGAATACCAGCTGAATTCTTGAAAGCCAATCCGGTAATAGCGGCTATTCTACATCCGTTCATACAAATCATTTGGAAAAATGAAAGCTATCCCAAGGACTGGAAGCTGCCAAAGAAAGGTGACTTTAAGAATTGCAACATTTGGCGTGGTATCACTGTTTTGTCCATTTTCCCAAAACTAATAGCAACCATCATTCTCGAGCGGATAAACGATAGAATCGAGTCTACACTCAAGAGACATCAAGCTGGCTTCCACAGTGGTCGATCGTATGTCGACCATATCAACACCCTGCGTATCGTCTTTGAACAGTCGATGGAATTTGAATCACCGATTAACCTCATGTTCGTGGATTTGAAGAAAGCCTTTTATCGAGTTAACCGAGAATGTATATGGAGATCGTTGCCTGGTACAGGAATTCCGCCAAAAATTGTTGCCATTATTAGGGAGTCCTACAACAACGCAAGGTGTTTGGTATTACACAATGGGCAGCAATCCGACTCCTTCGTTAGTGCAACAGGGTGTGAGACAAGGGGATTTTCTATCGCCATTTCTCTTTCTGCTGGCAATGGACGACGTATTGACGTATTGCGCGACAGGGCATTCAATGGAGTCCGTTTGAAAGAGTCAGTCATTTAGACTATGCAGATGACATATGTCTACTGGCAAATAACATCAGTGGGCTGAACGGGATGTGCCAAACACTGCAAGAGAAGGGAAAGTTGAGTGCTTTTCTGGTTTCTTGGGAAAGATGATCTCCAACCTGCACTGGAGGAGATCTCACATCCAACCCAGGGAACGGGACACCTGAGGAATAAGCTCCTAGGAGGATAAGCCCGCAAATCCTCACTTTAATCTGTTTTCATACCCAGGTCTAGCAAGTTATGGTATCAAAACGGCGCAATCCAGTGCTAATTGGGCAAAGAGCGAGTGTTACGCTTTTGCTACCATTTCTACCTACCTACCTCCCTTAAGAATACACAGCAAAAAGACAAAAATAATGCCAACAGATGCTGCTCCACGTCACGTCTACCATTTCGAGGAAATTGCAGACTTTTGTGAGTCGCTGTCTTCGCCACATCTTAAAGATTCGCTGGCCACAAACTATATCAAACGAGGAACCGTGGCGCAGGACAAGTCAAGGGCGGCTGCACGTGTGTCGACATAAGAATGCGTAAATGGCAATGGATTCAATCACACACTGAGGAAACCAAACGATGAAATTGCAAAGCAGTCCTTTGAATGGAATCCTCAGGATGCATGGCGGGTTGGGAGACCAAGAACATCATGCAAATCATCTGTCTTATTAGAAGTATAATCCTAGAGAAAGACGTGGTCCCATTTAAAGTACCTTGCTGCAGACCGTGAAGGATGGAGACGTTTTGTTGACGCCCTATGCCCCAACCGGGGTTGATGAGGATTTCAAATTGCCAATTTGTGTAGTACCCTAGTTCAAAGGCTGAGGTAAGTTTGTCGGATGCAGGTTCTACTAAAGCAGGTACACTTAAACTCCTACCACAAGATGTACGTTGGTTGGTTAATCTTTTTTGGTAGCTCAGGTTCCACTGGTTTGTGTGGCTTTCGGTCACCCTCTGACGTTTGGTTCTCCAATGTTGTTTGTATTTACTTCTTCAGTTTATCAGTTATTGCTCGGTATCTTCGTGGCTTGGCATGACTTTTAACCGGCTTATCAATTGTATTTAACCGGCTTATCAAAAGCCTTAAACTAGCTTATAAACAGTTTCTCCGCTGGCTAACAACGGCTGTTAACCGGCTTATCAATAGTGTTTCTACTGGTTATCAATGGCTTTCATCCCGCTTATCAACCAGCTTATCAACGGCATCTAACCGACTTATCAACGGCATCAAACAAACTTATAAACAGTGTCTCTACTGGCCATTAATGGCTGTTAACCGGCTTGTCACCGGTTTTTAACCGGCTTATTAGCAGTGTTTCCACTGACTATCATAGGCTTTTAACCAGCTTATCAACTGCGTTTCCACTGGCTATCAATTGTTGTTAACCGGCTTATCAACAACGTTTCTACTGATGACTACCGACGGCTTATTAACGGATTTTAACCGGATTATTAATGACTCATCAACATTGTTTCCACATGGCTATCAAAGGTTTTTGCCTAGCTTATAAACGGCTTTTAACCAGCTCGTAACTTAACCGGCATATAATTCGTGAAGAACAAAGAAAAGCCTTTTTATATAAAGGAAATATGGAGACAAGAAACCTGCCATCCAGCTTGCTTCCTTTGCCAGAAAAATTATCGACTGATTTTCAATTAATAAATGAAAATGAAAATTAATAAGTCATGGTTTCAAAAGGAGACTAATTTGGTGCCAAAAAGCCTCTTACTTTAATAAAAATAAACACGAACGTTACCTACTTCCAGTCTTATGAATTTCCTCTACATCTGAACTTCCTTTGGTATCGAATGATAAAAGAAAGTGCAACCAATATCCCACCCCAGGTCCAATTTTGACAACCTCACTCAACAAACCTCTTTATGGATCGAATAAATCACACGCTACTTGTCACCTTGTTATTTTCCAATCATTATTGGCATATCCTTTTGTCAACTCCAATAACGTTAAATTCATCTTCCTTTTTGAGAATACTTTTTTGTTGAATAAATGTTTCTTTCTTCTTCTTCTTCTGATATATCATCCACTTTGTATCTCATCATAGTTAACCCCAATGGTGCGCGCACTCATACAAAATGTCGGCGTTCACTTTTGTTAATTGCTACAATCACAAGAAACGATAAATCATTGAAGGCACAGCACTACCTGTCGCCTGCTTGTTGCACTCTTTCACAACTCGACACTTGTTTGGTTTTAGTATTGGTTGTGGTCTTTGGTGTTGGCCTGGCTGATGAGATTTTGGATATACAACAGCTGGTTGGCAGTGTGTCATCTGTGTCGCACACTCCCGATCCCGGTATTATCTATTTAACTTTGTAGGCGAGAGGAGATCCGTGAGAAGTGCGACCATCATGATGATCCATGGTTGTGGTCCGAGAAAAACTGATTGTGTGCATCTAACCGACCGAATAATTTACCAAAACTGGTGGTACCGTGCGCGCGACTTTATCTACAAAAAAAAAACTATGTGCTACTGACGGAGGCGATGGTTCTTTTTTGTTTTTATTTGTTCGGATGAACACCCGACTTCTTCTTATGATGGGAAACTTATCGGACTCTTTTTGCATACCTTCAGTTGATTTATTGTTGATTTATTGAATATTTATTACACACTATGGAATGTTGGGTAATTTAAAGTTTTTGCAATCAGTTTTTTTCTATTTTTTTTGTTTTGTAAAAAGCTGAGGTTAGATTTTATTTCTATATAGTCAACTTGGGTGAGAGATTACAATCAGCTGATATGTGAAGAGAGGGGCCAGAGGTCAGATAAAACGTACATAGCTTCTCTAATTGGATTGAACGACGACGTTTATTAGACGACCTTTGTTACAACGACACGAGTTTCACTTCTTTTTTGTCAACCCAGAGCTAACTCTGATATATTATTATAAATCTTGATGCGATTAAATAGACGTATAAAGGTATGGCTATACAGTATACCCTCCACATACACATGCACGCAAACCCAAGATCATCAAAGGGGTAAGGCGCCTTGATTCCTCTGCTGCCTGTGATGGGGAGCAAGAATGAAGTCGCAAAAAAATAGGTTAGTGGCGCCTGCCCAAGGCATGATCGTGCATTAAATCACAATAAATAAAAAGCCCCAATATACAAAGAGAGCACCACGGGCTCTGACTCACCACTCGAGCATAAACGTATGCTGGGCGCAGACAACATTAGTGTTGCAAAATGATCACAAATCTACAGAAAACTTAAACAAAAAGACAACAACAACAAAAAATAAATAAAACCAACAACCAATGAAATCGAAATGGTTTTGTAAATTGCGCGCACGCGAAATGTATCCGCTTTTGTCCTAGTCCTAGGAAAATAAAACACCGAAAAAAAGAAAAACCACAGAAACTCTTTTTGTTATATTGGCAGATCACAGCATGAGAGTAGATAGGCTAGAGTTGCCAAATTGGTTGAAACTAGGAAAGACCCATATTTGTGTCCAAAACTCAGAACTCTTGACATTATTGTTTTCGGAAAAAGCCCAAAATCACTAGTTTGTTAAATTTTTATTTAAGCCCAGCATAGCTGTACAAGCCTCTTGCAACATAAAATTTTGTCAACTTCTCTTGCTTTTCTTTTGATCATCTCTTAGGACTTTTTGAGATGGTTCTTGCAATTAAATTATTATTGAATGACTTTTCTGTCTGTCAAAATTTCGAAAATTCCACCTGGCAACTTCTCTTTGCTTATGGAACCTACTGGCACAAAAGTTCAACACAATGATACACACTTGCTATGCTGCAGAACTATCCTACCAGAAGTCACGATTTTCTATCTGGATTCGAAGTACCTACTGGCTCGTATACCGATGTATTTCAGGGTGAAACAAAAAGATTATAAAAGACAAGCTTAGCAAAGGTTTTGAACAAAGGTGTAAAATGCAACAATGTTATAGCACAATCAGAAGGATATACTAAATCCAAGCATCAATGAAAATCCCAAAGAAAATTTATCACTTAAATCAACATTGTACGAGTATCTTCACTTATTTTATCAATTCATGCAGTGTTTTATAGTTGAAACCAAAAATTATGACACAAAACTGAAATTATGACTTCTTCCCAAAATGTTAACATTTCAAATAGTTTTTGCCTCAGCTCTTTTGTTTTAATAAAATAATATTGAACACAATCAGTTTTTACAATTTTCATAGATTGTTTGTCAATTGAACTAATATTATAATAAATTTGAATACTCGATAACACAATGTTTTTCTATCGTAGTTTGGTCTGCATTGAATTGCATTGAAAAAGTTGTATAGATAACGGTTTTCGAGATATGAATTTTCGATTTTTTTCACTAATTCTAATGCAAACATTTTGGTTTGCAAATCTTAAGTATTTATTACTTTCTACTTACTTATCTGGCTGCCGATACATGAAGGGTATCTTCCTGAGATATTGCGGTCTTCCATCGGTTGCAGTCCCTCACAGTCCCTTGCAACTGTAACCGCCTGGTCCCTGTAGCGGAGGTTCGGTCTTCCTGGTCGTCTCGAACCTGGAGGTTGGTATTCGAAGATTTTCTTGGCTGAAGCGTTGTTGTACATTTGCTTGATGTGGCCGAGCCAGTGTAGCCGAAGTTTTTTGGCTCTTTGGATTACATCCACTTCTTGGTACAGCTCGTTCAATTCACTATTGAGTCTTCTCCTCCAATCGCCCTCTTCGCATATAGCACCAAATATCCGCCGAAGGATTTTTCTCTCAAAAGTGCCCAGTATCAATTCACCTTTTTAACTTATCGTGCAGAACTCGGCACCGTAGAGTAAAACTGGTAAAATTAGCGTTTTGTATAGCGTGCACTTTGTCTTTTGAGAAAGGAGCTTTGAACCCATTTGTTTGGCCAAACCAAAGTAGCAGTGGTTTGCTAGGGTAATTCTTCGTCGGATTTCTACTAAGGTGTCGTTCGCGGAATTGATGTTTGTTTTGACTGTAGGTGAATTCCTTGACTACCTTGATATTACTGCTACCAACAGTGACGTTTGTTTGTTGATAACATATACTTTGTTTTGTCCTCATTCACTTCAAGACCAACGCGTTTCGCCCGTTCATCAATAGCTGTGAATGCTTTAAGGTATAGCTCGCTTGGAGCAGCCGATGATGTCAATGTCTTCCGCATAGCCAAGCAGTTAAGAAGACCTGTTGAAGATAGTCCTTTCCATGTGAACACCTTTCTTGTGTACTATCTGCTCCAGGGCTAAGTTGAAGAAATTACATGAAATCGCATCTCCTACACGCCTGGAATAGCTCGGATTTGTTGTTACCCATTTGCACGTTGCACCACGCAATTTGTAGCGTTTGCGGCATAACTTGATCAGTTTTTTCGGGATCCCGAGTTCCAACACCTCCAATGGAAGTTCTTGGCGATTATGCTACCATATGCGGCTTTGAAGTCGGTGAATAGATGGTGGGTCTCGACTTGAAATTCGTTGGTCTTTTGCAGAATTTGCCTCAATGATGTGCGTGAAGTTAGCACCGCCATTATTAATTTTCAAAAAAAAAAAAGGTTGTGCTGCAATGTGCCCAGCTTGTGCTACTATGTGCCGTATTTTTTAAACAAATCGTACTAAGGGTTTGGTTTTTAAAGGGTACCCATTTTTGTAGCGTGAAGTTAGCACCGCCATTTTTGATTTTCGAAAAAAAAGTTGTGTTGTACTGTGCTCAACTTGTCCTGGCTTGTACTGTAAATGTTTTTAAAAAAAATAGCAAATTTGCAAATTTTACGAATGAAATTTTTGCCAAATTTCAAAATTTTGTGAAAAAAAGTTGTGCTGCATTGTGCTCAAAAAATGCTACTAAGAACCAAAAAGAAAAAAACAAAAATTCGCATAATTGCATCTATTATGGCCAAAACTAAACTTTGCGAAGGGCTGTACCGTAAAGTTAGCACCGCCATTTTCGATTTTCAAAAAAAAAAGTTGTGCTGCATTGTGCTCAACCTCTGTGCTGCCTTGTGCCTTAAATATTTAAAAAAAATTGCAAATTTGCAAATTTTACGAATGAAATTTTTGCGAAATTTCGTAATTACAAAAAATTGAAAGTTGTTCTGTTTTGTGCTCAATTTGTGCAACCATATTCCAAAGAGATAAAAGAAAAAAAATCGCATATTTGTAACTTCTATCGATGGCGGTGCTAACTTCACGCTACAGCCCCTCGCAAAGTTTAGTTTCGGCCATAATAGATGCAATAATGTGAATTTTTGCTTTTTTCTTTTTGGTTCTTAGTAGCATTGTTTGAGCACAGTGCAGCACAACTTTTTTTTTACGAAATTTTGAAATTTCGCAAAAATTTCATTCGTAAAATTTGCAAATTTGCGAATTTCACAAAAATATTTATGGCATAAGTTGAGCACAGTATAACACAACTTTTTTTTGAAAATCAAAAATGGTGGTGCTAACTTCACGCTAATAAAATGGGTACCCTCTAAAAACCAAACCCTTAGTACGATTTTTTAAGAAAATACGGCACATAGCAGCACAAGTTAGGCGGGTTGGCTACGAAATATCGAAAATCAAAGTCTCGCATTCGAAATCTCGCATAACGAAATCTCGCAATTACAAAATTTCGCTTTTCATAATCCCGCAATTAAAAAATCCCGCTTTTCATAATCTCGCAATAACGAAATCCCGCAAACTAAAATCGCGCATACCAAAATCTTGCAAAATTGAATTGCATTGCAACAAATACATTTTTTTAATCAAAATGTCGCAAACTAAAATCTCGCGCGAGATTGTTACAATGCAATTCAATTTTTCGAGATTTTGATAAGCGAGAATAACAAAATGGTTTTGTTGCAATGGAGTTCAATTTTGCGAGATACCTACTGCAAAATATATAATCCAGTGTCTGGGTACTTTTAGATCACACTGTTATTTATTAATTTGAATTTTTGATTTTCAATATTATTGTTTTCAAAAGAACAAGAAAGAGAGAGACCACAGAGATGTGCAAATTGCATTACTCGTAATTGGCATTGAACTAGAAAATACTTTTAGTTCCATTATAAACGCGTAAAAGACAACCAAAATGATTAAAGAGGTTATTAACAGTAATAAGGGATGTACAATTTTTTTATTGACGGGCATAGTTATTAGTTGGAAAAAAAATATCCAAAGTGCTCTTGGGTAGGCACCTATATTCTCAAAAAAAAAATGTCTAAAAGACGTGTGCGATTCGATGCTGCAAAATTTGAAGTTGCGAGATTTTGATTTGCGAGATTTTAAAATGCGAGATGAAATTTTCGAGATTTTTAGGTTCGAGATGTAAATGCGAGATTGTAAAAAGCGAGCTTTTGTAATTGCGAGATTATGAAAAACAAGATTTTTAATTTGCGAGATTTCGTTATTCGAGATTTTTAAAAAAATGTGAGATTTCTTTATTCAAGATTTTGGTTTGCGGGATATCGTAGTGCTCCCAAGTTGGGCACATTACAGCACAACCTTTTTTTTTGAAAATCCAAAATGGCGGTGCTAACTTCACGCACATGCCTCAATGTGAAGATTCGGTCAATCGTTGATTTGCCTGGCTTGAAGTTACACTGGTACGTGCCGATCATAGTGTTGCAGAATGGTTTTAGAGACTCACATAGAACTTTGAATAAGATCTTGTAGGCGGCATTAAGCAGGGATATGCCTCTGTAGTTCTTGCAGGACATAGGATCGCCTTTTTTGCAGATTAGGCATATGGAGCTTTTTGACCGGTTGTCGAGCATACTTTCCTCCTCCCACACTTGGTTGATGAGCTGAGGCATGTACCCTACCAGGACATCTCCTCAATACATGAAGAGTTCCACAGGTAACCCATCCGAGCCGGCGGATTTGTTTTTCTTTAAGCTTGTGGATTGTTTTCTGAACCTCCTCAGTACTGGGCGCTGGGACGAAATCTTCATTGACTTGTCTCATGTTTCTTTGTTCCCTTGTCGCTTTCTTTCTCTAAATAATGCTCATTAAACAGTTGCTGGAAATTCTGCTTAAACACGTCTACAATTCCCTGTGCTTCAGTGACTAGGTTCCATTCGCTGTTTCGAAGTGCTTGCGTGCCGGTTCTATAATCAGATGCCAGTTGCTTGGCTGTTTTGTAAAACCGGCGGGTGTTGGTAGTAAAATATTTTTTTTTATATTTTAAAAAGTGTTAAAAATCTAAATCTTTGAACACCAAGTTTAAAAACATTAAATTTTTAAAACAAAAAAAATCCAATTTTAAAAAACAGCAAAAATAACGAGTAAAAGTAACGAGTGAAAGTAAAGAGTAAAAGTAATGAGTAAAAGTTACCAGTAAAAGTAACGAGTAAAAGTAACGAATAAAAGTAATATGTAAAGTAACGGGTTAAAGTAAGGAGTAAAAGTAACGAGTTACTTAAAGGTGGTGTAAAGTAAGAACTTACTGAAGTAATGATTTGTGTTTAATTTTTGAAACCTTATGAACTGAAAAAATTTGTGTAATCTAAACCAAAAATTTTCTTATGGTGTATTAAAAAACAATAATTTAACAAGTTAACAACCAGTTAGTTTAATATTTATATTAATAATACCAGTGGAAAGTTTGTTTTCTTCTCTTGAAATGCTTTATGAGACAAAATCACAAAGAAAATTGAAACTAAAGAACTTAAAGAATCTATATGTATATGTTTTTGAAGAATTGTAGACATTATTATGTTGATACCCACCTACATAAACGAAAAATTCCATTTGATGATTTAATTATATGGCCATGGTCAGATGATATTGTGAATTATGGCTTTAGACTTTGAGAGGGTATATCTATTTGGAATGGGTTAACCTGACCAGACCAGGTGACCAAAAGTTCTTTAGAATTCACCAGAATTCAACAACTTTAGCAAAAGTTCACGCCCTTAAACGGTTTTTAATTTGTGGGTTATTCCAATACTTAGAATTTGGAATTAAAGTTAATTGAAAAAAAAATCCACTCAAATACTTTGTATTAAGTTTTGCTCCAGGTGATGAGGTTGAAAGTGTTTTAAGAGGTTGTGTTGGTGATTTATGTTTTTAAGCTAAGATCTTGTTGATGATGAAAGCCTTCTATAGAAATATAAGTTGTTCTAAGAATGTTTGATTTCATCAAAGCTCCTTTTTAAAACTACGGTAAAGACAAGTCTGATTGATGTAATGTTCTTAAAATCAGGGCCGTTTGTTTGCAATTTTGGATCGTGAGAAATTGTTATAGGTGGCTTTTGTAAGAAGAAACATTTTTTTTTTTGAAGAAATTGGCTCAATTTTTCAGCTTTGAGAGCTCAACTAAATCTTTTTTTGAAAAAGAAAAATACCTTACTTGGAGCAAACTGTGGACTTCATCAGTATTCTGTATTTTTTTTTTTTTTCTTGTTCCATCAAAAGTTAGCCATGCTTCCGGAAATCATCGATTTTTGCGGGTACATCAAGACATACATATTTTATTTAATCGAATTTTATTATAACAATTGTGTTACGTAATATTTTAATTAACAAAGAAACTGATATAAATTTTCTTATAAAGTCTTCCATCATCAGCAATTGACATTTTTTCACTTGTTATACATCCAAACCATAAATAACAATCTACTTGTTCGCTCTCACATAAACATGACATGCCGCTTGATCAATAAACTATACAAGGCGAAAGCAAATTGTAGCACCACACCAAACAAGCCCAATAATTTCTTGATCATCCATTATGCCGGAATGCATTCCAAGAACGGTCAATGGCGGTAGTATGCTCCTCAATACGTCATTCCAGCACCCAAAGCTTTGAAGGGAACCGCGAAAAAATATCCACTTTCTCGATGTAAATAATGGCATTCAACCTGCCATGCCTCGAAATTCCAAGTTTCCGGAAAAAGGACTTGAAAATAAAAAAAAATACAAAACAACAAAGCAAAAAATCTAAGGACACACTCTGGATTGGCGGAGGTGATGCAGCGCGGAGGGGTAATTACGTCGATGTAGCGTAGACACCCACCGACCCAGAAAGAGGTTGACATGCAATTTTCGGAACTCGTTATGACGGCGGTGGAGCTGGGGTCAGTGGTGGATGGCGTGGCGTGGACAGTCTGTGCGCATGCGCACCTGTAACAAGTTCGAGCATACGTTTTTTTTGCTTTATCCTGAACCGCATAACATGCGTTCATTATTTGCAATGTGCATATTGGGCATGGGTACTTACCTCTGTTGCACTTGCTGCAGGAAGACGGATCACTTTCTTTCTGTACCGGTACCGTGCGGCGGACCGACCAACCAGCCGCCATTAAGCACTTTGACTCCACCAGAACTCGATTCTGCGCGTCTGATCGATGGAATTCCAACGCATGATCGTTGGTCGTTCATCATCTTATATATCGGTCATCAAACAGGCATAGTCATCTAAAGAGATTTTCAAAAGAATATTGCACTTAGTTTGGGGCATGAAGCTTGTCGATGTCGACTGGCATCGCAACCGTCACCGTGCGTTGTGTCGGTCGTGGTTATCGGTTTTACACTCTGTACTAGTCTCAAAGAGACAGAGAAACCAATTCTGCCACAAGGGGAATATACTCTCGATTTTCGCGCAGTGTGTGTAAGTTTCACTTTTCAACCAAGATCACTGTCGATCTTTGTCGTCCTCCTTGTCAAGACTTATAGAATGTTTGAGGAATTTTATGCATGTTTCTGTCGGTGAATATACTTGTAGTACTTTTACTCATTTTGTTGTTTAACGAGCTGAGGACAAGTAAACGCAATTGTTTAACAGGTGCATTGTTCTTATTATATGATTTTTTTTTTTGGTTAATTAAACTTTCATGTCCAACAAAAAAGAGAACTGCTTGCACTTTCATCGAAGGTCATTACACAACATACATACTAAAGAATATATTGGTCAGTAACTGGTGTTGTTACTTTTGATTCATGCAATACCTACGTTGTAATGTTGCTACATAAAAAATTAATAAAGGCACGTAAAATCTAATGGAGTGTGCTGGTTACAATTCAATTTATGAGCCGCATTAAACTTGGGCAATATCTAAAGTGCTGATTGAGTATTATTTAGTTAGCCTCTAGAAAAAACAGACATGTAATAAGTCCATGTAATGAGTTCATAGAATATTTACTGGCATCGTAGATAAAAAAAAAACATGAATTTATGTAATAGGTACATAGACTCTTTATGTTTATGTAATTAGTGCATAGAAGCTGTACTTACCACAGATAACTAACACGAATATAAAATATATGTACCGAGTACATAATGCTCTTTTCATTTATGTAGTGAGTGCATATAAACTGCACTAATCACAGATAACCGACACGTTATTTTGAAATGCGTACAAATATCTTAATTACTTTCTGAGTATTATTTAGTCAGCCTGTAGAAAAAAACTGACATATAATGAGTTCATGTATTGGGTGCATAGAAAATTTATTTGCATTGCAGATAAAAATCATGAATTTATGTAATTGGTACATAGACTCTTCATGTAAATGTAATTAGTGCATAGAAGCTTAACTAATCAGAGATAACCGACACGAATATGTAATTCAATATGTACTGAGTACATATGCTCTATTCATATATGTAGTGAGTGTTTATAAGCTGCACTTATCATAGATAACCGACATGTTATTCTGAAATGCGTAGATATCTCTAAAGTACTGACTGAGTATTATTTAGACAGCCTGTAGAAAATACAGACATGCGATAAGTTTATGTATTGAGAATATTAACTCGCATTGCAGATAAAAAAACACGAATTTATGTAATTGGTACATAGACTTTTATGTTTATGTAATGAGTGAATAGAAGCTAAGCTTATCACAGATAACCGACACGAAAATATAATATATGTACCGAGTACATATCTTCTTTTCATTTATTTAGTGTGTGCTTATAAGCTGCACTGATCACAGATAACTAAAACGTTATTCTGAAATGCTTACCCGTAAATATATCAAAAGTACTGACTGAATATTTTTTAGCCAGCCTGTAGAGAAAACAGACATGTAATATGTTCTTGTAATGAGTGCATAGAATATTTACTCGCATTGTAGATAAAAAAAAACACGAATTTGTCTAATTGGTACATAGACTCTTCATGTTTATGTAATGTTTATGTAATGAGTGCATAAGCTTAGCTTATCACAGATAACTGACACGAATACAAAATATATGTACCGAGTACATATATATAATAATATATATATATAAAAGCTGCACTAATCATAGATAACCGACACATTATTCTGAAATGCGTACATGTATCTTAAGTACTATTAAGTCAGCCTGTAGAAAAAATAGACATGAATTAAGTCCATGTAATGAGTGCAAATAAAAAACACGAATTTTTGTAATTGGTACATAGACTCTTCATGTTTATGAAATGAGTGCATAGAAGCTAAACTTATCAGAGATAACCAACACGTTATTCTGAAATACGTTCATAGAATATTTATGTTTATGTAATGAGTACATATAATCTGTACTCATCACAGACAACTAACTTTTTTCATCTTAAATACTTACATGGAATTTTTGTATTATAATGTAGTGAATGTATTTAATTTATTTTAAGTACATAGTCATGCTATCATTACACACAACCAACAAAATTATTTACCGAGTCCATGAAATATTTATATTTTTATTGCAAAGAAGCTTTACTCACTTCATTATCATAAATTCATCGCCGATGCATGACACATATTCGTTTAATGAGCTTACAGAATTATTTACCAGCTCCTTCACTGTTAACGAATTTTTGTAATCAGTACAGATTTCATCATGTAATGAGTACAAAAAGTTAATTGTGCAGAAATATATGAGATGAGCAAATATATTATATGTGCTGAGCGCATATACATTCAACTCAGTGCATGATAAAGATATAGTAAAGATAGCCAAAATTTAGATCCAGGATGATTTAAACATTTTAACACTTTAAAATGTTCAATAAATACTCTCCCTACAGGTCTTCCTGGGTACGTCCATGTTTCTGACCCTGACTGGGAGCAAAATGAAATACCAATGTCGATGAGAAATTGGTATTTCGGTAATTTAATAGAAAAAAAGCCACAGGCACAGAAAGTTTACTGTTAAAATGACTTGATACATTTACCCCATTTACCCCGAACATAACATGGAAATTGTAAACACCTTAAAAGTATTCTTTTACACTCATGTTTCACGTCAATGACTCGCTAGATTTGCCACCATTAAAACTATATAAATGTTACTTAGCTGATCAATTAATCAAAACAAACAAATCCACATGAATTTGACAATCGGTTTAGATTTCTAATCTGTTATTTGAATCTCCCGGATCTCTAAAAAAAACATAACTTCCATAATTCTCAAAACAAAAAAAAATACAAACAAACCTACTGCTGTGGCAAACTATTATTTATGTAAATCACAAAACCCCCAACTGAACTGTATGTGAATGCGCACTATCCAGTGGTTGACTCTTTACAAGAAAGTTCCAATCTGCAAACACACACAGGTCTCCCATCAGCTCGCATTGGGTGGCCGCATCGTTTCACTTATTTTCTTACAACAGGCTTTCATCTCCGATTTAGATGATGAATGTTGTCTCTGGATCGAGACAGCAAGCATCTAAGGTGTCCATCTATGCGATGCACTGTGTGCACCAGAAAACCCACGCATAAACTACCGCCAAGCCGCCACTGTGGCTGTCAAGCTACCGCGGCCGCGGTAGGACGACGACGACGCGACGACCACTAAACTGACGCAGAGCCGCCAAACTCTTTGCTGAAAGTAAATCAAGGAAATAAGTTATAAATGACACACTGAAGATGTTTTTCACGATTGTAAAATTTCCGCGAGGCAAATTTGTTCGGCACACTACAACTAGACTCATAGACTCATTCTCCAGATGCACTACAAAGTATCTGGAACTGCGCACTTGGCATTAAGTGCATAAAGGTAAATAAGAAAAAGGATCTCAAAAGTTGGGGGGCTGTCAAATAGGTGGTGTATAGTGACACTATGATGGTTTTGTTGACAGCTGACCTAGTTACCTATCCCCACGGGGAGAAACCGCCTCCAAAAATTTGAAATTCATCAAACCATCAGCTTGTCGCACAAATATGGGCGAAATGTTTAAAAATTTAAATTTTCTTACAACTTACATTGCGTCGTGTCGGTCGGTCGGCCGTCCCGCCATCTTTGTGTGACATTAAGAAAAACGAATAAACGTCAAATACACTACACACAGATGTTATATATGAAATAGCTGTCGAAGTTGTCTTTTGTTTTTGGATTTTTTTTTATTTTGCTATTTTCTAGGCTGAACCGACAACAAACCACCCACAGCCATCATGACCGGAATGGTAATTGCCATTTAAGTCTGGACAGATGCATTTCGCATTAACTATATTTTCGCGCAGTTGTTGTTGTTTCTTCTTCCACTGGACTGGACTCAAACTTAAAGTGAAAATCTGAAATATCTCCTACGCAATATGGGAACGTGTTGTTTATTTGTGAGAACGGATTAATATTAGAGGAGGTTTATTTGATCGAAGGAAAGACAACTGGGATGTCTGTTGGTGTTTTTTTTTTTGTTTAGTTTGTGCTCTCCAACAGGTGGTCTCTTAAGTCAATCCGAATAAGACATTTGTGTTGATCAATTAGTGAATTTCTGTAGAAGTGACCTAAATCCCTTGGATAACTTATACCTACAAGAACTTCCTTATAAATGAATGTCTGTCGTTTTTATATCAGTCATGTGCACTTAAACTATTTATGTACATTTTAATAAACAATGGACAACAACTTGTTAGCCACTTATACTTCTGTTAACTTGTAGCTCTTAGTAACAAATATGTACTGTACATATGCGTAATAAATACTGGACAGATATCGTATATGTCTATGAAAAAGATGAGTTATCAAACGGACAAGTTGCCTATCCGTGTGCCAGCTAACTCCTATTTCGATGAAGAGTGCCAGCTGGTACATGCAGCGAAGAATGAGGTCTAACAAAAAATGCTGCAGATGAGAACGAGAGCTGCTGAGAGAGAAGGCCGGGATTTCTCCGGGCAAAAAAGGAGGGATGATGATGGCTTCTCAGGAAGAAAAAAAGGAAGCACGAGAAGCGGAAGGCTTGGTCTCTGGAGGATTTTACTTGCGGGCGGGTGACGTTGAAGCCGGTCAAGATGAGAATGGGAACAAAGTAGTTGATACGCAGGCAGTGCTAACTTGGACGATGATGGCCAACATTTCCGTCCATCCGACCTTCATGAAGTGTGGTAAGCGACTTCCAAGCTTAAATCGTACAAGGTTACTCTAGCGGACGAGCTCCCAGCCAAACTATTCAAAGCAAACGTCACGTACAAGACCTTGTCGGCTATACTGTATGATCACCTAAAACCAGGGATCTTATCATCTCCTATTGGTGGGGTTTTCAGCCAGGTAAGTCAACGATCGATAAAAATTTCGCAATCCGAAAAATTTTGGAAAAAACTTAGAAATACCACATCGCTACACGCCATCTCTTCATCGGGTTGAAAGTCGCTAATGATAACGTGGATTGAGACGTACTATACAGTCTTCAACGTCAATGTTGGTAAGAACGCCACTGAACCCTTTGATTTTGAGAAACGTCTAAAGCAAGGCAAGGCTATTTAACATCGGTTTTGAAGCAATTCTACGCAAATTAAAAGTCAACACCACTGGTACAAATTATCAACTACTTGCATATGCAGATGACATAGCAGAACTTATCGAGCTGTGCTTGGTGCATTTGCTAGTATTAAATCGGAGGCAGCGAAAATGGGATTGGGTGTCAATGAAGACAAGACGAAATACTTGTTATCAACGAGAAAGGAATCTCAACATCACCGACTCAGGCAAAACATCACGATGGATAGATATAACTTTGAAGTTGTCAAGGACTTTGTCTACCTGAGGATCCACCATTTCCTCGCAAAATGACTTCGTAGAGATCAAACGAAGAATTAATGTGGCCAGTTGCAGTTTCTTCGGGCTAAGAAGGCATTTAAGTAATAAGCCCCTGTTTTATAGAACCAAGGAGACTTTGTATAAGACCTTAATCATCCCCGCTCTGTTGTAAGGGATATGGACCCTGACAAAAATCGGGCAAAAATTTTCTTGGCTGCTTTGAGAGGAAGATTCTTCGAGTGATTTTTGGTCCTGTTTGTATACAAGAAGTCTGGATAAGAAGATTCAACAAACCCCCAAAAAGTAGCGCACACAATTGGAAATGACCTCAACCAACTTGCTGTGCGTAGCTGGAGGTTGCTAGCTAGGGACAGAGTTGGCTGGAGAGGCTTGTTGATTGAGGCTGTAGTCTATCCTGATGAACTGTGAGTGCTATCAAAAGTAAAGTAAGTAACTAAGTGCCAGCTAACAGGTATGTTAGGGAGCGGATAATCAAAGGACACGGTAGTGTCCAGCCAAGTTCGCGGCACTACACACTTTTTACAGGAACAAACTCAGGCGATTTTCAACCCCCCTCTAACTTCAGTATCAATAAAGTCAGAAGCTTCAAATTCTCAGTATTTGCTGAACTTATCAAACACAGGTGGCTCTCCAAATTTCAACTCTTTAGCATTAGTAGTTCTCGAGATATAGGACTTCAAAAATCGCAAAAACCGTAACTGACTGACTCACTGGCAGATCATCAAAATTATGGAGAACTTCCCGGCATCGTAGAAACTTGAAATTTCGCACAACTTATGGTGCATACAAAGGGAAAAATCGAAAATCAGCAATTTTCTATTCAGGGGGCGTGGCATCCACCCACTTTCTTAAATATTCTTATAAATTATATGGAACACTTCCGATTGTTGTAGAACGATTAAAATTGGTAGGTCGGTAAGGCTTGAAGTACTAAGAAAGAAAAAAATCGAAAAATTGGAAGTCTTACTTCAGGGGGCGTGGCATCCACCCACATTCTCAAAAATTCTTATAAATTATATGAACCACTTTTGATTGTTGTAGAATGATGGAAATTGGTAGCGTGGTAGGGCTTGAACTACTTAGAAAGAAAAAAATTGAAAAATTAGAATTTCCCATTCAGGGGGCGTGGCATCCACCCACATTCTTAAAATTCTTATAAATTATATGGAGCACTTCCAATTGTTGTAGAACGATATAAATTGGTAGGTCGTTAGGGCTTGAAGTACTTAGAAAGAAAAAAAACCGAAAATTTGAAATTTTCCAATCAGGGGGCGTGCCATCCACCCACTTTATCAGAATTGCTATTATTTATATGGAGCACTTTCGGTTGTTGTAGAATTATTAAACTTTGTAGAGCGGTAGGGCTTGATTTTCACCTGGCAAAATAAATCTTTGCAAAATGGAGTGAAATCACAACAAAACCATAAATGTTAAAAAAAGAGCCAAGTTCTTATATGTACAAGAAACCTGTGCGTAAAAAGTCAGCCAAAAAAAGTAATGAGATCTAAAATATATGCCAAGTATTAAGTTCATGAAGTTTAATATCAAATATCTTAAGTAGAGTAATATCGAAACAATTCCAAATCATGACAGAAATTTGGTATTTAATGATGACTTATTAAAATTTGGTGGATTTACTTGGCAAGTTTTCTCTTAAATACTTATTCACAAATTTAAAATGTATGAAAACTTGAAAAGTGAACTCACCAAATTTTAATCAAATAAGACCACGTTTGGTTTTGTGACTTTTCATTATTCGCCATCGCGAATGGTTTTGTAGAAAAGATAGATAGGCTATCTGTTTTCTTCTCACAGATTTTACTCACAAGATCAACAACTGTGTGTTAAAACTGGTTCTAAGGTAGTTACTATGACGAAGTGCGCTGTATATACATATGTCGCCAGCCTCGATTTCTTATTACTAAGTCTTATCTTAAGCTCGTTTCGGTCCCATCAAGATTGTTTGTTAAAAAACCTCTCCCGGAAGGATAATATAGTTTTTGACGAATCCCTGGAAGGTTTTACATTGATGCGAACAAGGGCCTCGCAAAGGTAGCTATCGGAATTCTACAGGGCCTTGCAGGTATGTAACCTTATATGCCTCGAGTGGAAAAAAAGAAAGGAGTTGTTCTATTTTGGGCTTGGTTCTCCCTAAAAAGGGCTTTATGAGCAATTGACAAGTTTTCCTAGACTAGAACTCCGCTATGAAAAACTTACCAGAGCCATGACTAAACTTGACAGAAACTTGCCATTTTTCCTGGTAGAAGGTGCAATGTGAACAAATAAGTAAGTTAGTTTTATTTGATGATAACTACACATGGATTCCCATTAATCTTTCTTAGCCCAATTAATCATTATCCATTTAGAGCTAATATTTTGCAAAATCCTAACAAGGAAAGTTAAAACCTCACCCTCAATAAATACTCTCAACAACACTCAATTACTTCAAACTCGTAAATGTAGACAAAAAAAAATCCCTTAAATAAATTGAAAATTTATGAATGGGTAACCTGGGTGATTCATAATTTATATATTTCAAGGAATGAGGAACTATCTTTCCGTAAGAAACACACAAACACATACATACATATAGCAATACACCATACTAAATAGTCTGTGTTACGTTATCTAGTCTTGGAAGAAAAATATAAAATACTGCCAGTGGTAACAGCGTGCACTATTACTCACAAAAGATACATTTTGTTTAACAAAAGGAAAAAGCTCCGCGGAAAAAGTGAAAATAGTCTTAGTCGACACCGCCAATCACGGCGTAAAACACCAAAAGAATAAATCAAAATCTGGTTATTGTCTATGTCTGTTTTTTTTTTCATTTTAAGGCTTCTCCCTATTCATTCAGCAGTATTAAGTTTGAGGTGAGTTGAAAAATTAAAAAAAAAAAAACTGCAGGAAGCATCGCTAGGAATTCGATTTTTTAAGCCGACTTAACCGCCGCGCCAGCAACATTGATCCCAGCCCAAGCTGCCTTGCTTATCTTACATCACCATCATCATCAGAGAGCTGTGCGGCTTTTATCCCAGCGATGATGTGAACACGATCTTAGATAAAAATCAAAACTATGAGTCGAGGACGATGATGCTTAGCCACCAAACACCAGGCAACTTCGTCGTCGTCACCATCGTCGTCGGCATCGTCCCTCCAAAGTGGGTCAGTAGAAGAATGGAAAACGGCTCTGAAGTACCAGCCATCAGCATCAGAGACACAGAAAATTAGGAGAAAACTCCACAAAGGAGTTTGTGTCCTACAAAACTCTTTGCTCACTCTGCATCGTTTTCGTTTTCAGCAAAGTTGACAATGGGACATGACAGTCACATGAGCGCGAGCATATGACTCACAACATACAAGCAACAACCCCCCTATGAAGGTTACCTATAGCGAGGAGCCTAGCTTTGTCCACCGTAAGCCATGTCTCAAGATCGATGATGAGATCGAAAGCTGATCGAGATCGTAGAGAGAAAAAGAGAATTTTTAAACAAAAGAGAGAAAGTAGAGCAAATAGCAACAACTGTCAACTGTCAGATGATAAATCGTCCAAGAAGTTTAGTTTCGTTGACAAGACACAAAAGTGATCCTTGGAAAAATGTAACATTTGCAACAACAACAAATAAGAGATTTTGCAATCTTCCAATATGTGTTTCGCTCTAACCCTTTTTTGGGAGGGCAAAGCATATATAAACAGAAGACAAACAAAGAAACTGTGAACCCTTGTGCTCATTTGTTTATTGTTCCTCTGTACCCTGTTATAGTTGTGTTGTGCTGTATGGTGGCGCGTCTGTCGGCAGTGAGAAACACACGAGCAATTCGTTTACAATAAAATGCTTGTGACCAGCGCAGCACGATGCCATTATCGGACAATGGCATCTGAAATTTGTCTCACGCCTTCAGTATGGCGTACTTAGGAGTAACGGTGAGGTGGCACGGTAATGGCGCCTAGGAAAGCTGCACTGCGCTTCGCTTCACTACACTGCCTTCCAAAACAACCAACCCGCTTTTATTCTCACTGTTTTTATTTTGCACTCAAAATGTTTCTCATTTGACTTCTGTTTCGGTGTCCATGGCGTGGAGGTCTCTCCAGATCCCTATTTGGGAACACCATTGAAGGAATTTTTGTTCGTTTTTGAAGAAAAGGGGTTTGAGGGGGTGTATTTATGAGATAGCGAAAATGGATTGGTGAAAATGTATGCACAATTGGTCAACAAACTTTCACACTCTTTATTTTCCACCGTGTTATTGCCGCAATCTCACAAGAAAAAAAGGTAACCATATCAGTGGTGGTGCGGTGGTAGGTATATATATACTATATAAATGTACTTAAAAGAGTGGACAAAATAACAAAAGATACAATGGAAGATGCAGAGTTCGTCCGGAGTGTTTCGAGTGTGGGAACATTCGGTATATTTGTTCTGTCATCATTTCCCTTTTGGTTTCATTGGATTTTGACGTGCTCATTAGATGGCGCGCACCATTGAAAGTGAGACAGCAGCCATAAATGGGGTGACAGGAAAAAAAAGATCTAGATTAGACGATGTCAATGGACACGCGAGATCGTTATGACTTACAATGAGTAAATTTGTTTTTAAATGTTTAGTTGCTTTTTTTTGGCTTATTTTGTTTTTTCGGTTTCGGTTAAACTTGATCATTATCGCAGACAGATTGTGTGGTTTTATAATTATAAGCTTGGCTTTAAAGTAATTCATTTTGGTGCTAGCTAAAGCTCTTAATTAACACATTTGTTCAAATAAGATGTCAGATTGACAATTCTGATTTGACTCTTGGTGGTTTAATTTTTGACCAGTTCTTATGTTATAGAGTTTTTTGAGGTAAAAATAAGTAAACAAATTAGCTTCTAAATTTATTAATTTATTAATTTACTTCCAACTTATTTGATACTCATGACAAGATGTCAATTCATAAATTTTTTGTTTCGGTAAATTTTAACTAAAGTATGAGTCCAACCCTCTTTAAAACCACATGAGTAAACCCCAAACATTTATGGTTTTTTCAAAGTATTAGGTGCGTGTTCAAACATTTTTTATCGCTTCTAAGGCAATCCTCAATTGAAGAACTGTTCCTGAGTTAACTCGGGGTGAATTATTTTCTAGATTTGCTAACGCTGAGTTAACTCAGAGTTAATCCTGTACTGAAAAACTGACCCGTAGGGCTAGGTTAAACCTGAGTTATTTCCAGAAACAAGTTTTGAGTTGAGTTTTTCAGTGCGAAATCTGCCTATTCTCGGGGTTAAACCTGAGTGAACGAAAAAGACGTCTTTTTCATTCTTTTGAAATCCTAAGCTAAATCCAAGCTACTCTAAGGGCCAGTTTTTCAGTTGAGATTTAACTCTGAGATAAATCAGAGTGAGCTAATCCAAAGAGAATTAACCCCGAGTTGAGGATTATCTTTATCTTTCAGTTGTCAAAAATCTAGGGTCAACGATGTGCGACACTATGGATATAACCCTTCTACACATTTCACGCATCGGAATAGAGATGGCACCACAACGAAATTGCACTGACAATAACTTTCCTTATCGAGATCGAGATGGCGCCACAACTGAAAAGGCCCTCAATTTGGTGCCTGAGTTACCAAATTAGATGAGTTAACTCGGATTTAACTTAGGGCCAGTTTTTCAGTTCAGGCTTTACTCTGAGTTAAACTAGAAAATAAATTAACCTTGAGTTAACTCAGGAACAGTTTTTCAGTTGAGGATTAACTTTATCTTTCAGCCGTCAAAATTCTGAAGCCAACGATGTGCGACACTATGGATATCACCCTTCTACGCCTTTTACGCATAGGAATAGAGATGGCGCCACAACGAATTACACTGGTAATAACTTTCAATATCTAAATCGAGATGGCGCCACAACTTAAAAGACCCTCAATTTGGTGCCTGAGTTAACTCACCAAATTAGACGAGTTATCTCAGAGTTAACTTTCGATTTCAATTGACTGAAAACACGTTTTTGGAGTTAACTCCGGTTTAACCCCGAGACTAGAATGATCTCGCACTGAAAAACTGGCCCTTAGAATTTCAATTGACTGAAAAACACGTTTATGAAGTTAACTCAAGTTTAACCCCGAAACTAGGATCATCTCGCACTGAAAATCTGGGGTGCCAGCACGTATTTTGACACAATCGAGTTGAGTCGATACAATCGAGGATAGGTAGTTCCTACTTTGAATCAGTCGATTATTTTCTCTTCGTTTGAAATAAATTAGGAACAGGCTATTCTCGATTGTATCGACTCGACTCGATTGTGTCAAGTAACGTGCTGGCACCCCTGGCCCTAAGCTCAACTTATTTGGTGAGTTAACTCAGGGCCCAAATTATGTGCGTGAAGTTAGCACCGCCAGTTTCGATTTTCAAAAAATAAAGGTTGTGCTGTAATGTGCTCAACTTGTGCTACTGTGCCGTATTTTTTTTTTTTTTTAATCTTACTAAGGGTTTGGTTCTTAGAGGGTACCCATTTTTTTAGCGTGAAGTTAGCACCGCCATTTTTGATTTTCGAAAAAAAAATGTGCTGTACTGTGCTTAACTTGTGCTGGCTTGTGTCGTAAATATTTTTAAAAAAATCGCAAATTTGCAAATTTTACGAATGAAATTCTTGCCAAATTTCAAAATTTCCTAAAAAAATTTTTGCAGCATTGTGCTCAAAAAATGTTAAAAAAACAAAAAAAACAAAAATTCGCATAATTGCATCTATTTTGGCCAAAACTTAACTTTGCGAAGGGCTGTAGCGTAAAGTTAGCACCACCATTTTCGATTTTCAAAAAAAAAAGTTGTGCTAAATTGTGCTGCCTTGTGCCGTTAATTTTTTTAAGAAATTTACAAATTTTACGGATGAAAATTCTTTTGCAATTTTGTAAAAAATTAAAGTTGTGCTGTTTTCTGCGCTATTTGTACTGCCATATTCCGAAGAGAAAACAAAAAGATTCGAATAGTTGTAACTTTTACGGCCAAAAAACAGTTTTGCGAAGCGTGAAGTAAGCACCGCCATTTGCGATTTTCAAAAAACAAAGTTGTGCTGTATTGTGCTCAACTTGTGCCGGAAATATTTTTGAAAAATTCACAACTGTTTTTGGTAGAAAAATTTACAAATATGCGAAGTTTTTTGAAACATGGCAGCACAAGTTGAGCAAAAAACAGTACAACTTTAATTTTTACAAAATTGCAAAATTTGAAAAATGTTCATCCATAAAATTTGCAAATTTGCAAATTTCTTAAAAATATTTTTGGCAAAAGGCAGCACAATACAGCACAACTTTTTTTTGAAAATCGAAAATGGCGGTTCTAACTTCACGCTACAGCCCTTCGCAAAGTTAAGTTTTGGCCATAATAGATGCAATTATGCAAACTTTTGTTTTTTTCTTTTTGGTTCATAGTAGTATTTTTTGGGCACAATGCAGCACAACTTTTTTTTACGAAATTTGGCAAAAATTTCATTCGTAAAATTTGCAAATTTGTGGATTTTTCAAAAATATTTACGGCACAAGCCGGCACAAGTTGAGCACAATACAGCACAACCTTTTTTTTTTGAAAATTGAAAATGGCCGTGCTAGCTTCACGCACATGACCAAATTGGGGGGCTTTTTTTGGATAGTGAAAGTTATTGTCGCTGCATCGATGACCCTAGATTTTTGAAGACAAGATAAAGTAAGTCCTCAATTGAAAAACTGTTGCTGAGCCAACTCGTTTTTTATTTTGTGTCAAGATTAACTAACTCTGATTAAACTCAGAGCTAACCCCGAACTGAAAAACTGGCCCTAAACAAACTCTGAGATAAATCACCTAATTGTCAGGGACTAAACTGAGGGATTTCAATAGATTTTTGAAAGCTGGAAGATAAAGTTAATAATAAGTTATTTCAGGGTTAATTAATTTTTAGCTTACTCTGATTTAAGAATTAAGTCAACACTAAAGGGCCCTTAAACAGTCAAAGTTTTTGGATTCAAAATACACAAGGTGTAAAATTTGTTGATACTAAACTTTCATTTCAATTGTACATCTCGTAACCAAACTTCATTCGCAAAACTGCCAAACTGAAACATGCTGACGTTAACCGGTAATAAAACCTTTTCGTCTTTTCAAATTCTATTTTGCCGCCACATTCCCTAGGCCAGGAGGGATAGGTTATAAATAATTGTCATCCGTATATTTCAATATTTCTATAGAATATTCATTTTCAATTCCTTTTCCATAATGTTCCAAATTCATTGGTTATAAAAACGAAAGTGCAATAGTAAAAAAGCAAAGATAATCTGCGAAAGTAAAACTTACACTTTTCCTATAAATGCATAAAAAACTACATTTGCAAAAGTGAAAAATTAGGCTAACTTTCAAAAGTTTCATTTCCACATACACCACATACATATACACAACCACACACACAATATCCTTATTATTACAGTGTCAACCACGCCAAACTTCATTATTAATTACTCCCTAATTGGCTTTCTATGGCAAAGTGCAGAAGTTCCAAACCATAAACTAGTCTGTGCGACAAAAGAAAAATACCATCTGAATCTAAAGAGCCCACCCTCTCTCATTCGACATACGCCGCACCACGGCCGCCGCCAGTGTAAATGTTATTCCGAAAAATACTTCACATCTCAGCCTGCATCCCAGGAATTCACACTTTCATTCAATTAACTAATCGCACTCCATATCGTCATCTAAGTATATAAAACGATTCATATTATCAGAAGCACACAAAGTCTCTACACTATTCACATCTCAGAGGCCTTAACTTTTAATGCGAAGCGTCACACCAGAGATTATCAAATCTATAATAATACTAGTACCGACCTTATTGCATGTAAATTAAATCCGATTATGCTCTATTGGTGCCGGTGCAGCAGCAGCTATGGTGAGCTATAATGCTGGAACTAAATCTGCCTGCTACTACTGCTGCCTTGCGCCAGTAAAATTGATTGCATTAGCCAATAATTTAGCGAACAGCCAAAGATATTCACCAATAAGACAGTGCAGAATAGGTGAATTAAAATGGTAAGGTAGTTTTGCACCTGTCAAATGTTTACAATGTTGAGATCGTCTATGGCCTATTTTAACTCACAGACATGTAGGTAGGTGCATTTTTCTTAATTTTTTTGCAAGAAATCATATTGGACATCATTTTGAAACTTTAAACTTGGCGATATATTGTACCTACTGCTGTCATTTTTGAAAACAACTTATAGAATGTAAAAATCTGACCTTGGCAACCAAAAAATTTTGACCTGAGGCTTATAATTCTTAGCTATTTCATAAATTTAGTTTTGTTCAACAAAGTTCTATGTTGGAACAAAATTTTCTAAACGATTTTTTTTTTTTAATTTTAAACGAAGCAAAAACTCTATCATATTAAACTAATGAAATTCACCTTAATTGAGCCATTTTTATTCACACAGAACGACCAGACAACTAGCCGTGGTCCATGACCAACATGTGTTCCCGGTCTGGTTAAATCAAATGTTTATATACCCGCTGCCACTCTGTTCTTCGATCGGTAAAGACTGCAGACTGTTTGCGAGCAAACTCTACACTAAGTCGTCGTCCTCATCATCAGCGTCGCGTCGCACTCGGTGCAAATAATGTACCGCGCTTAGGTAATTGCAACTTAAGTGCAATTAATTTGAACACTGATTTGGTGGTAGCTGTGAACCGGTATTGCCATATAAATATTAGCCAGCCGAGAAGAGTTTGTCTCGAAAAAATTGTATTTTCGTGATTTATCATCAAACTCCGACCTGGGGCAGTCGATATCTCTTAATATCTTCCGAAAGGGGATTTGCCTTTGGTGCGCATCATCTTTTCGCGATCGATTAGAAGTGACTAATGTTCGAGTGGATAGTTGTTTAGCACGGTCGGGATTATAATCGTAATATGGTAGATAAACTGAAGTTTTTGTATATATACAGTGAGGTGTGAATATAATGTTAAAATTTCTGGAAGACTTTCGGATGGCTGCTTTTAAGGAGTTTTTGGAAATTATAATAAAAACAATCAGCCGTAGATATTCATTAGAAATCGTTAAAACACCTTTTAACGGGTGAATAGCTACGCAGTGTACAGGCTCTTACGCAAGCTCTATTCAACGTTCCGTAAATCCTTATTCATAACACATTTTCTGACCCATTTTATTTACAATACCCTTGTGTCAAATAAAGAACCAAATATTGAAATCTATTACGTTTACTCTTCTACCTCAAACATGTTTTGCTTAAAATAGCTCTATTCAACGTCACATAACTTCTAATGAATAACATTTCATTTCATGTTTAGAGGAATTGTAACTTTTCGCAGTCTCTAAAGGAGAATGGGCATTTTTGGGCGTAAGCGGCCATTAATGAAATTAGTGTCAAATAAAAGGTATGCTACTCAGGAACAACTTTCACTACGGACGTTACATTGCATTTCATTTAGAAAAGAAAATATTTCAATGTTTATGTAATGCAATTGCATTGAGCAATATTGCATAGTGATTATATTTTTAGTGGATGTAATGCTTTTTTCTAACTTTATAACGTCTACTGATACTGTATTAGTGTGTTTAACGGGGTTTCAGAATATTCCAAGGACGCATTACGGGTTTAAACAGACCCAGTACATACGTATTTCAACAACTTTTTATAATTTTTTCAAACATATTATTTTACTCAGGATTTTTTAATATTGTGAGGATTGTAGTATTATAGTTTTATGGTAAATGTTCTTATTAATGATGTTATATGGCCATTTTTATAAACAAATATTCTTGAGACTGTCTAGATTTCTTGTTCCACTTTCTTTTTCTAGTTTTGAATTGGTCAGAAGCCAGAAACTTAGTAAAACTTTACTAAAGTCATAGAACAAAAATGCATTTTTTTCGGTTTTGAAGTACACCACAATGAAAAAATTTCTGCACGGTGATTGTAGGACTAAAACACATACAAAAATAACAAAATCATTCTTGGCCGCTCACGCCCATGTTTCATACAAATTTGCCCATTCTCCTTTGCTGCGAGGTTGATGGCATATATTTTGTACAAATTTAAATATAAGTGAACTAATATAAGGTTGGTATAAAAAACTTTTTTCTTTGCATTTTGAGTATAAATTGTGGCGTTCAATCATCAACCAGCCGTGGTATTGCTGCCCTGTTGTTTGCACTGATCCGAAAAGTAGGTGCACAAGATTTTGAGCAATGAAAACATTTTGAGCAAAACTTTCACTGGATCAACGAACCTTCAACCAGATTGATCATTATTCGATAGACGACAGACATGCTTCCAGTATCCTGGATGTCTCGGATCAATACTTATTGGTGGTAAGTCAAGTATGTACAAATGCGTATATCCATGATGCTACAACAACGATTGGATGCTGTGAAAAGATTTAACATCGAGAAGTTAAAATTGCAGAGATCACCAAGACTTTTGCAGACCAGGTCTCTTAATCTCTCAGCAAGCCCGCTACCAGTATTATCTGCAGAAGACCAGTGATACACTGCCAAAATGCCATTAGGAATGCCGCCACTGATGTGCTGGGTTTTGCTAAGCCACCACAACGAAACCCCTGGTTTGATGAAGAATGCAGGCTGGCACATGCAGCAAAGAATGAGGCCTACCAATCAATACTGCAGACCAGAACGAGAGCTGCTGAGAGAGCAGCCCGGGGCTCTAGGGGCGAAAACACATGGAGGAACACCAACTTCTCAGGAGGAGAAAGAGAGAGTATGCGCAGTGAGTGGACAAGTCTATTGAGGACTATAGCAGCAGGGGGATGTTCGAAAGTTCTACCGAAGGGTGAGGCAATTTATCCAGGGTTACAAGGCCAGTACGGAAGCCTGCCGAGATGAGAGTGGGAAAATGGTGGTAGACAGACAGTCCGTACTAAGAATCTGGCAAGAAAACTTTTCTAGACTGCTAAACGACAAAGATGTAGATGGCCCAAATTCGGATATTAGACAGAACACTTCATTCAACCTGGATGATGATGGTAAAAATTTTCGATCACCCGACCTAAATGAAGTGCGGTTCGCAATAGCCAAGCTTAAGGCGTACGAGGCTGCTGGTGCGGATGGCCTGCCAGCCGACTTATTAAAAGCAGGGACTGATGACTTGGTAGGAAGTATACACCAACTTATCTCGGTGAGATGAAAGCAAGCCTGATGAATGGAACCTCGGTATAGTCCAATTTACAAGAAAAGGGATGCTCTGACCTGTGCCAACAACAGAGGTATAAGTCTCCTCAACGTCGCTTACAAAATCTTGTCATCTTTACTGTGTGATAGCTTAAAGCAGTTTGTCAAGGATTTCATCGGCCTGTATCAGTGTGGTTTTAGGTCTGACAAATCAACCGTCGCGATGATCAAATTTTCATACACACCGACAGATTTTGGAAAAAACCCGAGAATTTAAAATCGATACACATCACTTCTTTATCGATTTCAAAGTCACATATATGATAGCATAGGTAGAAAAGAACTATACAGAACCATGTCTGCCAAACTCGTTCGCCTGTACAGGATGACGATGGAGGAATCTCGCTGCTCCGTCATAGAGACGCGTTATCATGCAACCTGTTTAACATCGTTCTCGAAGCAATGGTACGCAACTCGCCAGTCAACAACAGAGGTACAAAAGTCTGTTCAACTGCTTGTATATGCAATTAGCAGATGATATTGACATCATTGGGAGAACGAAGTGAGCTGTTACCGGCGCATTTGCAAGTATTGAATCGGAGGTGGCGAAAATGGGTTTGGCTGTTAATGAGAACAAGACAATGCTATCATCGAGAAAGGAATCTCAATATCATTGACTCGGGCAAAACGTTACGATGGATAGATTCATCTTTAAAGTCATCAAGGACTTTGTCTACCTGGGCTCAACTATTACATCGCAAAATGAAATCAGTGCAGAGGTCAAACGAAGAATTACTCTTGCCAGCCGCTTTTTCTTCGGGCTAAGAAGTCATTTAAGTAGTAAAGCCCTCTCTCAAAGAACCATGGAGACCTTACATAAGACCCTAATCATCCCGGTCCCACTGTATGAAAATCTGCTTGGGTGCTTTGAAAGGACAATTCTTCGGATGATCTTTACGGGTTTTACAGCAACGTATGGACGAGCTGGCTGCAGGGGCTTGTTGGTTGAGGTCGTAGTCCGCCGTTACCATTGTTTACGAATAAAAGTAGGCTTGATTAGACTTCAGGTTTCCAATGTTCTTAAAATGTCGTCAGAATTCGTGTTCAGCGGTTTTGAAGGTTTGAATGTTCAAACAGACAGAAAGACAAATGGTGTAGTTATGTTTCTAAGCAACAAAATAACCATATAACCTCAACAAAATTTGTAATTTTTTCAATATGAAAGAAAGGCACTCCAGTTTTATTTATAAATATGTATAGAAATAGATTATACACTAGTCAAAAAATTAAGGGGATACTTTTTTTAATTGTTCTTACTGCTTTTGAAGAGGTGTATATCTGTGGTGAGATAGTGATCGTATAAAGATAAAATAAAAAGCATTATTCAAAAACTTCACGTTTTCGTTTTTCAATTCATTTTTTAAGAAACCGTTACAGCAATAAAAACGACGCTTAGGGCCAGTTTTTTCAGTGTGAGATCATCCTAGTCTCAGGGTTAAGCCTGAGTTAACTCCATAAACGTGTTTTTCAGTCAATTGAAATCCTAAAACCAAAATGAGGACCTTTTCAGTTGTGGTGCCATCTTGATTTCGATATTGAAAGTTATTTCCAGTGCAATTCCGTTGTGGTGCCATCTCTATTCCGATGGGTGAAAGACGGAGGAAGGTGATATCCATAGTGGTGCACATCGTTGGCCCTAGATTTTTGACAACTGAAAGATAAAGTTAATCCTCATCTGAAAACCTGGTCCTGAGTTATCTTGGAGTTAATTAATTTTCAGGATTAGCTTACTCTGATTTAACTCAGAGTTAATCCTCAACTGAAAAACTGGCCCTTATAGAAACCTATCATAGAGTATCATTATATTATTAATTTGATCATTTAAGCCACTTTTTACTTTTTAAAGTAAACGCGTATCAAATCTACCAATAAAACAACTTAAAATACAGGGTTTCAAATTACTTCAGGAGCAATAGGTAGTGGTTCTAACTACAAAATAAGAATTACCAAATTAATTACATACCTAATCTCGGCTATTTTTTAATAAATAATTCCGGTGCAGGTGGACTAAGTTCCCGGGAACTTGGTTCACCGAGGAACTTGGTTCTCATTTATTGGGAACTAAATCAATTTTTAGCGAAGTGGACTTAGTTCCCATAGAAGGTGGGAATTAAATTCCTCAAAACCGGGTGGTTTTACTTCCCTTCAAATGTGGAATTAATTACAATTTTCAACAAGAAAAAGTCAAGTATACCTCATATTGTTCAATCTTATTTGTGAAATAGAAGTACTTTTTTCCCAAAAAAGTTAACAAAGCTTAACAAGCAAAAATGTCAAACTATTATGCAAAATCACAAGATATTTCAGTCACTATAGACGGTGTTCATACCAGCTTCACGTGAGGTGACTCATTTTGACGTCTATTATTTCTATCTCACTCTCAAAGAAAGAGATGGCCAAGTGAGGCTGAAATTTTTAATATTTTGAAAATGTCTGCCTCACCTCGCCATTAATTCCCTCCAATAAATAGGAATGAGATAAAAAGAGAAACGTCAAAATGAGTTGCCTTACGAGAAGCTGGTAAGACATGACGGTGTATATCTTCACAGTTTTGAAACCTAAATTTCGCAGTGAACTATTTTTAGAGTGGTTTCATTATGAAGTTTAGTTTGGAAGACTCTGAAAATAATCTATTCAAAATCACGCGATTTTGCGATGCGTAATTCCTATCGTTGAAAGTTAGTTCCCTTTTTATATTTTAAAATGTGTACTTAGTTCTCATCAAAAAGTGGACTACTTTCTCACCTTGTGTGCGAACTAAGCCCACTTCGGTAAAGTTGCTTTTAATAATAATAATAATAATTTAACTATATGTCTGTATGACCTAAGGTCTTTTAAATGCAACCTGAATTGCACGGCACTAGGAAAGATTTGGCACAGTGGATTGAGATCAAGGTGTTTATAACCTCTTTAAATCTCACGGGTAGCGTCGAGTTAAGCTGGGAGAATATAGATGAGAATGCTGCCTAGAATGGGTTTCGAACCCACACCTGTAAGTTAGCAGTCAAGCACTACATCCACTGCACCATTGCCACCTGCTTGAGTTCCATTAAATGAGAACTAAGTCCCTCGGTGGACTAATTTCCCGGGGACTTAGTTCCCTGCACCACAATTGCTATGTTTTCCAATTAAAAAAGTCATATTTTATCTGTTTTTAGTCGAGAGCAAATGTAATCACACAAAAGTCACAACTTAATGGTTCACTCTGTGTATCAATGATAATTCAATTTCTACTATTGTAACCAATTTTCCAAATATTGAAAAAAAAAATTGAAAAAAAAACTGCACAGCACTGTATAGATGCATGATATACTATGGTTCAATCCTATGCTATGGATGAAAGTACCAAGATTAGTATTTCCATCGATGATGGTTGGTTTTACGGCCGACGGCAGGCTAGGTGCTGTTACAAGAAGGAAAAAAAATTATATATGAAATATGGGTGATTAAAAAATTGTAGAAAATATAATTATTGGTGATTTTTGTTGATTGTGTTCACATCGATGAGATTTTTTTTGCAATGAAAACATGACTTTATTGTGGATTTCAAGCATGTTTAAATAGGTTTCTTATTCGATATTGTGATGCGTATCCGTTCATAAATTTACCCTGAGTGATTTTCTCGAGCGTTATATTCAGTAATATTGGAAAAGGAAACCAACTAGTTAAATGATGGTCACAGGAATAAAATTATTCCAATTTCCTTGATACAAGTACAAATCTTAACACACTAAACCATCACCTGGTGAATCATAAAGTAATTTAATAAAGTGTACTTACTTTTACACTCTTAATAACAGTAAAATGCTTGTTGTTGTCATAAAATCACTTAAGTAGGCATAAGCGAACACTTATGTAAATGGAACAACGAATGGTCGATATTTTGTTGCATTTAGTTGGTTTTGCCTATCAACTATATATAACAGGATGACTTTCAAGTCATCGTTGTTTGGTTAACCGTTCCAAGTCGTAAAAGTGTTGTAAAGACGTTCAAAAAGTAACAACATTATTTCGCAACTGCTATTATGAGGCTATTAGGTAATATACTTCATTAATTATAAGAAGTTACAACTTTCCTTGAACTGTTTAGAAGTAAAAGTATGTTATGAGGAACTAACTGCGTTACAGCTAGCTTCCTATAAAAGATTGATAACTATATTTAGTTTTGCTAGAGTTGGGAACAAAATTGAAAAAAAAAAATTGCTAATTGATTTCATGCACTTTCAAAAACTGTAACATTTAGACCCGTTTAAACAACTGTTGTAGTGTAAGAAAACTGAGAACCTTAGCTCAAAAGGAGCTTCAGTAGGGGTTTTATCCTTTTTAAAACCAAGAAATCCCTTCACAATACCTACAAAAGAAACAAACCAAAATTGTGTGCAAACGGACTAACAATTACGCATATTAAATTTCATCCAATCACTCTGTTATTATCAACCGTGACTGTGTTTAAGGCATACAATACCCATTTTTCACGTTTATACTTTAATCCTCCCTGTCACGTTTATCGAATTTGGTTAGCAAATCCACCATGCATGCAGCTAAAATGCTGCACCACACAAGGCCCACAGCAGCGGCAGCAGACGTTCCTTCATCGTAATCACATCACTGGTAAGTGGTGTTGATTCGTTTTGCGTGGTCGTATCTCGAATTTAATTAGTTAAATAAGATTTTCAATGTCAATGTTCAATGCCCATTTCTGGATTGCAATAGAAAGTTTGTGTCTGCTGCAGTTGCGTTTTGCGTCTATGTGTGATGCAGCACTGCTTGTTGTGCGCCATTCTGTCTGTCCGTCAGCTTTGGTGTGGATTGTAAGCTGGCGGCGACAACACGGCAACACAGTGCGATGGTTCAAATACAACCTGACATTCGCGTGGCGTCTCTTGGCGCGCAATTATTCAAATCGCTTTATCCTCAGAAAATATTTTTATTTTTTAATTCACAGGGTTTCCTCTCTGTCAAAAGACGCACTGCAGTCTCCAACAAACGAATCACGGAGGCTGAAGCATCGCATCGGTTCGGTGCAATGCATGACGGCGGTAATATGAACCTCAATCAGAAACACATTTACGGAACCAGTTGAGGTGATGGGAAAAATTCAAATAAAGACATGTACTAAATGATGTCTTATAAATAATAACCAATATAGACAATCGAAGAAGAATTATGCAAACGTCTTTTACGTCTGCACGTTTTTAACACAAAATAACTAAAAAAAAACTAAAACTATTATTGTTTATTTCTATTTAAGGTGCGGGAAGGTTAAGGTAAATTATGAAGTAAATTATTTTTGTGAGAGTGAAAAACAAAAATAAGAAAATTGCTGCGTGCATATATTTGCCGTTAGTCGCGTCTTCGTTATCGTCGTGAACGTTTGTAATAAATCAGCACTTGATGGATTATATCGCATCACTCTCACTGCCTTTGAGGCTAACAATGGCTACGTAAATCTATTCGGTTCATTTATAACAATAATTGCAGGGACATGAACGATGGAAATTTGTAAATGTTGAACAGTTTGAAGATTTGGAATAGAAATTTTCTATCTTTTTCTATTTTCTATATTCGATTTTTCATTCATAACGATCTGTATTGCGTTGGTCTAAATGTTATTCTGTCATTATTTTGTAAATACCAAATCACTTGAAGGCGACCTTCCCCTTACCCCGACCACCCAAAAATTTGGTTTATAATGAGGAGATGTAGCCAAACACAAATCGTACAAAAAATTTTGCCCATCGACTAATGAAATTTTAATAAATTTTTTGACAAAATTTCCTTTACCGTGAAGTTTTTGCACGATTTTCTCTGAATCTATTGATTGAATGAAAAGAAGTATGTCAATCTTTTTTGTGCAGAATTTCAAAAGCTACGATTTGTACCTTCACCTTTTTCCAAAAAAAAACTGATAGTTTTCGAGAAATTAAGAAAAAAATGAATTTTACCCCCTAACCCCCTTTAAAAAATTTAGTCCCCACCCAAATTTACGGAACTTTTTATGAAATGCTTAAGACGTCAAAACAAAGCTCTCTACCAAAATTCAGCTCTGTTGGAATTTTTCGAAGTTTTGCCTTGTTTGTCTAATTTTCCTGGGCTATAGTGTTTTCGAGTAGATTTTCGGAAAAAGTAAACAAAACACGTCAATTTTCAACTACCACTTGAGTACAAATGCGTTTTCGCCGAAGAAAACCATGAACACAGATTTCTTGGAAATTGTGTATGCTTTCAGTTGTAAAGAGTATTTTTTTTTAGTTTAATGTTATGGCCAAGAATTATTATAAAGATAAGGATTTGCCATTATGTTTTAAAAATTATTTCGGACAAGTGGCCACCGCAGCTTGTTCGATTAAATTCCAGCTGTGAGGCCCAATTTTCGACCACTTTTTGCAGCAATTGGGGCCGTATGTCAGCAATAACGCGTTATTGATTGTTTCGTTGGTTGTATGGCATGTAGCGCCAACTATTTGGAACTAAAGGTCGTCAACATCGCAACATCCTCCAATTCAGGCACAAAAAAATCATTTCTCATGGCTCTATAGCTTTCCCCATTGACTGTTACGTTATGGCCGGGTTCATTTTTTTCATCCCTTTTCATCGCAGCGCGCGAACCGAAAAATTATTTTGGTAATAAATTTGCACGATTTGCAAACGTTGTTCATGAGTAAGTCTATTCATTATGAAATGGCAAACCAAACTGAGAATAAATCAAGTGACAGCTGTCAAAAAGTACAACTTCGAATCTTGCCATCAGATTGAAAACAACACGTCTAAAAAAAACACCCTTTACCTTGATGAAAGTTTCGAATAATTGAAAGCTTTCGAGCCATAAGTAAAAACTTTAAAGAAAATAAATTTTTGCATAATTTTTCCATGTTGCGTTACAAAATTTTAGTCACAAACTTCCGATTCGGATTCAGTGCTTCCCCACGATTAAGCTCGTTAAGGGCCCTTTTGAGCACAAATTCACTGGACTATACTTGCTAAATCCAAAAGAAACCATGAAACAGTCATGAGGCATTGAAAGGAGAATGGGCGTTTCGTGTCATATGTTGTTAAACTTTCTGACATTATGGGTGATTCCGTCCATACTCTGATTCTCTCTGTCAAGTGCTTTTTTTGTTATTTAATGTAAAATGTTGGTAAACATATATTTTTGGTTTTAATTGTGTAAACGGCTATTTACTGCAATCTACATTTGATACTTCTTCCACATGGAAAAGTGTAGTAAAAATGATAGTACCGTGGCATGTCCATGGCTTGTTTTTCTGATTAAATCTACTTTATTTTAATAAAATACTTCATTGAATAGAAATGTTATCCTTCGAAAAGTTTGAGTGCAGTACTTGCTTGACAAAATAATGCAAAAATTAAGTCAAAATACTTATTGCTGAATAAAATAATCACGAATGAATGTTGTCCGAAGTGTTGGTTCTATTTTTGAATTCAAAAGATTTCCCGCTCAACCGCCATTTTGTTTTAATTTTAACACGTATGTGTCGTTGTTTTCTAAAAGATACACTACTTATGTATAGTAAACAGCAGTCATTTTATTTTGTGTACGTTTTTGTACTTTAAGAGTGATATGTTTTCACACGATGAAAGTATGTCACAAATTTATTTGTCAGTACCGTGGTAGTATTTTTTAAACGTTTTATGACATGTTTTTGGTTGGTGATCTGAATTTTTAATTCCTTTTTAACGGCAAAAGTTAAAATTGTCCTGGAAATTTGTTTTTTTTCAAAAGCTTAGAGAAGTGAGGTTACATAAACTGTCTAAATGTCATTACCGTGGATGTCAGTACCGTGGCATTTAAATACTTTTTGAACTGTAATTAAATATAATTAAATAATTCCTTGCAATAATATTTTTTTAACCAATTCTCTTAATAAGAACGGTAGCAATACCTGGGACGAGCCAAACTAAAATTATTCCGTGCAATAAAAACTATGTAATAACCCAGCACAAAGAAAAGGTTGCCATTCAGAAGAACAGAAGAACATTTTTAAAGAAAAAAAGGGCAGTAGAAATGTCAAGAGGTCAAAACATATAAGACAATCAAGAATCTCAACAAAAATATGGTCAAAAAGAGAGAGAACAAATAAAAAATTTTAAAAAGAAAAAGAGTGTCATTATCGTCTATTCCAGTTTCAGTACATTTCACCATGTTTTATGTTTTTTAAAAGTTGTAGCAAAATGCTTGTACTAATTTGATACTCTGACTAAATGAAGCCAGAAAAAAGAAACAAAAATTGTTTTCAAGAAGAATTTTTGAAAAAATTATCGTTGGCACGAGAATCACCCATATGTCATTGGAAAGGTCTCAATGAGCGCTATTGTTTTTTTTTATTGGCATAAGTCAGATCTCGTGCAGGGAAAATGTTATAGCTCAATAACAGTTGCAGTGCGCTATAATACCTATAACAGCTATTGGGCTGTAACCCTTTCTCTGCCTGAGATACAGTCTTCTGCTTGTACAACAAACAATAGCACTCATTGAGACCTTTCAAATGATATATGTAGGTCAGAAGGTGTTGCAACACTAGGGACGCAACTTGTTTAGGGAAAGAGGTATTGTGCAACAGTTTTTATGAGCAATTACAATTTCCCTACACGAGATACAGACTTATGCCCATACAAAAAAAATAGTAGCTCTAATGATAAAGGTCGTAAAGTGTTACTACTATGGCACGCAACCTTTACCAACCGCAACCTTTGGATTCAGTAATTTTTTGTAATCTAAAACACTTTGTACTCCCGTTGCCATAGGCGAACTCCAATGGATACCATGATTAGTTATACCGTAGTTGTTTTGGAGGTGAGCACAAGTACTACCCATCAATAGACTGGAACTTTCAACATCTTTTCCTAAAGCTTGATATCTCTGATTAAATATTAAAAAATAGATTGACATTCTTCTGAGTGGAAACTGCCAAATTTATTGGATGTTCCACTAAGCGTAAGGTGAATTGGAACTAACTAGAAACTAGCGATTGGTATTAAGAGAGTTTCCATAGAGGAAATACTCTATCATATCTCTATTATTATCTGAGATTTAATAAGATTTGTCTCAAATCTTCTTGAAATATCGAAGATTTGCCGTACAAATATATTTCGTAAAACTTGAAGATCAGTTATTAATCTTGTTAAATCTTTCTAGACAAATACTTTTTCAAATCGAACTAACTTATTTTTATCATGCAGCTGAATTCATTCGAGGATCAATTCTGTTCAGTTTGACAAAAAAGAAACATTCCATCTCACTTCCACTTCATAAGGAAACATGAAACACCATTTGCATGTTGAGAAGTGCTGCCAAAATTAATCTTCTTTAAATCTTGCTGTGCAATAGAAACACCAGATTGATGATTGATTGATAAATGGTAATTTTAAGAACTTAGAGGTTTTGAAAGAAAATTGACCATATTTAATGTACATAAAGCGCCTCAGTCCTCCAAGTAATTCTTCTAAAATCTTGTCGGCTTTTATTTGGGATCTATTTTGTGAATAAAGTGATAGCATGCTCTTATTGATTTTGAAACAAATCAACGAATTGTATATTATCAGACAGCATCGATTTTAGAGTTGATTTTAGTAGATAGCATTTAAAGGAATGATAGGTACAAATCTAATATCGCTGCCAAACTTGCTTCAAACAAAGTGATCAAAGCCCTTGCATGCAACCTACAGCTTAAGTCAAGACAACTTTCTTCGACTTTAAAAAATATTGAAACTATTAAAAATCACTCATACGCCACAGTATACAAGTAAACAAGTTCCCTTTTGCACGAAATCCCTTCACGCAATTTAAATGAACTTTTTGTTCAAATAAGAATTTAAATCTTCACTATGAGTTATCTAAGTTCAATAATCCGGGGTAACAAAGCTCTTAAGATAGATAACGCACAGTCGCACAATATATGCCCTCCTTCGGTTGGATAGTAATCTATTTAATTTTCACCATCAACCTGAATGGATTTCCTTTCGCTATCACTTTATAACAATATAGTCTCCTTTATAATACTCAGAGAGTATTGCTCCTTGCCAGCGGTGATTCAGAGTAAAACCAACTGTTTCACTTTCATCTATAGCCAGCCTCCTGAATGTGTTAACAAACTTTGAAGTCTTATCGATGTTTTTTTTTTTGTTTTTTGTTTCGCATTGGCGTAATTCTGGACTAAATACAACAAACCGAGAGCTCCATACTGTAATGCAACTTTATGGTTAGAAAAGATTCAATTTCTTCTACAAATCACGGTAAGTCATCAAGATAAAAAGAAGAAAAAAAAATATATATCCTCAATTTGTGATAGTAGTTGTAGACCATTTTTGACCAAATACGGATTCCAGGTTAAGACCAATTTTTTTTTTTAGTTTGTTCGTTCGTTCATTCGTTTGTCTGTTGGTTAATTCAAGAGCAAAGAAAGTAAACAAGCATTTTTAGGATAAGATACTTTCGCACTGTTTTGACTTTGGTTGGTTTATATGAAAATACTTTGCAACCGCAAGGCTAATGCTTAACGACCGTCGATAGTGTTTCCACCTCCAACTTCACCACCGCCTCCACGCTTTATTATACGCGGAGATGTTAAACGTTTTGCATATACAACACAAGTCTATGGCTAGGCTCTAGGTAATTGATGATCTCCAAAAGCCACCGTACCAGTTCTTGGGGGAATTTATCTATCCATTGTTTTGGCTACTGAAAAATGAAATTGAAAACTGATCTTATCAACACTGAAAGTCTATCTCTCCGTTGGGACTCAATGATGGTGACTTCGGGTGTTGGTGTACGAAGAGAGTTATAGATCTTAACTCGAAAGATTTTGCCCCAGCTTTGCAGTAAGGTGGGAGGGGTGTTTATGCTTTAATAGACTTTGCATATCATATTAAAATATCTTTTATTCTAGGCGTAATTTAACTCCACTCTAAACTAAATAAACAATTTATCAAAAACAAAACAATATCAAGTGAAAGGAATAACTTAGCAAATAAATTGAATGAAAATTTATTCAAAAAATATTTGAAACTATAATTAAATCATAATAAGAAAAAAATATCTTTCCTTAATTTTTAGTTTGAAATTGTTACGCATTTGACAAGTCTATGTTTTTGGCATGTCAAGTAAAATTTCTGCATAAAGATAGTGTTAAAAAAAAATATTTAAGGAAAGTGGGATATACTTCTTCTTTGAAATTGATTTTTTTTAAAGTGAAATGTCAATCTGTTACTGCTGTGACACAATTCTTTATTTATAAATTCAGGGTTATTATTATTTTAAAACTTGATTTATTCTTTTTCTGATACAAAATTTAGTACTTTATGAGCAAAAAATCTTCTTTGATTTTTTGTTACGGGTGTGACACCTACCACTTAATGAAATTACATACGCATAAACTCAGATTTTGTTTAGTAATAAAAAAAAAAGACTTTTTCCAATAAAAAAAAATAGAGAACATTTTTTGTTACGAATGTGACACTTAATACTTAATGAAACTACGCATAAGCTCTGAATTTTTTTAAGAAATGGATAAAAAAAAATTTTGTAGTTAAAAAAAAAACAATGCAATTTTTTGTTACAGGAGTGACACATTACCACTTGGTTCCGTAACTAACGCATAAGTTCCCGATTGTGTTTGAACACAAAATTCCCTTAATTCACTTAAGCATGTTTAGATAATGGCAGATAGTAAGCGGCCCAAAAACGACACACAATTAATTTGCAAAGACAGGGTTTCCATAACGTTGGGCGCCATTTCTAGTTTTAGGCAAATTGGTTTATAATAAATAACTCGGTTAGTTTTCAGCTTTACATTGGAAATCTTTATGTCAAAAGTTGTAATCTGTCTACTGCCACACCCACTTTTCTTATAGTTTAGCACGAAAAGCTGTTATGTTGTTACCAAGCTCTCTCAAACCAAAAGGATGGCTGAAGTCTTACTCGCCCAAAAGTTGGTATGTTAGTAGCAGGAAAAATATACACAACCATGTCTTAGGGGTGAGAGAGCTAAATTATAAACTTTCAGCTTTTAAAGGACGTTGAATAAGAATAAAATAAAATATAAGAAAAGTGGGCGTGGTAGCAGGTAGATTTTACTGAATTAAATGACTAAAGCTTCAAAAATTGGTTCAGCAGTTTTTGAACTAGCTCAACTTCAAAATAAATGAGAAAGTACGGCAGTAATCTTAATGTTTTTATTAAAGTTCAAAAAAATCATTCGTTTGCTAAAAAATTTTTCTCAATCAAAGTTAAAAAAAAAATATATTTTCAAAGCTTTTTTCGTCTGCATATTAAGTCAAAAGAGAGAGCAAGTTATTTAAATAAATACAGTTTGCCTAAATATAAAATGGCGCCCAACGCAAATATGCTAGAATCATTAATCCACATTTCTACATGTCAAAGAATTTCCCGTAATCTCAGACTATGAGTGGATAGAGAAGTATAATGCCCGCTTGTTTTTATATAATATCTAGGTCTTTGTATTAAAGTATAGCACCTCCGTCTCAAAACTATAAAGGTACTCTTACGTAAATGTTTTCACTATCAATTAACAAGATTTTACGTAAGGCCTCATTGATTGTCCAAATCACACATTCACTTATATGTACATGATGATAGCCATAATATTGAACTCAATTTTGCAGAAACGTCCAAAACGTGACAATTTGGCCCTAACATCAACCCGCAAAAGAAAACAAAATAAGACACCCTCCTGAGAAGAGGACATAACCAAATCGCTGCATCACTTATTTGTTTATCCAAAGCTAGAATCTTAACTTGGAATACAAAGATGGAAAAGTCATTTTTTTGTGTAGCCTCCTTCAGCGCCCTCTATGGTCGTTTAGGTTTTTTTGTTTTTTTGTTTACTATTGAATTTTGTTTTCTGGAAATATAAGCGTGCGAAATTGCTTTTCCATAATTTTTTCGCATGCAAACCATCAACCAAAGTACAATATCTTCGCGCGCGTATTATGCCTCCTCAGCTTCACTCAATATGCGAGAGATCGCGCACACAAAAACAGTGCTGCTGCCAGTTATTGCAAGTAGTCGCGTTGCTATAGTGATGCTGTCTTTCTGTGAGAAAATGAGGAAGAGATCAGTGTTTCGTTGTTTTGTGGCAGTTTTTTCATGTAGTTTTGGTGTTTTTGTTTTTGGGTTTTCTTTATGGAGTTTTCTTGAGGGTTTTCTTCAATCTTTTCTCCCGCTTTGCTTCTTGTCGCGCAAGCAAGAGTAGAAACTGTTAACATTTTCCTTTATTCATCTCCCATTGAGCTTGAGACTTGAGATTTTCATTTCTTCTGAGGCTATGCACGATTATGCTAATCTAGGGAAAGTGCATTTTCATACACCTATCGGGTGGCCAAATTGCATAACTTGATCTTTATTAAGCTTCAATTTTTTTTTTTGTATTTTTCTTTATCTTCTTGTTGCTTCTATTTTATTTTTCTTGACGTCTTCTACATTTCTTGGTTTCGGCATGTTAAGCTGCATGCAGAATGCAGCAAGTCTTCTTTGTCGCGCGCTCATCTCTATGATCGAAGTAGTGCGGGTGGTGGTGGGAGTGTTGAGGGGATGAAATGGAATGGGTGAAGAGATGTACTTTATTTGTAGTTTTTACGCAAAACATGATGTCGACTGGTGTTTATGGATTCATACATTATGGTGCACCACATGCGATGATGGCTTTTGAAAGAGAAAAAAGATTGGGTTTTGAGGATAGACTCTTTTTGGTGGTTTACAAATCGGTTTAACTAGTATTCATATTTTTTTTCTATTTTCGTTTTGCAACAGCAAGGTTAAGCATTTGACTTCTGTATATGTTGCATGTATTCATTCAATTCTGAGGAAAAAACATTGTTATTATCATTTTTTTTAACGACTGCGAACAAGACATCCTCATTGCAATTGGATCGTTTAAACGTTGGTTGTGAATTTGAAATTGCTATGAGTCACATTTTGGGTATGGTAGTCTTTTTTTTGTTTTGTAAGTTGGCACCTACACTGAAAATAAAATTTGAAGATATTTTCTTTTTATCTAGACTCTAGTATTAAGCTGATCTGGAAGCACTTATTTTTGCTTAAGGTTAGGACATTTATTCTAATTGAATCAACTGAACTGAACGAATTCCACATTTTTCAAGACCATTTTCTTATCGTCAATAAACCAATCACTGCGGTTGACTGACAAAGTGATCTTGCTATGTGTGATAATAAACTGAACATCTTTTAAGAGAGCTAATTCTACAATCTGCTTGATATTCATACATGGGCTTTAAGAATAATTAGATCTTTATGTCACTTGATTTCTGTATAAAAAATTTATTAGACTTACCTTCAAATATGCTATTCAAGACTTGTTTTTTCAGATCTTTTCGTACTCCCTCCGTGATCTTTTCTTACTCCCTCCGTATTGAAACTTTCCAATGTGACTTCATTCATTTAACCCTGTTTTAGAATGACAGGTACAACACCTTGCCTTATTTAGACCATTGTTGGCATGCCTCTCTTGAAAAGTAGCTAACATTATCTATCTCTAACAGCTTTTGAGTAAACAGTGAAAGTAGCTAGTAAAAGTAACCAGAAAACCAATAAAAGTAACCAATAAAAGTAACCAGACGAAGTAACGAGGTAAAGTGATCAGTAAAAGTAACCATCAGAAAAAAAACAGCAAAAGTAACCAGTAAAAGCAACCAATAAAAACGATCAATAAAAGTAACCAGCAAAAGTAACCTGAAAAAGTAACCAGTAAGTAACCAATATAAAAGTAACTGGTAACAGTACCCATAGTAAAAGCAACCAGAAAAAGGAATCGGTTAAGGTAACCAGAAAGAGTAATAAGCTAAAATAACCAGGAAAACTGACCAGTAGAAGTAAAAGGAAAAAAACAACCAGTAAAAGCAACTAACAAAAGTAACCAGTAAAGGTGACCAGAAAAAGTAACCCGAAAAAGAAAATAGTAAAAGTTAATGCAGAAATGGGTGATAGCAAGCTTAAAGAAAGGACGTGTACGCTACAAGGAAAAGTTCTATCTCTCCTGCTTGGGCTCCTGATCATCATAAACCAGATTTTAGCAAAATTTAGGCAAAGCGGCGCTAGAGTCGTGACGTTAATGGCATTAGGAAAAATTTTCCCCACTCTGTGCGAGCTTCTATAAACAGCTCTTGACAAGCTCAGTAATTGGGCCAGTAGTTGCAGACTTAATGTCAACCCAATAAAAAAAGAATTGGTTTTGTTTAAGAGAAATACTTAATTTCGGTGCTAACTTCACGCTACAGCCCTTCGCAAAGTTTAGGTTTGGCCATAATAGATGCAATTATGCGAATTTTTGTTTTCTTCTTTTTGGTAGAATTTTTTGAGCACAATGCAGCACAACTTTTTTTTTTAAGAAGTTTTGAAATTTCGCAAAAATTTCATTCGTAAAATTTGCAAATTTCCGAACTTTTCAAAAATATTTACGCCACAAGCCAGCACAAGTTGAGCACAGTACAGATAACTTTTTTTTCGAAAATCAAAAATGGCGGTGCTAACTTCACGCTAAAAAAATGGGTACCCTCTAAAAACCAAACCCTTATACATAATACGATTTTTTTTAATACGGCACGTAGCAGCACAAGTTGGACGCATTACAGCATAACCTTTTTTTTTGAAAATCCAAAATGGCGGTGCTTACTTCACGCACATGAACAAATTGCGGGTCGTAAACACAAGTCATGTATCGGATCAGAAGTGGACGCTGGGTCAGGCATCTTCTCAGACAATCTACCCATAAATAGATCTTTGAAGCTCTAAAACTTTTGAAGTGTTTTCCAAGCAGAAGTGCCTGCAATTTGCGAGGCCGCAAAATATCTTTCCACATGTTAACTGACAAACAAAACCATTTTATTGGTAGTGGGGCGGCAACCGGATCCATTTCGTTAATTGTCACGAAGTCAAAACTGGTAGATCGTTGCCGTATTGAATTAAGTTTGCTGGGAGAAACAAATTCAGTCACCTTTAGACGGGTCCCGGGACACCGTGATGTTTATGGAAATGAAGTGGCTGATAAACGGACCAAAAAGCGTTCATTACTTGAACTGATCCAAATTGTATCTTGGGTATTTATGCCACTGGAGCAGGAAAAGCATAGAATTCACCAAAGTTTGCTCAAGGCCGTTAACGATGGTCAACAATTGACACTCCTGTCGAGTTTCAAGGAGTTTTTATGTGCGTGAAGTTAGCACCGCCATTTTGGACTTTCAAAAAAAAGGTTGTGCTGCAATGTGCCCAACTTGTGCCGTATTTAAAAAAAAATCGTACTATAAGGGTTTGCTTTTTAGAGGGTACCCATTTTTTTAGCGTGAAGTTAGCATCGCCATTTTTGATTTTCGAAAAAAAAATTGTGCTGTACTGTGCTCAACTTTTGCTGGTTTGTGCCGTAAATATTTTTGAAAAATTCGCAAATTTGCAAATCTTACAAATGAAATTTTTGCGAAATTAGTGCTCAAAAAATGCTACTAAGAACCAAAAAGAAAAAAAAAATTCGCATAAATGCATTTATTATGGCCAAAACTGCTGTAGCGTGAAGTTAGCACCACCATTTTCGATTTTCAAAAAAAAAAGTTGTGCTGCATTGTGCTGAGCTTGACAAAAAATTGCAAATTTGCAAATTTTACGGATGAATGTTTTTCAAATTTTGTAATTTTGTAAAAATTAAAGTTTTGCTGTTTTCTGCGCTATTTTTACTGCCATATTCAGAAGAGAAAACAAAAAAAATCGCATATTTGTAACTTTTACGGCCAAAAAATAGTTTTGCGAAGCGTGAAGTTACTGTATTTATTTTACTGTTTAATTCACGCTGAAAAGTTAGCACCGCCATCTGCCATTTTCAAAAAAAAAGTTGTGCTGTATTGTGGTCAACTTGTGCTGCTTTGTACCGTAAATATTTTTAGAAAATTTTGCAAATTTTCAAATTTTACACATGAAAATTTTTCAAATTTTAGAATTTTGTAAAAAATTAAAATTGTAGGTACTGTTTTCTGTGCTATTTGTGCTGCCATATTCCGAAGAGAAAACAAAAAATTCGCATATTTGTAGAAAACAGTACAACTTAATTTTTTTACAAAATTACAAAATTTGAAAAATTTTCATCTGGAAAATTTGCAAAGCAAATTTTTTAAAAATATTTACGGCACAAGGCAGCTTAACTTTTTTTTGAAAATCGATAATGGCGGTGCTAACTTCACGCGACAGCCCTTCGCAAAGTTTAGTTTTGGCCATAATAAAAGCAATTATGCGATTTTTTGTTTTTTTTCTTCTTGGTTCTTAGTAGCATTTTTTGAAACCAAACCCTAAGTAAGATTTTTTTTAAATACGGCACATAGCAGCACAAGTTGGGCACATTGCAGCACAAACTTTTTTTTTTTGAAAATCCAAAATGGCGGTGCTAACTTCACGCACATGAATTTTTTGCCAAATACGTCAAAGAAAAAAACAGAGTATTTACTGAGGCTAAGCAGACCTCAACTGTCTCTCTTGGTGGGTGCCAAATTGGTTCCCGGTAGTAGATGTTAAGAGTTCTTGCTGGACTGCCCGAGGTTATGCCGCTTGATTACTCTGTCATCGCCAGAGACCCAAAAGAAACCTACCGTATATCTCCTCGTGATGGTGCCTGGAAACGTTGTTTGTGAAGTATGGACGTGTGCATTAGTTGAGGATTCTTTGAAGAAATTACTCAGAACATGATTAACAAAATGAGTGAAAATCTATCTGTCTGAGAGTACTCCTATGCATCTTTTCTATATGGAACTATAACGGCTAAATACGGAGGTTAATAGTTTGGTGGTAAACTATAACTAACAGCCCATTGGTAATTAGAATTATGCCAAACCAAGGGTTATCGTCCCTGCTTATTTGCAGGTACGAAAGTGCTAAGCGAAGACTTTTACTAAACTGCGGGATTTACTTGTCATGAGTAATGAACGCGCATGGCAAATTACTGGATATGAAAATATCCATAATTTCTAGTAATAGTTGACCTTTACACAGTGCTAGTAGCAAATAATAAAGGAACCACGGGCTCACAAGAAGTCCCGCTAATTATAGCTCAACACCTTGTGAGATGGGTAGGCACCTTCGGGGTGCGTCGTGGTGGTTGTGGTTGCGATCAAATTCGTGATCAGTCAAAGCTCATGACAAAACTTTGATTAGATAGAAAAAATCTTTACCAAAGTGCGTTTATCCTGCAAAGTAAACACAATTGGAAGCTGACGAAAGTCTCTTCAATTTGGTAGTGACGAAATTTTTAGGGTTCACAGTTAAGTCTGGCTGATGTTACCTAAAAATTAAATTAACATTTCTCAAAGGGTCGAGGCTGTAGTTGGCGGTGCTGGTTGACATCAATTAACTCTATCCGGGGGTAGCCCGGGGTGGAATTAAGCCTTAATTGGCAGGTGTTCACCTTAAGCTCGCCCTCAACCTGTCTCTCTTGGTTGGAATTCCTCCGGGTCACAACTCAATGGGAGTCTTCATGAGCAGAATGGGCGTCAGCACATCTGACTTATGCAGAGAGTGTCAGGACGAAGAGGTGAAAGAGTGCTTATCTCACTTCCTTTGTGAATGCAACCGCATAACCAGGGGCGTATTTCTGCGCTACTACATCAATTACATCAACTACATTTTACATCTTCATCCTACAACTACACCAGTTACATTTGTTATTTATTAAACTTTTTTATCTTTTATTGCATAACTCCAGTTGTACGTTTGAATCAGACAAGTATAAACGATGCAGTCAAAGGATTTTGATGTACGATGTAGTTGATGTAGCTCTGTTGTAGTAGCGCTGAAATAGGCCCCAGAACTAAAAAAGATGGCCCCGAGATTATTTCTTCGACGAACTGGGTGATTGACATCTCATTTTTGCCACTAAAAACATCCTTTACTTCCTTCAGAAATCAGGATGGTTCAGGGAGTCACCCCATACCTAACATACTTTCACTAAATCGTTCATCTTACTCTTTCAATCCCTGTATTGCCCACACACTGGAGAACACAATGGATCTATTGAGATCGGAGTGAGGTGATACCGCCAGCCACATCATCCATCACCCCACCCAAGAAACCTTTAGTGCTCCAGTAAAATTAATTAGTTGGAAGTTATATTGTCATAATCCTCTTGGCATAATGGTTTTTGCGTTGGACTGTCATGCCCAAGGTCTGAGTTCGATTCCTAGCCGCTGCCACCTAAAAACAGAAATGCTTTTTTCTGAGGTACTGCCTCCCGTAAGGAATTGACAAATCCTCCAAGAGAATACTTGTCATGAATAAGTGCTTCTCATCTAGCCGTTCGGAGTCGGACTCGGCAGAAAATTGTAACAACACGCACACAGAAAAGGTTGAGAGCTTTAAGTCACTAGGCCCTGGTTGTCAATGAGCTGTTGCGCCATCAAATTTGATTTTTAGTATTGAGGGAATTGTCTAGGGAATATTCTTGCACTGCAGGAGAGCTAGAAGTGGCAAGCTACTGAACTTCTACCTGTCGATCATGGGTGGCTTGTATGTAGAAATGATTTCCGTGACTGCATGGCTTATGATAAGTATCATCGTAACTGTCATATTCCTTTAACCCTTCTTAAAATCCTAAATTTTATTATAAGTAACGAAAAATAAATGCATGTTCATGCAAGCTTATTAATTGTTAACCTTACTCATGTATCTCGTTATTATAAGTTACATAACAAGTGAAATCAGTTAATAGATATTTAGAAATCTAAAAGTCTAATTCATACTTTCAACGATAATCCAAAGATATAAAATCTACTTAGCTATTCAGGCTAGTTAAGGAAAGGAAGGTAGAGGTTTAGGCTTTTTTGTAAAATTTTCTCCATGGCCTCACCCTAGAAGTCATCATACACCACCTGTACACGTATTCGCTATACTATATAACATAAATATTACTTTATGTCCAGTTGACGACCTAGTGATGCACAGAGCACATTCAAGTGACTTCTGTGTGCACTAAATATTTGTCCGCAACTTTCATTGAAACTCCAACAACTCCTCTATCTTATAAATACGAGAAGATAAAATTGGTCAGAGTCTGGTCAATGTCTCGTCATCCCACATACTGCAACTGACTAAGTGACTACCAACGATGGTCGACCACGACGACGATGTCGAGGCGACACGCCAACAAACGCTATGCAATGACACTGCCATTGGCAAACAACATCAACATCATTTCCATCAACAACAAACTGACCTAGGCCCGATTGTCGTTGTGTGCCATGTTGTGTTTGAACAAAAGACCAAACCATCTCGAGTTGACCTCAATTTCTACCCTGGAGTCGTGCAGGCATTTTTGTTTTTTGTGTGTTTTCAAGCAATAGGCGGACGCAGTCTAAAAGTGCAGCAAAAGTTGTCGCTCTTAACGTTAACGTTTAAGCGTTTGGAAAAGCGATTAAAACACGTTGACCAGTCTTGACATTTGAAGGTTCATTGGTTGGTTAAGATTGAGGAGGATTCTTGGAATAGCATAACTCCTTCGTGATTTGAAATTCCAACTTTTAACCTCGAGAGAGATAGCTTGAGCACTCCTCACTATCTATGGAGCTATTAATTATAAATTCGCGCACACAGCTAGTGGCGTCGCCGTTTATCATATGCGGTCAGCAATTATTATATCCGTTCTGTGCGCGCAATACGCGCCTGTACACATGTCCTAACACATGTTAAGACGATGACTCCCGACACCCGGTCATCGAGCAAGAGTCATGTCCATTTTAGAGTTATGACTGAGAATAAAGAACACGCGACATGGATATACCCCGACGGAAAATACTACTCCTTGACTATCCTTAGATGAAAATCATACCATGTAAGTATCAGGTGAGAAGCAGGAGAGTAAAACGGATGAATGCTATGTCGTGCTCCGAACGGAAATACCACCACGATGAGCGCAGAGCCATTCTAACCTAAACCTGGTCAGAGCAGGCCACACAAATTTAGCAATAAAACGCACTACTCGCTCCCAAGCAGTGGAATTTTGCGTGACTCTAGCCGAGTTAATTAATAGCCATTATATACGAAGTCCTGGCTTGGACATCCAAGTGGTCCACCTTTTCATTACAGATATTCCACGGATGCACGTGGTAGGCTACTAATTAAAATCAACATAGCTGCTCCAGCAATGTGGCGATGGTGATAGCGCAATGGCGAAGTGATATGGTTAGAGGCTAGGGGGACTTCAATACCTTCACTTGCAAAATTCTTCAAACGATCGGTTTGAGGAAGGAGAAGGTTCCTAAGATCTCGAGTGGGTGGATCAGCAGCAAGACGTATGTGCATAATGTGAAGCTCACCTGTTCGTCGCCGGATGATCATGAGCAGCAGCACCTACCTGTTCGTCCATTTGGCTGTTTAAACATGAAATTAATTTGCAACACACGCTGAACGAAGACCGATAGTGATGGCGATGGTGATGGTGATGGCGATGGCGATGGATGTGGAATTGTAATCGGCTATATGAGAAGATCGGGTCGTCTTTTGGCCAGAGAATGGAAATTTTCTTCCATCCTTCGTCCGAGACAGCCGTTTAAGGTAGAGAGGTATTATATACGCTTCCTTGTGCTGATGCTGATGCTGCTGCTGCTTCTGCTGCTATCGTGCAAAGATTATGTGAAGAAGACGTTAGGTCAAAGTAAAAGTACTTCTTGAATGCTGATATTCGGGCTCATCCTAGGCCTTCCTTTTCTCTCTGCGTGAAGGTGGGTTTCGTGAGTGAATATTTTTCAAAACAATCTATGCATCAATATCTGGATAATAGATTGTTGGTTATAGCTTCTTCTTTGGTGTATAAGTTTTCATTTTCTTTTTTTTTTTTGAAAAGTTTGTTTGGAAGGGCAAACGGATCGCACTTTGTGTTGTCGTTCGTCGTGCACGCAATTGTGCGGAAGTTCCAAGGAAATTATACTCATGGAGGTCTTAAAGGAAGCAAAATAATTTTCGCATTCTATTATATAGTTTGACTTTTGGTATATGCTAGTTGAATAACTAGGTACATGTTTATTGACCTTCGAACTATTTTGAAAGTTTTGTTAACGTTCGTTTCATTTATGAAGAAGATTTGAGATCCAAAACCTTATGTCATCCTATGAAAGAGCAGATAGTCGGTTAGGAAAGTATAGCTTCAATAAAGTCTCCATACTTGTAGTCACACTGAAAAAGTCTAGAGATCTGATTTGTTTACGTAACCAGTCACGTGAGAACATCATCGATAATAGGGGTACAAACTATACTCCATAACTCATAGACATCCAAAACTCTATAGCTCAATGGCTGGATGATCACTACCAGTACCAGAATAACTATTTTTTGTTTTTTTATAATTTGCGCGCACTAAAGGGGCTTTGACTACCCCTGTAGATGATGAGACACGGTGCGACCGAGCAGGAAAATAGGGTAAGGATTCAAGATGAGATACCGATGCACTTTGGTTTTGAAGTTCTGAATATCAACATGGAAGGGTGAAGCATTCCACATTTGCGTTGTATGGCTAAGGAAAAAATCTCAGTCTCTTCTCCATTCCCCATTGTAATGAAGCATTACAATTCCGCCCCCCTGCCTACATACCTGTCCCAATCCTGGCAACCATTCTCTATACCACCAACACCCATAAAAAAACTCAAATACCTGCCCCACATATTTCCTACATTAAAGCCCCCACCGGACTACGTACCTGAAAAGTAGAAAATATTTACCCATCCGACCACATGCGCCCATAGCATGTACAACACACGGCGAGCTGCAACTGCAACCAACAACTGATTGCCAAAGGTTATCACATAGATTATCAGCACTGAAATAGAAATTCCCCACACTCACCGGAAGACAACCACAACAAGAACTAGGTGTGGTGAAATTACAGAAGAAAATAAGTACGGAGAAGGAGGAACTCCACTGAAAGCTGCAAATAGGCCACGATCAAGAACATCGGTGCTGAGTTTTATCCGACAAGCAAACACAAGAAGCCATCATCCTCTTGCCTCCTGCACGCTTCTAATAACAATGATGGCCTCGGACCTGAATGGTGAATTGTCAAGATGCTATCAGCCAACCAACCTCCTGCCGTTCGCTTATGGCAATGATAGTAATGCGACACATAAATAGAACAAAGCCCGTCCCCCGCACCCCACCTTTCTTAGCCTACGTAGACAAGAATAATATTTACTAAGAGGTTATGACGTGGTAGAGCAAGGGACAAACTTCTAAGAAAAATATACTTCGCAGCTCTACAACTCCCGCATGGTTCAGCCAGAAAGTGCTATAAGAGACCGCCATACAAACCACAGATATCAGTACAGTACCGATACCGCCTTCGTGGAGTAAAGACGTGATACTTGATACTTAAAGACTTCCCCCCACCAAAGGTAAGGGGTCCTTAGAGTAATGTACCAATAAGTAAATAGTTGCCAGTTTCGACTGTGAGTTACCGGATTCGTCCGTGATTTGCCAGATTCGTCTGTAATTTGCCAGTTTCGACTGTGATTTGCTGGATTCGCCCGTGATTTTCCAGATTCCTCTGTCATTTGCCAGTTTCGACTGTGATTAACCGAATCCGTTCGTGATTTGCCAGACCCCGACCAGGATACACGCCAAGGTACAGCCCATCTCCAGACGCACCTGTGGAAAAACCAATCTTCCGTGGATAAGGACGAAGCTAAGAAGAAGAAGTTATATTTGATGACGAGGAATCAACCGAGGCAAGGACCAAACAGCACCAAAAAGCGTTCGTTAGCAAATACCATATATAAGATGTTAAAATCACGAGAACTCTGATTTAAAGCTTAATAAAGAATTGACTTAGACTAAAGTTTCGTACTTCTTTAGTAAGGACCCCGGAAAACCAGTGAGCTATCTCAGCTTTAGATAAAAAGATACATCACACCATCTATGCAGACGGGACCAAAAATCACCCGGAGAATTTTCCTCTCAAAACAGCCCAAGGTATTCTCATCCACCGATAATAGTGTCCGTGCCTCTGTACCATACATCAGGGCCGGTATGATAAATGTTTTATGCATGGACATCATCTTTCAAGAACGATATGTTGAAGAAATTGCATAACAGCGCGTCGTCGCCTTGCCTAAAACCTTTTTTGACATCAAAGGTATTGGGTGTGGACTTTGCTGAACTTGGAGCAGTGTGCGTTCTACATCGTCATCCTGCACAAACAAACGAGTTTGGGAGGAGTGCCAAAAATAAACATTGGTATATATAGCTCATCTCTATAGATTCTCTCATATGCGGGTTTGAAACTCCTGGGTTTTTTGTCCAAGATCTGCCGTAGTGCGAATATTTAGTAGATGGTTCACTTTCCTGGGACTAAGGCCACACTGATATGGAGCTATCAGGTTGTTGACGAATGGCTTTTGGTGTTCACAAAGTACGGCAGAGAAGATCTTGTATGCGATGTTATGTAGTTGATGCCTCTGTAGTTGGTGCAGTCCAGAGGATTGCCTTTCTTCAGGATTGGTCAAATAATGCTGAGGTTCCATTCATCGGCATCAATCCATCACCAGCCTCTTTGATCAGCTTGACTGCAAGGCCATCAGCTCCTGCAGCTTTATTAGACTTAAGTTACGATATAGCTATCTTCAGTTTGTCTTTGTCTAGATCAGGTGGACAGAACTGTTGATATGGTGGTGAAATTTGGTTTGCCATTTCCGTTATACACTTTGCAGAAATGACTTTTCCATATTCTCAGCACCGACTGCGATTCTAATACGATGTTTCCTTGACCGTCTATGCAGGCTTCGGTTCAAGCCTTGTAACCCTGTGAGGTTCTTTTTACTTTTTGGTAAAACTTCCGAACTTCATTCCTGTAATGGCATCAGTCTACTTCCTCGATTGCACTCTCATGCTCTTTCTGTTTCCTTCTGAGAAGCCGTAGTTACTCTCTTCTGCTCGTAGAGCTCGCGAGCAGCTCTGGTCCTTCTATGCAGAGCCACTTTGTATGCATGTTGAATGTTTTACTGGCATTCTTCGTCGAACCAGGGTTTTGGCTGTCAGCACGTCAGAGGCAGCATTTCTGATGTCTTCCCGGCAATTCTTCTACTAGCTCTTGATGTTAGAAGTTGGCGGCATAGGACTATTTATGAGGGCACAAGAGACTCGATAAGAAAAAGACCTGTCGATTTCTTTCGACAGTAGCCGTCCAACTTCGAACTTCTCACTGTATTTCCCTGTTTTGGCTTTGATCTGGATACTCGTAGTGTAGTATTACCTTGGCTACAACGAGGTAGTGGTCCAAGTCAACGTTGGCTCCTTGGAATGTTCGGACTTCCTTGATACTGGAGGAGTGCCTTGCGTCGATCGCAATGTGGTGAAATTAGGTGGTGGTTTATTGACCAGGAACTCACCATGTTGCCTTGTGTATGTATAGCGAAATGCAAGAACTCCGTACTAGTAGTTATCACAACGTTTCGCCCCGCAGCAAAGTCGATTAACCTAAGTCTCTTATCGAAGGTGGTGTCGTGAAGGCTATATCTTCCGATTGTGCCACCAAAGACGTCTTATATTCCTATTTTGGCATTCAAATCACTGATCCTATACTACATATGATAATGCTCAAAGATTAAACTATATTTGCAAAAACTATAAGGCTTGGAAGGTCTTAAGCTTAAGTAGTCCCTCTTGCCCCATCTCCTAAGTTGTTTAGAAAGTTTTAAAATTGCAAAGTGCTAAGCTTTGTACAACCACCATTTCGAAAGATCCGGCCACCCACAAGTCATAAACATTTACCTTTTTCATACAAAAACTTACAAAATACATTTTATTAAACTCACAAGGAACTTTTTGTCGAAACCTTCATTCCTATAATGATGCAAGATATGCAAATTATGTAACTAACATTGAGCGGATATTTTATTTTTGTTGATTATTTTCGCTAGGCCTTACCTATGTTTATACTTTATTCAGGATATTTCTTTTGTTGTACTCAGGTGTCAAATTATTTTATTTTATTTTTTGTAAAGGAAAGTGCTTACGCAGTTGACATAATCAACAGCACACGACGAACGACGACGCCTTAAGTCGTGTTTGGTATTAACTAAAAACTATAGCTTTTACTTTTCTCGATCTCTAAACATGTGTGTTTTTGGGTTTGAATGAAAAGGCCAAATAAGGCAGGCGTGTTTTTCCAATGCATTGCCCTTTTGTCCACCATCATTTCTTCAAATTCATTGCAATTGGCCCCCGGCTGCCTACTGGGGACATTCATTGCGCGCACACTGATCAATTCACCCTCGAAAAAGAGAAAGAAAACAGTAATTTCCACGAATTTTGCCAAACCACTAATTAATGCAGTGTCGTGCTGACCCTTGGAAGCCAACTGATCCAACCTCTTTTGACAGAAGTTCACACTGTTGCACCATGCACCACAACACACTCTGTATATCCCAAGTATACATTGTGGCGTGGCTATAAGTTGCTGTCGCAAACACCTGGGCTAGGCCAAAGCCCCACAAACAGAATGGTTAATTTGTTGCACAAAGTATGCAATATGCAGTCAATGGAATCATATGCGGAAGTCTTCCACACACATACCTAATGTGGGAATCGATGAAATTGAAACTTTTTGATGTGACTTCAGTACAAAAATATATCCACCTCATTGGGCACACAACCAACAGCAAAAAAATAAATTAATGACCCAATTTCTTTTGGAATGGGAAATCAGTCCAGAGAATTTGATTGAACGGAATTTAAATGAAACCCAACCAAAGTCTGAAAGTGATTTTGAAAAAATGAAAAAACCGGACCATCATCGGCACAGGAGGTCCTTCTGCTGAGAACAAGTTTGCTAAAAGATAAATCAATGTGCACAAGTCAGAGATTCCGAAAATTAATTGAAGATCCGAGTGGTGCTGGAGATAGTGCGGTCCGTCCCTTCGCTTTGGGGCACTTTGGGATTAAGCTGAGCAATTAGTGACGCTTGTAATAATCACTGATACAAGTTGATATTATTTTTTTTCTCTTTTAAGTTTGGCATTGCCTTGGCTCTGATGATACTGCATCAAGCCCACCCAATGTCGTAGAAGATAACATCTCCTTTGAGATTGGGATACATTTTGGAGTTTTTCATTGAGCTTTCAACTTTTGTGAAAGTGACAGTAATTGCATATGCAAGTCGGCTTTAATTACAATTTATTTATTGAATTTATTTTTTTCTTTTTTACATTAATAAAGTTGATTTTAAGGCACTTTTTAAGCTATGAACTTGTATGTCATGATTTAAAGATTTTGAAGATTATAATTAAGACTGACTCAGGGATAAAAATATCTTCAAGAAAAGTGAAGATAGGAGATTTTAAGCTATTAACCTACACTAAAAGCAAGTCCGGATCGCTATATCACATTATCTACTAAATAATTTTTTATTTTGGAGGCTCAACTTCCCAAGGACGAATGATTAGCTGTAAATCAATTTGCCCAGTGTCTGCCAAGAGATAAGAATCTCATAATCACTGTCTTTTTGTGTTCGAAAAAATATACACTTTTTTAGCAACATTTTTTTTTGTAAGAATTACCTTAACCTAAATTTAACTATCACTTAAGACCCGTGTTCAAATTTCTGCTAAACTAAAACGTTAATTTACAAAATTAAAAAAAAAAAAACGATTTTATCCATACACTGAGGGAAAAAATGCAATTTAAAATCTAATAGAAAAATATTTGATTTAAAATTGAATAATATTCATTAAATCATATTTAATTTCACGTTGAAAACCTGTTGATTTAAATAGGCAACGTAGATTTAACAAAGCCAACTTAGTTTCAAAGCAAAACGTATTCAATTTTACGTTGAAATCAACTTTTCGAACATTTAAAGTACACTCAACGTAGTTTCAAAGTGCAACATGCTAATATTTTTCGAAATCGAATTTCAAATTTCCATGCACGTCCTTTTAAAGTGTTGCATAGTTAGGCCAACGCAAAAGTCAGATTTTTTAGATTTTTTAATCACTTTTTAATTTATATTTTAGCTTAATATATAGAATTTCGAGAGCGCTTTGTAATTTCACGAAGTATCTACAAAACATTTGTGAACAAAATTAACGAGCACTCAAAATTCACTTACATTTAATCAAAAAAAATTATTACTTTTCTCATATTTATTTTTGTCATTTGTTTAATGAATTAGTTTCCATTTTATTTTAAATCAATAACTGGACGAAGTTGAATTAAAGTTTTAAAAAAGTATTTTAAAATTTGTATGTATTTCAATCAACGATGCTTGTAGTTTAATCGAAGTTGATACATATTGTTTTAAAGATGGATGAATTCAAATCAACGATGATGGCATCTCAAATGAAGAGAAAAAATGGTTAAATCATATTTGTTTTAAAAGAGGGAAACACTTTGAATTGATGTCATTGCTACTTTGAATTTAAAATTTTCGTCTTCGAAGCCAAATCGTTCCGAAAAATATTTAAATCAAAGTTGTTTCCGTTGATTTTACGTTGTTTTTTTTCTCGGTGTAAATGCTTCAAAGTTATTTTTTGCGCAATAAATAAGCATTATGCCTTGTTTGGTTACGTGAAATTGTCACCAAGTTTCCCAAACTTGGGCTTTTTCTCCTATGGTTTCTGACAGCAAATAATGAACATTTGCAAGAAACTCCTCGTTAGCAAACACACCTACATTAAAAGCTAAGGTTTCGGGAACCAAAAGAATTTTGATTTTAGCCCGCTAACTTTAGTCTTATTTCACTGGAATTTTGATTAGAATTTAATTTACTTCAAATTTAGATGGCAATTAATAAGTTATATTCATATTATTTAAGATTTTTAACGCTAACTTCAGAATTTAAGCATAAACTTTAATGGGCCTTCGGCAATTTCTGAGGGGATTTCGTTTTCCTGGAATATTTTATTCCCACGGATTTTTTTTTGCTATTGAGATCCTCCCTCGGAAAAAATTCCCCCCGAGACATTCCAACATTACCAACATTCAAAAAACAAAACTTTTCTCGGAACTCAAATTCGAGTTATGTGCAGTATTATTATAGGGTTTTTGTAAGAAACAAAAATTTAAGTAGAAATTCCCTTAAATTTACTTTAAACAATAAAACTAAATATTCCATTTTTAATTTCCCGGATATTAAGTGAGTTCAAGTACAGTAGGTACTCACTTCGAACATTTTGCTTTAGATTAAATTGATTGTGGTCAAGTCAAACAAATATCCTCTTTGTTTTGTTTTGTTCTTATTCCTTTATAATTCAGAATATTTGAAAGAAATATTTTGCACTACTTTAACATAAGATTTCGTATAAACCGATTTGTTGTTCCTCTAGTCTAGAAAACCGACCAAGATTAAAATTCGTCCATCTGACAACACTGTTTGACAGTAATATTTCTTTTAGTTTTGGGATAATAATTTTTGTTGTGAACTGAATTTGAAATAATTTACTATTTAAATATTCAAAATGCACAAAGTATTGAATTTCTATTACTGGCGGAAGAGGAGAGAGTTAAAAAAAATGAAATCAGATCAATACCACGAACATTAAGGTATGATTAAAATTTCAAGCTCCTTGGAAAGACCAAAAGAACTATAAGAAAAATTCAATAATTATAATCAATTATGTTTATAGTGATCAGCCATCCCCATTTGATAAGGCTGCCCCCCATCATCAACTGTCCCGCAAAATTTCCCGCACTTACTAAATTGTCCTGTAAAGTCTCGCAAGAAAGTCTTAATTGCTAAACTTTTGAAATAACATATCTAACATCAATCTCCGAGAAAAAATTTCAGTTCTCAGGTAAGATCTTTTGTCTTACATAAAAATATCTCTTTTTGTCATAGATTTTAAGTCCTGTGAAGCTAGCAAAACAATTGTTTAAAATTGAATAAAAAATGAAAGTTCCCTGTAGCAAACAAAGAGTTCTAGAGATCCTTATACTTTTTTCATAGTTCTGCTAACTTCACGCAGCAAAGAGAAAAAGAGTTCTGAGCATGTTTTTCACCTTAAAATCAAAAGTTCTAGAGTTCCTGATGGGTTTTAGAAAGAGTTCACAAAATTGGAAAAGTTATGGCAATTTAAGGTGCCCATTGACTTAGAACAAAAACCATTCAAAATCCAAAAAAAAAAAGAAGTTCTGATTAGAGTTCCCGATAGCAAACAAAGAGTTCTGAACATATTCCTAATAACTTTTTTTTCTAAAACTAGTTCTTCAAAAGTTATTCGTAAATTTAGGTGCCCATTGACTTAGAACTTTTGAAAAATTAGTTTTAGAAACAAAAAGTTATTAGGAAAATGTTCAGAACTCTTTGTTTGCTATCGGGAACTCTAATCAGAACTCCTTTTTTTAATTTTTTGGATTTTGAAAATTTTTGGTTCTAAGTCAATGGGCAACTTAAATTGCCCTAACTTTTCCAATTTTGTAGAGCTTTTTCTAAAAGCCACCAGGAACTCTAGAACTCTTGATTTTAAGCTGAAAAACATGCTCAGAACTCTTTTTCTCAAAAAAGTCCTTGCTTTTTTTTTATTTTAACATGCATTCACCAGAACTATTGAAAAAAGTATGAGGAACTCTAGAACTCTTTGTTTGCTACTGGGAAACTCTCATTCTTTATTCAATTTTAAACAATTTTTTTGCTAACTTCACAGGACTTAAATTTTATGGTAATAGTCCCACCAACACCCCAGCTCCCCAAAAAAACACCTTTTAACCACAAATATTTTTAAAGACTCATCTGACTATTTCTTTTCATGACAAATGAACCATTGATGCCGGACCATTATTTTCAACTGGTTTTCGGTAATATTTAACTTTTGTAGATTTAAGACATTTTTTATCATGGTACTGAGACATTGTAAATAAAACGACACTTAACGGACTTACCGCGATAATTAGATGAAATCAAAACTACATATTTTGATTATTTTCCCGACGTTTCGACCAGATTTAACTAGTCGTGGTCACGGGTTGGCTGATGGCTTGTGGCCATCGTCGTTCTATTTAACTTTTATATTGAAAATATAGTCACCCTTACATAAAATGACAATTGCTTTTTTCATGGAGGCTGTATTGACTCGGTTTTGGTGTCATTTGATTCAGCATTCAAAACTACCTTAAAAACATGTGTCATATGCTTCGGTTGCACTTAAGTTGATTTTTCTGTTTGATACACCGCAACCTCCCCCCTCTCCCCCTCAAAAAAAAACACTCTTCCATGTAAAATATTTGTATGGCCTCTTTTGATTTTTCATTCTCATGTAACATGAAACGTTTTCGCCAAGTTTCATGATGGTACTAATTTTTTGTTTTATTTATCCTAATTTATCCCATTTGGCAAGGAAAAAGTTCTTTTTCATTAAGACAACGCTCCTGCGTTCTCCGGATTTGGCCTCCTGTGACTATTTCTTATTTCCCGATTTGAAGAAATGGCTCGGTGGAAAAAAATTGGCTTGAATGCTGAGGTTATATTCAAAAAACAAGTGAATATTTTGAGGCTTTCGAAAAAAAAACAGTTTTTTTGAGGGAATTAAAAAATTAAGAAAACGTTGGATGAAATTAATCCAGCTAAAAGGAGATTATTCGAAAAATTAAAAATTTTTTTTCTGAACAAAAATTTTCCTTCTTTCAATTTACAGGGACTTATTGACGCGCCCTCGTACAATCTGGATGAATTAAACAATCCTCTAAAAATCATAAATTTTTGTACTGCCTAGGAAAAAGGAGATATTAGATTTGGGTGAAATTTAGATCGAAATAAACCTTTTTCGTCAAAATATAGTTCATCCTCCATCTGCCAAGCCATTAACTATCAAGTTCCATTGAAGGATGGCTACAATGTCGACGGATTAAAAAACAGCCAAAAATCATAAATTTTTAAGTTTTTTACTGCTCCGGAAAAAAGTGATTTTTGGTCAATTGGGTGACACTTGGACCGAAATATAACTATGCCGTCAAAATATGGCTCGTCTTTAATCTGTGAAGCCATCGACTGTTAAATTCTTTCAAAGGATGGCAACGATGTCGATGGATTAAAAAACCTCTAAGAATCAGAAATTTTTGAAGTTTACTGCTCCGCAAAAAAATATTTAAGGGCAATTGGGTGACATTTGCATCGAAAAATATTTTCGCCGCCAAAATATAGTTTATATTCCATCTGTCAAGCTATCAACGATCAAATTTCTTTGAAGGATGGCTACGATGTCGATAGATTAAAAATCATCTAAAAAATCAGAAATTTTTGAAATTTTTATACTGCTCCGGGAAAAAGTGATTTGAGAGCGATATGGTGACATTTGGATTGAAATTTACTTTTTCCGACAAAATATAGTTCGTCCCTCTTATCTGTCATCAACTATCGATGTATTAAAAATCCTCAAAAAAAGGTAATTTTCGAGATTGAGATGAAGATCAACACATGGTTCGTTGATATGGCAGAAAAATCCGCTGTGTCAACGAAGGATACAGACAACGCGTTGGTGATTAGTATGTCAAAGTGTTCTTACTGCGTTGGCCAGGGTGATTATACGGCTAATGAAAATAATCACCGCATTGACCATAGGCGCCCGGAGGGGGGGGGGGGCAAGGGGGGGCAGTTGCCCCCCCCCCCCCTGGCTCTGGGCAATACCACACAACTAAGGAATTTTTCATTTTTTCTCTTTGAATTTTAATAAAAAATTTGCCTTTTCTCCATGATTTGCCCCCCCTGGCTCTGGATCATACAAAATGTATCTGAAAATATCCTTAGTTTCGATATTGTTGGAAAATATGGATATTTTCTTTACAGCTTCTTTATTGAATTCATGGTTTGCCCCCCCTTGGCATTACCACATCTTTGCATGAATTTTGTACTATTTATTTAAACAACTACCTATTTGTCTTTTTTTTTTGTCAAGGTTTATGATTTGGTTTGGTTTTGTTTTTTTGCAATAGCTCGCTCGCATTTCATTTCACAGCAAAACATCCAACTTCAACTTTGTAGAGAGCTTTCATTTTACCCGCGAAGTACGTTGCTGACGTTGGATAAAGCGTGCAAAAATAAAATGTTGTCTGATACTATTCGGTCATATTTGATACTTTTTGTTGAGTACTATTTCTCTGGTGCGTGTGATTTTTTCGGTTTCCGAAGAAAGACATTCGCATGATGTTTCCCATGTTCCGTTAACAAAACAAGAATATCAATATCCTCGGAAACGATTGTAACATAGTCATGCAGATAAGACTCCTTAATGGCTGTAGTGACAATAAGCAAATCAGCATCACCTTTGTCCTGAAAAACCGTGTAACCTGTGTCTAGCAGTTTATGTTTAAGAAGTTGGATAAACTTATTTCTGTTCTGCTCATTGGCTAGGAATGGTTCTTAGGCTGTTGTTGGAACTGTAGCAGCATTTAAGTTCAGAATGCAAAACCTTCGGTTTAGACTTGGTGTGAAAATATATAGATAACTCAGTTTTCAACAACAAGTAACGTCGGTGCCCTGACCTTCCCGGCTGCCCCACGACCTTCTATGTTGTATGCAACTCCACGTATGATATATGTTAAGTTTATATCATCACTATGGAAAAAATTTTTAGTAACATTTTTTTTGTACGATTCATCGGATAAACATTTTACGAAAAAAAATATTATACTTATTTTTTCTCTTGACTCATAAAGTGAGAACTTATGAATTGGATGATTCACATAATTCGTGGCTGATGATATCGATTAAAGGCTCATTTTATAGGTCGTTATAAGAACTAAAAATTATTCTAAGAACATCATCCAAAAAATTCAAAGGTAACCGAAATAACTCAAGAAAAGTCATACCACCCCCAAACCACAACCCATAGATGAACATTGGCCCGTTATAACTGAAAGATTAAACAACCTTGAGAAGTCATTGATAGCTAATTTTATAGGCAATTTTATTCTCTACAAAGGTGAAAGTGGACGTTTTGCGTGGAAATGTAATGCAAGCGAGCTATTGCATAAAAACAAAACCAATCTCTTTTTCAAGATAGCGGCTTTTCCTTAACCTCAAAAATCACAAAAACTCGTTTTTATGATAAGAAGGCGTACCCAAACAGATTCCATAAAAAAATTGTCCATCGAAAAATGCGGTTTGATTTCCTAATTTGACTGGGCTAAATTCGAAATTTTTGGTTTGAATTTTCAAATCTTATTTTTTTCTTATTTCGAGTCGAGTTTGTTACGCCATTTAAAATTCAAGAACGGCTGGACCTATTTAATTGATATCTGATTTGTTGGAATCGTCTCGAATAGTAGAGAATAACTAATAAAATATCGGAAAAATTCACGGAAAAAATTATATGCACTTAGGGCACCTGTTTTATACATACAAAATAATAAATCAATTGTGTTTGAAAGTAAATTAATCAATAATTATCAAATTTTGATCTGAAAAACTAAAATAAAAAAAATTATAATATACATACAGTTTATTATCCGGAGGTCGTTTTATGCAATATTTATAGAAAATAATTTAACGCTGAACAATTTGTAAACAGTACATCCAAAGTTGTTTTGGATTTTGTCATTGGATGAACGGATTTATGTAAATAAGGACCTGAAAAGGTCCTTTAAATAAATCTTTCTTCATCAAGTATCCATTCACTGCGGCTGTGAAGCTATTTATAAAAAAAAAATGGTCCCCATCAGTCAAGCCATTCATTTTCAAAGTCTGTTGAAGAATGGCTACGATGTCGATGCTTTAAGAAAACTTCTAAGAAATCAGAAATTTTCAATTTATTTACAAAAATGTGATTTTATGGCCTTTTCGAATGGGGATAGAATAACAGTTCTTGTTCTGAAAAGGAGAGAAAATTGTTCCGGATTTGATTTCAGAATCGTTCACACGTATCGAATCGGTCTTCCGGATTGCCAATCGAAAAGGCCATTGGGGAAATTCGTTGACATTTGGATATTTTCAAAACAGTGTCTTTCAGAAGCATGTCAACATTTTGCAACTTCGTTATTCCTTGAAAGATTTCAATGAAATTGACACAGGTGATGGCTTGTACAGAATTAAAAAAGAAAAAATATTTTCAAAACAGGGTGCTTTAAAAAAATGTCAACTTCGTTGTTCCTTGAGTAATTTCAATAAAATGACAGGATAGCTGAGACTGAGACAGAATTATAACAGAAACGAATATTTTCAAAACGGTGTTTCAAAATATGGCACCATCATCACCATGACCTGTGGCAATTTCATTGAAATCACTCCATTCGATTTCATTAAAATCTATCAAGGTCAAAGGATTTCAAAACTTTTTTTTTGAAACTGTCCTTTTCCTTTTGTAAAATTACATTTCTATTTCTTACTTCAAAGGTTCGTGAATGGATCTTCAATAGTTCTGGAATAGTTAATTCGGAACGAACCATATTTTATAGATCCTAGCATTTTTAGTTCGATCGGGAAAATGAATTTTGTTTTAATAGAATCAAAAATAACAACCCTTTGGATTTTTCACGAGTGAACGAATGATATTTTATTGTTCTATGAACCTTGCATTTTATACAAAAACTTCCAAAAAAATGCCTGTGTGGTTAAATAAGTTAAATAAGTACGATCTACTATTAAATATAAAATAATTTTATGCTGGATAACTATTAACAGTACCTCAAATAGAACGTTATTTTGGATTTTTTCATTATTGACTGAAGGATTTAAATGAAATTATTTATAAAACTTCCAATGAGGTCAAATTAATATTAAAATCAAAAAAAAAAAAAATTTGAATACCCATTTTTTTCGAAAATTTGATATCTCAAAATTGGTTTGGTGTCTGCCCCCCCTGGACAAAATCCTGCGGGCGCCTATGGCATTGACCCTTAAATTCATGTTAATGAGAAAGTCAACGCAGCCATCAACGCATGGACAGTATTCTGCGTTGACGATCACACGACAAGATAACTTTGGGACAGAATTTTACGTCATTTTGACGTCATAGAGTCAACGCATTGACAATATTCTTTGACCGTCTTATCTAAGCTTTACTCTTTCCAAACTCTTTTTCCTTGGCAAACAAATTGTTCGCTATTCCAAGCATCGTCAGGTTAAGTGAATACCTGGTCTTGCCCAATCAACGTTCTCAGAAGTAGTGTCGAACTTCCTAAATATAAGAGATTCAATAACACCTTTTAGGTACTTTTAAGTTCAGAGCAAATACTTAGGACGTTTTCCTTTTTTAGCTCTGAGTAGAGCACGGAGCAATCGGAGTTAGCAAAGTATGATCACAGCTTTCCAACATAATTTTTAAACATATCTAAGCACTGAACTGTCAAACGAATAGATAAAAATCGGTATGTTCAACGCACCAAAATTAAGTACTAATAATCTGACAGCTGACAATTGGAAAACTCGAAAAATTCAAAATTTAAACTGTAATTAGAAGTGTTCAATGCACCGATTTGAAAAAGTGAACAATATAGAAAAAAACGAGTAAAGCTGACTGCTCTCAGTTCTTTGCTCCATTCGCTTGGTCTTTTAATTCTAAACTCTGGATTGTACTCCAAGCTAGCTCTGATTGAAAAAAACGCAAGTTGAGTCTGAGCTAAAAAAGAAACACAGATCTTTTTTGACAGCTCAGAGCTAAAAACGATGTCAAGATTCGGTACTGAGCTCAGATTCCTCCAAACTTGGAATTACTATTTTTTTGTTCATATAGGCATGATCAAAGCCCAATCCTTGAGATTTGAATTGAAGTTGACCGATTTTTTTTTTTAAACTGACATGCAAGCCCAATTGAATACATACACGCCACCAAAAATTGTATTCGTTACCCTTATTTTGAAAGTGATATGACCTCAAGCACCCATCATGGCATGACCAATGACCATCATATACATTTTTCATCCTTCTCTTCTTATCGTTACTAATGTCAAATTTTGTGTAAAATTATTATTTCGTTGACAGGAGTGACATTGAACCGCATTTAACATTAATAAAGAATCATCAAGTTAATTTTTGACATTTTTATGAAAACCTAAATAATCTTATGCATTCTCCTTCGACCTTTTCATTTGACCCACTGACAAGTCTAATTGAAAAATCAAATGATAAATTGTTGGTCATATTCCTGAGACCGCGCATAACCGTCGAATCGACCATCACTGCCCGACCGCGGTCGCTGGTTAACATAAAAAGTCTCTTTTACGTCAATCAGTCTTTTTATTTCTGTTGGTTGTGTCCGTGTCCACGCCAAAGCCAGAGAACAAGGACTGTGAATATTTATAATGAATTTCTTGTAAATCATTGATTCATGAATAAGAGTCTTGTGATGGTTTTTTTTTTTTTTTTTTTTGTTCTCTGAAAAATTAAATTTTGCTTAAGCAGGTGAAAGTACACAAAACATGGTGCATTTATATACTCAAGGATGCATAAATTAAATTCACACAGCACCAAAAGGAACACATTACTCGGGATATCATCAATTCTTTTGCGGTATGAGGAAGACTTTGGAAGATATTCAGCGTGGTTTTTACAAAAGCACACAGCAGAAGCCCGATGACAAATGATCGGACAATACTTATAGCTAGATACTGCTGCCGCCATCACCATCGCCATAGCCACCGCCACTGCTGCGCGCAAGCAAAGGAATGTGAAAATTTACAATTTAAAGTTAAAATTTATTGATATGTACCTGAAACGGCACCACCTACCTACAGACCTCCATTTTGGCGTGGAAGCTATGATGCGATGATGGTCACTAGCCGGGCCAAACAAGATGGCTTAAGGGGGTCACATCACAACATGCACACGTTGCTGATATGGGGTCCAAGAACGACCACCACTCGGCTGGTGTCCATCGGTGGTGACGGGCCAATTGATATTATTGATTGAACGCTTTGGCGATGTGGACTGTTTTTTGGTCAGTTTCAATTGCTTCTATGTAGGTTCGTCTTGGAAAAGTGCATTTGCATTTTGATTAAAGTGCAATCTTGTAAAGAGCTATACCTAAGTATGTTTACAAAAAAGCTGTCTTGCTTTGAAATGGATGCAATTGCAATCGAAAATGAGTACACGACGTCAAAATCAAAATATACAAATGCACCGGCCACACCCTCCCTCACTCTCTGGTTGTATACACATGTAGGTTCGGAGGTTCCTTTTGGAAACTGCGGAACCTCTATCACACGGTTTATCGTTCTATGTTGCTTTGTTCCACTTTAAATCAAGAATAAATGAGCTTGCAAGACACTGGCAATGTGCTATAGCTATAGATATCTCTTACTTTGATTCGAAGAATTATTGCAACATCAAAGGAAACAAGAGTGACCTTCATGTCAATTTGAACATGGAACATAGAACAAGCCATACAACACGATCCTAATATGGATTTCAATTTAGCCATGCAAACATTATTCGAGGAGTGGTTTGTGCGATATTGTGAGATTGTGTCGAAGTTGGTTTTGTTGACCTGTGATTAGTCAATTTGAATGAGTTATGTATCGCCATCAGTTATAGTGTTGATTTTAAACTCTATATACTAGATGTGGTCCCTCTCTTGCAGGATACTTTTTTCTGCAATTTTCTACTGAACCGATATTTTTTAATGGAATATGTTCAGGCCAGGGTTATCCCCGAATGAAAATCTAAGTTGGCATGGACGGAGAAATGTGAGCCTTAAGCTAACTACACACGATTGGAAGATCTTTCACTATTGGCAGACCTGTCAGAAGTCTTTCAATTATTGCTTCACATGTGAAGTTAGCAGGTCACATGGTGTATCTCAGGAACCAAGCATGCTACGAACTTGTAGTAAGGTTCCAAATTTGGAGTTTTTTTTTGCATTTCAACGATACGGTAGGTTCAAAACTTGAAGTCCTCAGTTTGATAAAAATGTTATACTGCCCTTCTTTCACAGTGAAATTAGCAAATCTCATCGTGTATCTCAGGAACCAAGAATGCTAGGAACTTGCAACAAAGCTCTAAATTTTCAAGTTTTCTGCATTTCAACGATAGACTATGTTCAAAATTTGAAGTCCTCATTTTAAAAATTTCCCAAAATTGACTTCAATAGGAAGTTAGTAGGTCACATCATGTATCTCACAAACCAAGCATGCTATAGGAACTTGCAATTAGGGTCTAAATTTTCAGGGTTTCTGCATTTCAACGTTAGGCTATGTTCAAAATTTTGCAATTAGGCTCTAAATTTGAAAGTTTTCTGCATTTCAACGATGGGCTATGTTCAAAATTTGAAGTAATCAATTTAAAAATTTCTCAAAATTGACTTCGATAGGAAGTTAGTAGGTCACATAGTGTATCTCACGAACCAAGCATGCTAAGAACTTGCAATTAGGCTCTAAATTTTCAAGTTTTCGGCATTTTAACGATAGACTATGTTTAAAATTTGAAGTCCTCAATTTAAAAATTTCCCAAAATTGACTTCAATACGAAGTTAGTAGGTCACATCGTGTATCTCATGAACGAAGAATGCTAGGAATATGAAATTAGGCCCTAAATTTGCGTTTCAATGATAGGCTATGTTCAATATTTGAAGTCGTTAATTTAAACATTTCCCAAAATTGACTTCAATAGGAAGTTAGTAGGTCACATCGTGTATCTCACGAACCAAGCAAGCTAAGAACTTGCAATAAGGCTCTAAATTTGCAAGTTTTCTGCATTTCAAGGATAAGCTACGTTCAACATTTGAAGTTCTCAATTTAAAAATTTCCCAAAATTGACTTCAATACGAAGTTAGTAGATCACATCGTGTATCTCATGAACGAAGCATACTAGGAACTTGCAATTAAGCTTTAAATTTGCAAGTTTTCTGCATTTCAACGATAGGATATGTTCAATATTTGAAGTCGTTAATTTAAACATTTCCCAAAATTGACTTCAATAGGAAGCTAGTAGGTCACATCATGTATCTCTCAAACCAAGCATGCTAGGAACTTGCAATTAGGCTCTAAATTTGCAGGGTTTCTGCATTTCAACGTAAGGCTATGTTCAAAATTTGAAGTCCTCAATCTAAAAATTTCCCAAAATTGACTTCAATAGGAAGTTAATAGGTCACATCGTGTATCTCATGAACGAAGCATGCTAGGAACTTGCAATTAAGCTTTAAATTTGCAAGTTTTCTGCATTTCAATGATAGGCTATGTTCAAAATTTGAAGTCCTTAATTAAAAATTTCCCAAAATTGACTTCAATAGGAAGCTATAGTAGGTCACATCATGTATCTCACAAAGCAAGCATGCTAGGAACTTGCAATTAGGCTCTCAATGTTCAGGGTTTCTGCATTTAAACGTTAGGCTATGTTCAAAATTTGAAGTTCTCAATCTAAAAATTTCCCAAAATTAACTTCAATAGGAAGTTAGTAGGTCACATCGTGTATCTCACGAACCAAGCATGCTAAGAACTTGCAATAAGGCGCTAAATTTGCAAGTTTTCTGTATTTCAAGGATAGGCTATGTTCAAAATATGAAGTCCTCAATTTAAAAATTTCCCAAAATTGACTTCAATAGGAAGTTAGGAGGTCACATCGTGTAATATCACACTGACCTGCTTACTTCACAGTGAAGTAAGCAGCTCACTCGATTACACCCTTATTTTGCCAACTGGAATAGAAATGCAAAAAAATGCAAATTCCTGTCAAGGTCCCATTTGCGTGGGTGAATGTTGCCCTGCTAACTTTACAGACGTATCCTTTTATTTGTTTTTTGATGTTTTACTGACTATTGAAAAATCAGCTCTTAATGAAAAGTTTTTGAGAAATAAAATTTTTAAGTCTTTTCAAGTAAGAAAATATTGATGCAATAAAAAAAAATTATTACTTCATATTTTTGAGTTTATTAACTTTCCCTAAATAATTCAAGTTGTCATAAGCCTGCCAAACAATGTAAAAAAAATAACAACTAAGCCATAAGAAAACTTTCTAATCCTTTTAAAAACCAAATCAATATTGAAAAACGCTATAGAAAAAACTAAAAATAAATCAAATCTTGTCAATCGCCTTTGCTCATAATAAACAAATTAAATTCATAATAAACTAATTTAAATGGCAAAAAAAAGAACATCACTCAAAACTTTACCTACCACCATCATAAAGTAAAAATCCTGATATATACTAAACGCACTTGGTGCGCGTTTGATGCTACAAATGTATGCATATTCCTACCTGACAAATCGAAAGTAATTTAGTTTCCATCAATTAATTTATTCATAAAACATGCGTAAATGTTTTCTCTATTAGGCCAAGCAAGACAATCTTGCAATATCCGACACTTCAACACGTTTGCCTAATTGCACTGTTTACCGCTGCATCTTGATTGCGCACACACGCACCAGGGATATAATATCGCCACCGCCACCGGTCACCGTAAGCATTTAACACACTTTCAAGGAGTTATAGTTATTCTTCCTCTTTTACCTCTACAACAAAATAATCACACCACTAGACAGGATAAAAATTGCCCGTAATAATGACCTCGATAAAATGCATAAATTATTTGGTGAATTTGCCGCAAAAGCATGCCAGTAGGTCATAATGCAAATGATCGATTATGTAAATGTCATCGAAGCGCAGATTTTCCATCATCCTCCGAGGAAGGGAAATTTCCCCATCACTATACTACTAAGGTGGACGGATTATAAAAACAAAACACCAAGTGCTGCCCATCTCTATCAGCATGTCAATTAGCTCTGACAGGTGATGAATAGATCCGTACACATCGATCGGTCGCTTCTTGTGATCTTGCAATTATGCCGCCCATGATAATGGCAACAGTTACCTCTTCCTTCCTCTGAAGTCGTCGCATTTAGTCTCTCTCAGTCCCAGTTCCAGTTCCAGTCCTAGTCACCTGTGCGCACTGACAACAACCAAGAAGAGCAACGACTAAGACGAAGACGACGATGACTACGACACAGATGATCAGACAAGGTGTCAATCAAGTCAAAACGGTCCATCGATTATGGCAATGGAACTTTAATGATCCTGTCTGCGCGCGAAGTCAAGCAAATGACTTTCGTTTTTCTACTCCAGCAGAATTGTCTCGTTTAATCAGGGTGATCATCGCAGATATCGCATCAATCGATCGGCAATAGCGATAGACGCATACAAGCCATCAATCTGTTGCACTCTCCCCCACCTCTGTAACTGAGCTTAGGAAACAACAGCAGCAGCAGTTTCACCCAATGCTCCATTGATGAAAATCGAAAGTTTGAACAACACTTTCCTACTTCATGATGGCGAAGTCTTCATCCGTCAGACAAGGAGAATGACAAGCAAGCGGTAACCGCTCGCACAGACCGACAATGAAAGTCAAACAATCTGGTGCATCAATTAAAAGTATGTCAACATGAAGAGATAATCAGAATATATAACGCATACACAATAGACATCTCTGTCTTACGTGCGTTTTTAAGGCACCACCGTGGCCAAGCAGCGCCGTCGCCGGCCGTAACGCCGCCGCCGCTGTGCTGTACACTGTATAGATGATTGATGGTCGACTGACAAAGTTGACTGACTCTAAAGGTGAATCCAGACGCCATCGGTCGGCCCATATTTGGCCGAGATAATGATGCAAAAAAAACATAACACAAAAACAAACAAAAAACACATTTCAATCAAAACATCTTTCTCGGTTTCGAAGATCACTGCCTATCATGATTGGGAATCTCTTTGGCGGGAACGCGCGTTGTCTATGCAGAGCTCTGGGAATGTCAATAGTTTTTTGCCACTTTCTCAGGTTGTTTTTTTTTTTATTTTTTTAATAAGTGGTACGCATTATAATATTGCAAGTTACTACAGCTTAGTCGTGAAAGGGAAAACATTTTGATGAATAGGTTGAACTTTCTTGTGGTCTCGCTGTATAGTGCGATTATCCGCAATATGACTTATTCTTTCGGAGATCAATAGGACACATTTTTAAAATGACTGTGGCTGTGGTATAGTGAGAGAGAAAATGAAATTTCCATAGAAATACGTCAACATAAAATTTACAGCTTTTAGCTTTGCAGCCTTTATTTTGAAACATAATTAATTGTTTGACAAAGTTTAAACTTTTCTATAGAAAAGGTAGGTACTCTTTATTTATTTTAACTTGTGGTTGCATAAAGCGAACAATGTTCATGCATATTTTATTTCAAGGGAAGTTAGTACAAGACTCAAGGATTGTGAGACGCTAAGTGCTTCGTTAACTCTGAGTTTGTTAATCCTCCAAATATACTTCATGTGATAAGTTTAGAAACTGCTTCTCAATGGAGGATTAACTCTAACTTACTTACTTACTAAAGGTAACGCTGCTGGTCCGGAGTGGACTAGGGCCTCAACCAACAAGCTTCTTCCAGCCGGCTCGGTTTCTAGCTAGCTGTCTACAGTTTCACACGCCAAGTTGGTTAAGGTCCTCTTTCACTTACGTGCGCCACCTTTAACGCTGTCCACCTCTACTGCGCTGTCCCACGGGTTTTGTTTCAAAGGCTTTCCGGGCCGGCCCATTGGTGTCCATTTTTACTCTAGGTGACCCAGCCATCTTAGTCGTTGGCTTTTCACTTTTGTGGCTAGGTTGGTGTCGCTGTACAGCCCTTACTTCGTTGTTGTATCTTCTTCTCCCTTCCCCATCTATGCAGACGGGACCAAAAATCACCCTGAGAACTTTTCTCTCAAAATAGCCTAACAAGCTCTCATCCACCGTTTACAGTATCCATGCCTCTGCACAATACATCGGGACTGAGATGACATACGTCTAATACAGGGACAGTTTAGTTGCTCGAGAGAGGGCTTTGCTTCTCAATTGCCTTCTTAGCCCAAAGAAACAGCGATTGGCAAGAGTAATCCTTCGTTTGATCTTAGCACTGGTATCGTTCGCTGAGCTTATAGCGGATTCTAGGTAGGTAAGGTCTCTGACCACCTCAAGCTGTCTATAGTGACGTTCTGTCTGAGACGTCGGTATTGGGTGCCCATTCTTGTTGACAGCATATATTTCGTTTTGCTTTTATTCAACGTAAACCCCATCTTCTTGGCTTCCTTCTCAATACTTACGAAAGCACCACTGACATCTCGCTTAGTTCGTCCGATTATGTCAATGTCGTTAGAGAAAGCGAGCGATTGTGTCTCTAGTGTTGACATGAAAGTTTTGCACTATTCTTTCAAGAAAGATGTTGAAGAAGTCACATGACAGCACTTCGCCTTGCCTAAAACCTTTTTGACATCAAAGGTGTCGGTGAGGTCTTTGTCGACCTTCATGGAACAACGTGCATTCTCCATCGTCATCCTGCACAAACGAACGAGTTTGGCAGGGATGCCAAAACTAGACATTGCTCTACTCGTTTATAGCTCGTCTCTATAGATGCTGTCATACGCGGCCTTAAAATCGATGAAAAGCTGGACGGAATCGATTTGAAACTCCTAGGTTTTTTCCAAGATCTGTCGTAGTGCGAATATTTGGTCGATGGTGGACTTCCCTGGCCCAAAGCCACACTGATATGGACCTATCAGATTGTTGACGAATGGCTTCAGGCGTTCACAAAGCACGGCAGAGAAGATCTTGTAGGCGATATTAAGAAGACTTATGCCTCTGTAGTGGGTACAGTCCAGAGGATCACCTTTCTTGAGGCTCGGGCAAACAATGCTGAGGTTCTATTCATCGGGCATGCTTTCCTCCGCCACAAATGAGCTGATGCATACTCCTAACCAATTCATCACCAGCCACTTTGAGTAGCTCAGCCACAAGGCCATCAGCTCCAGACGATTTATTGGACTTAAGTTTAGATATTGCTATATTTACTTCGTCGAGATCGGGTGACAGAATTGTTGTAGGCCTACGTCGTTCAGGTGGAATGGTGAAATCTGCATGGTAGTGGAATTCGGTTCGTCATTGCCGTTATACAATTTGCAGAAATAATTTTTCCATATCTTCAGCACGATGTTCTACTGATCATCCTTGCTTTACTTTTTGGTAAAACTTCCGAATTTCATTCCTGCAATGGCATCCCTCTAATCCTTCGACCACGCGCTTCTCATGCTCTTTCTTTTTCCTTCTTATAAGCTTGTGTTCCTCTTGCCCTTCTGCACGTAGAGCAGCTCTTGTCCTTCTATATAGGGCTGCTTTGTATGCCTGTTGTTTGGCTGCATGTACTGGCCGGCATTCTTCGTTGATCCAGGGGTTTTGCTGTGGTGGTCGTGCGTGGCTAGCACGTCAGAGGCGGCATCTCTGATGGCTTCCTGGCAGTTCCTCCACTGGTTCTCGATACTTGCAGTTGGCGGCAAAGGACTTTTTGAGAGGGTGCTAGAGACTCGATTGATTAACTTTAACTGTCGGTTGTCAAAAGCCTATGGAAATGGGAGTTATCACCCTTTCACTATCGAAATCGATACGGGACTATCACATACTGTCACATATCGGTGTCAATAGGTTTTTTGACACGCATCTGTCAGAAATATATGTTTAGTTTTATTCCAGAGTGAATTCACCACATTTGTTGAATTCATCAGAAGAACTTAACCTAGGATCTTATTTGACTGTGAGAATCAATAAGCCCATTCCTTACTATAGTTATGTCTGTACAAATGCAAAACATTTTAATTTATTTATTTACCGGAGTTTGGTTCTTACCAATCGATCTTCTCATTCAATTTTCCAATTGACTGACCACAGAAACTTGGCTCAATCATCTCTATAGCTGCAAAATAATTATATACCTGCATACTTCAAAAAAAAGGCCAAGTTGAAAATCGAAAGTGTTTCTAAATAAAAGTGAAATGACTGCCGCTGTTGTATATGCACTTTTGTCCATTCTCTGACGAATAAGCTGAGTTACCACCGAAACTGCAGCAACCATCATCATCGAGAGTCCATACGCGTTGCTTGCTATATACACCGACAAAGCTGATCATTTCAAATAACTTAAATAGTTAAATGCTAATGGATTCTGAATCGGATATGATCTTGTGTGCCGGAGACATTTGCAGTGGTTTTTGTGTTTGTTTTTGGCTTTTGGCTCACAGGTGGTCATCACCTATCACCCATTGATAATGTAATGCGCCACCTTATTTGGTCAAAATCAGATGAAAATTACAGTGTATGGTCTGTCGGTATGGACCTTCTGACTTCATAGTGCAGTACATACATACTTTTACACAACATACATATGGTGTTTTTCGAACGCTGAAAGCTCAAACGTTCAACGAAGAAATGAATTAAATTTCTATGGCTACTTATGGACACGAACCAATGTCAAATTATATATAAAAGACTATAAAAAAAAAAAAGAGTTTTATTCGATAAAATAATGGCGGTGATCGGAAGCGCCGAAAGTGTTGATGGCCAGGGGACAATATAATAATCAATCGATATGATGTGCCGGCAGTATAAAGGCAATTACGTTATAGAAAATATGCCATATAAGAGGTTACGTATTGTACTATCGTATTTTTTATAGATATTTTTTTTTTTTTTGGAGGAAACCAATTTCTGAAGAAGTGTGTGTATGATCATTTCAAATGTCCAAATGAAGATTCCGCATACAATATTAGAAATGCAATTAAATTTCACAAAACAATTGAAGGAAATAAAAAATTAAACTTTTAAGGAAGGAAGATTGCTTTGGAAATGTCGAAATCTTATTTTTCAATCCTTTTTTTGAAAACAAATTTAAATTAAAAAATAGAAGGTAAAAAAGTAAGTAGCCGCCACGGCTAGCTCGAATAAATTCAAGCTGAGAGTCCCAATTTTTGACCAACAATTTTCGACGCGATGGTGGATGGACTCATTCGGGTCTTCATCGATACTCTGCTCCACAGCAGCGATAGCGTCTTTGGTTCGCACTGTACGGTGTCTCTGAGGATGCGCATTATCCACTAGAGTAAATGAGGTGCGAATCCGATCCATGGTTGCTTGAAATACCGACTCTGCTGGGCGATTATGTCGACCGAATATTATGGACGCAGCGCCCGGTGCCCGAACCGAACCATTATTTTGGTAATAAATTTGCACGATTTGCAAACGTTGTTCTATTAATTATGAAATGGCAAACGAAACTGAGCATGAATCAAGTGACAGCTGTCAAAAAGACCAACTCCGAAAAAAGTATTGCCAGATTGAAAACCACACTTCCTAAAAAAAACACCCTTTATAAATGTGTGCAAAGTTTCAACAAAATTTTAAAAAAATGCTCTATAACGAATCTTTAGAAAATCGTCTACCCATTTGGGCTCTAGATCGATTTACAGTAGACGCACAAACGCATTAACGCACAAACACAAGGACAAAAAGATGCACCGAATGACGGACGTTATGATAAAACATAATTTTTTAGACTTCTCTATCATAATCGTAATGTTAGATTTGATTAAAAAGCAGCAATACTTATGTATAAAAACTTAAAAGTACGCAAGTCTTTCGGACATTTCATGGATCAAGCCTCTGCCAAGTTAGTAATATCCCAAATTTCATGGGCAACTTGACCTTATTTTCACAACAGACCCACTTAGCTCTTCTGTCTCACCTAGTCCCCTTTCTCTATCAACCATCCTCCCCTTCTTTTCTCATTTTTGATTCTCCAAAAATAGTCCAACCCCCCCCCCCCCCTGCGACTTCCACAAAGCAAATTTTTGTCTAATAAATGAATACCACAACAAAGCCTCCTTCAATGTTGACTACTTAACCGTAAATGATGCCTTAACTTTACTCTACAGAGAAATATTTAACTCTATTTCTTTTTATATTCATTTTTCCCGCCACAAAAGTTCAGGCCCCGGCCCATTGAATCCGGTGCATCCGTGGCGGCGACGGAACCATTGGCGTTGCTGGATACGAAGGATTGAGGAAGCCCGTTGACATTCACTTAACAACCACTTGAAATTCAGAAACACACAAAAATGTTCGAAGTCAACGCATCTGCCGGAGAGAAAAAGTTAAAAGTTCGGAGATAAGAACCAAGATAGTTAGAATAGTCAGTAGGAGAACGAGAGCGGAAGTAACTTTCCCACAACTTATTTCTTTTATTTCGCAGACAACGAAGTTTGTGATTAAACTAAGGTGGAGAAGTAGACTAAAGCCCCGTTGCGTCCCAGTTCCAGTTCCCATACAAAAAAAAAAACATGTATTTTATCGAGCTGTCAGTTGAATGTGTCGCCACAACGGACGCAATGGATTCTATGGGTCGGGGCCTTTCGTCTACTTCTCCACCTTGGTATAATCACAAATTTCGTTCTCTGCCAAATAAAAGAAAAAAATTGTGGGAAAGTTACCTCCGTTCTCGTTCTCCTACTGACTATTCTAACTATTTTGGTTCTTATCTCCATTTTACTGAGCTATACAATTCCCTTTACCAGCGTTATCTAACGAAAACGCAATCCAACGTTATCAGGAAGCAAAAGTCATTTTTTTATTTTGGTAACTACAAAAGGAAATCGGATGGCTACCGAACTACTCTCTCTCTCTCTCTCAATAACGAAACTTCGAGCGGTCCTAGCACCCTTTTTTCCACATTCTTCAAACAATCATTTCCCGATGATTCCTTTGTTCCAATCAACTTAACGATGAATTTAATCCGGGTCCAGGTGGTCTCTCTGCCATACTTTTAAAAAATGCTCTTCTACCCTTTCTCTCCCTCCCTCATTTTCAGCCCTGCCCTAAATCAAGGAAAGTTTCCTCAGATATGGAAATCATCTTTCATAGCCCCTTTACACAAAAAGAGTCCGAAGAGCGATGAAAACAATTATCGTCCCATTGTCAAGCTTTTACACATACCCAAACTTTTTGAAAGTATTTTGTATGAAACCTTAAGTTTCCACTGCAAATCTCTCATCTCCTCCTCACAACATAGCTTTCTTAAATGCCAGTCTACAACCACTAACCTTGTTGAATTTGTGTCCTTCACCCTCTCAGCCTTAGAGAAAGCTACAGAGTCGATGTTATCTCAACCAATTTCAGCAAGGCTTTCGACAAAATGTCCCATAAGCTTATTCTTTTCAAGCTGTCCACTCTTGGCTTTGAACCCTCTTTGTTAAAATGGATTTTTTCTATCCTTGAAAACCGTTATTACAGCGTTCGATTTAGATCTGCCACCTCTTACCCTTTCTAAAATACCTCCGGTGTCCCCCAAGGTAGCCACCTAGGACTACTTTTGTTTATTCTTGCTATTAACGATATTGAATGGGTCATCAAGCATTCTTCTATCACTCTGTACGCCGATGATACCAAAATTTCCAAGACCATTTCCTCAACACTTGACTCTTCCATTATTCAACAGGATCTTGACAGTTTTTCAGTTTGGTGTCTTAAAAGGGTTGGAGTTGAAATTCTGGCTGGGTCAAAATTCTTTTTGCAAAATTCTACTTTCAAAATTCAGCTTTTCAAAATTCTGCGTTCAAAATTCTGCTTTCAAAATTTTGCTTTTCAAAATTCTGCTTTTCAAAATTCTGATTTTCAAAATTCTGTTTTACAAAATTCTGCCAATAACACATAGAAGGTTAGGAAAAATAAAATGCACGACTGGATCGCACTTACTTGCTCTTATGTTCAAGTTGTGTGTGTTCCAGGACTAGGTGAGACCCAGGAAAATATTTGTTTTTTGGTAGTTGTTCCTTTTTTTAGTACAAAGATGATGTATTTGAATTTCTTCTCCTTTGATTTTAGTAAAATGTATGGATAATAGGTACTTAGTTGAAGTACATCAGTTAAAATGCAATACATTAAATCAATAAGAACGCAATGAATTAATAACGTTATAATATTCAATATATTGTTTTAAAGGAAGAAAATGATTCTTATCAGTACAATAGTTTTCTATATATAATAATTTTTCTATATAATAACATTATGAACTCAGGTTGCCTGATACAAATTTTGTTGATAAGTTTTTATGTAAGTATAATTTTATGTTGAGAGTCAACATGCTCCCCTCTCCAACAGGTGGTGATGATTCCTTTTTAATCACTAATATATTTGAAATTACATCTTCTGGCATCATATGAAAATAGTTCCGAAGTTTTTTGAATTTGATTTGTGTTGGATCTCAGACAATGTTTGACACATCCATATTATTTTGTTTACATGATGTTACATGAAAAATAAATAAATCAAAGCGTCAGGGTTTCTTTTAAGATAACAAAAATAGTACTAAGAATGGAAGCATCAGAAAAAAAGTAATATGTTATAAGTCAGTTATTTATAGTCATTGGGTATAATTTATATGGGTTTGTTGATTTGCAAATCAATTTGATATTGGCAGGGGAGATATCTTGACGATTGGGCGTTTAAGTATTGAGTTTTTTGTTTTAAGGGTAACAACACGTATTAAACCGTCTGATCCTGGGTGAAGATCTATGACTCGCCCGAGTAACCATGTTTGTGGATAATGACGCATGGTGAGGAAAGAAATAATCGTTACCAGTCTCCAATTCGACATATCCTTCACATCCTTTCATTTGACCTAACGAAGAGTATTCGTTACTGTTAGATGTGTATGCTTGTCCTAGTATCTCATTTGATTTGAGCCGTTTTTTGATTTGATACAAACTTGGGATTGCTTCTCTTTTGGAATTACCTAGATTCGGTCTTATCTTCTTTTCGAAAAGCAACTGCACCTCGCATCTTCCACCTCCCCTACGCTTTACTGTGTTTTTATGGTTGATTTCGGATTTTCTTTCTTCTTTGGTAAGCTTGCGTGTTTCTAAATCCTTTTCAACTCTCCAAGTTTGTTTGAGCTGTGAATCTAGTGGGGTATAATGGCTTTGAATTGCTGTAGAGATCAATGGACGCCTGATGCTTGTTTTTCCAGTTAAAATCCATCCCAATTCCGTTTTTTGTGCGACTGGAGATCCATTTTTCCCCTTTATTAACCCTTCAAGAATGATTTCTGCATAAACATCTGCACCTAGAAGCATGTCAATCCTCGCAGGGTTAAAATAGAATGGATCTGCCAATGGCAAATTTGACAAATGTTCCCAAGAAGTTGTAACCAATTGATGTGTTGGCAACATAGAAGTTAGTTTTGGTAAAACAAATGTTTTGACGTCACAACTAAAAAAAGGGTTGACATATGAAGAAAGAGTTGTATTGACTGTAGAAATTGATTTGCCCATTGATGTTTGTCCTAATCCTTTAACACTCGCATATGCCCTTTGCTTCTTAAAGTTGAGGATTTGCGCAATATTTTCGGTTAAAAAAGATACTTGAGACCCCGGATCTATCAATGCTCTGACACTACGGTAAGTTCCATCAGCAGCTAAAACTTTAACCAACGCTGTTGCAAGCAAAACCTTGTTGTGTGTTTCATTATGGAATGTATTGACATTGTGAGTAGATGATGTTGGGGCATTATATAGTACGTTATTGCATCTATTTTGGGAACTATTTGAAGACAATAAAGAATCATTTTGTGCGTCTGAATTTGATAGAATGAACGGATTATGGTTTTGAATTTGAGGTACATAGTTTGATGTTGTTTCACTATTTGGTAAATTTCTCCAGATATTGTTCGAAAGGAATTGATTTGGGTTTTGAATATGATTGAAAGTCGACTTATAATTTTGTCCATTTGTCCACCCATTTGCAGGAGTGAACTGATTTTCACTTTGAACAAAGTAAGTGTTATAATCTGTTTGGTTTTGTCGTTGAACAGATGAATGAGGGAAATTTTGATGATTGCTACCGCAATAATTATTGTTTTCAAAATGTAAAAGCGTGTGATGTTTTTGACCACATTTTTGGCAGCAATTAGCACTCTTGCAATTTGACCCATGGTGATCGTACCCTAAGCAGTTCGAGCAGACAGAATTAGTTTTAACGGCTTCGATTCTAGTATTTACATCCATTTTTAAGAATTTTTGACACTGTCGTATTCCGTGAGATGCCTTACATAAGCGACAGAGAAATTTCTTTGTTTCATATAGCGTTTTTGTATTGTAATTATTTGATTGTTTAACCGATCTATACGAGTTTTCTTTGAACTGTGTTGTTGCGCTCTGATTTGATTCCAGGATATTTTCTAGGGAGCTAAACCTTCCTTCAATAAATTTTGCAAATGTTTTCCAGTCTGGAAGATATTTAGAGCTGCCAAGTTTTTCTTCCCAGTCCTTTTGAGTTTGGAATGGAAGTTTTTGATAAATGATGTAAATGAGAATTACATCCCAACTTCCAACAGCAATTCCCATATTGGAAAGTGCAAGAATACAGTTAGCACTTGTATCATGCAAGGATTTTAAAGCATCTGCTGATTCATAGGTAAGTTTTTGCTGCTCCATAAGGACGCGTAACTGTTTGTTGACTAATTTACGTGTATTTTGATAGCGGTCATTTAATATTTCCCATGCTGCAGCATAGTTCTTTCCATCAGCTTCTACTGATAAATGCTGAATTAACAACGCAGCATCATCGGATACATGTGTTTTTAAAAATTGAAGCTTTTGCGTGTCTGACAAATCAACGTTCTGATGGACCATGCTCTCAAACAAATTATGAAACTCAGACCATTCGTTTAATGATCCCGAGAACTTCTTGATTTGAATAGGTGGTAACCGAATGTCACAAACTGAAGATCTGGCAGTGTTTATCCGCGAAATATCTATACGTTCATTGTTTTCTCTAGCAAATTTGTCGAGTATGTCTTTCAAAATTCCCGTGAACGAAAAATAGATGCGTTTAATTTTGCTAAATGTTTCCGCTTCAAAGTATGCATCTTTAGAAGGATCAGGTGATGAACTGTTGACGATTAACTCATGATCCTTTTTGGCGCGTTTGAAGCACTCTTCATTATCTTCGAGACACGCGTTGACGTAACCTTTTGATTTTTGCGCTACCGTTTGTTTTTTAAATTCTTCGAAATCAGATTCGATTTCCTTTAAAATAAGGTCTTGGCGTTCAATGAGCTTACATAGTTTCTGATTTGCCATAGTTTATTCACCAGTTAAGATAATTAGGGTTGAAGAAATGTATAAGTGTAGGTATTTGGTTGTGTGTGCAATAAAAAGGCGAATAAAGAATAAATCTTACCTTAATTTGCTTTTGCAACTGCAACTTTAGTATATATGTGTAAGTATAACTTTCAGTTACAGTTGCAGAAGGCTTTATATTTCACAATTCCTTGTTGTGATTGTTGACTACAATCTGCAATCGTTTGATATGGAGATCTTCGTAATGGATTGTAAGTTGATGATCGGGAGACTTCTAATAATTTTCCATTAAATGTTTTTCAAATAACTTCTGCTTGATTCAAAGAAAGGCTCGAAGGACCATGTTCCAGGACTAGGTGAGACCCAGGAAAATATTTGTTTTTTGGTAGTTGTTCCTTTTTTTAGTACAAAGATGATGTATTTGAATTTCTTCTCCTTTGATTTTAGTAAAATGTATGGATAATAGGTACTTAGTTGAAGTACATCAGTTAAAATGCAATACATTAAATCAATAAGAACGCAATGAATTAATAACGTTATAATATTCAATATATTGTTTTTAAGGAAGAAAATGATTCTTATCAGTACAATAGTTTTCTATATATAATAATTTTCCTATATAATAACATTATGAACTCAGGTTGCCTGATACAAATTTTGTTGATAAGTTTTTATGTAAGTATAATTTTATGTTGAGAGTCAACAGTGTGGGACTTTAAAAAAATATTCAAGTAGTTATAGAAAAAGTATAAAAAGCATATTTAAATCGTTCTTTTAATTGTATAAACAGTCTGATAAATTACTTAGAGCTCAAAAAAAAGTATGCCATTTGATTACTTGAAAAAATATGAATATATGCAAAAAAAAAATTTAAAAATCGTTGGAGCCGTTTTCTTAAAAATTAATTTTTTAGATATAAAATTGTTGCAACATTTTTCAAAAAAAAATTGGTATGCCAATTTTGAGTATATATTAATATACATTTAAAACTGAAATTTCAAAAAAATTCATCAACCCGTTTTTGAAATATTGAATTTTCAAAAAAAAAATTTGGAACTTTTTTTAAAAATCCAAAATTTATTTTTTCAAAAATGTTGGTATGCAGTATTATTTATATTTTAACAAAGCTTTTGTGCAAAAAATTTGATTGAAATCGGATGAGCGATTTATGAGAAAACCAAAAATCAAAAAAACCGTTATATGGCAGGTACCGTTATTAAATGTTTTTGGTGGTTTTTTTTCCTATTTAAAGGTACATCGTATCTACAGTAATACACTGATTTTTTTTTATCAAAATCGTTGGAGCCGTTTTTGAGATAAATAAGCTTTTCCTTAACGTTTGTATGGCAAGTACCGTTATTTTTTGAGCTAAAAAAAAAATTTCAATTTCCCCTCTGGCGAGTTACAAAAAAAACCTTAAGTTCAAAATTTAAAGAAAATCGCTTCAGTGGTTTAGGCTGTAGGTGGAGGTACATACAGACAGACAGACAGACAGACAGAATTGTGCCACCCACTTTTTTCGTGTTCTCTATCATCGTAATGTCATGTTTGATTGTTATCTCGAAATTTTTTTTTTGCACGAATCCAAAACTTGCCCTATAGTACCTATATCGCAAGTAAAAAAGCGCGTGCTTTTTAACATTTTTCAAACCTTCCATTTGTTATTGGCAGAATTTTGTACAGCAATTTTTTCATACTTGTCTCATCATAAAATAAGGAAAATTTCTTGTATTTGATTTTAAGACTGCTCTCTTGTCTAAGATAATAATTGTAGATATGAGCATAGTTTACAGTTCCGTGCGAAAAAAAACAAAACTTTGTAAGCAATTATGCACCTATTCGGTGCAAAAATTTTATAATATTCCAGACGAAAAATGCCTTAGCCTAAGCCACGCATTGAGTCATTAACTTACACTTAGTTAATAAACTACAGGCCTAAAAATGGAAAACAATTATTGTTTGATGCAAAAATCATTTGCATGCAAAAAATGCTGTAAAGTGAAAACATTTTTTTTTTCGAAGTGTAAGCGAACCATTTAAAAAACTTATTATTCACCACACTATTTTTCGCACGCAACACAATTGCCGGATAATCGTTTTGCATGAAATTTCATGACAGAAATATGGTTTTATTTTGATGAAACTGTTAACCAACAACCAATATAATTTTGTTTTTCACCTGAATCAAACTGTAAGGTAGGCTTTACTCAACTTTTGCACTTTCAGCTTCATAAACCCGTTAAAGTAAAACATAAAGTGAAATATAAGCTTTGCGTGGATAGTTCGTTGTAGAAAAATATGTGCAGCAATCAATTATAACATAAATAAATGAAGTTAGTAAGTTGCCCTGAATTGTCTAACAATAAAGTTGAAAAATCATTTTTTTTTCTTTTCCGTCTTTGAGAAAAACCAGAACTAGCAGAATGTTTTTGCCTAAAATTTTATAATACAGAATTCTGAAAAACAGAATTTTGAAAAGCAGAATTTCGAAAGACACAACTGAAAAAACAGAATATTGAAAAATTTATTTTTATTTATTTATGAAATCTCCTCCCCGACTCTACTTGCTCCATAATCAACCCATTGATAATATTCGCGACCTTGGCATTTTATGTGACCCAGAGCTTAATTTTCCGCTCACATAGACGATATCATTCTCAAATCAAGCTCAGAGCTCGACTTCGTCAAAAGATGGTCCAAAGAATTCTCCAACCCCTATGTTACCCGGTCCTAATGCATATCATTTGTTCGTCCTCCCCTAGAATACGCCTCTCAAGTTTGGTCCTTTACCAACTTACTCACATTTTCAGAAAGGAGAGCATCCAGCGTCATTTCTTACGCTTTGCTCTTCGAGGTCTATCGTGGAACAATCCTCTGATTCTGAGATTCATCGATATCAAATGCACGCATTTTCGATAAGAGAGCTTGATGCCAAGCTGTATGAAATGCTTTTGAGATATCATGTTGAATAAACTTATTTTCTTATTTTCCTGACCTCGGGAAGAAGGGTTGGGCGATAGTTGAAGGGAAATGAAGAATCCCCTTTCTTTAGGGACAGAGGCTGATTGACAAATGCTTATTTCCATCCACTCGGCGAAAAGAGACCAGCAGAGTAGGACAGATGGAGAAGCTTGTAACCCACCAACTATTTATACAAAACTTACGACTAAACAGACTAAAAAATATGTTTCAGCGTTTTACTTGAGCTAAACCCGAGATCCGACTATACTCGAATTGTAAGACCAGGGTCTATAAAAACTTTAAATAAGACTCAATTTCCAATTTATCTATGATGTTCAAAACTAGCTGTAAAATTTTATAGTTAGGTAACACAGTATAATGAACAACAATCATCAAAATGCTTCGAATCGAAAACTATATTGTAAATATCTGTTAGCAGTAAAATGTCGGCACATTTTAAAAACCTGTATAGATGCACACAAATAGGTGGAAACATTTAATGGTAATGCTGCCCCAATCACCAACGCGGCTGGCCCGGCGTGGACCATGCCATGTACCATCTGCATGCCATGTAAATAGAAACAATTAACCGTCAATTCTCAGCCGCCTCCTCGCGATAGTGTTGTTGTTCTTCTAACATTTGTGTGTTAGAATAATGGATTCCGGTACTCTGCAAAAATCAACACGGTATTGCTTATTGTTATTGTCACAATGCACACACGGGGTTAGAGAGTATACACAAGTATATCCCTGGCCTTAGGCTACTATGCGCGCGATGACTACAACTATAGGCGGTGATACGGATGGGCTATTATTGCCACTGAAACATTGCTCCAAGCGTGGCCTTAAGTTGATGTGAGGAATTCGCATTAGCACAGCTGCATTTGGCCACTAATGGTGGAGCATTTACAAGAAACCAAAATCAAAAAAATCAAAAAAAAAACAAGAAAACAATATTGGAGGTGGCCTTAGTAGGTATACGCGATGGGGTACGATTCGTGGCATCACAAACTGCAAGTACAAATATTGAATTTTCTATCAAGTCACGCGGTGATGGTGACGCGCGGTGAGGTGGTGACTTCTGTAGTCACAGTCACAGAGTCCGCGTCCGTCTTTACCATATCACAAGTCCATCTCGCGAAAGTTTACTTAGGGTAATTTCCTATCCCCTATCCAAGGAAACATTCCCAGTGCAGCGTATCAATGGAAATTATTTTGTGACTGTGACTGTGTAGTACCGTGTTGTTGTTGTTGGAACAGTTGATACTACCAGAGAACAACTAAACTAATTGGCTGCCGTTTATTGGCTATCTCTCCACACATCCTGACCAAGAGTTCAAGAGATGATGACATTAGAAGTCGCATTTGTTGTTGTCGTCGTGTTGTCTCTTCTCAAATGAAATGACTTCATAAGAGCGTATGAGGGACATTGCCCTCCTATTCAGAGTTGCCATAATGCAGAATTAAGCTCTTTGTATAATTTTGAACCAGTTGAAAAATTATAAAAAGGAATAACAAATAGGTAAAGAGTCATTTATGATACGGTGTATAATTTCAAAGATTATTTTCTTGCAATTTCCTATGAACGCCTTAATGGTATAAGGAAAAAGTCGGATCGCTTATACTACAAATATGTCGGATATAACTACTTTATGCACATATTGAATGATTTCACGTGTCAAGCTGCTTGAAAAGTACACAAAAACATTGCATAATATTTTTTTTTATTTCTTCATTGGATTGGTATAAACTCGACTAAATCACAAGGGTTATTAATTCCCTGATTTAGTTCGCAAAGCGAATATTTCGCAATTGTTTTTGGTACAGAAAATATTTATACTAGAATGGAATCAATGAGCGGTAAAATGCAATCATTTAATTGCATTCAAATGTATGTTAGAAAAAAACCAAACTACTGAAGTGGTAAATTTTTCTTTTTTTTAAATCTCTCAGAAAAATCAACAAAATAACAGTTGATACTTCAGTAGCCTTTGATTTCGACCAATGACTTCCTTAAATTTTTCGTTATAATCTCAGATCAATTTAATTTTTTGCAAAACTGAAAATCTGAAAGAAAGCTATTTTTATACCAATTATGATGCTAGGAAACTTAACTTTCAACTGACAAAAAGGCAACTCTGGCGTCCAAATGATGTGTGATCGTGCTTTACTGAATAATATGTCTTCCTTTCATGTCTAACAGTGTGTGTAAGGAATGCCAAAAATGTTGTCCTCATTTTGAAAAGACTTAAAAAGTTTATAGTCACGATTTATTTGTTAGGGTTGGAAAAAACCTCAAAAGTCTTTATGCACATGCACACACTCTAAGCCAAGTAATTGGTACAAGACTTAAGAGTTGTAATTCCACCCAAGGACATTCGTTACTGCTGATCATGTGCATGCAAACGATTCGAAAGATTATACCAAGGAGTTTCGCGATATGTTTGTATAATTCAATTTTCATTAATGGTATAAAATTTATTATCCAACTGCTAATGTTGGGGCAGAATGCATATACTCATACATGTTTGCATGGATCCCAGGAGACTTAAGATTTTATTTATATGCACTTTCATATACATTTAAGTTGGCATACCTCTAGATACCTACATACTATTTGTATGTGTTATTCAGAGATCGTGGGTAGTCATTGTTAACTGCAAATTAATGCTTTCGACACGGAAATCAACATTTTTTTGCTTCAACTATGCAAATTATAAGTTATAGTGCAACTCCTTTTTTAGAAGAAAGACAAAGCAAAGCAACAAAAAAACATCACGCGTGTCCTGTGGGCTTTAAAAATATGGAAGCGATGAAAAACTATCTACACAACAAGTGTAATCTACGCCTGGCAATCGATTAATTGAAAATTGTTTTCAATTTGAGAAAACTCATAAGAAAATGGGAGTTTTATTCGTATATATTTGCGGGAGTTTTCTATTTGGATACGTTTAACCATACTTCAATCTGAGTGTGCAACAACACCCATTAAGTCCATCAGGCTTATTGAAAATACACACATTACAGTGGGGTAGTGTATATAGCACCTTTGAAAAAAAATTAAAGTTAATTCACCTTGGTGTGTCTTTGAATGGTATAAACAACTTAGCGAATGCAATTGGAATATTTTCACACGTCCAATAAGCAATATTTTGTTATTTGAAGTAAGTATAATTATTTGAATGAGCAACAGAAGGCATTGGAGACTCTATTCGATATAAATTTTTGACAAGTATAAACAAAAACGAATTGTGTATACCATTTACAGATATTATTTGATTGTTTGCGTAGAGTACGTGACATTTCTTATTCCAATCGTTGGTAGTATCTTTGTTTATGATTATTGGTATAAACTGTTATAATGAACATATCGAACACCTTTTATAGCATTTGCATGGTTAAAAACTCAATCTGAGTGGAATATCACCAAATCTTCTTAGGGTGTTTTAAAGTACAAGCAATAAAGAGGAAAAAATTGTAAGCCTACGATGGAAAAATAAAATAAAATTTTAATTGACTGGTATAAAAAAATTGACATAAAATTAGCTTATTTTTTAGATTGAACCAGCACCTTTTTAAGGAGTAATAGTTAGTTGTTTTGCTTCATAATACATACTCTAGTTTTTGTATGTAAGAACTGGTGGGTGAGCCTACGGGCCCATTTCAATAATAAAATAAATAAAAAAAAAACAAGCAAAAAAAAAAAAAACAATGAAAAACCCACCATAGAATTAAGTTTAAATTTAAGTTTTGATTTAAGTAGAGTTTTAAGGCACGCTTTTATTAAGCTAAATAAATGAATTGATCCATAAATAATGTTTAATATACGAATTGAATGGTATAAGTCAAAACCAACTACTTTTGACACAAAATTTGACAGTAAAAATACTTGTTTACATTTATATTTTCCCTCTTCTGCAGTGCATTATTGTATGTATTCTGCTGATTGGTATCTGATTGGTATAAACTGGTCTAATACACGATGTGAAATTCTAATTTTAACATTATCCGTGATTTCGAAACGAACATGTGAAATTTGGGATAAGTTTCAGTTTGAGTGTCAGTTTGGCTTATTTAAAGGTTTGGCTTATTAAGAAAACCAGTCAAAGAGTGGGAAAAAATATATAAATCAACCAAACAATATTACGTTAGCATGAAAATATAAAACAGTGCTATTTTGGGAGTAGTGTGTGAGCTACTTTTGGTTTGCTGGATAGTATATGAACTATATTATGTACCTGTAGAATTTGACTGGTATAATCAAAACCCACATACCTATGTGACAAAATATTGAATAAAATTTGATTGTGTTCTAATCATAAGCGCATTATTTAATTAATTGAAACATGACACAATTCTACGTCCAAATTCGACTGATTGGTATAAAGAGATCTAGTAAACGTTACGAATATCTCTTTTTTACATTTTTTCCCGGACTTTTGTTTTCACTATCAATGAATAAGAGGTTGGATTTTCAAATTCCACTGCATGAGTTCATTCCAATTTTCATAGTAATCTACCCCACTGTGCACTGTTAAAACAATGATAACAATAATTTATCTATTTTATGATTTAACGCCTGTAATTTATTTATCAACATAAGTGCCTTGTTTTTATTTTAGATACCTATAATCTGGTTGTTATTTACCTGGAAAATAAATATTACTTCAATGCGGACCGTTCTCACGGCTGTCACGTTTTTTTTTTTTTTTTTTTTCTTGACCACCACTTATTGCTCTTTAACACAGATAGAGTTTGCCTTCAATTAGGCTTCCAGTGGAATACAAACAAAAATATTTTGTTTTGACCCACTGTGGGTCGCGCAACCACCATGGTGGGTATACTTAAACTGTAGGTACTGGACCGATTTACTGCGGGTAAATCAATCCAAATACGGATTTGCTAGCCCTCTATATGTATTCAGTACAGAAAGTGCAGAAAATTTAATTTGAATTTCTTGTCTATTTATCTCGTTATCGGGTGTTGATGGGGGGAAATGAATTATTAATTAGATTATTTTTATATAGTTTGACAAGGATGAAGGCTTGAATAAATACCAACTTTGGCGGTATCTTTGACGTTGTCCGGTCGTCTTATAAGGAATGTGATTGAATTGTATTATACCTATGTACAGTACATATGCTTCCAATGCAGAAAGGTAGGTGATGAAAGTGAATTTGGAATTTGTATACATCGTTGCAGACATACTGTCTGTCTAAAAAGATATCTATACAACTTTTCAAAGTTGTGAGGTACTGGAAATTTTTATCTTAAAATAGAGTTCATAAAAATTAATTTTCAACATTGGAATTGAAGCATGTTGAACTTGATGATTGTTTTTTTTATGGAAATTGGAAATTTTCAAAGCATTTAAATACGCTTTATTTCAAATGTTGTTTGAGTTTGAATTATTTTGAGGTAGTTCGAAAATAACAGTTGACCTTTATTTTCAATCGTATTCGCACTGAGAGATATTTAATTTGTCAAATTTCATTTTTGTCTCGGTCTAAGATTTTTTTTTCTTTTGGTGAGATTTATCATTTAACTTCTCTAAAAAGATATAACATCTGTGCTGTTTGAAAAATTTCAGAAAATTCAGAACTCAGTAGACTCAAGTCGTCATTAACATTATTTTATAAAAATTGATTTTCAGTTTTGGATAGGAACTAATTTCGCTTTTGTCTCACCGTGCCCGTTTACACGGCTATCTGTGTCGTGGTTTTGTCGCTATGGTCTCGCTGTGATATTTACACGTGGTTTTAAGCATTTACAATGTTTTTCCATCATCTCAGTTTGGTCTCGCTATAATCTCACCAAATTTTTTGTTTTCAAAATTATTTTTCAAAAAGGTTACAATAAGCTAAAAACGTGGTCAAAAATTCCAAACATGGTTTTATGTTTCATGGTCATAGTATTAATGCCGCTTTTGTCTCACCGTGCCCGTTAACATGGCTATCTGGGTCGTGGTTTTCTTGCTATGGTCTGGCTTTGGTTTCGTCATGATATTTACACGTGGTTTTTAGCCATGACCCTGCCAGACGTCATTTCAGTATCCTCAAAATGCATTTTTTTAATGAAACCCTCAAAAACTTTTTTCTTTTCATATATAACCATATGCTGGTTACATCAAAATATTCTGCCATTCTCCCTCATTACGAACATATAGGTCCCAGACGTTTTCTTTTCAGCCTTTTTGAGGTTTTCATCAAAAAAATGCATTTTGAGGATACTGAAATGACGTCTGGCAGGGTCATGGCTGAAAACAAAACGTCTGGGACATACATGCTCGTAATGTGGGAGAATAGCAGAATATTTTACTGTGACCAGCTAATGGTTATATAGGGAAGGAAAAAAGTTATTGAGAATTACATTAGAAAAATGAGTTTTGAGTATATTGAAATGTCGTCTGGCAGGTACAAGGCTGAAAACAAAACGTCTGGGACCTATATCCTCGTAAGGAGGGAAAATGGCAGAATATTCTGATGTGACCAGCTTATGGTTATATATGGAAAGAAAAAAGTTATTGAGACTTACACTAGAAAAATGCATTTTGAGTATATTGAAATGTCGTCTGGCAGGCTCAAGGCTGAAATTAAAACGTCTGGGTCCTATATGCTCGTAATGAGGGAGAATGGCAGAATATTCTGATGTGACCAGCTTATGGTTATATATGGAAAGAAAAAAGTTTTTGAGGTTTTCATTAAAAAAATGCATTTTGAGGATACTGAAATGACGTCTGGCAGGGTCATGGCTGAAAACAAAACGTCTGGGACATACATGCTCGTAATGTGGGAGAATGGCAGAATATTTTACTGTGACCAGCTAATGGTTATATAGGGAAAGAAAAAAGTTATTGAGAATTACATTAGAAAAATGCATTTTAAGTATATTGAAATGTCGTCTGGCACGCTCAAGGCTGAAACTGAAACGTCTGGGACCTATATGCTGGTAATGAGGGAGAATGGCAGAATATTCTGATGTAACCAGCTTATGGTTATATATGAAAAGAAAAAAGTTTTTGAGGGTTTCATTAAAAAAATGCATTTTGAGGATACTGAAATGACGTCTGGCAGGGTCATGGCTGAAAACGAAACGTCTGAGACCTATATTTTCATAATCAGGAGATTTTTTCTGATTTTTGGTGTATCAATCATTTGGTTATACCTCAAATAGAAAAAGTTTTTTTTCTTGCATTTTTTGGATACTTGAGAGCCGTCTGGCAGGGCCAAGGCTGAAACCAAAACGTCTGGGACCTATATATTTGCAATCAGAAGAATTTTTCTGATTTTTTGATGTATCATTCATTTGGTTATACCTTAAACTCCAAAAGTTGATTTTTCGCCCACTTTGGGGGGCGTCTGGCAAGGGGAAAGCTGAAAGTGAATCGTCTGGGACCTATGTATTCGGAATAAGGATACAATTCTCTGTCGTTTATATATAAATTGAAGTGGTTATACCATCAACACAAAAAGTGGAAAAATTAGCGTTTTCAAACGCCCACCCCTACCCCTGGCTGAAAAAAAAACCTGCCAGACGGTTGGATTTGGTATAGTATTGCGTATATCTACACATGCATGTTAATTAATTTTGGTTATACCTTCACTCCCAAAATTTGCTGCCGGCTCTCGGTCTATCTCGTCATGATATTTACACGTGGTTTTTAGCAATTAGAAAGTTTTTCCATCGTCTCGCTTTGGTCTCGCTATAGTCTTACCAAAACCTTCTTTTTCAAAACTATTTTTTCAAAAAGGTTACAATAAGCTTAAAACGTGGTTAAAAATACCAAACATGGTCTTATGTTTCATGGTAATTGTGTTCATCTAGCTGAAGTCTCAGCGTGGATTTCTCGCAATAGTCTCGCTTTAGTCACGCCGCCGCCGTGCCATTTACACGTGTTTTTTGTCATTGTGCACGTCTTATTATCGTCTCGTTTTGGCCTGGTTTTTTTGCCAAGGTCCTACTAATATAGCAATAAGAGTTTCATTTTAGCTACATTTTTCAAGCTGCTGACAACGGTGTCTGACTGGAAAAATAAAGCTGTTGACAATTGACACCTAACTGCGGACTGCACATACACACCCAAAGTGGGTCAACGGAGTTGCGTGCGTGGTAAAGAGGACCCAAAGAAGGAGAAAAAATCCAGATGCGAACCCATTGGCCAGCCAAGGCCTAAATCAATACCGCAAGACCCCGAAGATATGAGTACCATGGCTGCAAATAAGAAAACCACGTGTAAACGGCTATGGCGAGACGTATGCCATGGGGCAACAAAAGAAAAATCACGTCTAAACGTAATCGGCAAGATGGCGCCAAGAAATCGCCACTATCGCCATAGTGCAGTCGTCGTCATCGTTATTGGCCGTCATCGTCGGTGACGTGGTATTTTGACTTGCACGATTTTAATGTGCGAGATTTTGACCACAACCCTCATAGACGCGTATCAGCTCAAAGACCAAAAGCGTCAATTACGATCAGCACCTCAACTAAACTTTGATTGAAGAGTATTAAACAATGAATTACTAAAGAATTCTTTAAAATCCAAAAGCAGAGCTGGACAAAAAAAAATCTCCAAATGAGATGTATTTTTTTCTCGCAGCGATAAGTGGCCATTTTTAAAAATCACGGCAGGTGAGCGGCATTTTAAAGAATTTTCAAAAGGTTGAGTTTTATTTTCGACCTCTGTTATCATTATCTTAACTGTCGTTTGCAGAATATTGGTTCGTGCTTCTGTTTTAATCTTCAAAAACTATACCAAAACTTTATAGGCTCTTAAAACAAAAGAGCTGAAATCAGAACCTGGTATAAGACATTACTACGGTTTTTCCATTGCGTGATTTCCTTAAGCAAATTTATTTAGTCTTCAGGGACTTTTTCAAGCTTATAATAATAATTCTTCTCTTTGAAATTCATCAAAAACTAAAAAAAAAAAATAAACCTAAGAGTTTATTTGCCAATTACAGAAAATAAAACTTCTCATAAAACTCACACAAGCCATTAACCCTTCTTGATCAAACTGATGACCTCTCCTCATGCTACCCACATATTTGCCTAAAGGCTAACCATAGTAGGTACTTTACTATACACACCTTCAAAATCGATCGATTCCCCTGTGAAATAATAAAATTAGCTTACGGACACCTCTGATAGGATCTATCGCAGTTTGGGGTAACGAGTTCAACTCTTTGTCATTGCAATAGAGTGAAGATATCTTGAGATCTCTGGATATTGCCAATCACCATCAGCAGCGTGCTCTACCACGATTACCATACTTTTTAACCAGATGCATAAACTAAACGAAGGTTATAAAGGCTCGCTGAGCTTGTGCCTTGTATAGTAAATCTATTCCAGAAAGTTTTTCAGTTGTAGCTATACATGTAGGGAGATATTTTAGCTATTCGTGACGGATTACAGTTTGTCAGTGTTGTTTTTTTTTTCATTGTAATTGTGCATGTATACATATATAAAATTCCCTTAAGCGGTTCTTCTGTGCTATATGTTAATTCTATTTTTCGTATACGCTTACGCTTTAGCATTTCTCATGGCCCAATGTGACTTGAAGCCACTCCTTTAATGCACTATATTAGGTGCCAGGCTGTCGCCTTAAGCTTGAAACAGTACAACTTGAGAGGTTTGCGGTTTGAACGTGATGAGAAGATATTTAGGTGTCAACACAGAATTATTCTTTTATGTTGGACTTGAGGCAGTTTTAGGTTCATGATGTTTAGTATACGATCAAAACGATTTAAATAAAATTATCAATGAATTACGTCACTTCATTGTTTGTGTTTGTAACTGTAAGTTCGTGGATCGTGAATCAGTAACCGAGTATATTTCACTGAGTTCCTATTTTTATTTTTTTATTATTATTTTTAATGTCTGTATCTTAAACTTAAACACCTCCTGAAAAATGAATTTTAACGAATTTTAATCAAAGCCATAAAAGTCGTTTTTGAGAAAATTTATAAAATCCAAATTGTTGTATTGCGGCTATCTTATATCTTTGATGTTAAGCCACACGTTATTACCTTGAGGCAAAAGACCTTACTTTCCTGCAAGCGAGTCTTATATTTAATTTCTGTTCTGCAGCGAATGAATGATGCAACCAATTGTAGAAAACACAACATAGTAATAAAGCCTTAAGAATATTTGAGGGCTTGCCCTTGCATTTTTTAAACTTTGATTTTATTGTCTATTACGCCCTTTGGTATCTTTTTTAAGGTTCACTTAAGATACAACTTACAAAAACAAAAGAAAACTATAAAAACACCACAAAGGAAAGTGTATTTTTTTTTGTAAAAAAAAAGTCCTATCCAATAGATTACCTCGTGCCGATATCGGCTTGCAACGCATTAACAGACTTCAAATGCTTTTAAAGATTTGCATACGATCATCATCAGCTCTATAGCACCGCTCTATGCCATACAGACAGATAGACAGAGTGGTGTCTTCGCTCAATAAATCTATCTCTAGTTTGCAGTTTCGGTAATGGTCGATCGTCGATGTAGAGTTTCACTTTTCAAATCTTCGTCTTCATCGTCATCCTCGTATTCGTCGTCGTCGTCGTCATCGTCCTCTTCATACTAGTCTTTGTTGTTCCTATACCTGGATGAGATGTGTATTCCCTTATCGTGATGGCCACTGTAAAACAGTGCACTCTTGCTTCAAAATGTAGCATGATCATCAGCGTCAATCAACTGGCCATGCTAATGCGGCTGGTCGATGTTTTGCTCCATCTGTCAATCTTGAATTGGAAGAGTGTTAGTTCCTATATATTTCTTCTTTATTTTAAGCTTTTAACTTTTGGAGGAAGAGATGTTAGCGCATAAATCACGCTCAAGTACTCGGGGGTCAAGTTTCACTTTTTTATGTTATCCAATATATACAATGGAGAGTCTTAGAAAGAAATATTTGTGCGTCCGTATTGTGTATTAAGGCAGAGACTATATTTATGTAGTTTTTTTTTGTCATTATGTCTTGTAGTAATTGCATAAAAACAAAAGATACCACTTACTTTAAGGAGCTATTTGACCATACCAGTTGAATGTCATACGTCATATAAGTATTGTTAAAATATTAATTATTACATCATAGCCACAAGCAAAATGCATACCGTTTCAAATTGTCAGTTTGAAGTTTTTCAAGGTTCAAAAATTGATTATGCGAATTCAAAATTTCGTTCCTCGTGGTTTTGAAAGCAACACTGGAGAAAACCTGCTAATAAGTGAGGAGCCGGTGACATCAAAAGTCCTGTCATCGTGAAAAAGAACATTATCTATATACATATATCATTGGCAAGGTAATTTTCATGCACTTTTAAGAAAACTCGGTATGACAGGCCCTAGCCGATTTTTTGCGAATTTTGGTAAACAACCTTATATGCCGGCAGTTTTTTGAGAGTCCCAGCCCACTTATTGACAACATAAATAGATTTAATGTGTTTGCAATATAATCCGATGAGTCTCCGTTTCTAACACTTTTCTAGCAGAAATTAAGATTTTGTTTTCATAATTATGTAGATCAATTTTTCACGAATTTTGGCACAAGACCTTGATATACTGGCAGTTTTTTGGGAGTTCCAACCTACTTATGGATCTCAACACATAGATGGAATGTGTTAACAATATAATCCGAGTTGTCCGACGTCGTGGGACCACTAGAACAGATTTTATTTGACAGGTGTCGAGATGGTGACGTCAAAATTTTTGATAACCGAGTAATGAGTATACCAATCGATTTAGAAGGGGGGTATTACCTACTGTCAACGCTGACCTTGTGGGACCACTAGAATAGATTTTATTTGACAGGTGTCGAGTTGTCAAAATTTTCGAAAAATTTTTGGTACAATTTATAAGTATACACTTCGTAAAGAAGTGCATGCATGTGACGCAAACAGTAAAAAGAAATATTGTTTATTGTTTTGGTGAGGTGTGAGGTTATACAATTACAACAATTGCTTTGAGGTGATGGGACATTACAGAGTGGTGTTTCCTATATTTTTTATTGCCTCATATATGAGGTACCCATCACTATATCATTATAGCATGCTATCATGATAGAAAACTAGTATGATAGAAAGCTATCATGATAGAAAACTATCATGATAGAAAACTATCATGCGAGAAAACTATGATGCGAGAAAGCTATGATCCGAGAAAACTATGATGCGAGAAAACTGTTATGATAGAAAACTATCATGACGCGATTTTTGACATGTGTTAAAATGTAAACGTTAAAATTTTGAAAACCGAGTATCCCATACATTATAGAGCGGAGCGCGGTTGTTTGGAAAAAAATAAAACTGTTAAAATGAAAAAATACCCCCGCGAAAGTTGCGTTGGGTCCTAAAATTAATTGAATCACCAGTTGGAAGAAGGGAATAAATCCATCAGAGCTAACTGTTGGGAAAACGCAAAAAACTGAATAACTTCTTTATTTGACGGTTCTCAGATTTTTCATGTATAGATAAAATAAGGTTCTCTTTGTTTTGATTGGCATGAGATATATTTTCTTTTTCTATCGCTTCCTAGTAGCTAGATAAACCGTGTTAAAAAGCTTGGATTTATTTCCTTCTTCCAACTGAAAATTTAAACTTTAAAATAAAATACAAATTTAACAGAAAAAGTTTTTATCTTTCAAATATAAAGCTAAAAATATAAAAATAAATAAATAATAACTTCCAAAAAAAATGTGTTCAATAATATATTAGTTTTTGTCTGTTATTCCAAACATTGAGCATATCGTTTTATGTTTCAATAGAACGGAAAATAACGATATTGATTAGGTAGGTATACAGAACAAAAAAACAAAATGGTTATTGAATATTTGCGTGCAAAACGACATATAAGTGTCCCTTTCTTTAAATTGTTTTTTATTTGCGATATAGGTACTATAGGGCAAGTTTTGGATTCGTGCAAAAAAAAAAATTCGAGATAGGTAACAATCAAACATGACATTACGATGATAGAGAACACGAAAAAAAATGGTGGCACAATTCTGTCTGTGTGTCTGTCCGTACCTCAACCTACAGCCTAAACCACTGAACCGATTTTCTTTAAATTTTGAACTTAAGGTTTTTTTATAACTCTCCAGAGGGGAAATTGAAATTTTTTTTTAGCTCAAAAAATAACGGTACTTGCCATACAACCGTTAAGGAAAAGCTTATTTATCTCGAAAACGGCTCCAACGATTTTGATAAAAAAAATCAGTGTATTATTGTAGATATGGTGTACTTTTATGTATAGGAAAAAAAATGTACCAAAAACATTTATTAACGGTACCTGTCATATAACGGTTTTTTGATTTTCGGTTTTCTCATTAACCGCTCATCCGATTTCAATAAAAAAATTTCATAAAAGCTTTGTTGGAATAAAAATAATACTGCATAACAAAATTATGGAAAAAATAAATTTTGGATTTTAAAAAAAATATTCAAATTTTTTTTTTGAAAATTCAATATTTCAAAAACGCGTTGATGAATTGTTTTGAAATTTCAGTTTTAAATGCATATTAATATATACTCAAAATTGGCATACCAAAATTTTTTTTGAAAAATGTTACAAAAATTTTATATATAAAAAATTAATTTTTAAGAAAACGGCTCCAACGATTTAAAATTTTTTTTTTTTGCATATATTCATATTTTTTCAAGTAATCAAATGGCATACTTTTTTTTAACTCTAAGTAATTTATCAGACTGTATACAATTAAAAAAAACAATTTTTAAATGCTTTTATACTTTTTCTATAATTACTTGAATATTTTTTAAAGTTCTTAAGTCTCACACAACATAAGAGCAAGTACGTGCGATCCGGTCGTGTATTTTTTTTTTAAAGCTTTACCCGCCATTTCAAATCTATTTTCTGAAACACTTAAGATTTTGAGATAAGCCACTTTGCTTCTGAGGGGACGATTTCTTATCTATGTTAACTAGCTGAGTTAAATGCGCTGAAACATCAATCTGTGATTCAATAACTCAAAAGTGCTAAAGTGGGATTTGTACCCCAACAATTCAATAACTGTTTATTTGCTTGTGGCAATATAAAACTGAGTAGATAAACCAATTCAAGAGTTATGTTAAAAAAAAAAACAAAATAATCAGTTGGAAGAAGGAAATAAATCCGGGATTTGTTTCCTTCTTCCAACTAATGCTTTTAAAAACCCCCCACATTTCTACAATGAAAATAGTTTTTACTATTTTCTTAGACCTAACAGATGTCTCTACGTATAGAGAAGACATTTGCATCAAAAAGTCATTTTTGGAAATTTTGGGATTTATTCCCTTCTTCCAGCTGGTGGTTCAATTTTAAGATTTTTTTTAATTTTTAAAATGTCCGCTAGTGTCCAATCGCACAAATCCGTTGCGGATGCTCTATAGATTCAACTTTTATACTTATTAAGGAGATATTTTGAATAGAAACCTACGTTAGTTTTTCCTAGTTGCCATTTTAAGTAAAAAGCCCAAGTGAAAAACTTAAAAAACGAACCAGCAAATATTAAAAAAAAAAATAAAGAAAAACACATTATGGGTATTCATGCAACAGCGTAAAAGTCGTCGTAAACGTTGTAAAGTTTAAAATTTCGTAATTCTTTCACGATTTGTATAGAAAATTTGACAGATTTACGAAGTTTAAAACTTTACCACGTTTACGACGACTTTACACTGTTGCATGAATACCCTTATTGAATTTTCTCACTTAAAGTGTTACTTTTATTTTTATTCATTTCAGATAATCTTTTTTGGTTTCAACATTTGGAAGTTCATTTCACGAAACTAATGTGTTTTTTATCACTCCATCTCTGTTGGAGAACACACAAACTGCTGGGAAACCTCGGTGACCGATTTGAATGCCCTTTCCACTGCTTGGCTGCGGCATGGGAAACTTGTCAACAAATTTGATTTGTTACTGTCGTTTTGGCTGACAATATCCCAAAGCTCTTCTGTTGTAAAATCTATTACCAGTGGAGGTTCGGTTAAACGATTTTTTTCTTTCTGCCACCAATCAATAAGTTCGAATATTTAGCGACTTCAAAATTGAAATTTGGGAGTTCAAACTTGGATTTTCGACATTATTAGTTGTTGCCCTTGCTTTAAGAATGCGTCGAGCAGCAAGTTCTTGAATGTTTTGGCGTTCATCCAGCAGCATGGCTACCAAGATATTCTCACAATGCCCGAAGTATTCATTGCGAGAGAAAAGTGGGTCTACTACCTTTTCAGGTCATCCAGCAAATATCTTGAGAGTTGAACGGCCTTGTGAAAATGTATCGCACCGTAGACAAATGAAGACTTGGATTTAATTTCAAACCACATCACTGCATAAACTTGGCAAATAAACTTAACAATATGTTGTAATGGCTCTTCTGGATCTTGTTTAGATACATAAACTCTTAAAATACGGTAAGCTGTCATCAGCCGTCTAGAAAGGACCATTGCTCAAGGATTCCTCGAAAAAATTGATCCTTCTTTGATACCATTACTGATGGCCATACAAATTTCATATAGATATTTTTGGTCTGAGCTCAAGCAATTTAAAGGTATATCAGGTAAGTTCACTTGGATATCTTTGTAGTCAGCCACCGTTAGATTCTGGTAGTTCTTGATATCCTTGCCAATTTCACCAGGATATGCGTTTGGACCAGACGTTTTTTTTGGCGTGGAGCAAGTAAATACACTACTGCAAAGGTCGTTTAATTTTTGTTTCGATTTTTCAGATGATTCCGTTTCTTATTCGAGCAATTATTTGTTGAAACTGCAGATTCCTTAAGAAAATCAAATATTAAATTTGTGATGGTCTCTGCTCTCCCATTTGGTGGTGTTACATGCCCTAGGTTTCGTCAGGTTCTGTTATCACGACTATTATGTTCTTCGGTAGAAAAGCCTCTTGCATTTCTTGAAACGTCCTTGTGGCCGTCAAAATAAAGACCAAAATAGTCAAGTTCGCACACGCCTCACCTGTTTGTTGAGACCTTGATTTTGTTCTTTTCCTTCGAATCTTACTTCTATCGATGATGTTTGACTGATCTGTATCATTTATTAAACCATAATCTTGCAAGACCGCTGTAACAAGTGTTGCAGTTGCTCTGTCCGATATTTTGTATCTGCCTGCCACCTTCGTAACATTAAAAAGAGATTTTGGATTTTTGTCAAGAACAGCAGTGGAGGCAGTCTTTTTTTGTAATCTTTCTGAGGCTTCAGTTTCAATATCTTCGTCTGTATCAGAAAGGATGTATTCTGTTTCGATGTTATCTATCTGTTCGTTGGTGTTTCAGATGTGCTTAAAGATGAAGGGCATGGAAATTTTCTTTTAAGTGACTTTTGAAGCCTGGTGGTTTCGGTAATATAATATCGATATTCCCGATCATCATTTTCTTTTGAGATCTTTGGTCTTCCAAAAGCGAACGTTCTTTCACTGGCACTTTTTTTTCTTTAGAGAATCGACACAATTCATTCACAATACATTTACAGGCAGCTGTCAAACAGTTTTTCTCCGTCACTTTTCAATTTATCAAAGACTCCGGGTACTCTTCTGCCCTTGGGCGTTCTTAGAAGCGCAGTTCTTCTTTCGTTGAATTTAATAATACCTTTCTCAACACAAAATTTACCAATTGTTGGAATTGAAGCTAAGTCATAAATGTTCATAACTCTTGCAGCTATAATTGATATCAGTTTTTTTGATGAAGTTTCTTCGTTTTCCAAGAAAGTAAGATGAAGAGCAATATCTTTGTAGGTCAACAACAAACGCGTCGATATCGTTCGTCCTATTCCAAATATTTGACATAATATATAAAATAATTTGAAAATCAGCTCACATTTAAAAATGTCACAAAAGGCAAGGCCTACTACGATCTTTAACATATGTATACATTAAATCGAGGATATGGTTAATTTCAAACTATATATTGCATTTTCTAAGAAAAATGTTATAGAAGGCCCGAATAAAAAAAATTGAATCTCGCAATATTAAGTTCCCCGGTATTGGAAGCTATTTATGACAAAAAATTTCCATAAATTTGGGCTTAGATTTAAAAGCTAGGGACACTGACGAAAAATTCAAAGCAAAGCAAAATCAAGAAATCGTATTTTTTTATTCTGAGTTGCACGACCCCAAGCGGTGGAAATAAAAATTGAAAAAAAAAACTTAAAATTTGTTTTAAGGCCATATGCAACTTTTGCGGGAGGTATAATTTTGATTTTCCAAAATTTTGGAAATCGCTTCAGTCTGTCATATGTAGGGTAGACGGGGGAGCCTTTGCCAGGATTTCGGGAATTTGACCTTACGCAAAACTTTTAGCCTGTTTTCAATTTTCTGGCTATCTAATATGTTCCCTTCTTTATTATCTTCATTTTAAAGTACATTTCATCTTGATACTTTAATGATTTATATTTTTAATATTTAATAAAAAAAAATATTGATATGGCAAAGCCTCCTTGGTAGGGATGCTTTGCCATGGGGATGGGGTACGTTTGCCAGGTACTTAAATACCAAACTCAGTAAATAAAAAAAGACTAAACATTTAAATAACGTTACAAAACATATTTATTGATTCAATTATATTAAAAGTAACTTAAATGTTTATAATTCAGGCTGTTTGTTTCATTTTCATGGGGTGCCTTTGAAAATGGCAAAGCCACGTCATGGGGTGCCTTTGCCAGGAAAACCTACCCACTAATAACCGGCAAAGGCTCCCCACCAGCTGTTTTTTTTGAAAATTTACTTATAACTTTTTTTCCTTATAAGCAACTAATTCAAATCAAAACTATTTACAACAAAAAATATACTTACAAAAGATATTTGAAGCGAAAAGATATTAAATAAGAAAAAAAATAGATATTAACGAAGATTCCTTACCTTGTAATTTAGATTCTGGCACTTGAAAAATCAACACAGACTTCCAACTGGGTTGGGGTCTGGCGGAGAACTGCCAAACTTTGTCAGAAGTTTGTATATAGAGATGTGCAATAAAAATCGACTTTTCGATATTTTACATTTTGTTCGTTCGACTTAAAAGTTCGATTGGCAAAGGTCCCCCTATGGCAAAGGATCCCCCTTCTTCCCTATATCAATCAAATTATGAAAAAAAAATCATAGTTTTAGTTAGAAAAGTGTTAGAAACGGGAACCCCTCGGATAATATTGTAAAGACATTACATCTATGTTTTGAAATCCATAAGTGTTGACTCCCCCAAACCTTCAAAAAAATTGTATACAGTATTCTCGTTCTTTTTTGTTTCCGTATTTTATTTAGTTTTGAATCTTATCGCCTCTAGCAACATTTCTCAATTTTTGCAAATTAGTTCTGACTCTGATCGACAAGAGGTCGCTTCGATCTTTTGGCCTTATGATATTACTATAAAGTTTATATACAATGCTGTAACTGTAGGCTAAATATAAACGTTGGTGTCTGAAGCTTCATTCACAGTTATTCACAGCACCAAAAAAGTTTAACTGTCGATTTATCTAAGGGGGTAATTTATTTTCTAAGGTTGGCAGCGCCCACCTCTGCAGTTACAGATATAGAGATAGACCTTTGTCAAAAAAACCTTAAATACCTATGGTCCAAACAGATCATTTATATTATTTCAATATTTCTATAAATTGTTCATATATTTTTTTTTGTGTTGTTGTGAACGTAAATTCATTTATAACTCCTCACCTTGGACACTTGTCCAAAAGAGCGCCTTTCCAGAGAGGTTAAAGGACACAAACTAATGATGTTAGTATAAAAGAATGCCGATAAAACTTCCGCATGCTATACAAAAGCCCAATGCTTGAGCGGCTGTGCATCTTCTCAGTGTTTACATTTCGAATTACTAAAGTGGCGATTATCGAAGATATTGATGTGCGGATGAGTGCAAATTTCCAGCTTGCTCCGCCGCGCACCGCTGCTGCTGCCATTAAAAAAAAAAATAAAAACGTATCAACTTTAGGATTAAAGAAGATGAGCAGCAGATGAGAAATACATTTACTTTGACCTTATGTCTTGCACGGTTAATCCTCACGAGATAAACGCACACGGAGAGTCTCGTCATGAAGACCATCAAAGACTGAAAAATAAATAAATATTAAAAAAAAAAAAAACCGAACTCCCAAGACCAAATCCATAGAAAGACGACTCCGAGCTCCGAGTCCAACTACGAACGACCACAACGAAACGATATGCGATGCGATGATGATGATGGCCAATGAAGCTGAAAGAAGAGTCATTGCAATAGATAGGAATTTTACATTTAAGCGTGTGGCGAATTAATATTCAACATGATCTGAGGAGCAGAACAGGTTGTCCTCATAATCAACTTTAATGATGATCTTAACTACCTCACCCACTATCAAGTGATGTTAATGTTTCCTGCTGATGCATAGGTATAGCCAGCCAGTCAGGTGGGAAGGAAGTTCATGTTGACTATGTTTCGTTTTAATTGTTTGGTCACGGTGTGTTGTTAGAACTCTTCAAGGCATCATAAATGGAATCAGAGAGTTCTTGAACTATTAGATTTTTGAGCTTCGTGAGAAAAATCGAAGAGGACAAATTTTTTTGCTAACTATGAGAACAACTATCTGCATAATGCAGATTCATATTCAGTAATATAGTGCTGGGACATAAGGCCAATAGCACAAAGGTAAATGTGTCATTTTGATGAGTTCAAATAGTGACACTATTTTTTTTACTGAGTTTTACTGAGTTCAATTAATCTGCTGAACTTAAGTTTAAACCAAAAGTGGAATCAAAGGGCACGGTTCGCGGAACTACACCCTTTTTACAGGATAGGCGATATTCAACCCCACTATAACTTCAGTACCAATAAAGTCGGAAACTTCAAATTCGCAGTATTTGCTGAGCTGATCAAACACAGGTGGTTCACCAAATTTCAACTCTTTAGCATTAGTAATTCCCGAGATATAGGTCTTCAAAAATCGCAAAAACAGTAACTGACTGACTCACTGATTCACTGACTCACCGACTCACTGACTCACTGACAGATCATCAAAATTATGGAGCACTTCCCGCCATCGTAGAAACTTGAAATTTCGCACAACGGTAGGCCTTGTGGTGCATACAAAGGAAAAAATCGAAAATCTGCAATTTTCTATTCAGGGGGCGTGGCATCCACCCACATTCTTAAAAATTCTTATAAATTATATGAAGCGCTTCCGATTGTTGTAGAACGATGAAAATTGGTAGGTCGGTAGGGCTTGAAGTACTTAGAAAGAAAAAAATCGAAAATTTGGAATTTTCCATTCAGGGGGCGTGCCACCCAACCACTTTATCAGAATTGCTATTATTTATATGGAGCACTTTCGGTTGTCATAGAATTATGAAACTTTGTAGAGCGGTAGGGCTTGATTTTCATCTGGCCAAATAATTCTTTGCAAAAAGGAGTGAAATCAGAACAAAAACATAAATGTTAAAAAAAAAAATGCCAAGTTCTTATATGTACAAGAAACCTGTGCATAAAAAGTCAGCCAAAAAAAGTAGTGAGATCTAAAATAAAGGGTCCGCCAAATAACTTTTTTTTTTAAATGCTACTACTACATGCAGTGTAGCTTCGGCTGTGTGGCACGTAGCGCCGTCCTGTTTAAACCAAATGTTGCCAATATCTTCCTCTTCAATTTTTGTGAACAAAAGTTCGTTCAACATGGCCCGATAACGATCGCCATTGACTGTAACGGCCACTCGAAGAAAAATGGCCCAATTATGCCTCTCGACCAAAATCCGCACCAAACAGTGACTCGTTTTGGGTGTAACGGCTTTTCAATGGTGTGCGGGTTTTCTGTGCCCCAAATGTGACAATTTTGCTTGTTTACAAATACCCGCCAAGATCAAAATGAGCTTCATCTGAAAAGATGATTTTTTTGGTAAAATCGGCATCTTCTCTAAGTCGATCGCAGGCCCACTTAGCGAAGCAGCCATTTGAATGAAATTATTTTCCATTATTAACCGGAAGGATTGTATTTTCAAATAAAAAAGAAATTTAAAAAAATATTCAGTAGTTTTTTTTTTTTGCATTTTCAACAAAAAAAAATTATTTGGCGGACCCTTTATATGCCAAGTTTTAAGTTCATGAAGTTTAATATCAAATATCTTATATAGAGTAATATCGAAACAATTCCAAATCATGACAGAAATTTAGTATTTAATGATTACTGATTAAAATTTGTTGGATTTACTTGGCAAGAAACTGGGGGTTAAGGATTTCTTAAAAAAAATTTCACTAAAACAACTTTATTTTAAAAAAAAACACAAATAAAAGAATGGTACATAAGCTTTTTATAAAAAAAAACTTTTTGTCTTTCGATGTACGTTTCACGAGATATTGGATAATACTAGTTTTCCTAGATGTCGACTAACACATTCGCGGCCCTCCGTCCCACCTACTTGGATTTATATTCGGGAGACACCCCTGAACATATGTATTTCATAGAGTACATCAGTTGAGTACATAATTGCATAATGAACCTGTTTTGCTCGGGCTCTTGGACTATTTTCCCATTCAACAAAAATTATTTCCAAAAAAAATGCACTTCAATAGATATGTAGGTATGTATTTGATGAAGAATGATTAGTTTTCAGGAACTTTTCAGATCCTCGTCGTGAGAGAACCATATTCTACCTGAATTTTATTGTTCTGATATCTCACGATCGAGAGATTTAGAAAAAGTATTAAGTTTGTTCGTGAGGATTATAAATTTGTATACAGTTGGTGAGAAGATCGATATAGAGTGACAAAGGTCCGTATTTTATGATTCCCAGCCCTTGTTTATTTTCTCTAAATTAATTTGAACAATATGGTGTCAAATCATCTTTAGGAATGTTTAGGAACCTGCAGGAGAAAATTCGTATATAAAAGACAAGCATAAGGTATAAACATATGTATGTTAATCATTATATATTTTAAAAATATTTATACACGGCTACATCATTTTTTGACAAAATAGTAAAGGTACATACATTTTGTTTGTAAGAAATGCTTAGTCAGCTGTTACAAGGAGCATTTCCACTTAGCACATTTGTCAAATTCAAAAGACTCATCAATGTAAAAAAGAGGATCCGTTCAGCATTATAAAGTATCAAACTACAAAATGATACAAGTGGCTGAAATAATAAACGATGAAACAAAATTTAATAAAACTATAACTGAACATTTTATTTTATATCCAGGACTCACCCAAAACAAATATAGGGATAAATATAAAATTCTCTCCACAATCACAATAAACAATGAAAATCCTGTCAAAATACCTAACAGGGTTATCAGTGTAAGAACTTCTACCAAACGAACCGCAACTGCCATTTCTTTTTTTTATTTATTTAAAATATAAACTTGAAATTTTTGACTAAATCCAAACACAAACTAATTTTGAATTTTGAAGTATTAAGGAATTTTGTTTAAGAAGCTGACAGTCTATTGAGATGATTGATTGATTAGCCAGTGGTTTATGTTTCCTTTATTCTAAACGTCTCTTCTGCTTTTATGAATGAGCAAAAAAACCAGAAACCTTTACAAAAGTGCTTACCTGTAATTTGAGAATGTTTAAAAAGAAAATACGTTTCCAATTAAGGCCTTACCATCCAATTACAAATTCCTACAATTGTATCGCAGACATAAAATTCCATTCCATGACCATGTTTAATTGAATGAAAAATTACCTAAAATGTCCTTCACAATATTATTGAATGTACATTATGAGCAAATATTAAACACACCAAAACTGTAGATATTATGACCAATGGCCATACAATTGACATTACTAATCGAAAAGTGAATTTCATTGTGTACCATGTTAGTAGGAGTAGAATAATTTGTGCAAACCATGTTGAGGCACCAGAAGGCATTTGAAATATCGAAGTGAACCATTTCGAAAATTCATTTAAAAATGGAAGATCCTTAAAGAAAGATTTGAAATGTATTTAAACAAAGAAAGAATTAATTTCAATTATTAAATACCGTAAAGTGTGGTTCTTGATGAACGTTTTCACTGTATGCAGACATTTCTTTAGACAAAATTGATGAGACAATTTTTTAATTCACTAACAATTTGTACAATATAGAAAACTTTAACAATTTGGACGCTTAAAAACCGCGTTTGTAATATTTATATATCAATTTTTTTTATATTTTTAAAGCTATGACACACAATTTTGAATTGATGATAAGAATAAATAAAACAAAAAAGAAAACCCAGCCCTACTACACAGAACCTAAACATATTAAAGACGAGGGTGTTCAGCAGCATTGTATATCCAATCTATAGGTTAGGTTAGGTAGAAGTGGCTGTCAATACTAAGTACTGACACACTTAGACCAAAATTGGTCCGTTGTGATACCACATGAATCTTAAAAACTCTTTCCTTAGTCGCTAAAACCACTTTGAGCTCCTGACGAAGCGTGTGAGACTATAAATGTCTGTGTTTGCCAGATCACTAGGATCGTTAAAGAAGTAAACTCCTAAATGGAGCCTACGTCTGAGGGAAAGAGCAGGGCATGTGCAGAGAAAGTGAGGAATCGTTTCCTCTTCCTCCTCGTCCATGCAGCTTCTGCAGAAATCGTTTGAAGGTACGCCAAGCCGCGCTGCGTGCCTGCCTATTAGACAGTGTCCGGTTATGACACCTACAATAGAGCTAATATGCATTCTATTTAGAGATATTAAACACTTGGAGCGTTTCAGGTCAAGGTTTGGCCATACTTGTTTTGTCGCCAAACAAGTAGTGATGTTTTCCCACCTTGTGTTTGTTCTCTTCAACGCATCTTGCTTCAGTAAAAATTTACACGCAGCGATGGGTATTCCAATGTTTACCTTTTCAGGTAAAATGGGTAGTAATGTTCCACTTCTAGCGAGTTCATCAGCTTTACAATTACCTGGAATGTCACTATGACCCGGCACCCAACAAAGGTGAATATTAAACTGTTGCGCCATCTCCAACAGAGATGATCGACAGTTGAGGGCTGTTATAGAGTTTGTACGGACAGAGTCCAGGGATTTAATGGCGGCTTGACTATCAGAGAAGATGCGGATATCCGAGCATGATATCACGTTTTCTTTGAGCCAAGACAGTACTTCTTTTATCGCTAGAAGTTCCGCCTGGAATACGCTACAGTGATTAGGAAGACGGAATGAGAGACTTAAATTTAGTCTTTCAGAGTACACTCCCCCACCAACCCCATCTTTGGTCTTCGATCCGTCAGTGTAGAAGTGAATTGATTGATCTTCTAAGAATTCCACATCCTCCCAGGTGGATCTGGAAGGTATGGTCACTTCAAAATTTTTATCGAAATTCAATAGTGGGATTGTGTAGTCAGTGTTACTAGGAAGTGTTCCGAATGAATTCAGAATAGCGGAGTGACCAATCTCATTATTGATCCACTGTGAAGAGGCTTTGAGGCGAATGGCTGTGCTCGCAGCCGTTTGTTTGCTGAAAATATCGAGAGGTGTCAGATGGAGAAGAGTGTCTAATGCAGCGGAAGGAGTCGACCGAAGTGCTCCAGTAGTACATAGACATGCTGTTCTTTGGACTTTGCTTAGTTTGTCGCGATGTGTCGCTTTATCCAAGGCAGTCCACCATACTGCCACGCCGTAAGTTAGAATCGGTCTAATTACCGAAATGTATAGCCAGTGAGTGATTCGAGGTTGGAGGCCCCATTTACTACCTACGGCTTTTTTGCAGGAGAAAAGTGCCACTGTGGCTTTTTTCACTCTTTTTTGTATGTTAGGTTTCCAACTTAACTTCTTATCTAAGATGAGACCCAAGTATTTAGCTTCGTCTGAGAATTTAAGTGGAACACCATTAATAATAGGGGGGTCTGTTTGCGGAATTTTGTATTTCCTGGAGAAGAGGACAAGATCTGTTTTATGGGGGTTAACTCCAAGTCCGCATCGATCTGCCCATCGTGTTAGCTTGTTTAGAGCGTTTTGTAAAAGATCTCTTAAAATGTTAGGATGTTTTCCTGATACTGCTATAGCAACGTCATCCGCATAGGCAATCACTCTGTAGCTCTCTGCCTCTAAGGTATTCAGCAGTTCATTAACTACCAAATTCCAAAGAAGGGGAGAAAGCACCCCGCCTTGCGGTGTACCTCTACTGACAGATCTTCTTGCCGAAAAGCCGCCCAGTTTTGAATTGATAACCCTGCTTGTAAGCATCTGATTAATCAGTTCACCAAGCGACCCATCCACATTCAGAGAAGCCAGTGCAGATGTGATTGCAGATGTATCAACGTTATTAAAAGCACCTTCTATATCTAGGAAGGCAACCATTGTATATTCTTTATAATGGAGGGAATATTCGATGGTACGAACTAGTGTGTGGAGAGCTGTCTCCACTGACTTCCCTTTGCAATAGGCATGTTGAGCTGTAGACAGTAGTCTCGTATCAATGCTTGACCTTAGTTCGATATCAATCAGTCGTTCAAAAGTTTTTAGAAGGAAAGATGATAGGCTAATAGGTCGTAAATCTTTAGGGTTTACGTGGGAACATTTACCGGCTTTGGGTATAAACACAACTTTGACTTCTCTCCATAGAAGCGGAATATGTACCAGATTTAAGCAACCATTGAAGATGACTTCCAGAATCGGCAGAATTACTTCTGAATTCATCTGTAGTTCAGCCGGAATGATGCCATCTGTCCCCGCCGACTTGTATGGTTTGAAGCAATCTATAGTATTCTCATGAAACACGATTTTGTAGGTAGACATTTGGTCGATAGGTTCGCTGTGATCGCCTTACCGAGATACCTTAACAAAAATTAGTATTACATTTGGACGCATAGATGGCCACGAGCTTTTTTTCTTCATGAGAATACTATAGAATTTATATACAATGATACCAGCTTCACGTGAGGAGACTTAATTTGACGTCTCTTATTCGCAGTTCACTCTCATCTATTAGAAAGAATGAGGTGACCAAGTGAGGCAGAGGTTTTTAATTTGTTTTAAATTTTTTACCTCACCTCCACATCTCTTTCTTTCCAAGAAATAGGAATGAATAAAAAAAAGAAAGACGTCAAAATGAGTCGACCCACGTGAAGCTGATAAAAACACCGTCGGAGGTAATATCATTAGAGCTTTGACTTTTGTTCAGTTCTGCGCTATTATCAAAATTGTCAATATTTGTTGTTGCGTTTACGTCCTCACGTTCATTGCTTTATTTCCGACACTTTCAATTTTGACAACCTTTGATTTGTGTAGGTACTGTAGACCTCCTATAGTACAAGGTGACGCAAAATTAATCATCTTATCGGAGGATGCCATAATATCTGCAAATGACCTCGAACGTCAATCATATTTAAAATTTATAAAATAGATAGCTGTAGAATATTATTCCCCAAGAGCGTGGAATAATTGCGTCTATTTTTTTTACTCAAAATCAGTCAAAAGTTTTGCAACGTGAATTTCGAAGTCGATTTCCTACTCGACTGGAACCACAAGAGACCATGCAGGGCGTGGCCGCCACCGGACTGATCGTTCGGTCGAGAATATCATGGCTGTGGCTGTCGATGTCGCTGAGAACAAAGAAACATCAACCAGACTAAGGGCCACGCAATTGAGCATCACCAGACGAACCTTACAGCGAATTTTAGTGAAAGACTTACACATGTTCCCGTACAAAGTGGAAAAAGTGCATCAGTTAATGCTTCCTGACCTTCAGTCACGCGTGAATTACTGTCAAGCCCTCCTCAATCTCAACAACGAAGAGGACAATTTTGTGTCGAAAATCATAATGAGCGACGAGGTTCATTTCCACTTAAGCGGTTACATCAATAAACAAAATCTTCGTTTCTGGAGCACTGAAAATCCGCAAGTGATGCACGAAGAGCCATTACATCCACTCAAAGCCACTGTGTGGTGCGGCCGGCGCGTTCACGCGGGAGGAGTGATTGCGGGCCGTATTTTTTTGAGGACGCCATCGGCAATACGGTCACTGTTACTGGTGAAACCTACAGGGTCATGATAAACGACTTTTTACTGCCAGAATTTCATGAGCTGTGCTTGGTGAACATGTGGTTTCAACAAGACGGTGCAACCGTGCAAAATGCGATAAAACGGGTACAAATGTGCATGAACACTGGCGGCAGTCACTTGTCAGATATAATATTTTCTACTTAGCAGAACAAATTCTAAAGGTTTAAAATAACATATCCATTAACCAAAATCATTTTTTTTTTATTTAGATAAGAAGTTATTCAAAAATAAAATCGGGTGACTAATTTTGCGCCACCTTGTGTATGTGTACCTTCTATCTTCAAGTGAAAACCTAACCTATGTTTTTTTATTAAACGTTTACCAAAATGTAAGCAGAAGTAAAAATCCACGAAGCTATCCACGCTACAAAATATATTTGATATGAAATCAAAATTTTAAATTTTAAACGAAAACCACACTAAATGTCTAACTCTTAAGGTTCGTTCGATGAGTTTACCCACACTTAACCCAGGTTTTCTTGACAACCCCAAGTATTGTCAAAAAAATATGGGTTTTTCGGTTCTCACAAAATAACTAAAAGCTTTCAATTTTGTTGTTGGGGTTAGTACGACAAAATTTGTTTTAAAAATGAATAAAAACAAACCCCATTAAATTTGTGCATTCCTTGTATTTACATTTCAAAAACAAAAGAATTACCTGCAGCCGCGAATCCACAGTTAAAATTTGCTTCCGAACTGATACAATTTTGAAAGTTTATTCTTTACCTCGACTCGCCACAGCAAAAAACCTTGATCTACTTCAGGGCGAGTTCAGGACAACCCTTGGTCTCAAAAAAACACAGAATTTTCTGGCCAGGGTGAGTCCAGCGTTCTAGCAGGAGAAAATTATTTTTTGATTTTAAAACACTTGGTTAGGGGTACTTATTGAAGATTAATATAAGGCAAAAAAAAGGACGCAATATTAAGACTTATTTTGAACAAAAGTGTGTATTCATGCAACAGCGTAAAGTCGTCGTAAACGTTGTAAAGTTCAAAACTTCGTAATTCTGTCACAATTTGTATGGAAAATTTGACGGATTTACGAAGTTTAAAACTTCACGGAATCTGAGACCATTTGAGTGTATACTTAGCTCTACCAGACCGTTTAAAAAATTCAAAATTCTAAGTGAAAAACGGTTTTTTAAAACAGTCTGGCAGGGCGAATTAAACACTCAAATTATCTCAGATTCCGTGATATGGGATCCGCGGAGCTTATCTAGGGAGGGGTGAAAACCAATTTCGGCTAACACGATTATCTTCGAAGTTGCATAAATATTTTTTTTCGATGCACTGTTACTCGCAAAGGCCCCAGTTGTGGACTGCAAGACTTTGATTTTTTTACTAGCCTTTAATGAAGCTTTCAACGTCTATACTTCTTTTTTGCTATCACTCACACCCAAAATCAGCTGTGGGCACTTAGACTATAATCCACCCATTGAGTCATTAATTAACCCCTTATTAATAAATTATAGGCCAAAAAATAGAAAACAATAAATTTTGGATACAAAAACAATTTGCATGCAAATAATGCTGTGAGGTGAATATATATTTTTTTTTAAGTGTGAATATTTTTACTCACCATGCTTTATCTCACGCCAAACAATTACCCAATTGTTTTGTAGTTGAATGACAGCAATGGTTCCTTTTTGCATGAAACTGTAAACCGATCATGCAAAAAAGTTGTAATTTTGTATTGAACCCCAATAATTTTTGACGTGCGAAAATATTTGCATAGATTTTTGCACTGGAACTGCAAACTAGGCTTTATAATGACGAACTTATTTTGGGGCAAGAATGTCACTGAAATTTTGATGCCAGAAATTAAAATGCATTTGGCAATTGTATTTTGCTTTAATATAAAAAAATCGTTTACGACACGGACATTTTTTCTCTGAGCAAATTTTTTTTTTTTCAACACGAAGCTTTTTTTACTCAAAAGACCTGTATACTTAGCTTAAATGGTAAAATATTTTCGAAAAATTATATCCCCCCGAAATAATTGTCTGGCTACGACCTTTCATACATGTAGGTACATATGTATACCGAAATTAATAATTATGATGTGAGACCTAAACTATGCTCATATAGAACAGAACTTCTAAACCATATGTAAGCCCATTAATTTACAAAGTCACACCCAAGTCTGTCACCTCAAATATCTGTGAGTTAAAAACCTTTGTATGTCAAAAATTCAAGTTATATAGGCTTCAATAAGTCGAAAACCCAGATAGATATTAAGCGAAGCAAAATATAACCAAACTAGAGTAAAAATTTGCAGCAGTTGCAATGAGAGAATGATCTCAAATAATGAAGTCACGACATCTTTTTTTTTTTTTTTTGGTCCCTGATTTATTGCAAGATCCCAAACAAGAATGACCTTCATGTCACACAACACAAACACAACACCCAGACACCTGGTTCTATTTGGGATTTACGTTGTATTTCTTTTTTTTTATTTTTTTATGTCTTTCTGAAGTGTCTGCGCAATCTGCATGACAGTCTCTTTAAATGGCTATGTGCCGTAGTATCCATACAGCGGTGGGTCGTGGGTGCGCTTGGCGCTTGCGCTTTTAATATTTTTTCCAGGAATAGAACTGGGAGAAGCAAACGTTTCATAATTTAGCTGTCGTAAGATTTGAGTTCACATGTAAATCGTTTCTGAAGAACCATTATAATATATGGAAGCTCTGAGACAAAAGTGAAGAACGAAGAAAAAAATTGAATTTTAAATAAATCAACTGAACAAAGAAGTGGGTTAGGATTTCTGTCAACATGAGTAGAGTCTTAATTAGAATTAACGAGTGTGCTGCTGGTCATTTTATATGGTTGTTGCCTAATTCCTCAAAACTGAACACACTATAGATAATGAGTAGGTTATAATGACTTAAGGTAGAACTTTAGGTACTAGTTGAAAGCTAACTGAAGCTACTTTAATGTAAACAGGTTGATGCGTTAATGATATATGTCCAGTCCCAATATGGATCAGTTATAATAGGGACAGGCAAACTGAACCTTTTCAGGTTTCTCTATATATAAAATTTAATAAATGAGTTCCTGAGATTATTATTTAGAAAATTTTGATTTATTCAAGTCCTGTGCCTACGTTCTGTAACTCTCTAATCGAAAAAAAATTATCAAGAAACGATGAAAATTGAAATAAAATGCATGAGTTTTGTTACATTTTTCAACGGCTCTCGACTGATTTTATCGATGCGAGAGTTACAGGACGTGGGCACTGGAATAGAATATTTTTCTAGGATAATATGAATTTCACCTCTGAATATAAAGAATGTACTGATTTATACCTAACACATTTTTCCAAGACAATAGTAATTATTAGAATTTTCTCTGAGACTTAACATTTGCCCTAAGACTCAGCCCAACTCCAAGTATTTCTCCACAAAAAAATGTACTTACGCAATATCTATGTATACCTTGTGTTAACATAAAATAATATAAAAAAAACTTGTTCATATTGTTATCATTTACATAAAGTCTTAAATCTTCATTCTTCTGACAGCGGTAAATCGACTTGTTCATGGAGTTTTACAAAGTATAAACTATACACGATTCGACTACGAGAGTATCATTCTCTTGTGAAGAATTTATTAACCAAATTAAAAAGCCTTTTTCGTTGTTGCCTTTACACTCGTTTCAACATCTCAATTATCCTATACACAAAAGGATTCAAGTTCCACCCACGGATTAAAACACAAAACCCCGACGACTTTCACTGTGAAGGTGTATATCTTCTCTGCAAGAAGTGTATTGCACTGTTTAAGGTATCAGCAGGTACCTCGTTAGCTTCAAGCCATTGATAAAATTAAAATTCCATTATCATTTTTGTTCTCCTTCTTGGTCTTGCCATTTTAATACCCTTCCCAGAGAGATACTCATCGCAAATTTCCATTTAGATCCGTTGGATTTTTGTGTCCCCATCAGTGAGTTAAGTTCCGATTTTCCCACCAATTTCACTCTTATTGTTTCATTTCTCGATGTGTATAAATCTGCGTCAAACTCACTTTCAGATCAAACTCGTTCCGCTCTCAACAACAACAACTCTTATTTTCCACGATACAGCAGCAGCAGCGTGCAGCAGTCAGATAATTGGTATTGTACCTGCGCGCACCCAAAGCCTTGCCGTCCATTTCAGAAGCCGCGCAAGTGGGTATACTCCCATATGCCCAGTGAGAGATGGTATGGTGGCTTTGGCAAGTTGGACAAAATATCTGGCTTTGACTAAACCGGCCGGCAGTGGAAGTGCACGTATTTGGTTAACTGGGGCGACCTTCAAAGAAAGTGTAACCGCGAACACAAAATGCCCATTGCGGTAATGGTTGCATAGGTAGTAGTAACTTCAGCAAGGGGTTATCACCAACAGTTATAATAATCAGTTGCAGCAGTCATGTAGATGAAACAATGGACATATTATTATGGGAAAAGTTGGTCACCGGCTTTGGTTGATTGTGTCGTATACGTTTTTCAACTTAATTGAAATTGAGTAAAAGTCTCAATCAGCTGAGAGGATAATACGTTGAGGACATGAGGTGTTTTCTTTGGAGCCAGCTTATATACAGGGTGACGATTAAATAAAAGTGAAAATGAAAATATTACTTATGGGAAGCAAGGGCGTACGCAAGGGGGGAAAGCAGGGTCGCTTGCCCCTCCCCCTAATCCAAATATATTTCATACATCAGGCAATTTTTCTTTTTTTTAAGGCATTTTAAAGCTATGTATATTTCTGTGCCAAAACTATTTTTTGAATGAGTTTGCCCCCTCCCTAATCGAAATCCTGCGTACGCCCTTTATAGGATGCAATGGCGGAAAGCTGGATCTTGGTACAAACCCATGCCATTTTTAGGAAACTGTGGAAAGTTCCCATCGATATGAGCACCGCTAATTATTTTACGGAGGATCAAAAGACCCCCAAACGGTTTTTAGGAATATCTTCCGAACGGTAACTGTTACAGAACAAATTTCAAAGACAAGATTGTAGTTTAGAAAATTTCCTACAGAAAATTTTAAGTAACTTTTCTCATAAGAATAAGCTAGAGCTTTTTGTCACATTTTATGCGAATCACCCTCGATAAACGAAATAACATTTTGCATGACCTTCGACCCCGTATATATATGATTAATGTTGTGGAGCCCGAATCGATGGGAACTTTCCCAAAAGCTTTAATTAAATCCCTGTTTATATTTGTAGAACTGTTTTCTAAATTTCCTGGGGGATACCACGTAAAAAAAGCTCACCTTGTACTCAACCTCAAAGGTGGGTGTAGAAGAGTACATTTTGTACAAAAACCGATTGAATTATCTTGAAAACGGTTACTCTTATGAAAAAAGTTAGTTAACATTTTTTGTAGTACATTTTCTAATACAACCTAGTCCTTAAAAATTTGTCTGTGAGAGTTGCCGTTTAGGAGATATTCCTAGAAAACCGTTTGGGGGGCCCTTGACCCCCCATAAAATTGTAAGTGGCTCTCATATAGATGGGAACTTTTTACAGTTTCCTTAGAATGCCATGAGGAAGCTATACACAAAAATTCAGCTTTCCGCCATTTTTTTCGAAGCAATATGCTTAAATGACTGTACCTACTTGGTTGCCTTTGGGCAAATTGTGATAGACATTTGACATTTCAAAGTTCGAAAAACATCTTTCTATAAGTATTCCACCAAAAAAGAATATGCAGGCCCTTATTTTCTTTGAGTGATTATCACAAAATCTTTTCAAAACGAAAATTTTGTCTTCAAAAGGCAGAAATGGAAAACTAATAGATGAAATAAATTATTTGGATTCACTTATATAGCATTCGCAAATTAAATTAACCAAATCGCAAATAGGTTTAACCAAAACGCAAATAAGTTTCACCCAAGCGCAAAAAGATTTAACCCAAACGCAAATAGAATTAACCCAATCGCAATTCGAATTAAACAAAACGCAAATATAGTTAAACTATACGCAAATAATTTAAACTATTAACAAATAATTTTAACCAAAACGCAAATTGAACTAACCTATGCTTGAATTATTGATCCAGCTGTACTTTTTGGGTCTAATGGATTTTGGAATTATCCATAATTGTTAGAAAACATTATTAAGGGATTTGCCTTTTATTTTTTCGGTAAGTTCTTTGAAAAATGCGCAGAACTAGTTGAATTTACAATTGGGATTTTACCAAAAACTATTCATACTGTCATAAGCCTTCCATTTCTTCACCACATAGCTGGAACCACAAGTTGAGCCTGGGTTAATTCAATTTGCGTTTTGGTTAAAATGATTTGTTAATAGTTTAAATTATTTGCGTACTTATAGCTTAGCTATATTTGCGTTTTGTTTAATTCGAATTGCGATTGGGTTAATTCTATTTGCGTTTGGGTTAAATCTATTTGCACTTGGGTGAAACTTATTTGCGTTTAGGCTAAACCTATTTGCGATTTGGTTAATTTAATTTGCGAATGCTATATTAGTAAAAAAATTAGTTTGCTTCGACCATTTTGATTTTGCATTCGCCCACTTATGGAAGAGCGGTGAGTAAGCGCTCTCACGTCCGACGGAAAAAAATAACGAAAACTAAACGAAGAGTACCACTTCGCATCATATAAGTTTCTTGCTTTCGCTCGGTTACGTTAGCTAGGTACGTTAGCTTCCGACTTTTCTAGTTCTACCTTTAGGCTTTAGCTCCATGTACATCTGAAAGCATAAACGCAGAGACAAATAGACCGACAAAAAGTGATGGCAAAATAGGTACTTTATGGGGCTCTCCATAAACATCGTTATTTTACATTTTTTGTTTAAAATCTTAAAATTTCTTAGACACGAAGATAATATCGATACCTTCCCGTAAGAATGTATTAAGCGACATTTTAAAAATTTTAAATTAAATTTTTAAAATACCTCTTATTCAATTATTTATTGGGTATTTTGTTGTAGTAAACAGATTTTTCGAAGCATTTTGAGTTGAAATTCCCGTCCCGAATCTTTTTATTTTTTTAAATACATAAAATAACTGGACCAGAGGTTTTTGTCAATGCCTTTAAAATTTTTGAAATGTCGCTTAATACATTCTTACGGGAAGGAAGGATATCGATATCATCTCAAGTTTGCACATCGGTGCAGTAGAGGACCCTGATTCAAAACATTTTGATAGTATGAAACACTTTTTTTTAATCAATTTTTACCAATCGTCATTGATTTTACTTAAGAATTACCGGTATTTCTTTGAATTGGTTCCACTTCGAGGAACCTTTTATATGTATATGTCTGTATAAAGTTTATATAAGTACTACTTTTATGTATTTTGATTAAAAATGTATAGATAAAAAAGAATAAACGATTCGAATATGTATACTTCAAGCCACAGGAACTAACGGATTTTTTTTGTTAAGGTTAGAATTTTGATAATTAATATTTCCCATTAGATTTTCCAGAAGTTTCTTTCCTTCAATTGATGCTCCTTTAACTCTCCAACCAAAATCCTCACGAATCAACTGGTCCAATTGTTTAGTATCCACACCAAGTTCTTGTAATCTACCAATTACTTTGAGTACCTCATCAGTCTTTAAGATTCGCTCATAAACCGGTCTGAGAGCAATCATTTTACTCCAAAATTCAGCAAACACTCCATTGGCAACAACTTTATCACGAATAAGATTACTTATTTCTTTTCTTGGATAAATAGCCATCAGCTCTTCCATGAATCCCTTCCAACCACGAAGAGATGATTGTTTATCTGGTTTATAATTAAGAAGATTACCGAATTCCTCCGAATCATCACTTTCGTTGGAAACATTGTTCAAAGAACCAGCACGAAGTTGTTCTTTTAGCCATAGATAAAGTTCTTTTATTTCTGGTTGACTTCCGATTCGCTCGCCAACTTTATAAACATCCGGAGATCCAAAATATAGTATAATGCGTTGAAATTCAGCATCTGTGGTCAAATATCTGCGAATGAGATCGGTAAGCTCACGTTTAGGTATCAGTGTTCTGATATCCTTAAAATCATCAGCTAATGTTCGTGCACGAGGCAAATCTTGAATGTATACCGGGCGATTGATGTACACTTTGGCAGAGTATGCCAGGGTGATCAAGGAGAGAATCAAAATTATTTTCATCTGCAATGAAAAAAGAATAAATTATCTGTTTTAATAAATAGTCTTTCATACAGAGAACACCTTACCTTAAACAATTGAAATGTTTACTGATGCATTGGAAAAGCTTATGGTAGTTTTTATATACTCATCCAGGTTGTACAATTTGAGTTGAATCATTAAATATTTATTTTTCACTGTCCAGTATCTTTTGGAGTGATGAAGTTCTTGATAAGAGATAAGATGCCGTAAATCACCCAGGCTAAGTTTTCCATTATCAAACCATAATCTTTGTCTGAGAGATTGTTTAATATTGGTTGCAAATATTTCATATCAAACAAAGAGATAAGGAGTGCGACTTTTTTTATAATACAAAGAAATAAACGCATTAAGTAAGTACACACAATTCAATTAATGGCAATAGTCTATATAATTTTCCTAAAGGCTAATGATTAAAAGATGGCCTTCAAAAATCAAATGCGTCTAAGGAATATTATTGACTCGGTCTTTTCCTGAAGAAAAAAGTACGCAACTTTTCGCAAGCAACCAGAAAGTGCATATAATGTGATTCATGATAGTTTAAATCAGTGATTCTCAAAGTGGTCCAGGTGGACCCCCAGGGGTCCACGTGAGATTCAACGGGGGTCTACGTTGACATAAAATAAAAATGGGGGTTCACCATTTGACCAGTTGTAACTGGGGGTCCATGAAAATGTATCTGGCTCCGATAGTTAAGAACAAAACTGTAGGCTTGGCCTTTTTTGGAAAGGCTGTATTTCAGTGAATAATGGTCGAATTGCGGGTTTGAAGCTTTAAGAATTTAGATTCTAATTTTCAAAATTGTTGGCTAAAATTTTTTAGGTGGTCTACGAGGGGAAAAAAGTTTGGGAACCTCTGGTTTAAATTATATGAATGTCCAATAGACCCGCATTTCTTGTGTTGGAATTAATCCTTAATGGGAACATTGATCAGATTTTTTTTATAATTTCTCTTAGGTTTTCTTATTCTATTTTTCAGTGCGAGATCATGAGTTTTTGAGTTAAACTTGAGTTCACTACTGAATGATGTTTTTCAGTTAATTTAAATTTTTGATTAACTATGAATTGACCCAACAAAAATTCTCTGATTTAAATCTGGAATTTGAATTGATTACTCATTTAAATATATTCAGGATTAACCTTATAACCTCAGTACTGAAAAATGTAGGTACAAGAAAAGTGGTCTTTTCCTGAATCTTGATCACATTATAATGGCATTAAGAATTCAAAAGCTTCACAGACTCGTTTAAACCTTGAATTGAGTTCAATTGTTCTGCGGAACTAAAGTTTAAACCAAAAGTAGAGATTACATAAACTCGCACTGTGAAACTGTGGGTTATCCACTAAATTAAAAAAAATATCATAATGTAATTTTATTTTCATTTTCTATTAAAAAACATTAACCCATTAAAGTAAATCCAGTTAAGAGAATGTTTTCATTTCGTTTGATGTTAATTAGTCAAATCTCTTGTTCCATATCTCAAATCCATCCAAGAAACCCTGGGAAAACCCCAAACATGGTAGTGGCCGAAGTGATTTTATCTCCCCGAACAAAGTTTTCTTCTCTCTGTCTATGTTAGGGTATCCATTTAAAGAAACCCTTGACTCATAGCAACAAACCGTTTAGGTATGTATGTATATCTATTCCCAAATGGGATGCTCTATAACAGAAATTTCGCTACTAGTTAGTGTATCTATACCAAAAATAGACAAAATATACCTAAACCTATAAAGGTAGCTCACTATTTTGCGATCAAAGATCAGGTCATTGTTTTCAATTCCCCCCCAATCCCCCACCCCCCTCCAACAAAAAAAAAAAACAAATTACAACCAACTAACAAATTCACCGATGGACTAGGCCCATAAAAAGTAAATAGGTTACCGGCGCCCAGTAAGGGCATGATCGTGCATGAAGTCGCAAAATCGAAAGCAGAACCTACCATCGCAAAGCATCAAAAGTACCCCGCGCATTCGGGGTAGGTAAAGTGCTGCAACTACACCAAGTTGCATGCCATAGGTTCACCATCAGTGAGGCTACACAATGAAATCGAAACCAAATGTTAATTCAAATCCAAATGTAGGCACAAACAAAATCGAGTTCATGTGTCTTCGTCGTTATAATCTTGAAATGGAGAAAAAATGGCAAGTAAAATGATAAAATTTGTTGCCACTTTTTCCGATTGTCATGGAATCTAACCCAGTTCATCAGACATGCCTACATATGAACCATAGGTACCTGTCCAATTTCATTTTTTTAAATGATTTCTGTAGTATAATCATCCTTTGATAGAAAAAGGTGGATATTGCCCCCAAAACACTATTTGTTTTTAATTCGCTCAAAATAGCTTTTAAAAAAGTCTCCTCAAAAAGGATAAGTTAAATAGGTATAGAAAAAGTGTTATAGGAAGACAATTAACACGGAAGTTTGAAGTCGCTAAGTCAGCATTCCAGCACTCAAAACTGAAGCCAGTATTCAGCACCAATACCCGCTGCACAACATTATAGGACTAGCAAAAACCGGGGCAATCCCTCCATTAGTTGGACAGTTTCGTGTATCGATCAACATTAAGATGGCAAACTGATAATCCAAGACAAGGGATAATATTAGTATTGGCATTCGTGCGGCTGTTTAATCAGCTAAAGCTACAACATGTACTATACATCCTTACTGCACGCTGCACAGCTATCTTCTCTTTAAACTGACCATGGACCAAGAGCCTATTAAAAATACATAAATATACTGTGTACATGCAGCACACTGCATATGCACAACTACGCTGCTGCTGCAGATGGCGTTTCAAGTAAACACCAAAACATTACACGTGAGTGAGATTTGTTAGAACAATTTATACCGTTACACTGGTTGAATAAACATAGCGAGTATAGAGTGAAACTTACTAGGTTTTCCGGTAACTATGCTACTTGCTATATACGATGGAATGTAATTTAACTAGATGCTTATGAGGATTGATGTATATAAATGTAGATGCATGTCGAGAATTTTATTTACACTTAGGGCTTCCTTTTTGATTTTTTTGGAGCTTAACATTGAAAATCTTATCTTAAAACCATTGCCCCATCGAGTTATACCTTAGCACAACACATAATGATATTTTCTACAACGAATTTCGCATAAATATCATAAAAAGTTGTTACGTATGGGCCTTTATAGTTAAAATCTTAATCGTTCGCCAATCTTGTGGTACTATGTTGAAGTTACAAAAATATCTCCAGTGTGTACCTACATTTTTTTAAGGATCCATGCTTGATCTAATTTCCGCACACTCGGGCGTATGTGGTATATTTTTTGTAAATGAAAAAAAAATTATCTGCAAAATAGAAGGTGGTTGACAAAAGGGTACATTGCAAATAAAAAAAAACATAAGTCTGAAGAAAACTATAAGAACCATGGTAGTTCATTCAAGTTGTAGTTGTTGTGGTGTTGTCACATTAATATTAAATTAAATTACTATGCATATGCATACAGACGTTTACAAATTCTGTGATCTCGCAAGTCAAAATAATAATTTTTCCTGTGGTACCTCAAAATTCTATAAAAGAAGACGCTTTCAGGATTACGTCCCTACAAAGTAGGGCCTACACGGGGATTCAAGAGAAAACTTTTCATCATTTACGCCTTATCTCAATATTAATAGCAAAACTATTATTACTAAGGCTGTGGAAAAAAATTATGCGAATTATAATTTTACATAAAATATTGGAAACACTTAACCTTATTCAATCATATACACAAACCAATTGAAAGTCTCCACTTTAGTTGATTGAAAAAAAATATTTGTATATATGTATGTATACAAATCCGAAAGATTGCTGATGATTCATGTTTTTACGAAAATATAAATATTTATGAAATTAATATGAAAAAATAGCTTTTATTTATATGCCTACGAACAAATAAATTAAAATAAAAGTATCTTAAAATAATCGATTTTATCCGCCATGTAATGTGGAAATGAAGAGTACATTGTCATTTGGTTGCAGTTTATAGTCCAATTCACCCTAGAAAAAAACGAAAAAATGTTAATCACTACAAATATAAATTTTCCAGATACATTATTCTTTAAATTCTAAAACACGAGTTCCAAACTATAAGACTTTTAAGAAGTCTATTAGAAACAAGCTGCAAGGTGATATCAATAATCCGACTATAAATTATTTGTGATATCTTACCAAGAGCTCCCAATCGGTATCGTTTACCAACACAAGAATACCCGGTCGTCTGAAATAAAAACCTTGTTATTTAAAATTCAGTTAAAATAATTCACAAAATATTGGTCAAAGAGTCGGCTGCAAATTTTTGGGCTGAACCCATAACCAAAAAATGAGTATGATGCTCTGTAGGTGCATGCACCTTGACATCAAATACAAAAGTCTGGAAGGATTTTTTTTGGCGCCCGTGGTGGCGCCGAGTTGTTGAAAATAGCGGTTTTCCAATTTTGATGTCAGGGTTACAATTACTTCAATTCATGTATTAGAAATTAAAAATTATGCTCCGTCATTTTCCTTAAATCCACAGATTTAAATCTTATTAATCTGAAAAATAAAACTCAAGATAGGTATGAGCTTTTGAAGCGAACCCTATCGGCTTTATTTTGGAGACCATACCTCTCGATACGGTGGACTTAAAAAGCTTATACCTATCGAGTTCTATAAATCGGATCGTTTAAATATAATCCTGTGGACTTAGGGAAAATGACAGGGGCATCATTTTCCATTTTAAATAAATAAATTGAAGTGCATGTACCGCTAACACAATAGTCTGAAAACTACTATTTTCAACTTCTCGTCCCCACCACAAACGCCAACAAAATCCTGCCAAGCTTTTGTATTTGATGTTCAAGATGCATGCACCTGCAGACCCTTCAAACTCATTTCTTGGCTATGCGTTCACCCCCAAAATTTGCAGCCGGCTCCGTCTATATTAGAAGCGAGCAATATCTTACACTGAATCGTTTTGAATAAAAAGTTCTGGTCTCTCTGTTAGAATTGTGTCATGCATCCATTTGATGAAATTCTTCAGAGTCCCTAAAAGATGTACGAGATATAGATTAAGCTATTATTTAAAAAAATTGATTCAATTGAGAGTTATTACAAGTTTTATTGCCATCCAAAACCACTTCGCGTTTCTTAATATTTCCAAATAGAAGCTCAGCACCGGCACTGCGACAAAATGTTTGTTTATTAATTAATTTGCGGTATTTTACATCAACATTTTAGTTACCTAAATTCTAACACTATTTTTAAATTTGGCTCTGTCATATTGTATTGTTAAATTTCCTACAACCTAGTATTTTAAAATAAATAACAAATATATGAAATATTTTCCGTTCACGTGCGAAATGCAAATTTATAAACAGAAAATTCATGTGTCAAAAAACAGCTGGAATTGGCGCGTTCAATAGCCCTGTTTTTTAGTGCATTTTTATCTTCGCTTAGAAAAAAGTAGCATGTTAAATACAACAACAATACCCAATTATACCAGTTTGTTGTTGTGATTAGCCCTGTTTTTTAGTGCACTTTTATCTTCGCTTAGAAAAAAGTAGCATGTTAATTACAACAACAAACTGGTATAATTCCATATTGTTGTTGTATTTAACATGCTACTTTTTTCTAAGCGAAGATAAAAATGCACTAAAAAACAGGGCTATTAACATGGAACTTTTTGCTAAGCGAATATAAAAATGCACTAAAAAACAGGGCTAATGTTTGAATGGATAGCCTATCTAGGATAGCTTGTATCCATGTATGTGTTTGAACGCAAGTCAGCTGTTGTTGACATTGGGCGCGTTCGGCGGCGTATCTTAAGCGATCCGGATTTGTTTGTGTTGTTGTAATCCCATAGGAAAAAACAGCTGATCAGTGAAGCAGCTGATGTGAGAAAGAAATCTCAAGCTATCCAAAAAATTTCGGGATACTCAACTATCCGATGGGAAATTTGAAGAACAGCTGACTTTGCTTAACAGCTGACCATTTATTTGGATTTGCGATTCCACATCGGATTTTTTTTTGTTCGAGCAAAAACATTTCCAAATTATATTTAAATGCATATTAAAATCATTTGCAATGCAAATTAATAATAAATTTTTGATACAGAGGAGATTTGGTATAAAATAATTTATGTAAGGACACAAAATCGTTGCTGAAAATTTCAATTTATTTTTACTTTTGTTAGCAGCTCTCACTCTTTTGACAGCAAATGTTACCTATCCGGTTTTGGCCGTTCGCCAACGTATCGGATACTAAAGCATCTTGGATACCCTATCGGACTACCGGCCGAACGCGCCCATTTCTCATAGGATAGCTTTGTATCCTAAAATTTTTAGGATAGCTTGGGATCTCTTTTCTGCCAACAGCTGTTTCGTCATCAGCTGTGTCTTAACAAGGTATTACAACAACACAAGATCGCTTTAGTTCGGTGTTTGAACGTGGCCAAGAAAGACAAACAAACCAAACTGAAGTTGGATGTGGTTCTTCTCAGATGATGAACAAATTCGCTTTAGGCTTCTAACAGAATGGGGCATATTCATTGGCCGCGATCAAACTTGTATCAAAAGCGATCTGTGTCCACGTTCTGTAACTCTCGCATCGATAAAATCAGTCGAGAAACGTTGAAAAATGGAACAAAACTCATGCATTTTGTTTCAATTTTCCTCGTTTCTCGACCAGTTTTTTCGATGCGAGAGTTACAGAACGTAGGCACTGGATAGGTTTGTGTTGTTGTAATCCCTTTGTGAAAACATAACTGATAATAGCCCTGTTTTTTAGTGCATTTTTATCTTCGTTAAGAAAAAAGTAGCATGTTAAATACAACAACAATACGGAATTATACCAGTTTGTTGTTGTAATTAACATGCTACTTTTTTCTAAGCGAATATAAAAATGCACTAAAAAACAGGGCTAATAAGACAGTAGTTGGCAAAAAAGAGATTCCAAGCTATCCTAAAAATTTTAATAACACCTGACAGATACAGAAACATACATGGGTAAAAAGCTGCTCTCCACGAATATGTCAGATGTCAAATGCTTAATAAACAATAGGGGTATTCACGATCCTATGTAACTGGTCTGGTATCATTGCAAAAGTGTAAAAGTGTAACACTTTCTTGCACTACAACAACAAAATATACTAAATGTCAAATTCTTACACTTTTACACTTTTGCTATAATCCAACCCTATTGTAAAAGAAAAATAGGTACACCATAGTAAAGTTTGCGCTTGTGTATTTGATAACTTGCCAAATGTCATTCTTTTTGTCAAATGATATTTATTTGTGAAATTTTGTGAGTTTGCTACAGTGCAACTATAGATAATAGAAGTGCGTTCACGATCGATTGTAAAAAATAAAATATTACAATTTTACTAGACTTGTTGCACCAGATCGTGAACACCTCTAATAATTGATCAATTTTATAAACTTATCCACAAAATAGTGCATAAAAGTGAAATAAAACAATAAATATCACATGTTTTCCCTCAAAGTGCCATTACAAATAGAAAAAGATAGCTTGGTAGAAAGCCCTATTGGGTTGTGTACGCAATCTCGCAAATCAAAATCTCGCACTCGAAGTCTAGCGTAACGAAATCTCGCAATTACAAAAACCCACTTTTCATAATAGCCTTTGGAGGTGACAAATTCCTTATGAGTAGATGAAAGCCCTAATCTAGTACTGCACATGCTCTCATGTGCGAGTAGATACATTTTAAATGGAAAATCAGTTTGATCTTTGATGTGTTCCATTCAAAAAAGCTATCAAAGTACTTGCCAGTACTTAGCCACTTCCAAAGGAAGACGCCTAATAGCTGCGTTTTTTTTTTGCTTGTCCGAGTTTTGCATCATCTGGACATTTCAACATTTGTTTACTTTTGCATTGGTCTGCCATTTTATTTTGAATTATCATACCAACAATTAGCATGTTAAATACAACAACAATTTGGTAGAATTGCGTATTGTTGTTGTATTTAACATACTACTTTTTTAAGCACTACATGAAACACAAAGTGGATGTTTTGATAAGGCTATCGCAGAAAATCCGGATATCGCCCCTTGGTCCCCTTACAACCTTTGTGCATATCAAAAGAATAGAGGTATAGTTCAGCGTAGATTCCTCCGCTTTGTTCTTATAGGACTCCCATGGGTTGTCACTTACAAACTTGCCCCCACATAATGATCGGTTGCGGCTCATACTTTTAATCCCTCGAAAAACGTGGTGAAGTAGCTGACGTAATTTTTATCCATCAAATTTTGTCTGGTGTTACTTAGCCAGTTTATATTTCTGAGATCTCAGAGGGCTCAGAAATATAAACACGATTCCTCACAAAAATTCCTCACTTTTCCCCTTAAAATCCGAGACTGAAATTTTTTGGATTCGCTTGCTCAATTGTTATTTGTATCACCATAAATTAAATAAGAGGAGAGAAAGAGAGTTGTTTTGACTTCTATGTGAGGTATCGTGTTTATATTTTATTCTCTTGCTCTGTCAAAAAACGGAAGAAAACTACTGAGCGCTCAAGAAATATAAACTGGCTAACTGATTCTTCTGCCCTCCTTGAGGTAATCAGTAGGTCTGATCCTTTACTTTGGGTTTCTGTGATTTTTAGTCCAAACTTGTGTCAAAATATTTTTTTTTATATAAACTTTGACAAAACTTTGGACTGAATTGCGCAGAAATGCACAGAAAATAACAGAAATTCAAAGTAAAGGAACAGACCTAGTATTAACACCAATTCACAATTTCTTAGATCAGTATACCCCAGTTCGATCAAGCCCCTCACAGAACTGATTATGGCAGAATTGAACCAGTTACTAGAATGTTGAGGAAAGTAAATTCTTATTCAAATATTTTTGAATATAATCATAGCAAGATAACACAGAAAAAACTTCTTTATGGTTCATCCTATTACTATGTAATTGACTTTGGCTTTTTACTAGAGATCTGCTTTTGCATGGTCCTATTTTTAGTTTCAATTTTTCTTTTTATTCTTTTCTTAATTTTTTGTATTTTTAACTTTCTTCACTTTTTTAACTTCTTGTATTAAGCAAACCAAACCTTTTTTCTCTCAGGGTTGGTATCGCATTTAAAAAGAAGTTTGTTACTCTGGCATCAGTTTAATATAATCATAATCACATATCCTTATTTTCTATATAACCCCGAGGCCACACGAGCAAGTACTTGCAAGCAAGTTGCAATACATACGCATTTGTTTACTAACACAAACAAACCCAAGCAACTTGCTTATCAACTGGCATGCAAGTTTTGAAGCCAGTAGTGAAGCAAGTTGAGAAGCAAGTTGGGAGACAAGCAAGTGGAATGCAAGTGGAAAGCAAGTGGGAGGCAAGTGGAATGCAAATTCCGAATCTGACAGGCAGTGTATGTAGCCAACTTGCTTGCAAGTACTTGCTCGTGTGGCCTCAGGGTAAAATAATTTTAATTGTCCAGTTTATATTTCTGAGGGCTCAGAGAATTTCCCCAGTTTTGCTGTCAAAAACTAAGTAAAAAAATTTTTTGCTCCGTCAGCTCAGTGAGCGCTCATGAAATATAAACTGAACAAATGTATAAGTTCCGATATATGACTTGCAATTTGCAATCGAAGTTGCCATCATACTCGGTGTAAATGGACCCCAGCGCGTGCGGTATCTGTGGGGAAAGAGGCGTGGGATTATTTATTTTGCGAGTGGGATTTGTGTTAAGAGCCAGGGAGTGTTGCTAATTAAAAATATAATGATCATGATTTTACAAAAAAAAAATCATGAGATTATTTTAGCTTTGCGATTTGATATACAAAAAGCCAAAATAATGAGTATGAGCTATGCGAGGGCTTATAGGCATCAAATACAAAAAGTCTTAAAATGTTTTTCTCAGCGAGGTTCTTGTGTTTTTGTTTCCAAGATAAGGTATTATGACGCTTAAAGGAAATAACAGCATAATTTTCAATTTTTAAAATAAGTAAAATGGATACAGAATCAGTTTTTTAATAAGTTGAGAAAAATAATACAAAAATTCAATATTTATCAATTTATTTATAGTTGTAACTCACAACGAGGATGGACAGTTAGAAACGCTTTTTTGCTTTTTAATAATTCATCTTTGGATTTTCAAAATATTTAAGGGTATTCATACAACAGCGTAAAGTCGTCGTAAACATTGTAAACTTTTAAACTTCGTAATTCTGTCACAATTTGTATGGGAAATTTGACAGATTTACGAATGGCCTTTTCGATTGGCAATCCAGAATCGTTCGGAATGCGTGTAAACCCTTCTGAAAGTGTTCTATTGGCATTCAGAATGACAGTTCTTCTCCTGAAAAGAACAGAAAACGATTCTGGATTTCATTTCAGAATCGAAACTAGAACTACTCACACATTCAAACACATAGTTGTCAAAGAGTTGTCAAAAATTGCAAAAAGTAAATTTTTAGCTAAAAATAAGTAAATTTCACACACTACTGTTTCTAAGAACAATTATTTTCTGTTAAGAATAGGTATGTTCCTTTACTTTGAATTTCTGTGATTTTCTGTGCATTTCTGCGCATTTCAGTCCAAAGTTGTGTCAAAGTTTATATAAAAAAAATATTTTGACACAAGTTTGGACTAAAAATCACAGAAACCCAAAGTAAAGGATCAGACCTAATATTATTTTCCCATTTTCTTTTTTGAAAATTATCATACTTGTTCATATTTGTGTCCGCCAAGTTTCCAAATATGAAGAACTATTTCGGCATCCGCATGTGAAGTTGAACAAATACAGGGATACGAAAACTTCAGAATCAAACTGCATGTGCCTGTTTGTTTTATTGGCGTTCCGGATCGGAGAGTTCTTCCGAATTGCCAATCGAAAAGGCCAGAAGTTTAAAACTTTACGATGTTTACGACGAGTTTACGCTGTTGAATGAATACCCTTTTTGTTTGAAAACAAAATTGCTTTTTATAACCGTGATCTTTTATCTTGGCAAGACAATCAACCAGTAGTATTAAGAATATCGGGAACTATTTTTGTTTTTAATTAACTGACGTGTTGCTAGGACTAGATACATGCTTTTTCAATATGTTGTTTTGTTTTGGAATAAAAAAATCAATTGAAAAAAGTGTCATTCCGCCAGATTTGCAAGTCCTTTGTGCAAAGAGCTATACTACATCAAAAAGTACTTAGAAAAAAAAGGTGTCATCATTAGTTTAGTTAAAAAAAATAACTTAAACAGAATAAAGCATCTGTAATGATACACTGTCGGCGTCGGATCTTTACTGAAAATTTGATCTATGTATATTCGATAGATTCCTTCAATTATTCAATTCAAAGCAACTAATTTCCGTCATTTCGAGTCACTGAAATTGATTGTATAAACATTCTATAGAGATGCACTTGGGCTTAGCTATTTTAACGATATGGCATTAGTTGCTGATTTTACATACAAAATTGCTTCGCCGCTTCCTCTGCAAGAAAAAACAGAAAGCAATAGTAAAAAAAATTTTTTAACCCCCTTTTTGAAGAATTTCTATCAAAATGCATGTAGCCTTATTTTAAACCTTATCTTAAAACTTAAGTTGAAAGCCATGCAACGTTTTGTAATATGCAGGTATATTGATCGCTTAAACTCTTCGAGTATCAAGCTTCACTTAGAAAAATAAAAGTGTTCTCCCACGAAAGCGACAGTGGTCTTTTATTTAGAAATACTCGTTTCATCCTCACTTAAATTCAATATTTTTAATCCATTCGACTTAATTTTGTAATGAAATGAATAATATTGGTATAGATTTAAGTGTTTGAATTTAATAAACGCGATTTGTTTGGAAATATAGTAATAATGCACAAAATAATAAATAACTTTGGAATTTCATGTAAACTGTGAACATATGAAATTTGTTAAATGATCACGGATTTCCTCTCCCATTGTGCATGTTTCTTCAACATTGTCATCCACTGGTCCGGAATATAATACTTCCTCAGAATCGAGTGTATCGCTCAAAGAACGGTCGTATTCTGATCCGTTTGTCTCCAAGATGTTATGCAATATGCAGCAAGTTGTTAGGATCTTGGGAATGAAACTCACAGTGATGTTCATAGGTTCTTGCAAGATCTTCCATCGACCTTTTAGTTTCCTAAATGCCTGTTCAGCAACCACACAAGATTTACTGAGAAAATCATTGAATAATTCCTGTTCCGGAGTGATTACTTCCGAGTATGGTTTCATTAGCCACCATTGTACTGCATCTGGTCGCCGACTAATTAAATATGCTGGTACAGGTTTTCCATTGATTTCTTTTTTTGGCTGGGGAAACAAAAATATATAAAAAATCCTACACAAAAGTGGAACTATAGAAAGACCTACCATTGACAACATCGCTTCTTTTACGCTTGAATTATAATCCATGAAATCTTGGGTATTATCTAAGAAGGCAAGATCCCTGAACCTGAAATAAGATCGAGTTAGTACAAGCTCGTTAAGACAGTCAAAGGAAATGTGAAAACAATGCCTTAAGTGGGTACTTACAAGCAATTCGGATCAATAACGGTCTGTAGAATTATATCCGTTGAGCCGTTGTCTTTCATGTGTTTAGCCAAACCATTAGCTTTTAATGAAATTGAAACTCGGGTTCCTTCAATGACGCCAAGAACTTGAGGCAGCACAACTTTATCTTCAAATTGTTGCATGATATCGAATACCTCTTCACCCTGTGGCATGGAAATGTATTCCAACTCCATCATTTTCGTGCAGGCTTCACAAAACTGATAGAGAGCTTTCTGCACACTGATTCCATGGATACCAAACTTCTTCCCAATACCGGAATATGATTCATTCGATGCGAGTTTGTAAAGGGCTGCAGCAATTTTAATTTTGGTAGGCACAGATTCACGCACAGCATTTGGTTTTGGTTTAAATTCATCATCCAGGGTCTCACATAGATATGAATAAGTCTCTTGGTCCACGTGAAACGTCTTAGCCCAAAGGGCATTGTCATCGGCTAGGCATATTGAATTCCACCAGTCGGCATTTCGTTCTTTCATCCACAATGTTCTTATTCTTTTCTTTCGATTAGTCTTTTCCGTTTCTTTCAAGTAAAACAATTCGATGATGTTCATAAGATTCAGCTGGTGGATTCGTATATTGGCTCGGATTTTGCTATCCAATCGATTATAGAAGCGCATTCTCATCATTCGCATTTCTTTGTCGTATTGTTTGCAGCATATGTTCATTTGGTTAAAATAGCCAACGCACGCTTCCATTAGCAAACGATTTTTCATTTCCATTTTAGTTTTTATTTATAAATTTTCAAACAAATTTGTTTTTGTTTAACAAAACGATGCAGAACTGAATTAAAAAAATAGGTAGTGTCAAAAAACATTCCAATTGACATTCCAGATTCCAGGTGGACATCGAAAGATTTTAGGTTTTGGGCGCGTTCGTTAATGAGCCTGTTTAGATTAGGAAAATTGAGTCCGGTCGTGAGTGCCATCGTCACTAAAAACACGATGGGGCGTATTCATAGAGAATTACTAAAGTCGTGATTTTTGTATCTATAGTTAAGGCTGGTAGGTTAAATAAACACAGCTCTTATTCGTAGTCAAATTCCCAGCTGTGTTTAGTAGATACCCAGGTTAAAGGTTGTGTTCTACTACAATTTTACTTCAAATGATGACAGGTAAAAAAAGACACTTATTTCCAACGTGTAAATTTTGTGTGGTCCTTCCTCATAGTCGAAAAAAGCAAGAAAGACAAAACTATTAAATAAAAAATCCAGAAAAGAAACTCGAACAAATATTCTATAATATTTTAAGATGAACAACAAAGAAAATATAAAACGCGAACGCAACGAGAGAAGGAACTATTTTCTTTTTCTATTCTCTCTATTCTATTTTTCTTTTTCTTGGTGGCACATTTTGCAATAGAGCTCTTTAACAAATAGCAATATAGCGCTCTCTCGTTCATTTACAAACGTCAAAATCAGCACTATGGCGAATTTATCATATACTCTTGAAATTGACAGATTCGTAAAATTCCCTAATCACTTCTCGCACTCATGTTATTTCGAACAAAGTCATGACTCAAAAGTCGTCGTGTAAAATGAATCTATTTCCGAACTTGTTTATTCCAAAATGTACTAGAATAGCTTAGACCAATTATTATGGTTCTTGTTTTTACTAATTAGCAAACGTCAAAATCATATGTTTTTAATTTTCTTTCATGTGCCGATTATTCAACTTGTTTTGAAGTTAAATATTTCATTCAGTCTCTTTTAGCTAAAAATTGATTTTTTTACTATAAATTAAAATGATTGCGCTCCGTGTTCTCTATCCGGGTGTCCGCCAATTTATAATTAATCCAGCCGTACACAACAAAACCGCATTTCTCCACCAATCACTGAAAGGCTTTTCTGTCGGAGTACTACCATCAATAAACAAGTCATTAAATCGCACATTTGCTTCAGCAACATCCTCCAATCCTGATGGAACCCTCATCTACCATGGATCACTTGCGCCTCGCATGAAAGCAGTCAAAGTATTCTCACTTACCACCAGCCTAACCGGGCTTGTCGCCCAACCAATTCTCATGGAACAAGGAATGAAAATAGGTGGCACCGGCATGGCAGTCGCTCTGTGTACTGTAGCTGGATTTTTCACATTCGTAACCCCTCTGTTGCTGCATTTTATCACAAAGAAATATGTTACCGAAATTCATTATAATGAAAAAACCGACGAGTACACCGCGACGACAATATCGATTTTATTGTATAAAATTAAGGTAAAATGGGAAATTATAATTTGGTTATTTATGATCCAACATTTTAAATTCGCAGACTAAGTTCAGACCTAGTGACGTAAAGGTCCCAGATGTTCCAGGAATGTTTACATCATTCAAAATCAACGACAAACCTATGTTCATAGAACCCAGTTTGTTTGACAACACCGACCACTATGTGAAGATCATGGGCTACGACAAACCGATCGACTTCAAGCTAAACATCAAACCGGATGACAACAATAATGAAACTCCCAAATCCAGTAGTAGTGAGATAGGAAGTAAAAAGTAAATCTAAATGTATTTATTTATTTAAATAAAATTAAAAAAAAAAAAAACAAAAAAAAATGCAAAATAAGAGTAGTTCTTAGACTTTAAAAGGTTTGTACATGATTATTTTTTGTTCCCAGCATCTTGATCCCAGCTTTGAAAGAACTGTTTGATGCTGTGATCTTCGTTTTCTACTTGTCTTGTTTCACATAGTCTGCTTTTCGGATTCATTGTGATTTTTGTTTTGTTGTTTTCTTGCAGCAAGTCCTTTATTCCTTGAAGAAAAGTTTGCGTATTTGTTGACATCATTTCTTTAAATTTTTCATCTCGCCCCGATGTATAGTTGGCAAACAATCTGAATTCGTATTCTATTAGTTCTTTCTGTTTTCTAAACAAATCTTCGTTTAATTCTTTAGTGACCATTTTAATTTTCTGCTGGAATTGATCAATTTTCGAGGTGGTATCCGGCTCACGACGCCTCTTCAGATTTATCAATGGCTTGGAAGCTGTAACAGAAAGAAAAGAATAAGGTCAAACTAAATATGTATGTATAAGAGAATATGAAGGAAATTTGAAAAGACAATTCTTCTGTTTAAGTGAAGCGACTGAATCAGCCCTTATTATAAGTTTCATATGGAAAATATTTCGCCCGAAAAAAATTTGCAATGCATATGACCTCACACAACAGTCTGAAAACAGCTATTTTCAACGTTTCTTACCTAGCACGGGCGCCAAAAAAATCTTGACAGACTTTTGTATTCGATATAAAGATCCATGCAACTTCAGACCCAGTTGTAAAAAAAATTATCAATGAATGTTAGAGACCAGACCATGGTGTATATGTACTTAATTTCAACGTTAGATTATTTTCATTTCATCGACTAATTTGTATGTTCTTCTGCCAACATTGATTCATCAAAAAGTCGAGAAGTATATTTTTTTGTACAGTTAAGTGTTTTTGTTATATTGCCAGGGATTGTATATTCATTTTTAAAGCAAACTACAAGGTCTCAGTGTTTTGTTCAATCCAAAACATTTTCCTCATATGTATTTCCTCTTTTTGGAGAAAAAAAAAATATTTAAAATTTATTCGGTAATTTTTTGTACGCAATATGGCAAACTGTTTGGTTTCAACCTTCGATTAACAAAAAATTGATTTAATCATTATCTTTTTTGGTCAAAAATGTATGCGTAGTTGCACGCATATCTAAGCCTTTTATTTATTTCTGTTAAAAAGGGTGGAATTGCTCTTAAACGGTGGAAATACTCTAAAACGGTATATATTTAAGTTTCAGATGAAAACTTTTCCATTAAGACAAACAAATAATTTCTACCAGTTTTTTCATGCAAATGCTCCTGTAAGTGGTCTGTAGAAAAGTAGTATTGAACTTGGCTTGTTTTTTTATTTTAGCAATTGAATCCGACGAATAAGACTCATAGTTGAGATTCAGTTAATTTTTTTCGAAATATAATGTCCTCAATCCTTGATCATGAAAACTATGAATACGTAATTTCTAAAGAGCTCTAAAGCTGACATTACACGACCGAGTCATCCAATCCATTTGATCAGATCACAATGTGCAATCCCATCCCACGGGTCAAAAATTAAAATCTTTGCAAACATTCGCCCTCCCAGACTATGCAAACAAAATAAAACAAGCACTGAAGACATGGCAGCTTTAGTTATGATCAGTGGTAGTGACAATCTTTTAGTAGATATCAATCAAGGTCCTATTTCATAATGAGGTAATACTTATTAGTTCATAAGTTCACAAGTTTACCAACTACAAAGTAGGTACAACCACTTAATTTCTGTTTCATAATAACAGCAGCATTCTTTATATTTTAAGTGATATTCTACGAACTAAAAAGTACAAAAGTACAGTTAAGCTGTATATGGGATTGATTCTTCGATAAAAAAACAAGAAGTATCTCCTTCAATATTCTCAAAGCTCGTTTAACTTGAATAGATAATATCTTCAAAGAACTACATTAGGAAAAGTGGATTTTCACTCGCTATTTTCACGCACATTTCCTGGTCATTTGACATTCACTAGTAAAACCGTGGAGGGTTCCACTTATACCAGTAAGAAATTATCTATTTTGTAAAAATTATTTATAACTATCGAAAAGTTCCCTTGTTATAAAATTGCTGTAAATGAATAAATAAAATATTGGGGTTGTTACACTGCAACTTTAAAATCTTTTGTGCCTCCACCAAAAATTGGATGAGATTGCTCATCTTACAGTTCTTCCTCCAACTTTATTTCTCTTAGATATTAGAGTATTTAGAGAACTTTTAGAGAGGAAAGATCGCTATCTTTTACTTGGTTGTGTCTCATGTGTATTTTCACATTTATAATATTAGTAACATTATTTGAGGCTGTATGTAATTGTATCAATTTCATGCAAGACAAAATAAAGTAAACAGAATATTTACCTGGCAGAGTAGGAAAACATTCCTCGAAGGCGGGCATTTCTGTTTTTGGAAGCTCGAAGCCTTGTTCCTGTTCCTGTTCTTCTTCCTCAGTAGATGTTGAGTTTCCATTTTCAACAGGATTAACAGTCAGTGAATAAACTTCTAAAATAAAACCATTAAATGTTAGAACAAAATCATAAAATTAAGTTGTACAAAAAAATGTATAAAATACCTTCTGTAGTATCTTTTTCTTGTTTGTTGACTTTCCTACAATTCGATAAAACAATTTCCATTTGCTCAAAATATGGCGAAACCTTATGAGTCTTATCTCCAGTTCCTAGTATCTTTCGATCCCTGTAAAAATTCTTCTTCAAATTTTGCCATCGAAATTCCATTTGTTTTGCGTTTTTGTCATAATATCCGCGAGCAAACATTTCCTGCTCGACTATTTGAAATGCTTGATATTTGCTTTTAAATTTTTTTTCTTCGATTTTTTGTAAGCATTCCTTTTCATCGATAATGGATATTAGGGTTAAGGTCTCTTCGTAGCCCCAGAGATTTCTCTTAGTCATTTTTAGCGTATTTTATTTTAATAGAGGAATTGAATTGAGGCGGTGAATAATAATTTTAATTTATAAACAATAACAAAAATAGATAATGCACTCCAAGAAAAATACCAAAATAGCTATATTTCTGTTTTTGGAGTTTTTGGTGTTTTGACTTTTGACAGCATTCGAGCTTCGAGGGAGACGTTGGGAGTTTTTTCCATTTTCCAAGCTGTCTGGTTCCAATGGCATTTATGTTGAATAAAGTATGGTGAATTTCTTATTAGGACTGTTTGGTATCTCGTGAAATGTCTTGCAAATTCTCACAACATGCTGGCTCCACTAGACATGAGCGATGCCCAAAATCCAAACCATAATCCAATCAGCAGTCTGATTTGTATGTATTATGTCACTGCTCAGACATGGATTTTTGAGGCTCCATTGGTTTTTTTCAAGACATGTTCAAAGTCAAAGCATGGCCCATGCCTAGTGGAGCCGGCATGTTAAGAAAAAAAAAAGTATGTCCGTGGTGTAAATTTTGTTTTTATTCGCCGTCAGTTTACAGGTTAAAGCTAAGTATACAGTTCTTTTGAGTAAGAAAATTCTTCGAGGTGAGAAAAAAAAATATTTTCCACAAAGAAAAAATGTCCGTGGTGTGAATTTTTTTTTTATTCGCCGTCAGTTTACACTTTCGAAAAAAAATCTTAATGAGACTGATCCATGGAAAAACAAACACAAATGCCAAACGCAATTTTTTTTTCGGAAAAAGAATGTCAGTGACATTGTTTTGTACGAAAAAAAATCGTGGTGAATATAAAATTTTGTTTTCTTTGGGTAGTTCACAGTTCGATAAAAAAATTTAAACGTCAAAAAATTTTTTTCTCGCAAAAAGCGCTCCCATAAGAAATACATGTAGTTTTTTTTCGTCAAGGAACTGTATACTTAGCTTAAAAAAAAATCTCAATGAGACTGATCTATGAAAAAGCAAACACAAATGCCAAACGCAATTTTTTTCGGAAAAAGAATGTCAATAGGCATGTTTTATTGCAAAATATTATAGGTAGCACAGTAAAATTTCCCTCAGCAAACAATAACAAATCGTGAAAGTGTCGATAAATAAGTCAGTAAAAATGTCCTTTTGTTGTTGTTTGTCAAAGGAAATTTAACTGTGCTAGCTCAGAATTTACCAATAAAACACGACTAGTGACACTAGCTGTGTTTTTTTGCATGTCCAAATAAAATTGTGTGAAAAAAACGACAACAAAGCAAAAAAATTTACATGTTAAATACAACAACAACTATGTCCATATAGAGTTAAGCTAGAACTCATTGACTTATTATATATGGACTGCTAGTTGTATGTAATTTCCATACAAAAGCCCTATAGAAATGGGTTCAGCTTCTCCTTAGCAACATCAGAGCTGCCGTCGAATCCTGGTGAACAAAATAACTATTCTTATGTCTGTGTTGTCAATATGTGTCATTTTTGTCTTGCTTTTATTAAAAAAGTCTTAATAAATAATTTTATTGAAATAAAAATTAGCTTAAAAAAAATCATGGAGCAAAATGGTATTAAGTTTAACACCAACTCCGAAAATCTGGGGATAATTTAATAAAAAACAATTGGAACTATGTATCTTCTTTTTCTTCTTGTTTTCAGACTGGTGGTGACTGATTGGCAAAAAAAAGCAATTTTCCCAAAACAAATATAGCTCACCCTCAAAGATTTTTACATAACCAAATAAAATGCAATTTTCTGAAGAAACCAATCAAGTCCACAAATCTGCAATCGATATTCAAACAAGAACAATGATAAATCTTCGTGCAACGGGCAGTACCCACTAAAGAAATTTTTCATGCTCGTCTCGTTCACTTTTATTGAACTTCAGTCCATCGTTTCATTCGTCGAAGGGGAAACTCCGATCAATTTGCGAACGAGGTGGATCCCGCTTCTATCATTTTTATACTCGCAATCATTGTGTGAATCTCTAGTTTCGTTTTCAACGGATGATTTCGTAAATAAATGTGATATCCTACACGATCCATCAGATATAGAAATACCAACTTTGCATCAAGGATCAAGCAGACGGATATTTTGCTTAAAGAAGTATCTTGCGATATAAAGCCAACAAAATAATGTTTATTAATGTACATAAAACTAAGGATTTCTTAAACAAAATAACTAAGAACTTTAAGGTTAATCTATGGTATAAAATAAATACATATTATGTTATGTACATATTTTCAAACAAAAAGCAGGAACTTTATTCTTCGTCGTTTCTCAGATTTGGCCTCTGGGTGCTAGTGAGATTTGAGTTTGGTCGCTGAAGATATGTAGATATCTGTTTTCCGGTGGGACTGCTTATCTCTGTAATTTCAAATGGTACAATAACAGATCTTTCAAGATGAGTTTTACTTTTTAAGAAGAAAAAGGTTCGGACATACCTCTAATAAAATACTAATTTGGTATTTCTTGAAATCTGTTTATGCATTTGATGAATGTTGATCGAAAGGTCAGAACTTATGTAGATCGGCTTTGCACTAGAAAGATGAGATATTGGCTCAGGCAATTCAAAAGGTTCAAATTTGGTTCAGGCAGTGGTAGGTTCTAATTTCCGATGCATAAAAGTAAGGAGTGGTTAAATAACTAATATAATGTACATACATATATATTCTCGTAAACTTCTGTTAATTAATATTTAAATTTGTTTTCGAAACTTTTGAGACACTTAAATAAATGTTTGTTGATTGTTTTCAAATAACAAATCAAACACAAATTGAAAGTGTCAAATGTTATAATATATCTTCCGTCTATTCGACGCAAGCGCTAGTGGCGTATAGTAATCGACTGAACAGAGGTGAAGTTGGCTCCTGGCAGTCCATATATAGTAGGTCAATGCTAGAACTATAATGCTCGGAGGGGCACTTAAGTGGTCGGAAGAAAACAAGCGAATACACAGAAAGCATTTGACGCGACTATAATTGCGAAGTGGAGCGTTTCGTTAAGTTTCGTTCAACTTTGGTTACGGAAGTGAGGTGCGCTCCCGAGCGCTCCCGAGCGCACCTCACTTAAGTAAAACTGACATTTGGTGAAATAGGAATGCCAAAAAGAGAAAGATGATAGTTACATTATGGGTGTGTTCCCCTTTTTTCGGTAGGGAAAGCTACTTTTCGTTGGTTTTTGACATTAGCTTCAGTGCCCTTCAGTGCCCTTCCGACTATTATAGTTCTACCTTTAGCTAAGTCCAGATAATTAACTGGAGTTAACTTTTGTCTCGATAAAACGGTATTGCCAGACTACCATTGTCGTTGTGTTATCGATAATTTGTATAGAAATGTCAAAAGTTTGTTGATAAGATAGTTCAGAACAAAATGGCAGACCAAGGCAAATGTTGAAATGTCCCGATGTCGTTTTTTTCACCAAACTCCATATGGACATACAAAAAAACGCAGCTAAAGTAACGTGAAGTGATGTTATTTAGGTAAATAAATTATCTTAGATTACTATAAAATTAATATTGTAATAACTTTCCATATTTGAACTATAACGACTCCGAAATGCAAGCAAACGGACACAATAAAGCTTACGGTCGCAGTGCAAACATATCCTTATTAGCAATAATTATAGCAACTCTCAAACGAAGGAAGCGCCATCTGCCGGATTATAGCAGATTTGCCAGCTGTCAAATGAAAGCTTTTGGAAGGGAAATTATTGGGAAATTTCCCCTATGGAAAGCTCTGGAAGCAGAGACTAGAACGTTCTCCTTATTTCCAGAGTTTGGAAAACAAGTATAAAAGGCACATGTTTGAACGGCACCGATACAGTTTGTTTTTAATCGTGAATGAATAAAGTTGGTTGTAATAAAAGTGAAAAGTAAAGTTTGTGAACTAATTCAGTGGTGAATAATAAATCGTTTTGTTTGTAGTATGAAAAGTAAAGTGTTTTATTTTGCGAAATAAATAAGTGGACGTTTTGAATAAAGTAAATAAGTTTTATTAACGAACCTGAGAAAATATTACATTGGTGTTAGAAGTGGAATAAAACTTAATTTATCTGTGCACTCAGTAAATTTATTGTGTGAAAAAAAAAAAAAGACAATGGGTAAATCTTTGAATGATTTAAATGTAGTGGAACTCAAGGCAGAACTGAATAAGCGAGATCTTCCTACTGCTGGAACAAAGAATGATCTTATAATTCGTCTGCAAGAAGATTTAAGAAGATGTGGAAAAAACCCGGACACGTTTATATTCGATATTGAAATGGAAGAACAGCAAGAACAAGTAAGTACATCGGGCATGACCAATATGCTGTCTCAGCTGCTCGCAAAATTTGAAGAACAAAAGAATCTTCTAGAACAACAAAGCCAAGAACAACGGAATGAACAAAAGAATCTTCTCGAACGATTTGAACAACAAGGCCAAGAGCAACGTAGTGAGCAAAAGAATCTTCTCGAACGATTCGAGCAACAAAGCCAAGAACAAAAGTGTCTACTGGAAAAACAGACAAATATGCTAGAATGTAAGTTAGATGCCTTTGACAATAGAATTATTGCCCTTGACGAGCGTGTCGATAAACAATTTTCTTCTATCGATAAACAATTGTTAACTGTCGATCAACAATTGTCTAATGTCGATAAGCAATTGTCGACAGTAGAATCAAAGTTCGAAAAAGTGGAAGATAAAATCGAATCCATTACTAAGGAATTGGACAAAGTAAGAAAAATGAAGGTTCGAGAAAGTTCTGGTGACTGTCCTAGGAGAAAAGAGATGCATCCCCCAACCTTCGATGGACAAACTTCTTGGTCAATCTACAAGAAGCAGTTTGAAGCAGCCGCAGCAACAAATGGCTGGGATGAGGAGGACAAATACATAGCTCTGACGCTTGCCCTCAGAGGAACTGCTGCTGAACTGCTGCAAACCATACCAGCAGATAAGAGTGGCAACTTCAGTGCTCTTGTTCAGGCCATTGACAAACGCTTTGGAGATGGCCATATGCAAGAAGTCTTCCGCGTTCAACTCAATACTAGAATCCAAAAGAGGGGAGAAACTCTGCAACAGCTTCAAGCAGACATCGAACGATTGGCACATCTGGCATATCCAGCTGCAGGAGATGAAATCATCAACCAATTCGCAACAGAAGCCTTTGTTCGTGCTGTATCTGACATCAACCTTCAGCGAGCAATTCGAACGGCTGGAAAACGCACACTCCCTGAAGCATTGGCGTTCGCCCTGACTATGGAAGCAGCAGAGCAGGCTTCTCAAGGAGTTCATCGGGTAAGAGAACTAGAAATTGAGGAGTGTTCTTGCCAGAGAACTGCATTCCAAAGGAACCAGTGAGATGGACCTGCTCGATGCTGGAATTGTAACAAGACTGGACATCTTCAACGCCAGTGCAGATTGCCACCTAGAAGACCTGCATGTCAACATTGTGGAAGCAGAAACTTTAACAACAACAATGTCAATACTCCTACTCGCCCCGTTTCTCAACCGGGAAACGAGTAAGAACCAACTTCGAGGGGCAGAAGCTGGTTTCTGGTATCGATGGCCCCAGAACCACCATCCAGGTCTCACAGACGAAACGAAACAACAAAAGTCTGACTGTGGAGGCAACACTAAACGGCAAGAAGCAAGTGGCTACGATCAACACCGGTGCCACTGCCTCCATTGTTCGAAAGGACTTGGTGAAGATGACGTGGCTGCATAACACCAACGCCTACCGTCTGAAAACAGCAACAGGAGAGGCAGCCAGAGTGTACGGGGAGGTTCGTCTAACGATCCGTTTGGCAGAACTAGAGTTTTCACATCTGTTTCTGGTAGCAGATATATGTGACGAGTGCATCGTTGGAATCGACTTCATGAAAGAGCATGGAGTAATTCTTGATATCGGGAAGCAAGTTCTTAAGTACCAAAATGTGGAAATTCCTATGGTTTATGGCAACGAAAACTCATCAACACTAAGGACCGTCATTAAGGAAGATATTTGCCTGCCACCTTCTTCAGAAGTGTTCGTTTGGACGAAAATAAAGGGTGATTTGGGTAGCCATCGATATCTAATGGTGGAACCAGACTCTGAGCAGTCTTCCCAAAACATCATCCTTGGGAAGACACTTGTGGAACCAAAGAACATCATGGTGCCTGTACGCATACTCAACATCAAACCGTACGAAGTCAAGCTTAGAAAAGGAGAAGTTGTTGGAAGGTGTGAATCCGTATCCGCAATAACTAAAATCATAGAAGCTGACACACACAAATCTGTGGACCCTGGGAAAGTGAACTCTATGAAGGCAAAAATTCTGAAGTCATCCAAATTAAATGAACGTCAGCTTAGTGTTGCTGGAAGCCTCCTTCACGAGTACGCTGATATACTATCGTCACCCAGTGGGCAGTATGGTCGAACAAAACTGGTGCAGCATCGAATCGACACAGGAGACGCGAGACCTATTCGACAACCAGCAAGACGTCTCCCATTAGCCAAACAAACCGAAGTTGCAGAGATGATATCGACAATGAAGAGAGATGGGCTAATCGAAAACTCTAAAAGTCCTTGGGCATCCCCAGTTGTTCTTGTCAAAAAGAAGGACGGAAGTACTCGATTTTGTGTGGACTATCGGAGGCTGAACGATGTGACAAAGAAAGACGGGCAGCTACCCTCTGCCAAGAATTAGCGATACTCTGGATGCGATGGAAGGAGCTGAATGGTTCTCAACATTGGACTTAAAGAGTGGCTACTGGCAGGTAGAAATCCATCCAGAAGATCGAGAAAAGACGGCTTTCTCCACAGGAAATGGTCTGTGGCAATTTAAAGTGATGCCTTTCGGACTATGCAACGCTCCGGCAACATTTGAGCGTTTGATGGAGTGCGTTTTACAAGGACTTACTTGGAAATCTTGCCTAGTCTATTTGGACGATGTCATCGTTTATGGTAAGACATTTGATAAGCATTGTGGAAACCTTAAGGCCGTCTTCCAGAGGCTTCGAGAAGCAAACTTGAAATTGAATCCAGACAAGTGCGAATTTTTTAAGTCTGAGGTAAAATACCTGGGACATATCATCTCTTCCCAAGGAGTGAAGACTGATCCTGAAAAAGTTGACACTGTAAAGAATTGGCCAACACCACAGGATAAACATCAACTCCGAAGCTTTCTTGGTCTAGCCACGTACTATCGACGATTTGTGAAGGATTTTGCTGGAATCGCGAAAAGTTTGCACCAGCTAACAGAGAAAGGCAAACCATTCAAATGGTCAAGCGAGTGCGAGAAAAGCTTCCGGGAACTTAAGCAGCGCCTATGCAATACGCCAGTTTTGGCCTATCCGACACCAGGGAAACCTTTCATCATTGACGCTGACGCGAGTAACGTGGAAATTGGAGCCGTACTCTCACAAGTTCACGAAGGAGAAGAGAAGGTTGTCGCCTACTACAGCAAGGTACTCTCAAAGCCAGAAAGAAACTACTGTGTGACCAGAAGAGAACTTCTAGCTCTAATATCGGCTACAAAACACTTCCATAAGTACATCTATGGACAGAAGTTCCTTCTTCGAACAGACCATGGCGCACTCAATTGGCTTTTGAACTTCAAAAATCCAGAAGGTCAAGTAGCGAGGTGGATCGAGAGATTGCAGACATACGACTACCAGATCCAACATCGAAGAGGAAGGTTGCACTCAAATGCAGATGCCTTATCTCGGAGACCATGCAAACCGGACTGCAAGCACTGCACACGTCAGGAAGAAAAGGAAGCTGCTGCTATCCAGCGATTAAGAGTTGATCCCATTTACGGTTGGAGTAACGAAGAACTGAGGACTGCCCAACAAGAAGACTCGGATATCGAGCCTATTCTTGCGTGGAAGGAACACCAAGAGAAACCAGAATGGGGTGACATCTCCGATAGAAGTCCAACTCTTAAAGCGTATTGGGCACAATGGGACTCACTTCATGTACAAGAAGGAGTACTAAGACAAAAGTGGGAATCCACAGACGGCAAATCTTATGTGATGCAGCTAGTCGTACCTCGTTCCAAGGTTAATGATGTTCTTCAAGAGATGCATGAAGGAGCTTCCGGAGGACATTTGGGGGTGAATAAGACACTGGAAAAGGTAAGGCAGCGATTCTACTGGCTACATGCAAGGGAAGACGTCGAAAAATGGTGCCGAAAATGTGATACTTGTGCTGCAAGTAGGAGACCAGGCAGAAAAGTCCAGAGTAGAATGCAGCAGTATAATGTGGGAACGCCTTTTGAGAGGATTGCAATAGACGTTGCAGGCCCTTTTCCAGAAACCGAAAACGGAAACCGATACATCCTGGTAGTAATGGACTACTTCAGCAAGTGGCCTGAGGCATTTGCCATCCCAAACCAGGAAACCAAAACAGTTGCGGATCAGATTGTTTTCAACTGGGTAAGCAGGTTTGGTGTACCTATGGAACTCCATTCAGATCAAGGGAGGAACTTCGAGTCCAAGATCTTTCAGGAGGTTTGTACACTCCTTGGCATTAAGAAGACGAGGACAACACCGCTTCACCCACAATCTGATGGGATGGTTGAACGATTCAACCGAACCCTTAAAGAACACCTTTCCAAAGTTGTAAGCGACAACCAACGAGACTGGGATCGGCATATTCCATTATTCTTGATGGCCTATCGAAGTGCGGTACATAGCTCAACAGGACATACACCATCAGAAATCCTGCTCGGGAGCTCAATACGACTACCAAGCGAAATCAAATTTGGATGTTATACAAGAGAGCCACAAGGAATAGATGACTACGTGGACAACCTCAAAGAAAAGCTAGTTGACATTCACGAAAGGACGAGGGCAAATATAAAGCTGTCGAGTGATCGGATGAAAACAAGATACGACGCAAAAGCCACAACGACAGGATTCCAAGTGGGAGACCTTGTGTGGTTTTATAATCCCCACCGTCGGAAGGGACTCTCACCGAAGCTTCAACAAAATTGGGAAGGCCCTTATACTGTCGTAACACGAATAAACGATGTCGTCTACCGCATTCAGAGAGGATTAAGAGGCAAACTAAAAGTAGTTCACAGCGACCGTTTGCATCATTATAATGGTGATGGAAGTGATGGATTTGCTCGGGACGATCAATCCTAAGAGGGGGGCAGTGTAATAACTTTCCATATTTGAACTATAACGACTCCGAAATGCAAGCAAACGGACACAATAAAGCTTACGGTCGCAGTGCAAACATATCCTTATTAGCAATAATTATAGCAACTCTCAAACGAAGGAAGCGCCATCTGCCGGACTATAGCAGATTTGCCAGCTGTCAAATGAAAGCTTTTGGAAGGGAAATTATTGGGAAATTTCCCCTATGGAAAGCTCTGGAAGCAGAGAATAGAACGTTCTCCTTATTTCCAGAGTTTGGAAAACAAGTATAAAAGGCACATGTTTGAACGGCAGCGATACAGTTTGTTTTTAATCGTGAACGAATAAAGTTGGTTGTAATAAAAGTGAAAAGTAAAGTTTGTGAACTAATTCAGTGGTGAATAATAAATCGTTTTGTTTGTAGTATGAAAAGTAAAGTGTTTTATTTTGCGAAATAAATAAGTGGACGTTTTGAATAAAGTAAATAAGTTTTATTAACGAACCTGAGAAAATATTACAATATTTTATCGCAATTTGCTGTAAAAATAACAAATTTGTTGGAAACAAAAATATACTTTAAAGCCAGTGGGTGCGTTCGGCTGCGTATCTTAAGCGTTACGGATTTGTTTGTGTTGTTGTAATCCCTTGTAAGAAAACAGCTGATGTCAGCTAATGAAAAAACAACTCAAGGTATCTGAAAATTTTTTGGATTATGGATAACCTATCGTTTAGCCTGCCGAACGCGAGGAGTGATTTCGTTGAGACTCATCTGTCAAATGAGAAATTCTCGCACAGGGTCGATCTGGTTTTTGTTGGTGATGGCAAGGTGCTCAAATCCGTTTAGCGCCCGTAGTGCAGAGTTATTTTTTAACGCTTTAAATAAAATATTTTTAAAGGCCCTTCTGCTGTTACCCCTATTTATCTTTAAAAGTACGCTACCATAAAAAAACATCACTTTATTAAATAGAATATGAGATAAAACTTTCCTGTGAAAAGAAAAATTTGTGACCGTATTATAGGCGTTTTTATATGATTTAATGCAGCACCACATGTTTATATATTTCTTATCAAATTATTCACTATATTAACTTTTATTTCACTTTTTTATTCAATTCAATAGGCTTTTTCACTATTTTTATGATGTAAATCTATGTACACTTGTTCGGTAAAATGACGGAAGCATCTCAATGGTTTTTTTCTTTTTTTAATCTGGCTTCCTTTGTTCGCCCCAGCCTTCAGCCGTGTAACTGCACTGTGACCCATGGGGCAATCAATTGTGTTTGTGTAACTCACACTATTTTGAAAAATGCTTCACTGTTTCCACGATATGCCAGTTCCTTTACTTCTTCTTCTTTGGTGTGAATGGTTTTCGCGTTTTGGAAAAGTTTTCACCGAAAACCGGTTTTGTGGTTTGGTGTGAAAAGCAGTGGCGTAGCGAGCATTTTGGGGGCCCCGTATCAAATATGTTTTTGGGGCCCCCTTACTCCTAACAGGGGCTCAGCTTCAGGTACAAAACTTTTTTTTACTTGCATCAGCGTTTCGTAAAATCTGTTACTCTAACGAAACAGTGAAGTAATCTTTCTCGTGTAGAATCATATGAGCTTAGATTTAAACCAACTAGACTTTTGAAAAAAATAATAAAATTTGCAAAAATATTTGTTACAAAGTTACAGTACTTTAAAGATTCCAGTATTCCAAAATAATGCTTTTTCTTCCACACCACCTGAATGGTCGAGCGCTTTGTGTGCTTTTTTTTATTGTGGTATCCCCAGGAGGCCTATTCCACGATGTTTGCTTAAAGAAGGTGTGTATTGAAATTCATTTTTCATTAAAATGATATAAAAAATCTGCATTGTATGATTTTTACAGCCAGTTGAAGATGACATTGATTATAACAATGTGATATACATACATCATAGATGTAGGATTGTTGCTGCATCGTGACCCCCATGCCCCCTTCGCATATTTGCAAACTATAATATTTGATTAGTAGATATGTGGTTGTATTCCCTGGTTCCAAGAATGTATACCTAGACACCAAGTTTGGGGTCCTAAGTGATTTAGAAGCCGAGATATTAATAATATACCTAAATTTCAAAATGGTGGTTATAAAATACAAGATGGCTGACCGCCAAGATGGGTCCTACCCTAAATCTCAAGCTATGGACCTAAGTAGTACCTAAAAAAATTTGGTGCTTTTGTCCGGCAAAAATACATCACCTCGAAATTTGACGCTAAGCGACCCCACTATAAGGTTTATTTTTCCATCAAAATAATAAACGATTTCACTTTCTAAGGCGCCAGTTATAGCTATCATTGAAACTCATCATTGAAAATTTTAATGATTGATTTTGAGACGTTTAGGAAGTAAAATTATTTATTATTTTGATGGGAAAATAAAGCTAAAGACTTAATTAATATTTCTAGCCAAAAAAAAATTTCAAATAGGCCCAACTTTCCACATACAAAGACTTTTCTTATTTCAATGATTGAACTACCTTACCAATGATCATTGAAAAATTAAAAGTCAATTTTTGTGGAAAGTTGGGCCTATTTGAATTTTTTTTTGACTAGAAATATTAATGGAGTCTTAAGCTTTGATTGTCCATCAAAATAATAAATGATTTTGCCTCCTAAACGTCTCAAAACCAATCATTAAAATTTTCAATGATGGGTTTCAATGGGCACGTTCCGCTGGTTATTCTCAGTTATCCGGATAGCTTTGTGTTGTTGTAATCCCTTGTTAAAAAACAGCTGATGACCGCTGACGCAACAACAACTCAAGTTATCTCAAAATTTTTGGGATAACTAGATAGCATAGCGAATAAACATTGGAACGCGAGGAATGATAGCTATAACTGGCACCTAAGCGTCTCAAAATCAAGGCGCCAGTTATAGCTATCATTGAAAATTTTAATGATTGATTTTGAGACGTTTAGGAAGTAAAATCATTTAATATTTTGATGAACAAATAAAGGCTAAGACTTACATAGTTAATATTTCTAGCCAAAACAAAAAATTTAAAAAGGCCTAACTTTCAACATAAAAACACTTTTCTTATTTCAATGATTGAACTACCTTACCAATGATCAGTAAAAAATTAAAAGTAATCACCCCGATTACAGAGTCCGACGAATGAGCTGCGGAGGGAATCTGACTCTATTTTGACATTTGGCTCATAGTAAAAATGTCAAAATTGAGTCTGATTCCCTCCGCAATTCATTCGTCGGATTCTGTAATCGGGGTGAATTTTTTGAAGAAAGTTGGGCATATTTGAAATTTTTTTTTGACTAGAAATATTTATTAAGCCTTGAGCCTTATTTGTCCATCAAAATAATAGCTGATTTTACTTCTTAAACGTCTCAAAATCAATCATTAAAATTTTCAATGACGAGTTTCAATGATAGCTATAATTGGCGCCTTAGAGTTGGCCTGTTTTAAAAAATCGTTGTTTGTGGATATTTTTAATGGATGTTTGATTAATTTGACTTAAAAAAGCGTTAAATAAAATTTAGTTTTTAAGTAATTGATTGATTTTTATAACATAATTCAGAACTGTCCCAAATTAAGTACTAATGGGGAATAAGACTTAAAAATTTTGCAAACCAATTTAATATTACATAATTATATAAGAAAATAGATAAAAGTCAGTTATAACCTAAAAAATATCAACTTACGAGTCGTACTTTAGTAATGCTCATGAATTTTGAAAAGAGGATAAGCCCACTACAAAAAATTAATAATAATATTTCTATTCTAAAATTAATAAATATTATTGAAATAACCATGAACTGTGTGTCTCATATGATACACAACACACAACAACACACTAAAACTAAACTAGTGCGAATTGTACACAAACATTATTAGATATTTTTTTGTTTCTCCTGAAAAATTTAATAAAGTGGACTTAACCCCTTTTCATAATAAACGATTCAATTGAAACTCATTGAGTATTAAATAATTTAAAAAATCAATATTGTTGATGTGTTTTATTTGTTAAAATATTGTTGCAATATTTATGACCGAATTTATGATGATTTTAGAACGATTAGGATGACGAATATATTACTAATAAACCGCGAACTCTGGATTATGCGAATCCAATCAAAATAATAATAAACAAAACGAATTAATTAAATAATGAATCTGTGCAACCGGCACCTGCGAAAAATAAGATCGAAATGACCCAACTGTCAAAACGATCACGAAGGATGGGAGATAACGAGATAGACAAAAATACTGCAACAACACTGCAACAACGATGCAGCCAACCGGCTAGTCAGCTGGGGGTGGGTTCGCCGAATTTAAATGCGAATAAAAAAGGAGTAAACAATTCGGGTCGAATAAAAAAAAATAAATATAAGAAGGTAATTTAAATAAAGGTAAGCACAGTGGCGTACTTACGCAATAGGGTGGGCGCCAGGAAACTTTTTATGGTTGTTTGTCCCCTTTCACACGAAGAAACAAGTTGCTGGAGATTTTTTTGACGTTTTCTTTTAATCTCCTTAAAAATCTCTCGTACCTTTCATACCAGGAAACAAATCTCCAGGCAATTTTTGAAATTTCCTTTGAAAATCTATTGGTTGAACACACCTAAACCTAGATGTGAAAGGAAATGTCAAAAAATCTCCTCAAATCCTCGACCGGGGAGATTCTGTTCGCCCCTCTTTCCTCCTGCCTTTCTCACCCAGGAACTAAAAGTTGCTGGCAACTCAGTTTCCTCGTGTGAAAGGGCACTTTGCCTTAACCAGTAGCTGAAAATGTTTCTTCAATAAATTGAAAGAAAACACAAAGATTTGAATCCCTGATGGGGAGTTTAAAAGTTTATTTAAAAAAAATGTCTGGGAAACCGTGGCTTTCGCCTGGATTAAAACCCAGAATCTTTTCAAGATAAAAATGAAATATAAAAGGATAATTTTTGTTCGAAGAACAATTTTAAAAAGGAAATAAAAAAAAATGAAACAAAGATAAAAAGAAATCAAGATCAAAAGAGAACAAAGACCAAAGAATGGACCGCTATCACCGGTCCCGAAATAAAAGAACAAGGAAAACTACGTTAGGGGGTCACGAGTCCCAAAATTTTAGGGATGAAAAACGAAATCAAAAAGGCCAACCGAATATCAATTTCAAACCACAATTTTGCCAAACGAATTAAAAACTAAATAACACTCTACTTATCTTTTGCTTTTACGAAATCCTTTTCCTCTTCCTCTAGCTTTTCCTCTTCGCCCCGTTCTGGCGATCGATAGTCAGAACTCCTTTCCTAAAGGCGAGTCTTCTCTCAAAACTATTATGTCCTTCCTCGAATATTTTCCAAAACACTTTTTTAAACTTCAAATACTTCCAAAACTATTTTTTTTCCAAAATTCTCAACTTTCTATATTTTTCTTTTTGTTTTCTCAAAATTTTATCAAAAACCTCTTTCGGCTTAACCTGTCAACCAAGAAGTGGTTGTTTCTGCCTAGCCTTTGTCTTCTACCCGTCTCTCTCTCACTCACACATTCTCACACACATTCGTATGGTTTTCGTGGAACTCTGTTACGGTTCCACTCCGAGGTTGAGTTCCAACGAAACTATCTCTCACTCACACATTCAATGGATTCCCCAAGTTGTTGGCGTTGTCCCAAAACTTGACGAATCCAAGGCCGGAGCAAGACATATTCACAATAATCTATATTTGAGAAAAGAATCAAAAAACTATAAAAAGTTGAAAACATAATTCTGAGCATTCTCTCAGTTACTCTACATTTCTAACTTTTTGAAAATTATTCGAAGAAGTCAAATATTTTCTTTTAACAATTTTCTAAACCTTTTTGAGGAAACGAAGGAGGAAGGCAAAACCCAAAAAAAACTACCTATCGCGCAATCTACTCTTCGGTGGACCTTTGTGCAGATTTGGGGAATGAAGGGAATAGCGTTTAGCGTTCCATTCTTTTAAGCGGTCGATGTTTATTTAAAGTTAAAATCAAAGTTAAAGTTAAAAATTTAGGCTGGGCTTGGCGCCATGTTTAAAAAAGAAAAGTTAAGTTTATGTTGATGTTGCGTTGTTTGAAATCCATATTAAGTGTGCCGTGTATGTTTTCCATTAGTAGCTGCTCTGCCGACAAGTTTTATTAAGAGCTTCCTCGCTCAAAGTAAAGTTGGCGTGTGAGTCTCCAGCCCGTCCGCTGGCTCAACACGAAAGAGTTAATATGAACGATGAACCTAGTTTGTCATCCTCCCCGAGCAACTCTCAAGCTCCCAGAGGGCAACGGACAAAATTGTGGGTAGAAAAATGGGATTGGTTTGGGGTGGAGGGGAAAACAGACAGCGAGAGTTAGACTGTGACCAAACAACATAGTCGGAAGAAGGTTTTAAGAACCGATCGAAGAGAGGTTTTTGTTGCGGTAAATCTTACCGTAACAATATTTTTCTGATTTATTATGCAGAAACAAGTTTTTCTCGTGATAATTTTAACACAACAAATAATTTGAAATTTATTTTTGAGTTTATTTTTTTTTAATAAAATTGATGCGTTGATTGATAATTTTAAAAATCTACAAACAAAAATAGATTAATAAAATTTTTGGGACCAGTAAAAATTTATTCCAAGACAAGCGCAAAATCCTTTGGTAAATTCAGATTCAATCTTAAAGATGTTTTTTGGGTTTTGTTCTGTCACTGTGTTCGCATAATTTCGGCATCATTTTTACTTGCGATTATAGGTACTATAAGGCAAGTTTTGGATTCGTGCAAAAAAAAAGTTTTGAGATAACAATCAAACATGATATTATAATGATAGAGAACACCAAAAAAGTGGGTGGCACAATTCTGTCTGTCTGTCTGTCTGTCTGTTCGTCTACAGCCTAAACGGCTCGATCGATTTTCTTCAAACTTGGTACTTAGTGGTTTTTGGTGATTCTGCCGACACGTTTTTTCATTTTTTTTTAGAACCAAAACTAACGGTACCTGTCATACATTTTTTTTGGCAAATTTACATAATCATATTTTTCTCAAAAACGGCTTGACAACTTTTCTTAACAAAAATTCAATAAATTTATTTTAGTAAAGGCTTTCTTTGGATTGAAAACCATTTTCCAAAAATGGTTATTAATGGTACCTCCCAAGGAACCATTTTTTTAATTTTTGATTTTCTTCAAAATGGTATGACCGATTTCAATTATTTTTTTATACGGAAGCTTCCAAAAAATCTTAATAGTTTTGTGTACCAACATTTTTGAAAAAATATTTTTTGGATTTTGAAAAAATATTTCAAATTTTTTTTTGGAAAATCAAATATTTCGAAAACGGCATCATAGATTTTTTTGAAACTCGATATTTAAGACTTTTTTAGTACTCCCTAGAATATTTTTAGAAAAAATTTTAAATTTATGAAAAAATAACGGTACCTTCCATACAAAAGTGAAAAACCGCAAAGGAAAATATTTTTTTGCTTGAAAATGACTCCTACGATTTTGATTAAACTTTTTTCATATACTGAAATTAGTACGATCTACCATCAAAAATTATAAAATTTTACACATAGCCACTATTAGTAGTACCTGTCATAGAACGTATTTTTTTATTTTGAGTTTTCTCGTTATCAGCTTAACGGATTTAAATGAATTTCTTTATATACAAATTTCAGATAAGATTTAATAATATTGCATATCAAAATTTTCAAAAAAAAGTTTTTGGATTTTTAAAAAAAGTTTCAAACTTTTTTTTTGAAAATTCGATATCTCAAAAACGGGCTGACAATTTTTTTTTCAAATTTTGTTTTTATATACACATAAATATATAGTTTAAGTCTGCATACCAAAATTTGTTCTTAAAAATGTTTTAAGAATTTTATATATAAAAAATTAATTTAAAAAAAACCGCTCCAACGATTTTAAATTTTTTTTTTCCCATACAATCATATTCCATCATGAATTAAGATGGCATACTTTTTTTTCACCTCAAACTGTCAAAAGAGTTGTTTAAGCTAATTTAAATGTCGTATTTCATGCTTCTCTACATTTTTCTCTCATAATTTCCATGTTTGTATATACAATTTTCTTAAACTCACAGTGTCTTGAACATAAGAGCAAGTACGTGCGACCCAATCGTGCATTTTATTTTGTATCCATTTCAAGTTGACAAATATGAGTACGTGGAATATATACATATATACGCCGCCGATTCATTTTAAACTTATTCTTATTTTTATTGTGACGATTTTTTTCGTATTTTGAACATAATTCTCAGGACCGAAATAAGTTTAACCGATAAAAAATATTATTGAAAAGATTTTTGGCACTAGAGTGGGTATATCTGCCAAAAATGTAGATCTGCCAAATGCAGAAATGGTCAAGACCGTGGGTCATGATCCCGTGACACCCCGTGTATATGCCGTCGATATAGTAGTTTAGTTTAACCCCTCACCTCGTGGTATGATGTTAGTGCGTAGGAGTTTCGTGCCGAAGGTGTGGGTTCAATTCCCAGCCGTGCCACCTAAAAACAAATGTTCTATCCGAGGTACTGCCTCTTGCGAGGAACTGACAAATCCTCCAAGAGTATACTTGTCATGAAAAAGTGCTTCTCATCCAGCCATTCCTGCCAACAACACGCACACAGGAATGGTTGAGAGTTGTAAGTCACTAGGCCCTGGTTCTCCACGAGCTGTTGCGCCACCCAATTAGTTTATTTTATAACCCCTCGAATAATAAATAACGTGCTTTTCCGTAAACTTTCATTCCTAAAACACTCCTTATACCAAAATAAACTTTAATTCGTTATAAACCCATCTCAAATAATGAGGATCCTTCTAAGACATTTTTTTTTTGCTACAGATTTGTACTCCTACAGAACCTCATTACAGCAATTCTCTTTAGCTACATGATTAATTTCAAAGCAACAATCGCGTTCCAGTAGGATGACACAGTTAATTACATTGAACCCGTATAAATTAATCATTTGTCAATATCAATACACCAGAGACGACACACCTCCAATCTGTCCTGCTGTCACCCTTAACTAACACTTATTTATTAGCCACACGATTTTCAAGTTGACTGTCTAATTAAAATTATTTAGTGTCAGCACTTTACAACGATTTCCGTGACAACCGTCCATTAGGCTGTGTTTACACTTTTGTAATTTAACAAATTGCAAGATGTAAATCACACGATCCAACGGTAGGTTTATTAAGTAAGTGCAAACTACTTATGCTTGAACGCGATATAAAAACGTCAATCAGTTGACAGGCTCGTTTTGTCCATTTTTTACTATGACAGACCATACACTACACATGAATACATACATATATATTTATAAATACAACCTCCTATACCCAGTCTTTTGTGTCCCCATATTAACTCATTATTTTCTCGTTTTTCTCGATTAATGTCGTACAAAGTGTCAGGTGACAACTCATTTAGTGTTGCTATTGACTAAAACACTTTACAAAGCGCACGGCATCCATAGCGTTGGTAAAGTTGTATAGTTGTCCTGCCATGTTTAATCATAATGCAGACATATTTTTTTTCCTACCTTCCTGATTCCTGAATTGCATGGCAAGTGAATTTTTATATCCTTTTTTATTTCGTTTTCTTATTCACACATGCAATATATACTGTTGAAGAAGGGTTTTGTTGGCAGTTGTTGTGTTAATTTTAATTACATGCTGTTTGCAATTTATAAGGAGTAATTAAAAGGCAGGGCTTTAAGGTAAACAGAGAACGAGTGATTTAGTCACAACAACTTGATATGGCTATACATTTAGCAAAGGGGGGATATTATAAAACAGAAGTTAAGTGATTTTTATATTTTAAGATTAAGATGTTAAGGTGATTGTTAAAAAGACATTAATACCTAACTGTATATATATTTTAAAATCAATTGATTTTTTCAAGATATGCTTAGTGGTGTAAAATTACGTTTATATCAGCGATAACTGTTATCTAAATACTTTAAGATTATGGCTTTGGGTCAAACGTTGGGCGCCATTAAGAGAGTTGAACAAAGTTAAAATAAAAACTGTTTTACTAAAAAATTTCAAATAACGATAATTTTTGAAGTGTTTTCACCAAACAAAACGCTTAGCAAACAGGTTAAACTTTGATAATATTATTCAAAATGGGAATGGTGTTAATTTTTTTGACATTGAAACATTTTGAAAATAGACACACCCTTGATATGGTTTGGTTCGATTTGTAAAGTGCCAGTTATAGCTATCACTGAAACTCATTATTGAATATTTTGTTCTTCAATGTTGAGGCATTTTGAAAGCAAAATCATTTATTATATAGATGGAGAAATAAAGCTCAAGACTAAATTAATACTTACTAAGTTAAGGTGGCGCTACAGTCCGGGGTGAACCAGAGCCTCAACCAACAAGCTTCTTCCAGCCGGATCGGTTTCTAGCTAGCTGTTTCCAGTTGCACACTCCAAGTTGGATGAGATCCTCTTCCACTTGCGTGCGCCACCTCTACTGCGCCATCCCACGGAGTTGGATTCAAAGACTTTCCGGGCCGGAGTCCTTTCGCTCTAAGTGACCGAGCCATCTAAGCCGTTGGCTTTTCCTTTTGTGGCTACGTCGCGGTCGGTGTTGCGGGACCAAATATCTACCGGAGAATTTTCCTCTCAGAACAGCCTAACGTGTTCTCATCTGCCGTTAATAATGACCATGCCTCTGCACCATACATCAAATCCAAGATGATAAGCGTCTTATACAGGGATAGCTTAGTTGCTCGAGATAGGGCTTTGCTTTGCTCAATTGCCTTCTTAGCCCAAAGAAACAGTGATTGGCAAGAGTAATTCTTCGTTTGATCTAAGCACTGGTATCGTTCGCTCATCTTATAGCGGAGCCTAGGTAGACAAAGTCTCTGACCATCTTTAAAATAATAGCTGTGTATAGTGACATTTTCTCCGAGACGTCGCGTCGGTGTTGGATGTCCTTTCTTGTTGGCATATATTTCGTCTTGCTTTCATTCCCGTTAAACCAATCTTTTTGGCTTCCTTCCCAATACTCATGCAAGCAGCACTAACATCACACATTGTTCGTCCGATTGCCTAGACCCTTTTTTGACATCAAAGGTATCAGTGAGGTCTTTGCCGACTTTAATGGAGCTGCGTGTATTCTCCATCGTCATGCTGCACAAACAGACGAGCTTGGGAGGGATGCCAAAACAAGAGATTTTTCTAGTATATAGTTTGTCCACATATGTAGATGCTGTCATATGTGGCCTTGAAAACGATGAAAAAGCGGTGGGTATCGATTTGAAGCTCCTGGGTTATTTCCAAGATCTGCCGTAGTGCGAATATTTGGTCGATAGTGGCGTTTCATTGCCTAAGTCCTTACAGATATGAACCTATCAGGTCGTTGACAAATGGCTCCAGGCGTTCACAAAGTAAAGCAAAGAAGATTTAGTAGATGAAGAAAGAAGAAGACTGATGCCTCTATAGTTGATGCAGTCCAGAGGATCTCCTTTCTTGAGGATCGAGCAAACACGGCTGAGGTTCCACTCTTGGGACATGCTTTCCCCCGACCATATTTTGCAGATGTGCTGGTGCATACTCCTTACCAATTCATCGCCAGCATTTTTGAATAGCTCAGTTTAGAAATTAATAGCTATCTTTACTTCGCCGAGATGGGGTGGATAGAATTGTTGGCCTACGTCATCCAGGTTGAATGGTGCAATCTGCATGGTAGCGGAACTTGGTTTGTCATCGCCGTTATAGAATTCGTAGAAATCATTTTTCCATTCATCAGCACTGACTGCAATTCTACCACGATGTTTCTTTGCAGTCTTCGGTTCGGGCCTTGTAACCTTGGGAGGTTCTTTTCACTTTTTGGTAAAGTTTCCAAACTTCATTCCTGCAATGATATCCCTCTATTTCGTCGATCGTGCACTTCTCATGTTCTTTCGTTTACCTTCTTAGAAGCTAGTGTTCCTCTCTCCTCTTCAGCTCGTAGAACTCGCGAGCAGCTCCGGTCCTTCTATACAGCGCCGGCCGCTTTGTATGCCTGTCGTTTGGCTGCATGTACTTGCCAGCATTCATCGAACCAGAGATTTCGCTGTGGTGCTTATGCGAGACCCAGCATGTCAGAGATGGCATCTCTGATGACATCGTGGTAATTCTTCCAATAGTTGTATTTAAGAGGGTGCGACCGCACGAGAAACTCAATCGGAAAAGGACCTGGTGAATTCTTGCAACTGTAGCCATCCGACTTCAAACTTCCTCACAGTATTTCCCTGTTTTGGCTTTGGTCTGGATATCCGTACACTGAGGGAAAAAATGCAATTTAAAATCTAATGCTATGTTTCCACCTAAGGTTTATCTCAGTTTTGATTAAATAAATCTTTTTGGTGTTTCCACCGCACAAAAAGATTTAAAAAGGATTAAATCTGACAACACTTTCAAAAATGAATATGGCGCTTCAATTTTTCTTATGAAGTGCGAAAGAGACAGAATGTTTTATTCGTGTCAAACAATGAAGAACTGAATCGAGTCCTCGAATGAATCGTTCAGCACCATGTTAAAATAGTTTAGTTCGATTTGTAAAACTACTTGTCCTAGGAAGATATAGTAAGATTAATTTCTAATCTCCAAGATTAACGAAATATATTTGTATGGTAAATCTTCAAGATTTAAAGAAGATTTGAGGTAAATCTTATTAAATCCCAGATTAGCGTTAGGTGGAAATGTAGCATAATAGAAATTTAATTTGATTTAAAGTTGAATAACTCTATTTATATTTGAAAATCAATTAATTTTTTAAAAATGTGCTTATTGATTTAGTCTCAGATTTATGTTATCTAAATACATTAAATTTATGGCCTTGGGTCAAACGTTGGGCGCCATTTAAAGAATTGATCAAAATGAAAATAAAAACTGTTAAAGGAAAAGATTGCAAATAAAAGCTGCGTTTTATTATGTCCGGGTCAGGGTCAAGGTTATCTTTTAACATGTATTGCAAAAACAAAATGGGATCTAGGTTCCTATCGAGGTTAATTTCAATAACCCAGATACAGGTTTTCACTCTGATCGGCAGAGGGCTATTTACCATTGTGAATGATGTAAGCGATTTGTCAACAGTGTAAGGCCTAACTACATTCATTTCACTTTTGTACAAAAGTGCAAAAGTGAAAAATACATATATATGCTAGCGACACCTTCCTGCGAAAAAGAGTATGAAGTTTGAGTTGAGCTGAATGCATTCAACCACGGAATAGGCAAGTTCAGCAACTATTATCGATGTGAGGGATATCTATGGGTCAGTTTCTTAACTGTTTATTTAGATGTAGATGTGTTTCACTTTTCTGTAAAAGTAAAAGTTAGGAACGCTTTAACTTTTACTATTGTAAAACTTGGGATAAAAGATAGGATTGAGTAGTTTATTGAAAAAAGACAAAACATTTTTTCACTTTTGTACAAAAGTGAATTGAATGTAGTTAGGCCTTTAGAAATAGAGAGGAGAAGAGACAGGCTTTACATGAAAAACAAATAAACATATAAAAAAGAGACTGCTATACAGCACTGTTTTTTTCACTAACCCGCATCGAATTATTTTGACGAGGTGAACCATATGGGTTATGAGCGATAATAAAACATGGCTAATGATAATCTTTGAAGTGTTTCAACCAAACAAAATGACCAACAAATAGATTAACTTTGATATGAGGCCGTGAAAGCCATAGTGGCCTAACTGCATTTTTCATTATTTTCAGTAGAGCAAAAATAAGGAACAAATTATTTGCAAACAATATGTACTTTTTAAAATAAAGAAAAATAGCTATGATTTTTTTGTGCAATATGATCAAAAAATAAAGGGTTTTTGATTTTGTATTAATTACTTTTCAAAATACCGTTAAACGTTGAGATCGTTTAATGTTGACATTTACCAGCGATTAGCGAGCATGACCTGAAATTTCGGTACTAACAGATTACAACAAAATTTTATAGAGATTGTTTTTGGTTATTTTTGTTATGTAGGCTAGGTATAGATAAACAAAATAATTAAAAAATTAGCTGGCTTGGATCAGAACAAAAAGAGAAAAATAGGAAAATATAAAAGAACGTCAATAAAAAACAAAAACAAATCCTGCTTTGACATTCTATTTTAAAAGACAAATTAAAAAAAACACATTTTATTTGGCTGAGCTACTTTGCTATGGTACCTACCAATAAATAAACCAATAGTTAAACCCTTAAGCAATACTACAACTCCAATAAAAAACAAAACCAATTATTTTTATATACAAATCATTAACTTCATTAAAAAGGACACACCTAATTAAAAAACAAAAAAAAAAAAAAAAATATCACGAAAGTTAATTTTATTTCTCTTAAAGTTGGTAGGTATCTAATGTATGTTTTTATTCTGTTTAAATAAAAGAAATCCCATAACCAAAGCATTTTTTTCCTCTATTTAATGTGAATTAAACGCGCAATCTTTAAAGAGAACAACCAATCATTACCAGCAATCCTATAAAATGGAACATTAACTTCCGGCATAAAATTCATTCATTTGGTTTTGCACATAACAAAAGGCCAAAAGGAAAAAAAGGTTCATCACACATAAGCTTCTCAAAATCCCATACACAAATACAGAGAGTTTTTCTTGGTCATTAAAATTTGCTTCAGCGGATATTAATGAAATATATATACAAAGCCATGTCAGATGTTACTTTATCATCCTTATAAAACAGTCACACTCGCTAAAGACCAATATATGTGCAGCATATATGTATGATGAATAAGAAGGCTAAGAAAAAGAGAGCATAGATAGAGAAAGAAAGAGTAAAACCTTGATCCCATAAATTTATTTCGTATAAATTAAATTGAACTCAAGTGATAAATCTTTATAATCCATCTTCATTCATATCATCAAGAAAAGGAATACGGGACACAAAAAGGATATTTCCATCATCATCTGTCGCCATGTAAAATATTTTCCAAAGGATTACAATCTTTGCTTGATTTCCATATCTTATAGTCAGCCATCTTCGTCTTTTGGTGTGTAATTTGTTGTTGTTGTTGTCTTTATTAGTGCTTGTCTTGATGTGAAACCCTTCAGGCTTTTATATGTTTTATTTTTTGTTTTCGTTTTTTTTTTATATGGAGTTGGTATAATATATATAAAGATGTACATATACATATGTATATGGATGAAGGCGGAAATAGAGGTGGTATCATTTCTAAACAAAACGCAAGCATCATTTTATGACGTTCATTAATGACATTGCCTTAAGATAACACAAAGTACGACAATATTGAATGGAATTTCTTTCCTCACAATTTGTCGGCTTTAAGAGCAAAATGGATTTTTACAGTATATCTGAAAAGAAAGAAGAGAACTAAATTAAATAAATTTAAAAATATGCGTACATAATAATTATGAAAGGACATTGGTCCATTTTTATAGTCGCGTGAAGCACGTTACATTATTTATAAACTGTATTTTTATGCCGGAAAGTAAAAGCATTATCAAAAAATTAAAAGTATTTGAAGTTATATGTTCACTATAATATTTAATATAAATTTTGACATATTAAACGTCACTTAATTACAGTACCAAATAGCGAACATGACTAAATTGCAGTCGGATAAATATAAGTAAGTCCCCTATTACACGATGATTCTTTGCGTCTGACTCTTTTCAAAATTCAATGGGTGCGAAGGTGAAATCAGATGTTTTTTCTCCTTCGCACCCACGGAAATTCGAAGAGAGTCAGACGCAAAGAATCATCGTGTAAAAGGGGTCTAACGCCACTAAATCTAAAACTGAAGTCTGAGCTAGCATACTTTCACTGATTACAGTCTAAGTTTTGAAATAGCATACGTCACTAAATCGCAGTCTGAGCTAGATTACAGTCTGAAATAACAAACGTCACTTAATTATAGTCTGAGACAGTAATGGCTGTTTTACAATGCCGCGTTAGGCGTCGCGTTGAAAGATTTGCCTATCAACGCAAAAGTTCAGGCATTGGAATTTCTGTTAAGTGTTTACAATGACGCGTTGAACATTATAACACGATTTTGCATCCATTAATAGATACACAAACCAACGTAACGTAAGCGGCTGCAACGCAAAACCTAGAGATTATTCAACTTTTGCGTGCGTTTTGACATTTCGATTTCAATCTAGGTATGTGGCCATCTTGTGTTGAAAAAGGTTTGAATTATTTTGCTCGATTTATCTCGACGCGGCCGTAACGTTTGTTAAATGTAACGTACGCATTGCGAACGTGAACGCGTCATTGTAAAACAGCCGTAAGTATCACAACATTACAGACTGGGAATCGCAGTTGTTCCTCAATTACTGTCTGGAGTCTGGGGTTATCAGACGCTATTTAATAACAGTCCGAGCTGGTTTAGGCCACGAAATTACAGTATGGAACACTAGACATAGCCAGATTACAGTCTGAAATAGCAGACGTTTCATAATTATGCTCTGAGACAGTAAAGTACACTAAATAATGGACTGAAAATGGCAGAAGTTACTCAATTACGGTGTGAGGATATCGGACGTTATTTAATAACATTCAGAGATATCAGACGTCATTGAATTACAGTCCGAGAAAACTAACACATTTGAGATGGACCAGATACAGATCCAGGACAGATCTTAAACATATCGGAGGCTTATATTCATTTGTGTGTATGTTGTGTATTTTTTTGGCTGACAAAATTAAAGGAACAATAGCTGCGCTTTATTATTGCTCATAACCCATATGGTTCACCTCGTGAAAATAAAACGATGCGGGTTTGTGCGAAAACAGTGCTATATATCCATCTCTTTTTTCCTAACACTGCTGACAGATTGCTGACATGATTCATAATGGTAAATATCCACCTGCTGGTCAGACGTCAGAGTGAAAACTTGTATCTGGGTTGTTGAAATAAACCTCGATAGAAACCTTAATCCCATGTTGTTTTTGTAATAAGTGTTAAGAGATAATCTCGACCCAGATCAGGAAACGGAGCTAATGCCTATTTTTTCTTTGAGGTTCAATATAAGCTATTGGCAACGTTATTTGTCTATGTGTATGAAGGTGTTCTCATTAGGTAAGTAGAGTTAGCTTTAGCTATAAGATTTGAGACCATTTGTCTAACAGAAATACGATTAAAGCCCTTAAATTGCATGTATTGGAAATTTGATTGAGAAATTGCGTCTGCGCAAGTTTGAGTGTTTAATATTTCTTCTAGCTTTTCTTCCGATTTATCTTATCAAAGTGTTGTTGCTTGTAAAAATATTTAATCAATTTAATTTATTTTATAACAACATCAACAGCAGCCGGCAACAAACAGAACAGCAGCGGAGTCAACAACAGCGAAACTAGCAGCAGCAGCCACAACCGCCCAAAAATAAAAAAGAAAAGGTGCCATCACCAATTAACTTAACACCTATAAAATGGAGCTTCAAGAAACCATAGACCTGTGTAAGTTGGCTATAGTCCAAAACTCTATCATGCGCTCAGTTAAAAAGCTAGCGACGATCTCGACTTTGTCGGGGTCAAGCTGCTGCCGTTCTTCCTGGTACGGCTTTCACCCAGCAGCCAATGTTATAGTTTGAGCAGTATCTTCGTCCTCAACTACCAGGTTGTAACATGGGATAGATTAAAGAGTCGCAGTGACATGCTTCAATGCATGCGCTGCCAAATGTTTGGCAACGCTGCAGCAAACTGTAAAATGCAGTTATGCTGCGTGAAGTGCGTTGAGAACCACATTAAGGGAGAGTGCAAGCTCGGAGATGAATGGTTCAGTGATATACTCTGCTTAATGGGGTACTTTGTGGAAAGGAGGGGCACCCTGCTAGTTATCGGAGTTGCTGAACTTTTCAGCAAATATACATACGTATCAACAAAGGGGCCAGGCATCAGGCAGTATTTGAGAAGCGAGCCCAACCTAAGCGATTGGGTGCGAGTGCGGGCGTGTGGATGCGAGGGTGAGTGGGAGTTTGTTCGATTGGGACTTAGTTCATAATTCATTTTCATTTTGGGACTAGTTCGTTTCACGGTTGGGATTTAGTTCTTGTAAAAATGGGAGTTAGTACACATGAACTATAGGTCCTACTTTTTTTGGAAGTTAGTTCATTGGGAGTTAATTCATTTGAGAGAAAGTTCATAGGGCCAAGTCTTACTGAGCCGAAGGTGCTCTGGTCCGTCTTGTGCGAGGATGTTTCGACTGTAAGGGAGCCCTCTATCCTAAATCAGCCCTGGACTGTCTAAATAGAGTAATACATCGGGCGGAATAAAGCATACTATCATATTATATTCGTTGTTAGGGTAGTGACTAGTGAGCCCCGAAAATTAAGCTGTTCGTAGAGGACATCGCTCTTTCAATGTGACTCCGAATCAGCTAGAACAAGACATTATCTATCTTGTTTATGTTGGCGCCGCCATTGTATAGAACTAGGTTGGAATAATAATGTTTGCACTCCAACTCTGATGTTCTGTATAATCCCGAAAAAATCGAATCTTTTCCATTTGAGATGGGGCAATGTTGAACTAAACCAGGCATCCATAGGCAATCATTGGCCAGATGAAAGCCATGTAGCAAACTACCAGGGTAATGACTGGCTGCCATAAAAAAAAACCGTTTTGTCAGGGTAAAAGCTCCCCTACTCCTGGTCAGAAAAGTATTTATATGTCTGTCGAAATACAAATACTGATTCAACCAGATGCCAATGTATACTTTACTACACTTTTACTCGCAAGTGGATGTCCCTTTGGTTCTACGATCACCAGATTTTCTCAATTATTTCTCGTATTCCTTGTGGTTCCACCCAACGGAGTCCTAAAAAAGATAGTTAATGATTTCTTAAAGTTGATTTTCAACTTCCAGTCACCACAATATCACTGAATCTTGTCGAAGTAATGCTTCAAAAGAGTTCCGATGGCCTTGACTTTTAGAGCTGTTCCGTATGCAATTAGATCGTCGGCATATGCAATTGCCTGAGTTAGACTACTTATCAGATCGCTGGTGTAAATGCTGGTTCAGCAAGATGACCGCTACCTGCTGAATACCACTTTAAAATGACAAATAAGGGTAATGCTTTACGTTGGGCGCCATTCATAAAAATCGATAAAAACAACTCTATGTAACAAGACAAGATGACAGGTACGAGTTAGTTATTTGGATGCCAAAATATATTTGAAAATATTTAAAAAAAATACGCTTCTTGTAGATACTACTGTCATTTTATCACACAGTAGTTGTCACCTGATACCAAACCGCAACCCAATTTAGATTGTACCTATGTATGTATATTGTATGTCTTTGATTTTCCTTCAAATATATATATTTTTTACTTTTTTGATGGGACAGCAAACGATATCCTGCAGACAAACATACATTTAAAAATAATATAATTCATATAAATACATATATGTCAACATATATGTATATTCTCAAAGGACTTGAAATAAATTGAGTAAACCTTATATGACAAGAGCTTGAAAGCACAATGACAAAATCACGATGAGAAATTACAACGATTCACAACGAACAAATTGTCCTGATGGTAGTAACATTGAGTGTTCCATTTATATTAGGCTAGCTGAAGGAAAATCCTCAAAAGAAGAAAGTCTGCCGACAAACAAACAAAAAAAAACGAGATAAATGTGTGTCTCATAGATATATGTATGTGTACATATGTTGTGTCAGAAAGATTGCACACACTTCTTATAAATAGCGAAAGGACAAAAGTGAAAAAAAAAATAAAGAACTATTCTTCATTTTAGGAAAAGAAGACAAAATTACCACAACGAATTATCATTGGAATCAAACATGGGAAAAAGAAATCGGAATTTCGCTTTTTATTTTTCCTGCTTCGCTGTATTGGATTAGGGTCCTTTTTCCGGAAGTTAGAAAAGTGTAATGAAAGGATTTTTTTTTTCTTTTTGGTTTGGTTTATTATGAAGGGGATATGAAGTTGAAGCAAATCATGTGTTCGGGTTACTCTCTATAATAAATCAAATTTGGAAAGAAAATACGTAGGGTCAGTTGTAATTAGCGCAAATTTAGGACATTATTCAGTTAAGAGATTCTTAGATTTTTGTTAATTAAGTTTATTTATTTGAGTTCAAGCAAATATAAATGTAAACTTCCGACTTTTTTTTGCTAAACGAATTCTGTGAGTAAAATAAACTTCCAACTAAAGGTCCGATAGAAATGTTCGACGAAATTTATTTTTATAAAATTTCCTTTAACCCTTTAAGTACCCGATAATGTTTACCAAAAGTTGATTTGAATAATATTTCAAAAATATTTTTGCTTCAAAGTCCATTTCTATGGAGGAGGACAAAAAAGAAAAATGTCAATGGAAATTGTTTACTCTTTACCCAGAACTTTTTCTTGCTGTAGTTTTTACATTTTTTGTTGTTGTTGTTTTTGGCAGAAACTTTACTTAGATATTTCAAATACAACTTGCAGCTCATTTATACATACAAAATATGAGAAGCAAAAAGTTTTGTGTTCTAGGATCCGCCAGTGTCAGTGCAAATGACATGCTCTTGGCAGGGTCCAACTGTGGTGATTGATACAGTGAAAAGTTTTGTTGGCCAACGAAACATTAGACCAAGTTTTGAACAAAGAAAAGAACATTTTGTTCTCTGTGTACGATGAGTATTAGGAACTATATGTGTGGTGTGTATGGGTGTGTTTTGAGAAGAGGACAAACTGCAAGGAGTTTTATTGCATTTAGTATGTGCAGTTAAATTGTTGAGTGCAATTTAATTGTTCTAAATGATATGGTAATATAAGTTGTGTGTAGAATAAAGTTGGAAAGTAGACAGATATATATGTGAGAGTGTTGTTTTGTGACATTTGTTTTTGTTTTATAATATTAATTGTCTATTGATTGGAATATAAATAGAAAAGGCTTGATTACAGTTTAGTTGAAACTTATGATAAATTGATTGGTCATAAGGAAATAGGGTAGTTTTTGAACTAAGAAGCTAATTGATATATGATTGATGGAAATTAATTTCTTTTTTTTTGCTAATTTTTGTGCCAAATGCTTTTATGTATCATTTAAAGAAACACTTCTAGATTTCTTTTTGAACAGCAGATGCGCTTAGAATTGTATTTCCAAGTTTTTTTTGTCCACTTCCCGCACAGAGCTAGATGTCAAGCACAGCGGAGTAGGAATATGAATATCAAGTTTTATTTTTCTTAATATTTTTTACTATACCGATAGTTGGCAGTTGGAAAAAACCGTTAAATTTAATTATTAAGACTGTACATGCGCATGTTTGGATGTGGATTCATCATGGAAAATCGGTCAAGAAGTAAAGTTATCAACTTTAAACCGATAATTGATCGCCTGTCTGCGATCCGCATCAAAGCCACTTCCCAAAATATAAGCTTAATTTGTGCACACGCCCCTCAGAATGGGATTGAAAGCTTTTTAAAGGATGAATTTGATGACCCTCACTTTAGGACAAAATTTACGGAGTCTGCCTGGAGTACGATGTACAAATTTTGCTCGGGGACCTCAATGCTCAAATTGGAAAGGAAGCCACCTTCGGCGGATTAGTTGGTAGGCACAACCTCCACGAATAGGCAAATGATAATGGCCTTCGACATATAGTGTACGATAATAAGTAATACTTGGTCTCTACGGCTAAGAATCCACAAAGCAACCTAGAACTACCCAAATGGTCGATAAGCCAACCAAATTGACCATGTGCTAATCGAAGGAAGGCACGCCTCTAAAAGTGAGTTTTCATTTCAGAGTACTTTCACTAGAAAACTATCGAGAGTGACTCTCCAATATTTGTTAACTATAGTTTCATGACTATGTCCACTTGCGAGATTTACTCTCGAGAGTAGCTTCTGGCCGTCTTTTACTCTCAAATGGATACGCACCTAAACGTCTTAGACGTACGCACTTTTCGAGGACAAACATCAACTTTGACCATTTTCTTGTTGCGGCAAGGTTTAGAGCTCGACTGTCAAATGAAAGAAGCTACGACCCACTCTAAAGAAGAAATTCCACGTTGGTAACCTTATAGAAAGCCTAGAGTCGCCAGAGCCTATACACTGAGTATCTGAACGAGAAGCTCTCCGATGTGTATTCACCTGCCAAAGACGGCAGCAAAAAGTGGTACCAGTATCGCGACATCATCACAGAGACATCCGAAGCCACTATAGACTACCAAGAGAGAAGAAGAAGACCCCACGTAGAAAGAAGAGGGTGTACGCAGCCTCCCAGCTCAAAGAGATTAAAGAGTCTCGCGATCGAAACAACACCAAGAAGTTTTATAAACAAGCCAAGCAATTGGCTGCTGTCTCTAAAATAGGAACGCAGGCTCTTCGAAACAGTGAAGGTAACCTAGCACAGGGAATAGTAAATGTATTCAAGCAGCATTTCCAGTAGCTGCTGAACGGGTATAAGATGGAACAAGAAATAAGACGAGAAGCGAACCAAACTCCAGGGAATGAAGACCCAGTTCCACCACCCAGTATAGAAAAGATGGACTTATAAAAAAGCACAAGAATTAATGTTCTTGTGCTTTTTAAGTCCAGCTATTTAAGCATAAATTCCTGCAGGAACTTTGGAGGCATATCCCTGATAAGAGTCGTACACAAGATCCTATCCAATTTACTGTGCGAGCGTCTTAAGTCATTCTTCAACACTTAAATCGGATAGTACCAGTGTGGCTTTCAGCCAGGCAGATCGACAATCATAGAACAATAATATAAATTCTCAGTCAAATCCTGTAAAACCTAATGAATTTCAAGACTAATGAACATCTGTTCACCAAGTTCAAAGTCGCATATGGTAGCAATCATCGTGAGAAACTCTATATGGCGATGGATGAACTTGAGATCCCGGAAAAACTGATCAAGTTTTATTGTGTGACATGGAAAAAAAGTTATGCAATGTGCAACTAGGGAAAAGCTCTTCCGAACTATTCAAAACATGGACAGGGTTTTGGCAAGGAGGGCAGGTGCTAACACTCAAGGCACTTATAGAGGCTTTCACGGCAACTGAAGAACATGTGAAACTAGTTGGTCTTCAAGTAAACGAGGACAAATACGTGTTATCAACAAAGAAACTTCACTGTTGATAGCAATAACTTCGAAGTAGTTAAGGAGTTCATCTACCTCGAAGTAAACTTTAATCCCACTAACGATATCTTAGGTAGGCAGATGAAGCCTGAGTTAACTCCATAAACGTGTTTTTTAGTCAATTGAAAACATAAGTTAACTCCGAGTTAAGTTGTCTAATTTGGTGAGTTAACTCAGAGCTCAAATTGAGGGCCTTTTCACTTGTGGCGCCATCTCGATTTCGATAAGAACCGTTATTGTCAGTGCAATTTCGCTGTGGCACCGTCTCTATTCCGATGCGTGAAAGGCGTAGAAGGGTGATATCCATAGTGTCGCACATTGTTGGCCCTAGATTTTTGACAACTGAAAGATAGAGTTAGTTCTCTACTGAAAACTGTTCCTAAGTTTACTCGGGGTTAATTTATTTTCAGAATTAGCTTACTCTGATTTAACTCAGAGTTAACCCTGAACTGAAAATCTGGCCCTTAATGGGAGATCCGTGGAAGAATTACCCTAGCAAACCGGTGCTACTTTTTTTGTTTGGCACAACAGAAACTATATAAGAACCTTATACTGCCAGTCCTGCTTTATGGGGTGGAGTGTTGGACGATAAGCAAAAAGGGAGAGCTAATACTGGTCTCCTTTGAAAGAAAAATTCTTCGACGGATATTTGGTTCTGTGTGCAAGGATGGTGAATAGAAGAGAAGATACAACCAGGGACTTTATAAGCTGCATCAAGATGTGGATTTAGTCCAGAAAATCAAAACATGTCCACTACATCAAGCTAATGAGTTTTATCACTTCAGCAAGGAGAATCTTTGAGTCCAAGGCCAAGCCCCAGGTTAGACAGAACGAAGGAAATGAAACTTCGGTTTAAGGACCAAGCCATCGTGGAAACTAGAAAGCTTGGTCTAGATGAGAGGATGAAAGGCTGCCATGTCTCAAGCTGCTATATCCTTTTTGGATTGGGAGCCGGATAAGTTGGTAAACTGTCACATAAGAGCATATGCTATAAATAAATGTTTAAGTTTCGCTTTAGCAAATGGGCCTTAGTTTTTAAGTTTACTTCACTTAAAATTTGTTTGCTGAAAATTTTGGCACACATTAGATGTTTAGTTACAAAATTTAGAAAATCAACAGCTAAATGACCGCAATCCAGTAAAATAACAATGCCAAGTCCACTTAGGCATTCATCTAAATAAAATCATTGAAAATCTATATGTATATAGTTCCGAAGCTCTCAAATTTAGTTGCATGAAGTAAAAACAACATCCACCACACGTTTGTGTTTGTTTTAAGTGAAATTACTCATCGGTTTAATAATAAAATATATAAATAAATAAAAATTATACGCAATCCATTTATTGGATTCAATTTTAAAGCGTTTATCAAAGAACCAAGAACCAAACTCTGTATATACAATATACATATAAAGTTTTGTATGCACAATAATGTGCAAGTGGGTGGGAGTCAATATGACGGTGGGGTATAGTTGGCGGAAAGGCCAGCAATAATTCCCAACTATTTTGTGGTAAGCCACCGATACGTGAGCGACCATGAGTTATGGACGATAAGCACTGGACGGACAGGACACTACAACTTTAACTCCTCTAAAGCTGGCGCCCAATGTGAGGGTGTGAGTTGGTAGGTAAATACAACATAGATATAGATATAGATCCACACAAGAGAGTCATGCGTTTAATATGAGAGCTCGTCCGTGATTATACCCAGCCGGACGAGGATGGAGTAAACTTTTAATTAAACGGATTTTCTGATTTATATCTGTAGGATATATACTTGTATATCTATGTGTATGTCTGGCTTTGTAAGTGCCACATTCTTTAGCGATTAATCGTTTTTCTGTAGATTTATTGTGTCACCGAGTGATTTGTGGTAAAATTACTGGATTTGCTGTAGGTATATAAACATATGAAGAGGACGAGAATGGTGTGTATGTATGTGGAGGCTGTTCCACAAATAAAGGACTAAATGTGCCAAACATCCGTGCCACACCCGCTGCGATGTGTGTGCCACAAACAATTTTAAATCTAAATATACAGTGAGAGAACAGAGATAAATGTAGGTATACGAAAGAGCGAGCTTTTATTTGCACCTTTGGTGTACAATTAAATTGTCACACTAACTGCTCGCGACTTTAATGACATTTCTCTCGGTCGTTTGACGTTTGCATGAGATGGAGGTGAATATACATATATGTGTGTGAACTGCTCACCGGAAGTGGCAGAAGTAGTGGTTGTGGTTTATACTTCTGCGGGTGCAGGAAGTATTACACATTTGTGGTTAGCGATGAACTTGGTTGACACCACATACTGGCACGAGACGACTTTTTATGGGCACCATGTATATATCAGCCGTATCACTCCGACTAGAATTTCATTTTGTGCATTTAATGTAGATAATGCAATTCAGCATTCCATGTAGGCTACAATATATACGAATCCTTGCTTCCGTTACTGATATTTTCCGAGAAAAGGTGTGCCATAAAAAATGTTGTCAAGCCAGAGAGTTTATGTATAATGCTCACATCAATATTGCCAGTTAGTTAAATTGAGCTGTTTTTTGTTTATTTCTCCCGTAAGACTAGGAACGCACCTGCGATTTTTTGTGGAACTATTATTTAGTCGCGAAAAATAGAACACGTGATTTATAAGAGAATGAACGCATATACCAACAAAAAATCATACGAAGCTGCTATTACTTTTTTAAGTCGCTGCCACAGAAAATCACAAGTGCGTTCCTAGCCTTAAGATGATTCTAAAAGTATTAACACGAATAAAGAAAAATTGAATATAGAAAAAATTAATAGCTGAGCTTAGAAGGGTAAATTTTAAGAGAGACCGCTCGGAAAACATCAGAAGTATCAGGACAGAATATGGGTCTCCCACACGTTAATCGCGTTTAAACCGGTTATATCTTTCATGGCTATCTTGCATACTTACTTATTTACTTAGGTTCTCGGACCTGTAACGTCCATGAGGATACCCCTTCACTACTCCTACGCACCATCCTGTACGGTTTCTGGAGATGTACCCCATCACTCTCCACTGGGAAGACCCCTGTTGTGCTGAATCCTCTTCGACTGTTTTTCGCCAGGTACTTCTAGGTCGGCCCACTCGTCTACCTCGCAGCTTGAAAAGGTTTCATTGCATCACTAGGCTTGCAATGCATTCGCGACCTTTTCGAAGCGATGTCCAATCCACTGCCACCTACGTTTTCTTATTAAAGAGTCGATAGTTTCCTGACGTGTGCTCGCATGAAGCTCATCATTAGAGATACGGTTAGGCCAGAAAAAACTTAAGATGTTTTCCAGACATAGTCACGAACGACAGCCGGTGTTACTTTCCAAGTGCCTAACCTATACAAAATCACGGATTCATTATTGGAGCGTAACAATCGTAGCTTGGTCTTTAGGCTTATAGAAATGTTTCTGCATATTTTGGACAGCATTCCGAATGCAGCCTTTGCTTTCCCGATTTGGTTGATTATATCCTGCCATTGGAAGAGACAATACTCCCAAGATATTAGAAACTCTCTACCATCTCTACTGGTTATCCAGAAATATCTTCTTGGGTAGATGAGATGGTGATTGATCCCAACGGTTTCAGCTTCTCTCTTCACCCTTGTTGTTATTTGATGGAGATCCATGATCCTATGAGAGAGAAAGCATACATGCGTCGTCTGCGTAGTCCAGATGTTTGAGTTATGATCACAGATTCCAATGAATTCCTCCATTTGCAGTCGACAAAGCAGCATGCAGCAACCAACAGGAATAGTATTGGTGATGGTATACAACCCTGTATAACCCCACCTTGGATTAAAACTCCTCTGACAACCTTGCTTTATTCAGAACGTGACATTTTGATCCATTACATGTATAAACCCTTAATAATAACAATCAATTTAAACACGATGCCCGTCCTGCGCAAAATAAACCATATAAATACTCTGTTGACACTGTCAAATGCCTTTTTGAAGTCGATGAACAGTAGGTGAAGTGGTGATCGATATTCAACGGTGTTGATGTGGTTGATACAGTGAGATCCAGTATGGAATCCTGCTTGTTCGGAGTCAAGCGTGTCTTCGAAGTGGTCTTTTATTCGCTCCAGGTCAATTTTTGTTATTACTTTGTCTACAGCAGGCAGCTCGCAAATTGATCTCCATGTTTTCGAACTGCGTAATGTCTCCTTCTTTGGGAGCTTGGCAGTCATTCACTTTTTCAACTCCTCAGGAAAACTCTCTGTTCACCAAGTTCTCTCAATGAGTGGGTAGAGGAGCGTTGTTGGCGCTGCTCATAAGAGCTCTGCGGGAATACCTTCAAGTCCAACCGCTTAGTTGTTCTTCAGTGCCTACCGGGGGATACAGTGCGTATTTGGGAATTTGTTACTACGGACGGGTCATTGGATTGACTTCACTGTTGAAAACGCGCTTTGTAGCACCAGAAAAGTGCTGCTCCCAGCCTTTGAGCTGGTCCCCATCCAAAATTAGCACTGATTCTTCTATGTCTTTTACGAAGTATTGTTAAGAGCTTTGGATATTTGTAAGCTCTTCAGTTATTCTGAAGAAGGTTCTAAAGCCACACCTACTTGTGGCCTCTTCTGCTTCTTTTGCCAATGCGTTGATATAGTTACGCTTTTATCACGTCGCACGCTACGGTGAACTTCTCTTATCTTCAAGCGATACGCAGACTCTAGCTCATTTCTCCCTGCTGCTGGAGTTGCTGCAAGGCAAGCTTTGAGCTGTTTTTTTCTTCCATACGCGTCAATATTTCTTTTTAAAACCAGGCACTGTTTCTTCTTTGTGACCGAGCAACTATACTTTCAGCACCGGAAAACACTTTACACAGAACACCGATGGTTTTCGATGGAGATGGGCTTCGTTCGTCTGATTGTTCTCAATCCTTGTGAAAAGTGGTCCCTAGTTGTTGACGGACTGCGGGATCCTTAATTCTATCGTAATTGAACTTGGGCATTCTTGGAATTTCTGAACTGTAGCTGTGCGTAATCTTACAGTAGCAAGCATCACATGGTTGGTCCTGGGCCATTCCCATCTCTTCACGTCTTCTGTTTTGAACGTCCTGGAGACTGCTTCTAAATTGCCAATCAAGTGATCAATTTGGTTGGAATTCGCTTGTCCGTCCGTCGACGACCAAGTGACTTTATGGGACGTCTTGTGCTTAAACATGGTTCCTCCTAATACAAGGCGGTTGGCGTACATATCTCACTGTTTATTCGCCGTAATGCTTGCTGCTTGCACTGTATTTATGCTTGCTGCTAGCACTGTATTTATGCTAGCATCAAGCATTACGGTGAATAAACAGTGAGATATGTTTGGGGGGGGCATGCTGCCCCCCTGAAACCCCCTTGCTTGGGCCCATTATAGGATTTGGGGTAGGTGCGGGGCTGGGTGTATGCAAATTTCTTTTGCATTTAAAGAATCGGGATTTAAGGAAACACAATTTTACATTTTTGTAATTTCTATCATATCATAGGTGGGAAATAACTTCACACAATTTTCGGATGAAGTTATTTCCCACCTTTAGGGAGAAATTACTTCACAAAAAAAAGGTGAAATTAATTCCCACTACTGGTGAAGTAAATTCCCATGTGAAGATAGTTCCCGTGAAGTTAATTCCCTGCACCCTCCACGTGATGTACCTCCTTCTCCTCGACAAAAGTGAGCTCCGTTGGGGTGTAACACTGAATAAGGGTGACGTGACGTACTGTAGTCCAGAACCTAACTTTCAGGATCCTGTCATCTAAAAGTGCGTGTCCATTTGAGAGTAAAAATACTAAATGCTGCTCTCAAACAGCTCTCGAGAGTAAAACTCGCAAGTGGACACAGTCATGTAATCATCCCACAGAGGGGTAGACAGCTATTGGAGAGTGTGACTCTCAAGAGTTTTGCCATTGAAATTACCCTCAAAAGGAAACGCACCTTAAAAGATCCCTGGAAATTAAGCTCTTGAGAGCTGTTTTGGAAAGCAGCAATCCAACGCCTGATTCACAATAACTTCCAGGTATATATCCGGAGTAGAGTAGTACAATTTTACGAGTTTTAGTAATAAACTTCCCCGAGCCCAACCATCTTACTTCACTAATCTCTAAGATGTCCGCCCTATACCGCATGATTTCTTTATCAAATTGGAGGAATCTGGCATTTTGACCTTCACTTCCGTTGTCAAGAAACATCCTCACAGTTCAGAAACCAGTCTTTGTCCGGGTACAATATCCAAAAGTCGTCAACGTGTTATCATTGCTTATCCGAGTCAAATCTAGGAGGTAAAACAAGCATTTGAATTACTGGACTGGTATATATTGCAATTATAAATATTATGTATATTTTTTTTATTTATTTACATCTGGCAACATTAGCGTTACTTCCGAAGCCTCCACACAACCAGAAAAGAGTCCTTGGTTGATGTCTCTTCTACACTTTTTCTTTTTATAAATAGTCGTGTGGAATTTATTTGTATAATTATGTTTGGAATTTTGTTTATGAAATTTTTCTTCGCGCTCAAAATAGTTTTGGCATCATGTTGTGGAATGAAATGTTGAAGTCACACACATATAAAAAAACATGCACGGTTTCACACCACGCACCTTTATATAGGTACCCAACTCAAAGGATTCTTCTGGCTTAAATGTTGAAATTAAATTGGGTCAGAGTTTAACGTACCGAGAAATTGCACAGCGAGATTTGAATATCATCATCATCAGATGTGCTACTTTGAGGTAGGCAATATTGTTGTTTATTTCAAAATAGCTGAATTTAAAAGGAAGAGGAAGGGGGTTATCAGTGGTAAAAAAAGTTATTTGGGTTCAACAACAAAAAAATGTTTAAAGTTGATGGAATGTCATTTTTAAGCTTTTGATGCATAGCAAATTTAAATCAAAATAAAATTCATTGTGTCATGTCATTCAGCTAGTGACTTTCTTAATTATATTAAAGCCTTAATCCACATTGCATTTTATTTAAGGGATGTTCATAAGATTCTTAGTTTTAAAAGCCTTAAGCCATCCAGGAGGTATACTTTAAAAGGGTTAAATTATTTAGTTGAAAACGTTTTTTTTTTATTGTTTGAAACTGCTCAGAGGTAATCTTTATTATTAAACGTGATAGGCAAAGGTATGTATATATACCTAATGAAAGTGTTGTCATGTTGAAGTATACCCTAGGGTGAATCTTGACAGAGAGAGAGAGTGAGGGAAAGTCCCAAAAGATATGAAACTTTATAAAACTTAAGTTGGCTGATATAATTTTTGGTGGCATAGTGAAAAAGCAACAAAGGATGAGTTTTCATGCTCTCAAAGTAAATATTATTATAGTTGTACCTTAAGGTGGGAGAGACAAATCGTATTTATTGTCTTAAAGAATTTAAAGTCACGATTTTCGTCAACATAGAATAATTGATGGACTTAAGGAGGGTAGGTATGTCATTTCATATTAAGGCTGATAGTCAAGTGTATCTACTATTTAATTAAAAGCGAATGACTCAGGGTTCTTTCTGCTGTGATGAATACTGACTTTTGTTTCAGGAATTCTTCGTTGTTTCTAATGGCTAGGGAATTGAATAGCTTCTTTAAAATTTCGGTTATTTTATGCTTTATTACTTTAAAGTCTAGAATGGACCAACAAAGTTCCATCATAATGTTATGTCCTAGGCTATAGTTGCCTTCAATTACGCAGAACAGTTATGGTTTGGGATGCTGACGTCTTGTGAGCACCACCTAATATATGAATAAGTAGATAATTTAAGCACGGTGTCTGTAAGACCTAAGCTTTATCCAATGCAACATAAATTTCGCAACAGGAATATTGGAATGAAAAGGAGAATAGGAAATTAATCTTCCTGGTGCTGCTATAAATTAATGAATAAATGAGCAATAGAACAATTGAGGATTAAGCACGTGGCAAACTTGAGATCATTTGTGTCCCCATGTCAAGAATTGGATGAAGTTTGTTATTTTTAAGAACTCAAAACTCTTCCGAGCAAGTGCATTTGAACGAATTTATCACAAGAAGTAATTACTTAGATTTAAGAATATTCAAAAGCGTTTCTTGCATTCTTCTTACTAACTTTCGTAAAAAAAATTGAATTGAAGATTTTGACGATGATTGAGAAAACGAACAAAAGTTGCGGTTCTGTCTCTCTGTTGACCTACGGATTTTCTTCAAAGTTGAAAGAAAGCGGTTTTTGATTATTTTCCTTATAAATTTTTTCAATTTTTTTTTGAGGACCAAAAACTCAGAAGACTGAGTTAAAAGGAAGGAGTACTAAGGTTAAAGTCGAAGGAGATCATGTTCGAATTAACTCTTCGTAGCATAGGAGGAAAAGGTTTGTTCAAGCCGCAAAGTTCTGTGGGTTAGGTGAGGAGAAAAAAAGAGAAGGTTAATGTTAAAAGAGTTGTGTAGTGAAATGCTGTCAATGGAACCAATGAGTAATCGATGAATGAAGAAAATGCCTGGTATTTCTCTTCGTTCTTCGAACGAATTCGAGTTGATTAGTTTAAGGCGGTTAAGAGAGGGAGGCAGGATTAGAAGATTGTACCATAATAGGCCTCGAAGCGCAAAGCGAAGGAAACGACGCACGTTGGAAGCTCTCGATTCTGGATATGTCAATAAGTTGTTAAGGGGACCAAACTTGAGAAGCGTATACAAGGAGTGGATGAATTAAGGATATGTATAGGGATCGAGTCATATGGGGGTTGGAGAATTCCTTGGACCATCTTTTGACGAAGTTGAGGGCTGAATTTGCTTTGAGAATGATATCATCTAGGTATATGAGTCACGAATATTATCAACGGTGCATCACGAATATTATCAAAGGTGGGTTTGGGTTGATTATGAAAGAGGGAGTGGTAGAAGATTGATTTCACTTAGCTCCAAACAATGTCCAGACCCTGTTGAATAAATGGTCGAGGAAATGGTCTTGAAAAACTTGGTATTATCAGCGTACAGTGATATTAGAAGAGGGTCTTATTTTTTTTTTTTTATTATTTTCAAAAGGCTCTATGAGGACCGAAAAACGCATGCTCATAGGTGTGTGAGACTCTTACTGTAATAAAACCAACTCCACTTCCCGATCGAAACTAAGTTGAAACTTATCGAGCAATTTATTTTTAACGAAGGCTAGTAACGTGTTGCAGGGAACTTACCGGTGAAAGTTCCTGCTTATTCCAAGATTTTAAAGGGTTTTCTGTCTACCGCACCAAGTCGGAAGGTTTTGTTTTTCGTAGGCGGCGGCGTACTAAATTTGTCAAGAATGTCAATAATCGTTGAATTATCGTGTTCTAATAACCAATTACTTTGTTTTATCGCAAAACTCATTATTTCGTCTCGAACCATAGGAATCCCGAGATCTCTGGGAAGATCTTTGTTTCATATATACCATTACCATGGTGAATTTACAAATTACCTAAGGGCCAGTTGCACAAATATTTAACTCGTAGCTCAGCAATTTTAACTCACCGACTTTGGAGAATGGACTGCGGTTCAACGATGGTTCCGGCATTAAATTGGCCACTATAACATACTTGAGCCATCGTTGCACCTCAGTAATTCCGCCGAAATCAGCCAATAAAAATATTTGAACCACGGATCAAAAGTTGAACCACGTTTGTACAACGGGTCGTAAGTAATTTATTTCCGAATGTTTCTAAGTATTTTAATTTGTATCGCAATTACAACCCCAGAGTTGTATACCGTAAGTCCAAACAGGTTTAAGTATCTGCCTATATAAAATCAACTTTATTATCAATAATAACCTTCGAATATTTACCGAGTAACTAGTTCATATCTCTTAATTTACTTTTTAATTCTTCGCATTTCTTTTTTACGTGCGGCTACCAATTTAATTTCGCGCCTAGAGTCATTCCCCAGATATTTTGCCTCATTCGAAAATGGAACACGACCGGTATTAAGAACGACGGGTAGGAATTCTATTTATTTTTGTATATGTAAAGTCCACGTGGACTGACTTTAGTTCATTGAGCGCTATTCCCCATGTATTTTGTCCACTCATTAACATTATTAAGAGCATTTTGTTATTTAATTTTAGCTTCGTTAATCGTTTTGCCTATTGCTAGTATTGCAGTATCATCAGTAAACGTGCCAACGATAGTGTCTTCTGTTTGAGGTATATCACGTGTAAATAAAAGGTACAGAACTGGACCTAAAACACTTACTTGTGGTACCCCAGCCACTATTTCTTTGAAATTAGAATATTAGTTTCCGTGTCTTACACGAAAAAGTCTGTTTTCTAGATTATCATCGTGTCCTGTAACCCCTATTGGGGCATAAGGCATCAACAAAACGTCTCCATCCTTCACGGTCTGCAGCACGTCTTTCTCTGGGATTCTGCTTCTGCTAAGACGGTTGATTTCCATTTTGTTCTTGGTCTTCCAACCCGCCGTGCACCCTCAGGATTCCATTCAAAAGACTGCTTTGCAATTTAATTGTTTGGGTTCCTCAGTGTGTGACCAATCCACTGCCATTTACGCTTTCTTAAGCCGACGTCCAGCCGCTCTTGACTTGTCCTGCACCACAATTCCTCTTTTGATATAATTTGTGGCCACCGAATCTTTAGGATGTGGCGTAGACAGCAATTGACAAAAGCCTGCAATTTCCTCGAAATGGTAGACGTGACTTTCCAGGCTTCGCACAGCACGGATTTGACATTGGATTCGAAGAATCTCAACTTAGTGCGTATGGAGATTTGAATAGATTTCCAAATTGGGACAGAGTATCGAAGGCAGCACGAGCCTTATTAATTCTACTTTTAACGCCCAGATGTGTACCGCTGTTTGCAGAAACAATAATGCCAAGCTAGTTCAATAAATATTCGTTTAGAATCATATAAAGTCATACAGACGTTACTTGTTTTTGAGTTTGAATTTGGGGCCTTCGTGCCACAGCTTGTCAAACGCTTGCGACACATCCAAAAAGACCGTTTAACAGATTTTCTTTTCTTCAAGAGCTTTTCTATGCACTTGATCAACTGTCGAATGCTAATTGCTTCTAAATCCAAATTGATGTTCAGGTATTAATCGTTTCTCTTCTATTATCGGCTGCAGGCGCAGACCCAAAAACTTTCGATATTATAGGAAGAAGTGAAATCGTTCTGTAAGACAGTTTGCCAGGTTTGCCAGGTTTCAAAACCATTACGATTTCCGGAACTTTCCATTGGCTGGGAACATATTGTAACCCTAGAGTGGCATTTATTATATAAAGGAAGTTAATTTATTCTTTACGATTGAGAATTTTTAGCATTTCTACCGTGTCATGTCAGTCATGCCCTGGAGCTTTACTGGACTTAAGCTTCTTTATTCTCTTTTTAATTCGGCAAGTGTAGCATTTCTTGTTATGTAGCTGTCATTTGAAGTAAAATTCATATTAATATTTTATTTGAGTTCTTGCCGATCGAAAGGCTTAAATGTTTCCTCCAGGTAATCGGCGAGTACCATCACTTTTTCCTTGTCACTTTTAGCCCATTCATTTTGGGCTTTCTTAATCGGAGGCGCAGGCGCTGGAAGCTTTGGTTGTTTTGTAACTTTATAGCCTTCCAAATCGAGTAGTTAGAATCTTTTCCTGCTGTCAAATTTTCAAAGTAATTTTCAACTTTACGGTTTTTGAAATCTGAAATCCTCGTTTTACACAAGTTTTACACAAGTGATTTAAATTAGCTTTGTGTTGAGGAACACGGGTTCACTGCCAATTCTTGTGTGCTTTTCTTTTCGCTTTCACTAAATCTTTTATTTTTTGCGGATATTTTATATCCTTACAGAGCGCCATTTCTCATTGATAAGGTGTGTTATTCCATGCTGTCTTGTGTACATTATCAACAAAGGTATATCTACTGCATCGTCAAGTTAGATAGACATTTGTAATGATACCCTTAATTCAACGTTGTCCTCGATATCTTTCTTTAATCCATCCCAGTTGGTTTTACCTTTTGTTAACCTGGGTGGTTTTTCAATTTTAAAAAGGCTTTCGCTCATGATCTGAGAAGAGATCATAGCTCTGTGAAATTTCTACACGGTTAGAGGGTATACAATTGAAGATGACTTATTAAATGTTGAACTTCTGGTTTCAAATTATTGTGATTTTCTTCAAGGCCAATGTAAGAGAGTTTCGGAAAAAAACGTATCACCTTATCCTACACTCAGAGAAAAAAGCTGTGTAAAATTGCCTAAAACGGCATAGGTAAATATTTTTGTATGGAATTTGTCTGACAGACATAATTCTACCTGAGATTTAAGTCAATTTATGTGGGACTTAGGTAGCGAAATTTCGGTTAAATTGACCAAAAAAACTTGGGTATTTTATTTTTCCTTCAATTGTGTAAGACTTGCTATATTTTCGTAAGACATAAGGTAAATCTGCCTAAAATATAAGATGATTTATATTTTTACCATCTTAAAGTGTGTAACTTTACCTTAGGCTAAACCTAATTTTGCCTTAAACGTTATGTTATTTTTTCTTCACTTGCCCAAGTCTATGTTACTTTACCTTATATGAGAGGTAACCGCTGACTTATTTTCTTCTTACCTTATGTCTTAGGTAAAATTGCCTTTAGTTTAAGGTGATTTTCCCTTCAATTACATAAACATCTTGTGTGACCTCACCCTAGCCGTTAGGTTATTCTGCCTTAGATGCAAGGCTATTTTACCTCATTGAATTAATCGGTGTAACTTTGCCTTATTTCTAAGGTAAATCTACCTTAAATATAGCTTGATTTTCCCTCTAATTGTATAAATCTGATGTACCTTAGCTCTTAGCTAATTTTGCCCTAGATCTAAGGAAACTTAACCTCCAATTGTCGTATTCGGTGCTAGTTTACCTTATGCCTTGGATAAATCTACCTTAAATATAACGTGATTTTCCCTCCAATCGAATAAACCTGATGTGTAACTTCACCCTAGCCGTTAGGTTATTCTGCCTTAAATGCAAGGCTATTTTACCTCATTGAATTAATCGGTGTAACTTTGCCTTATTTCTAAGGTAAATCTACCTTAAATATAGCTTGATTTTCCCTCTAATTGTATAAATCTGATGTACCTTAGCTCTTAGCTAATTTTGCCCTAGATCTAAGGAAACTTAACCTCCAATTGTCGTATTCGGTGCTAGTTTACCTTATGCCTTGGATAAATCTACCTTAAATATAACGTGATTTTCCCTCCAATCGAATAAACCTGATGTGTAACTTCACCCTAGCCGTTAGGTTATTCTGCCTTAAATGCAAGGCTATTTTACCTCATTGAATTAATCGGTGTAACTTTGCCTTATTTCTAAGGTAAATCTACCTTAAATATAGCTTGATTTTCCCTCTAATTGTATAAATCTGATGTACCTTAGCTCTTAGCTAATTTTGCCCTAGATCTAAGGAAACTTAACCTCCAATTGTCGTATTCGGTGCTAGTTTACCTTATGCCTTGGATAAATCTACCTTAAATATAACGTGATTTTCCCTCCAATCGAATAAACCTGATGTGTAACTTCACCCTAGCCGTTAGGTTATTCTGCCTTAAATGCAAGGCTATTTTACCTCATTGAATTAATCGGTGTAACTTTGCCTTATTTCTAAGGTAAATCTACCTTAAATATAGCTTGATTTTCCCTCTAATTGTATAAATCTGATGTACCTTAGCTCTTAGCTAATTTTGCCCTAGATCTAAGGAAACTTAACCTCCAATTGTCGTATTCGGTGCTAGTTTACCTTATGCCTTGGATAAATCTACCTTAAATATAACGTGATTTTCCCTCCAATCGAATAAACCTGATGTGTAACTTCACCCTAGCCGTTAGGTTATTCTGCCTTAAATGCAAGGCTATTTTACCTCATTGAATTAATCGGTGTAACTTTGCCTTATTTCTAAGGTAAATCTACCTTAAATATAGCTTGATTTTCCCTCTAATTGTATAAATCTGATGTACCTTAGCTCTTAGCTAATTTTGCCCTAGATCTACGGAAACTTAACCTCCAATTGTCGTATTCGGTGCTAGTTTACCTTATGCCTTGGATAAATCTACCTTAAATATAACGTGATTTTCCCTTCAATTACATAAACCTCTTGTGTGACCTCACCCTAGCCGTTAGGTTATTCTGCCTTAAATGCAAGGCTATTTTACCTCATAGAATTAATCGGTGTAACTTTGCCTTATTTCTAAGGTAAATCTACCTTAAATATAGCTTGATTTTCCCTCTAATTGTATAAATCTGATGTACCTTAGCTCTTAGCTAATTTTGCCCTAGATCTAAGGAAACTTAACCTCCAATTGTCGTATTCGGTGCTAGTTTACCTTATGCCTTGGATAAATCTACCTTAAATATAACGTGATTTTCCCTTCAATTACATAAACCTCTTGTGTGACCTCACCCTAGCCGTTAGGTTATTCTGCCTTAAATGCAAGGCTATTTTACCTCATTGAATTAATCGGTGTAACTTTGCCTTATTTCTAAGGTAAATCTACCTTAAATATAGCTTGATTTTCCCTCTAATTGTATAAATCTGATGTACCTTAGCTCTTAGCTAATTTTGCCCTAGATCTAAGGAAACTTAACCTCCAATTGTCGTATTCGGTGCTAGTTTACCTTATGCCTTGGATAAATCTACCTTAAATATAACGTGATTTTCCCTTCAATTACATAAACCTCTTGTGTGACCTCACCCTAGCCGTTAGGTTATTCTGCCTTAAATGCAAGGCTATTTTACCTCATAGAATTAATCGGTGTAACTTTGCCTTATTTCTAAGGTAAATCTACCTTAAATATAGCTTGATTTTCCCTCTAATTGTATAAATCTGATGTACCTTAGCTCTTAGCTAATTTTGCCCTAGATCTAAGGAAACTTAACCTCCAATTGTCGTATTCGGTGCTAGTTTACCTTATGCCTTGGATAAATCTACCTTAAATATAACGTGATTTTCCCTTCAATTACATAAACCTCTTGTGTGACCTCACCCTAGCCGTTAGGTTATTCTGCCTTAAATGCAAGGCTATTTTACCTCATAGAATTAATCGGTGTAACTTTGCCTTATTTCTAAGGTAAATCTACCTTAAATATAGCTTGATTTTCCCTCTAATTGTATAAATCTGATGTACCTTAGCTCTTAGCTAATTTTGCCCTAGATCTAAGGAAACTTAACCTCCAATTGTCGTATTCGGTGCTAGTTTACCTTATGCCTTGGATAAATCTACCTTAAATATAACGTGATTTTCCCTTCAATTACATAAACCTCTTGTGTGACCTCACCCTAGCCGTTAGGTTATTCTGCCTTAAATGCAAGGCTATTTTACCTCATTGAATTAATCGGTGTAACTTTGCCTTATTTCTAAGGTAAATCTACCTTAAATATAGCTTGATTTTCCCTCTAATTGTATAAATCTGATGTACCTTAGCTCTTAGCTAATTTTGCCCTAGATCTAAGGAAACTTAACCTCCAATTGTCGTATTCGGTGCTAGTTTACCTTATGCCTTGGATAAATCTACCTTAAATATAACGTGATTTTCCCTCCAATCGAATAAACCTGATGTGTAACTTCACCCTAGCCGTTAGGTTATTCTGCCTTAAATGCAAGGCTATTTTACCTCATTGAATTGATCGGTGTAACTTTGCCTTATTTCTAAGGTAAATCTACCTTAAATATAGCTTGATTTTCCCTCTAATTGTATAAATCTGATGTACCTTACCTCTTAGCTAATTTTGCCCTAGATCTACGGAAACTTAACCTCCAATTGTCGTATTCGGTGCTAGTTTACCTTATGCCTTGGATAAATCTACCTTAAATATAACGTGATTTTCCCTTCAATTACATAAACCTCTTGTGTGACCTCACCCTAGCCGTTAGGTTATTCTGCCTTAAATGCAAGGCTATTTTACCTCATAGAATTAATCGGTGTAACTTTGCCTTATTTCTAAGGTAAATCTACCTTAAATATAGCTTGATTTTCCCTCTAATTGTATAAATCTGATGTACCTTAGCTCTTAGCTAATTTTGCCCTAGATCTAAGGAAACTTAACCTCCAATTGTCGTATTCGGTGCTAGTTTACCTTATGCCTTGGATAAATCTACCTTAAATATAACGTGATTTTCCCTTCAATTACATAAACCTCTTGTGTGACCTCACCCTAGCCGTTAGCTGGTTAGTCTGCCTTAAATGCAAGGCTATTTTACCTCATTGAATTAATCGGTGTAACTTTGCCTTATTTCTAAGGTAAATCTACCTTAAATATAGCTTGATTTTCCCTCTAATTGTATAAATCTGATGTACCTTAGCTCTTAGCTAATTTTGCCCTAGATCTAAGGAAACTTAACCTCAAATCGTCGTATTCGGTGCTAGTTTACCTTATGCCTTGGATAAATCTACCTTAAATATAACGTGATTTTCCCTTCAATTACATAAACCTCTTGTGTGACCTCACCCTAGCCGTTAGGTTATTCTGCCTTAAATGCAAGGCTATTTTACCTCATTGAATTAATCGGTGTAACTTTGCCTTATTTCTAAGGTAAATCTACCTTAAATATAGCCTGATTTTCCCTCTAATTGTATAAACCAGATGTAACCTAGATCTTAGCTAATTTTGCCCTAGATCTAAGGAAACTTAACCTCCAATTGTCGTATTCGGTGTTAGTTTACCTTATGCCTTTGGTAAATCTACCTTAAATATATCCTGATTTTCCCTCCAATCGAATAAACCTGATGTGTAACAACGTCGTTCTTAAGTCGTTTTCGTTTGGATTTGTGGAGTAGCTATCTACTCCTTTTTCACTCCCTTTTACTTTTACTTCTCCAAATTTTCGATTTCAATAGGAATGGAACAGATGACGAAACCAAACGAAAACGACATAAAATTCTGTCTGAGGTGTAAAAATGTTATGTTGTTTTCGATTTTTTTTTTTTTTGAATTGTTCCATTCCTATCGAATTCGGAAACCCTTCTACTCCGAACTGTCCATTCTTGATAGGAATAGAAAAATTCCAAAATCCAATCGAAACGACTTTACACTTTGCAACAATTCCAACTCATTTCTTTGCTATGGACAGGTGATCAACGAAATTTTGGGCCCTGTTTAGATTGTGCGTTTTCGCTAGCAATAGTTGGTAAAGAAGAGAATATAAAAATTTAAGTGAAAAGCCATTCACGTTTGATAACCAACGCATGTGCGTTCAACAGAAAGGTTCCTAAACCCTGTTTTTTTGTTGGTTTCACTAAGACAGTTCGTTGGTGAATTCGGTGAGGTAAAAAGGAGAGGTTAGTCGAGAAAAAAATATAAAAATTGATTGAGCAGTCACGTTTCATTGCCAAAATGGTCCTTTTTATTCCATTTTGTTCATTTTAACTTGTGCGTTCATCAGAAAGGTTCCTTATTCATTCTATCTAGATATGTGGTTGGACGAGCTCGGAAGCAGAAATGAACATACGGTGCCCAAAATCAAATGTTCCAATTCGCAAATATTCCACTAGCATCAAGAGGTACATTTGTTTGAAAACTACAAGTGTTTGAAGGCCTGGTCAAACAGAGCGAGGTTCGGCTGTCTTTGTAAGAAATTACGAACAAAATATGACCGCAAAGTCTTTCTTTCCAGATAAAGTTGACCGTCCCGACGGCACACGCTCTGTTTGACGAGGACCCGCATGTTCTGTAACAATCGCAAATAAAATTCTTCCAGAGACGTTGAAAAATGAAACAAAGCTCATACGATTTGTTTCAATTTCCATCGTTTCTCCACTGATTTTATCAACGCGATAGTTACAGAACATGGGTCCGGCATTAAACGACATGAATTTTTGTTGTTAGAATATAGTTTACTACAAGAAAAAGAAACACGAAAGAATAATTTAAAAAACATTAAAAAGCTGCTTGGAATGTTTTTTGCAACAGTACTTACCAACACGTGACTGAAACCTGCACAGTGCACACCGCAAACATTTTTTCTTAAGAATATTTATAATTTTTGTATTCGCAAAATACATAATAAATACTAAAAAGCTTAAAACAATTTTATCTGCTAAACAAGTAAAAAATAAACAACAATACCGAACAAATGTTGACCTTTAACGATGGAGAAATTGTTCAACTTCACAGACAATTTTTAGAAGCAAGTATCAAGTAATCCAGGTTGGTTGGTTTTCGCTGCGTTTTATAAACCTTTGATGATAGCAGCTGATGAAAACAACATCAATTCTAAGTTATCTGAACATTTTTGTATCGTGTTTTTGTCGAGTTTCTTGTATAATAGGCTGCTCTTGGCCGCATCAGAGCAATAGCATAAGTCTATGTCGTTTTCGATTGAATTTTGGAATTTGTTCTATTTTTATCGAATATGGAAAATCTTTTACTCCAAATGTTCCATATTCGATAGGAATGGAACAATTCCAAAATCCAATCGAAACGACATTAGTACTACTAACGAGCACCACTACCTATTAAAACAATCCATTTCCATCACTGGCCTTAGGTTGAGTTAAATAGATCAATACAATTGTAGTTATAATAATCCAAAGTTTACCTAAAGGCTAGTGTAAAGTTACACAGACTTACACAATGGGCGGGAAAATCAAGCCATATTTAAGGCACATTTAAGTAAATTTACCAATGATTTAAGGAAGAATTACCTAAGAACAGGGTATTAACACAGATTTATACCGTTTCAGCAAAAATTGCGTTATATTTAAAACAGATCCACATTAGACCTCAGTACGGTTAAAAAAATACTTGCCTACTATTGTACTGAACTTACTACTATTTAATTTTCTCAGTCTTATTACTTATTACACCAAACCAAAATCTATAGATTTCGAGCAAAACTTCAATTTCTCGTCAAAATCATGATCGATTTCAAAGCGACGAGAAAACAAGACGAGATCGTGACGTAAGAAAATCACGCCGCACAATGTGGCGAGTTTTTTCAAGACGAGAACAGATCAATATGATTTTAAGAAAATAGTATTCAAAACAATAGACTATGGGTTACTTTATTTGCCAAAATCAATTTATCGTGTTTTTTTTCCAAAAATATTGTTCAATTATGTCAGTTACTTGCAAGGAAAATCGTCCTCTGGTCTAGTCTTTTCTTCAGTTTTTGGCATACTTGGTGTGATGTACTCACTAAATCTAAATCCTTTCTCCTCATATCGCCTTATTTTCTCATTAGCCTTGTAAGTCCTGGACAAAATTAAACCTCCTACCTATCTATGTACATATTTCCTGAAAAAAAATAAAATAAAATTTCACTTTATGTTTGTATGTACAATGCACATACATAATGCATATGTAACTTAAAAGTTTTTGGCTAGTTAAAATAAAAAAGCTAGGTAGAAAACAGGATTTATACGAGAAGGAAGTGAAATTTGCGGTATGAAATGGTATAAAATCTTCTGCTCTGTTTGGAGTGAAAGAAAGAAGTAGAAAACTATAGTACAACATTCATTTTGACGTCTACAAAATGTGTATTACAATGAAAAAAGGTTCATGTATGAATAATTCATTATTATTCTTTCTGCCAGAATGATTCATCCCGTGTGTGCTTGAAGTGAAGTGTTGAATCAGATTTCTACCCGGCACAGTTAATCCCGTGGGTGCAGGCCCAATAAGCCTACGAGATCCCCATGTCCCCTATTATACGACGATTCTTTGCGTCTGACTCTTTTCAAAATTCAATGGGTGCGGAGGTGAAATCAGATCTTTTATCTCCTTCACACTCATGAGAATTTGAAAAGAGTCATCGTGTAATCTTATTGTTAAGGCCTGGTCAAACAGAGCGCGGCTCGGCGATCTGTTTAAAAATTTAAAAAAGGAAATTTGATCATCATTGTCACGTTCTTAGTCCCCTTTCACACGAAGAAACAAGTTGCTGGAGATTCTTTTGACTTTTCTTGTACCTTTCACACAAGGAAACCAATCTCCAGGCAATTTTTGAAATTTCCTTTGAAAGTCTATTGGTTGAACACACCTAAACCTAGATGTGAAAGGAAATGTCAAAAAATCTCCTCAAATCCTCGACCGGGGAGATTCTGTTCGCCCTCTTTCCTCCTGCCCTTCTCACCTAGGAACTAAAAGTTGCTGGCAACTCAGTTTCCTCGTGTGAAAGGGCACTTACTTTCCAAGTAAAGTATTGACCATCCCATCGGACCGCGCTCAGTTTGACTAAGCCTTTAGTGATAAAAGAGTTTAGTATACCCGTCTCTTTTTTCTTTGCATTACTCTGACCATTCACAATAGTAAATAGCCCCTACCCATAAAAGTAAAATCTAAGACCCTGTTTAGATTATGTGTTTTCACTATGAAAAGTCATGTCGTATATACACTTTTAGTTTTAACACCAGATATACCCCAGTGCCTTCGTTTCGTAATTTTAGCATCCATTAAATCAGTCGAGAAACGTTGAAAAATGGAACAATATTTTGTATCAATTTTCATCGTTATTCGACCAAACTCATCGATGCGAGAGCTACAGAACGTGGGCTACGGCCATTGGATGCTAATGGAATATTGGGAATTGGAACATTTGATTTTGGGAACCGTATAAGCAATTTCGCTTCCAAGCTCGTCAAACTATTTACATAAATCTAGATGGAACTCATTTGGAATCTCTCTTTTGAAAACTAAAGTGAACAAAATGAAATGAAATGGACCATTTTGGTTATGAAACGTGACTGCTTACTAAAATTTTTTATTTTATTCTTGGACAACCCCTCCCTTCTTATCTCACCGATTTCAGCACCGAACTATCGTCGTGCTGTCGTGAAAACACTCAATCTAAACAAGGTCTAACTTTTGAATCCAGATAAAACCTGATTTCAAAAAAATAGTCCCGTTTGTGTCAAATCACGAACTGAGAAGTTGTGAATAGTTTCAGCATGTGCGCGCAGTCTCATATAGACTCATTTTTGCAACCAAACAGTTCCAAAACTGAAAGTTGCATGTGCGTGATAAGCCTTAGTTTTCATGTTGGTTTTTGTCCACTGCCTCGCTTTTGCGCGCTTTTGCTAGATTGTTCACAGCTAATCATCTTTAGTTAAGGATTATTGTGACTAGTAAATCCGGGAATGAGCAACAATTTTATTCAATGAATCCATAGTTTAAGTTGTTAATCATCGAAATCGCTAATCAGCCAATATTGGCTGGTTAGCTTCATTTAACCAGAGCCTGTGAAAAACTTATTATAGATCTAAGCCAATGTGAGCAAATTGGTCCTTAGTACTATTAACCAAAAAATGCCAATCTATCGAAAAAAAAAAGTAAATTTTCATCACTGATGGCTTCAGATAAAGCTATACACATTATTTTCATGGATATAGCAAAAAACACCCAGATCAAGAGCAGAATTACCTAAGAGCTTATGTAAACTTACACAGATCTAGAAAATGGGCGGGAAAATCAAGTTATAATTAAAGTAGATTTACCCTACACCTAAGGTAAAATTACTCAAATTAATACAGTTGGAGCTAAAATTAGCTTAGATTTCAGGTAAAACTACCTAAGGACTAGAGTAAAGCTACATAGCTTTATACCTAATTGGAAAAAATATTCCGTTAGATTTAAGGCAGAGGTGCCGTAGACCTAGGCACAATTTTAAAAATACTTACTACTGTATTCAATTTAGTACTATCTACTTAGTTTTCTTACTATTTTAATTTTCACTCCGAATCTAAATCAAATCACACTCCCGTCACATTTTATCGTCGCAATTTTGAAAGGGCCATGAGCCATTGCTTGTATAAAGAACTATAATTGGCGGAAGCTGTTGGGAGCTTACGTCAAAGCCAACTGGGAACTTGCTTATCGAACCGTCAATTTCACAAGTCAACGCACTTGAGTGGTTAAAAGTGAATATAAAATGTTGTTTGCTCAATGTTAATTTTCTTATATGTATGCATTGCATGCATACCTACATTTATGTTCTCATTCACAGAGCGATAGGTTCTTAATTATTTCTTTTCATAGCCACTTACATAAATGCCATGTTATATACATAGATAAATTAAAAGAAAGTTTAAGATTTTACTTCACTCTTTCATCAAACAGAAAACAATTGTTGAAAAAATTTCACCAACTGCCAAATTCTTTTTAGTATGAATCCACCATTTTAATTTTTTAGCAAACTGATGTTAGTCCACTTGCGTAGGAGTGATCGTAAATGCTCTTCACTTCTGACAACAAAATTTAACGAAGACTAGATGAAAAGTACCAAATCGCAATTATAGACGCGACATATGAGCAGATCTGTGTACTAAAGACTTAATCACAAGTACAAGTCAAGGTAAAATTACCTTATAATTAATATTTTTTAAGTACCAGTACAGTTCCTTGGTACTTGTACTTAAAAATTTCAAGTAGCAGTACCGGTACTTGTACTTGTTCCTGAAATTTTTGAGTTGATTACTTTGGTACATATAAGTTGTACTTAAATACTTTCTAATTCTTTTAAATTCCAAAGGTATTCATATTTGCTTTTAATTACTTTTAATTCCTTTTTGAAAAAAAAAAAAATAGAAATAATAAGAATTTTATACAAAATCGCCGTTGCCGTCTTAACGTGGTTATCAGTGTCGTGGTCATTGTGCTTGTCTTGATGTAGGCTCACCATGTCTGTTAACACGAGAATTTGTGTCGTGATGTTCTCGCTATGGTTTCGCTTTGGTCTCGCCATGGCATTTACAGGTGGTTTTTGGCCTTGAGCATGTTTTGCCGTCATCCCGCTTTTTTCTCGCTGAAGTCTCACCAGAGTTCTTTTTTCAAAATGTTTTTGTTTTTCTTCAAAACGTTAAAGTAAGATTTAAAAAAATCGATTGAAAACGCTTAGCTTCGTCTCAAGCGTGCTCATCACAGAATTAGTGCGATCTACTCACTAGATCTCGGTAAAATAAGGATCTCCCCATGAAATAAAAGCACTTATATTTCGTTGTGCTGCGTCGATGTCAAGCACGCTTTTGTTTACCATTCAACATTTGAAAAGACATTATTTTGAAAAAAAAAACTTTGGCGAGACTAAAGCGAGACCAAAGCGAGAGGATGGCAGAACATGCTTAATGCCAAAACCCACGTGTAAATGTCATGGCGAGACCAAAGTAAGACCATAGCGAGAAAACCATGAAAAAGATCCCCGTGTAAACGGTCACTATGAGACTTCATCAAGACGAAAACAATGACCATGACACTGATAACCATATTTTTTGACGGCAACGGCGATTTTGTTTTAAAAAACTTATTATAACTATCTTTTATTTCGAAAAGGAATACATTTTAATTAAAAGGAATTATAAGTATACTTTTGAAATTAAAAAGTAAAATAAGGAACTAAGAAAACTGAAAAGTACTAAATTCAGTACAATAGCAAGTTTTTTTCCAACTGTACGTAGACTTAAGGTAGCTCTGTTTCAATATAATGCGATTATTTTTCTACAATGAATCTGAAGCTTTACCCAAGTTCTATTGTGACTTTACCTTAATTAAGGTGATTTTGCCTCCAAAGATTTCACATCGATGTAACTTCACCCTAGCACTTAGGTGAATGTGCCCAAATAATGAGTTGATCTCTCCATCTGAAACTGTACATACCAAATCTTCCGTTAGATTTTTCATTGTTCTGAAGCTTCTCGTATTGTGTCGTCGTCGTCCTCGTCTGTCGTCTCGTGATTGCATGTTTAAAAAGTTAAGTGTTGTAAATTATTAATAAAAACTAAATAAAAAGTAAAAAAGTAAAACAAATAAAAGAAAAAAGTCATCCGAGTTGGAAAAGCTGAACTTTGGGTCCAAATAAAAGGTATGTACCTAGGTAAAATGTGCAAAAAATTATAAATTAAGTTAACATGTAGTCGTTGCGAATAAAAAAAATGACGCCAGTAGTCTACCGTCTAAAAAGTAAAAATATAAAACATAAAAGTTATCCGATTTGTAAAAAAAGAACAACTTTGGGTCCAATTAAAAGGTATGTACCTATGAAATGTGCAAAAATAAAGATATTTTCATAAATTAACACCGCAGTCGTCGCACCTAAAAAAATTACGCCAGTCGTCGGCGTCCCGAGAATTACATATAATACATATTATATGTAATTCATTTTAAATGACAATAAACCAGGATCTTATTAAGTTTTTGAGGTTGTTTTGGTTTAAAATACAATTACCTATTATTTGATTGAACAAAAAAAAAAAACAATTTAAATGCCAAAACCAAAAAATACTTCAAAACGTCCGCCATTCTTTAGGTTAAAAAAGCCCCCATAGCTACAAAACGAGAAAAGGTATTTAATTGTTTTCAAATGCCATATAATTATCTAGCTTATAATCACGAAAACCACATGCATTTAAAATGGTAAAGTTCAACAATTTTTTGAAAATTTTTATGAAAGCCACTAAGAATATGCATTATTACAATAGTCATCCATACGAGTTCTCAATTCTCAAGGTTTCCATGGGGCAACCACACACGACCGGTGCTTCCAATTCACGGAGTGCAGGTGCAAACTATTTGGCTTTAAGTACTAGGAGAGTTAAAAATTCCAACCAGTAGTTTTTCGACAGTTCACATTTTCTAAGCAGCGGATTAAAATAGAAATCCACGCGTCGACTACAGGGTTAAGGGTAAATTATTGATTCAATGGGAGGCTTAGGCCAAAGCAAACATTTTTCGCTTTGAATGTTGTACAATATTATGCACAGAATATGGAAAATTGTTTTGAAAACTTCGATTTTTTTCGCTTATATTATTGTTTACTAAATTTGTTGTTTATAAACTATAAAAACGTCATAAACTGTCAATGTTCTTAGTGCATTTATATCTCCAGTTGCATAAAAATTCTATGGAAAACAATAATTTTGTATTGTTTTGGTATTTAACATGAACACCCTTTAAAGCGAAGATAAAAATGCACTAAGAAACATAGCTATTCTATATTTTCCTTTACCTATTTTGTTTCGGCTAGGCCCAAATATTAAAGATCCCGCCACATCCCCCCGAGCAATTAAATTTCCCATACAAAATACATAGAGTATTTAAGTCGTTTACTAAAAACAAAAAAGCAACAATTTATGAATGTTAATGAAACTTACCATTTATCTTTAAGTTTCATTAACATCCATGAACTTTTGTTCGTTTTTTTCTCGGATTTTCTTAGAAGCTCCATGTATTTTGTATTGGAAAATTAAATTTCATTGAAATCAGTTGACGTTAACAGGTGCGACCACGCAATTGAATCTTCCATACAAAATACCTACATGGAGTTTTTTAGCCGTTTTCTAAAAAATCCGCGAAAGAAATTGTAAGAAGTAAATAAAAGCTAAATAAAAAGTAAAAAATAAAAGAAAAAGGTATCCGAGTTGGAAAAGCTGAACATTGGGTCCAATTAAAAGGTATGTACCTAGGTAAAATGTGCAAAAAATTATAAATTAAGTTAACCTGTAGTCGTTGCGAATAAAAAAAATGACGCAGTAGTCTACCGTCTAAAAAGTAAAAATATAAACATTAAAGTTGTCCGATTTGTAAAAGCAGAACAACTTTGGGTCCAATTAAAAGGCATATACCTATCTGAAATGTGCAAAAATAAAGAAATTTTCATAAATAAACCCTGCAGTCGCACCTAAAAAAATTACGCCAGTCGTCGGCGTCCCGAGGATTACATATAATACATATTATGTAATTAATTTTAAATGACAATAAACCAGGATATTATTAAGTTTTTGAGGTTGTTTTGCTTTAAAATACAATTACTTATTATTTAATTGAACACAAAAAAAAAACTTTCATCTAAATACCAAAACAAAAAAACCAAAAAATATTTGAAAACGTCCGCCATTCTTCAGGTTAGAAAAGCTCCATAGCTACAAATCGAGATAAAGTATTAAATTCTATTCAAATGCCATAGCTTATTATTTAGTTTACAATCACGGAAACTATATCATTTAAAATGGTAAAGTTTAACAATTTTTTGAAAATTTTTAGGAAAGCCCATAAGAAAATGTAGCGACAAAAACAGTAGTCTCAGTCATCGTGCGGATTTCAATAGTAGTCCATATGAGTTCTCAATTCTCAAAGCTCCCATGGGGCAACCACACACGACCGGTGCTTCCAATTCACGGAGTGCAGGTGCAAACTATTTAGCTTTTTAGCTTAACAGCGGATTACAATAGCAATCCGCACGTCGACTGCAGGGTTAAGAGTAAATTATTGATTCAATGGGTGGTTTTGGCCAAAGCATACATTTTTCGCTTTGAATATTGTACAATATAATGCACAGAATAGATGGGAAATTCTACAAAAACTTCAATTTTTCGCTTATTTACTTACATTATTGTTTATTAAATCATGTTGTAATTAAAGCTTTTTTGTGTTGTAGTTACGGTACTAACAATTCAGGCAGCGATTCGAACAAACTATCAATGTTCTTAGTGTATTTATATCTCCGCTTACATAAAAATTCTATGTAAAACAATAATTTTGTATAATCCTGTATTGTTTCGGTATTTAAAATTAACTTTAAAGCGAAGATAAAAATGCACTAAGAAACACAGCTATTCTACATTTTCCTATATATAGTTTTGGTTAGGCGCAAAAGTTAAAGATCCCACCAGATCCCCCTGAGCAATTGAAATTTCCCATACAAGATACATCGACAACCTTATTTATTAGATTTTTTAGACGGTTGACTTGTTAGACAGCTTTAAAAAAAAATCTTTAACAGTTGGAAACATGCCTTATTTAACTACATAAAATGTCAAGTTAAACAAATATAAGACAACGGATGCCGTTGTCCAAGTAAAAGTAAGACAAGTTTAGGACAAAATTGAACAAAGTATTGAAATAACTTTTTGGAGTTGGACGGCTTTTCAAAGTTAAACAAACTTTATAAATAAAGTTAAAGGGCAAATATTTTAGCCCTTTACGAAAAAAATCAAAAATTCATGGATGTTACCATTTATCTTTAAGTGTCGTTAACATCCATGAACTTTTGTTCTTTTTTTCGTATATTTTTAGCAAATAGCCCCATGTAATTTGTATTGGAAAATGAAATTGCTCGGTGGCACCTGTTAACGTCAATTGATTTCAATGAGATTTTGCAAAAACTTTTTACCTTGATCACATTTAGGGGGACAGGAAAGAAATATTTATTTTGCAAAATATAAGCGCCACCTAGTGTACAAGTACATACTTCTCATTTGGAATAACTATGAGGCAAGGTCGTTTTTAATTGTGGGATCTTGACAGTATATAAATTTTAATTAAAACCAGGACCCATCTTCTCTAACTATCGAATCGATAAAAATCTAATCCATAAAAAAAAAAAACAATCAAACTGACTGAACTTGAATCGCTATAGGTATCTAATACAAAATTGCATCAGCTATTTTTAAGCTATTTCTATAAAGTAAGAAACTTAATAAGAATAAGCCAAAAATAATTTGAAACTATGCATTTATCATAATTTGGTGGAATAGTCAACAAATGGAAATTGCTTTGGCTCGTCCTTGGTGAATTATTTTTCCTACATTAATATTTGATACATTCCTGAATCGCTAAGTGTCTTTTTCAAAACTGCATCGGCGATTTTTAATTGAAAATATGAATTTTAATAAGGACGAGCCAAAAGTAATTTGAAAGTATCAATTTTTCATCATTTCGATAGAAAAGTCAAGACATTTCTTGAAGTTAATAGATGTACCAAGCGATTCGATTCCAGTGTTACAGAACATGGTTCAGGTTCATGTATACATAATGTACACCTTAATTGTTTGCATTTTTGTGAATTAAAGTTTTCTCATCTCATTTTAATACTTTTTTTTGTCCAGGGACAGGCTTTAAATATCCAAGTGTGACCTTTCTTCATTTCAACAACAATCATGTCTTGTTTTATTTGCTCGAAATCATTTCAAAATCTAAACAGCCTTATAAATCATTTGAAAATATTGCACGGTTGTGATACAAATAGCAGATTGAAATGTTTTCAAAAGTCATGTGGCCAAGTTTTTCAAAGAATGTCATCATATAAAAAACATTTATCTATTCATTTGAAGGAGTCATATAATAATGACGAAATAGAAAGTAACAAAACTCCTTGCACTTTTGAAAGTCCTGTAGTAATCAATTCTGGTTCATCCATATCTGTTAATTTAGAGGAGCGTTCGAAAGTTAATGTGGATCCTGATGATTTTCAAACACCATCGACTGAACCCAAACTTACTATCAAAGACAGTCTAGTCCAATTTGTTCTAAGTCTTCACAATAATAATAACTTTTCACGAAAAGATGTCAATGAGATGCAACAAGGATTTGAAAAATTTATTTTACAACCTCTTTTGGAAAATTTAAGTGAGAGTACTTCTACCATGTGTCAAGGCGATAAACAGAAAATAGAAAAAATTGTTCATGAGTACAGAGGGCTATTTAAGGAATTAAATTCTGAATACAAATTAAAAAAATGGTTAGAAGACCAAGACTTATATCAGGAACCCAAGGAATTTGATATAAATAGGCAAATTTTGAATGTTATGAGGGATGGACAAATTACTTTAGATGAGAAAGTTGATAAAGGCATAATAATGAACTTAAAATTTCAATTTCGAAAAATATTAGAAAAAAAAGAAAATCAGAAGGTGCTTATTGATTACTTATCTGGAAAAAATATTTCAAATAAAGGACATTTCATAAATGGCAATTTATGGCAGCAAAAAAAAGAAAAGTATAAAAATAAAAATTTAGTTCCATACTTTCTTTATACAGATGATTTCGAAATCAATAATCCCTTGGGCTCACACACTGGTATACATAAGATTACAGGCGTTTACTTTTCAATCCCTATTTTTGAGAATTCCTACAAGGTCAATGACATTCATATAGCTTCCTTATTAAAAGCACAGGATATAAAAGTGTACGGGAATGACTTAACGCTTTATAATTTAGTTCAAGAAATTATTTCCTTAGAACAAGAAGGAATTGAAATCACTTTGAATAACGAAAAAACACCTATACGCTTTATAGTAGGTATAATCTTGGGAGACAACTTAGGTCTTAATCAAATCTTAGACTTCAGTAAATCTTTCTCCTCAAGCCACTTTTGTAGATTTTGCACGTCATCTAGTATCCTCACCAAAACAATGTGTAAAGAAGACTTAACGAAAATTCGCACAATAGAAAACTATGACAACAATCTATCGGCTGATTTTACTTCTACAGGTGTATATAAGGACTCAATTTTAAATACCATACCATCGTTTCATGTCGTTAATAATTTTTCTGTTGACGTTATGCATGATGTGTTTGAGGGTGTTGCACATTACAACCTGACACATGTTATAGAACACTATATTAAAAATAAAATGTTTACATTGGACGATTTAAATGGTCTCAAGACTACATTTTCTTATGGAGATACCGAAAAAGGGAATTTGTTCAAAGATATTACTGCAGCACACATAAAACGAAGAAAATTAAACGCATCAGCAAGGGAAATGTGGACATTCGTTCACCATTTTCCCTTGATTATTGGACATCTTATTCCAGTCAATGATAAGGTTTGGGAATTTGTGCATGTTTTTATAAAAATACTAGATATTTTGGTTCTACCACGTTACGATGATGCTACATTACACGACCTAGAATTACTTGTAGAAAATCATAATCTCTTATATCAGTCATTATTTGGTGACTCATTAAAACCGAAACATCATAATTTGGTACACTACCCCCGGATTATTCGCAACTCTGGACTTCCGAAGTATTATTGGTCGTTCTTATTTGAAGCTAAGCACCAGGAGCTTAAATCCTATGCAAGAGTTACACACAGTCGGAAAAATATTTTACTATCTGTTGCAAGAAAATTTCAGCTTAAATTTGCCTACAGGATTATCCAACCTAAGGAAGACGACCTACAGTATTCAGTTCATGATCGAATAGAAGATATTGAACTTAACCTTTCTTGTTTCAATTCTAATATTTTGAGCGAGCATTCAAAACACTATGAAAGAATTGTCTCGTATGGTACAGTGTATAAGAAAGGCCATTATTTATCAATTGGTAGTGGTATAGATGTAATATTTTATTTAATCCACAGAATTGTTATTAATAATAATTCAGAGATATATATAATATGTCAAGAAATCTCAACAATATTTAATGACCACTATTTATCTTATGAAATACTTTCGATAGAACGTTCAAGCCAATTACATGTTAAATCAGTCGAAGAATTCGACGGACCACCAGTTAATGCACACCAAATCTTGTGTGGTAGTACTTTAATTCGAAGAAAATACTTCTTTTAAAGAAAAGTTAACATCCTTGAGAAATAATGAATTCACAAACTGAGAATGAGTTCATCAATAGTCAAGAATACACTGAAGCTACAAGTGTATCGAATGTATCCATTGAAAACATAACAACAGAGGAGAATGATTTAGATTTAACCAATACCGAATTAATAGTCAATAAATCAACAGTTTATATGATTGATTCAACGGGACTTTTAAAGTGCATTGATCCAAATTTACAAAACTTGAATGAAGCTAATGATATTTTGAATTTACCAGACGAAAATCAAAATGACGAGCTAGCTAGTCTCTTAAAATCATTTGAACTGTATGACGAAATGTATAGTTTTTTGAAAGGTAAAGCTTATAAAAATACTTTCATATTTGCTTATATTACTATTATTATTATTATTATTATTATTATTATTATTATTATTACTATTATTATTATTATTATCAAATATGATAATTTTCGTGACCTATTTATCGATATAGATAAATTTAATTTCTAGTGGAAATCTTTTTATATTATTATCTGAATATATTATAATACCAACAGGCAAATATATAAATATCGAAGGACTAAAATATATTCAGAAGCATCACATAGATATGTTGTTTGACGGATTTGAAAACTTTAATACCAGAATTATTTTTGAGCATAAGCTACGCGTCTGGCAAAACGCTATCGTAAGTCTTGATTTTAATCGTACTAATAAAAATTATTTTAGCATATTTCTTATCTTTTGAACCATTCTTCTGTCTAGGGTCTTTATAGTCTGACCTCGGATCATAATCCAGCAAATCAATCGGTGACGTCCTGGATTGATGCAACAACTTATCATAGTCCATCATCCAACAGTAATGTCTCAGAAAATGATGTAAGTACCTATGAATATATGTTTGTATGTAAACAAATATGTAAGAGTATTCAAAAATTATACGTACATTCATGAAAATGTATTAAGATATGTATTTTGAAACTTAAATGTAAAGATCTTTTTCGATGAAACCAAACTTTTTGCATATAGTGTTTTTAATTTAGGTATGCTTAGTATAAAACTCATACATACATAGTTCTGTACCGTAATAATTTTGAGCATTTTTTTTTGTTTTTGTCTCATTAAAAATTTAAATTTCGTTGCACACAACTTTATAAAAGTTGATGAACAACTATTTTTTAGTTTTATGTATGTATTTACTTTCTTCTTCACACATAAAGCTTAGTTTTTAATGAATCATCAACTCATTTAAAAAAAAAAACATATTTTTTTAAATTCAAATACATACTAGGTACTATTTTAAAACGTTCTTATGGTGAATATAATAAGAGCATGGAAAAATTGGTAGATTCAAGTTCTTGGCGAATAAGAATAACACTTGAACTAGGGGTGCTATTCTGCCGTCCTAATAAAAAAGGGCGTAGACTCCAAAATTCAAAAATTAGTACCGTTATTAACTATTTTAAATTGTTTATTATTTTTGTCTAAAGTTTAAAACTCATACATATTTCCGACTTCAAATGGCTAAAAATCACGAACGCAAATTTAATTGCAGGTTTCAAGCAAATAGTTTATGGGCCGCTTAAAAGTTTGTTTTTTTATGTCATCACCAAAATTACTATAGCTTATGCGCATAGTAAAATAATATAATTTTTTTAAATTAGAAATCGTTCTTGAAAATTTTCAAAATTATTTAACTTGAAGGTGAGAAAAGCAAAATCATAAAAATGTATTTATTTCAAAACTACTAAAATGGAGATACGCCTTTTTTTCTTATCACGGTAGTATTGTAAACGGATTTTTAAAAACACATTTTTACTGCAAGGTAGACTATTATGTCAGGAAAATGTATGATAACTTTTGGATCAATTTTCGAGAAAATTGAGCTTGAATTGAATTGAATACTGAAGCAATCGATTTTTTTAAATTATTTGTCATTAGGTTCCATTTCTGTTTTATAAACTCAATGCTTCTTATATTCAATTTTTGGTCAAGTACTGAACAAAGATGCATATGTCTTCTAAAAGTTAAGTAATAAAGTTTAACTCTCTCTACAAGGACAAAGTATGTCTTAAAATACTATCAAAGTTTCTGTAAAGTTGCTCAAAAGGGTGTCATGCTATACCTACCAATTTAAAATAAAAAGTGTCTCACTGTTCGCACTCTTCCCCTATAAAAAATTAAATTTAATCTTGCGTTCTAATTGAAATTTGTAAGGGACACTTTTTCCTCCACATTCTGACACTCAAAATTTTCTGGGCAGTGGTAGCACTACCGGTATCTTCTTCTTCGTTATTTTTAGTGAAAAATTGACTTGTCTATTTTATTTTCAAAAATGGCTAGGCATCCTATAGAAAAAGTCTTACACAATTCTATTGGATTACTACTAACAAATTTATTTGCCTTTTTTCATATTATTTAGATAATTGTTGTAGACATTTTAAACAAAACTGCGCAGGGAAAAGCAATAATAGCAAGTTACAAGAAAAACAATTATTTGAAACCCGAAGAACGTACGAATGTGGTACGTAAATTAATCCAACACTACACCGAAAACAATAAAAATCTTTCTGTTAAAGGTTGTGAAAGCCTCGCAGAACAAATAGTCAATATTTTCCCCTCTGAAAAAAAAGTAAGTTATAAAATTTTAAAGATATTTCAAAGTTTTCATTTCTCATAAAGCGGTTGATTGCAACAGGCAACCTACTTTGTTCCTGGAGTAAGCCGAGCTGCCCCAAAAGGCAAATTATATGACCGATACCGAGGACAAAGAAGAGCAATGAAGAAACTAAATGTTGATGAGTGCACCTCAACTCCAAAAAAGAAGAAACTTCAGGCAGATTATCTCAACAATAACAAAGGTGTGTGTTTGCTTATGTGATTTTTTTTTAATACACTTAAGCCACCGGTCAATCAGGACCAATCTTTGAAAGAGCGACAAATGATTTTTCTTTCTAAATTTATAAATCACATTGGAAGAAGTTTGAAGTTACAACACTTTCCCATAGCCTTAACACCATCAGCTCATGAGTTTAAAAGATGTTACTTCTGTTGGTGGCTTGCCTTATTTAGAAGGGTGGTCCTTATTTAAAAAAAGTTTTGGGCACCCTTTTTTTCTGTCCATTGACACCTTAAAACACTACCCTATTTTTTTCAAGCAACGTTAACACGTGCCGCACTGAGCTAACATTTTAACGCTCCTGCGAGAGTTATGGCCTATTTAAATCCTTTTTTAGCTCCAAAAATATGGGTACTTGCTATACAACCGTTATGAAAAAGCTTATTTATTTCAAAAAAAAGCTCAAAAGATTTCGATACAAAATTCTAAAAATATTTTTATAATTACTTGAATATTTTTAAAAGTTCTTAATTTGCAAGCAACTTAAACTTATTGAGCAAGCACGTAGAATCCAGTCGTGTCTTTTATTTTTTATTTTTTGAAGCAAGCAGATATGAAAATGAACTTAATTAATTCTGTTAATCAAATTTTTAATAGCCACCGGTTTTGGTTGGTTTTATCAAAAATCAAATTCAAATTTTCAAACTCATCGCGGCACGTGTTAATACAATCCGATTACCCTCAAATTTTGTTTGTACACGTTTTTAATGTAGAAGAACAAAAAAAAATGGTGCTCAGTAAAAACAAACAGTCTTTTTTCCTCCATACAAATAAGGACCACCCTTGTTTAGGTACATGGTATAAGAATAACAAGGTATGCTTGACAGCTCAGGCAGTTGACTCGTGACGTCATTGCGAGTGAATGATCTCAATTGTTTGTCAGTTATGGCAAAGAAAGTCAACAGAAATTGTTTATATTTTGAAGCAATTTGCTATTAAAACTCAAAGTAAAACAATAGATTATTTATGTTTTGAAGTTATGTTTTGTTAAATTTCAAGTAAAACATTAAATAATTTATTTTTTAAAGCTATGTGTTGGTGAACACTCGCTATGACGTCACACAAAACAAAATATGGCGACCCTTCATCTCATATACAACATACCTTGTATTTTTATACCATGGTTTAGGTATAACAATGACTTCTGGATTTTCCAATGATGTGGCACACATCTTAGTATGTATGTAAGACTGCGCTTATTAGGTATAAATTGTAGTTTTATTTGAAGCGATTGATTTGATTCAATTAATAACCTGTAAAGGATCTGTTGCTGTGTTTGCTGGGAGCGGCTTAAAACATTTGCGAGATGTGTTGGCTTTCATGCTTTATGCTTTCCATCAGGAGTATTCGGTAGAAGCATCCGTTGTCAGGTTTTCAGGAATCTCCTAATTGAATCATTTTTGAACTCACAGATTCTTTTTTTTTAGTTCATTGTTAAGAATTGCTCCTTCATCTGAGAATCTCGTAGTTTGCCATTTTCCTCTAGCTCTTCTTTTTTCCAATATCAGCTCCTTTATTTCTTATGTGAAGTGAAAACAAATTAAAGAGAACCTTTTTACAGATGCCTTGAGCGATCCTGAGCTACTGATAATATGGAACCAACTTAAGCACAACCGGAACTGGGAATATATTATCAAACAATGGCCTGAAACATTAAAAATGCGGAGAGAAATGATAGATAGAAACAACGACCCTAGTCTTCAACAAATTTTTCAGGACTGGCCGCTTTATAAATATTCCAAAGCACCAGAACTGGTAAGTAAAAGTAACGCTCCTTCAAAGAAGCATATACATATATTTATGTTATTTTTATAAACACAAATTTTTTTCGCACTTACAAAACATCTTAAATTATTAAAAATGGTAAAGTCAAAACAAGTATGAACCCAAGTTTAATGGATATTTCCGACATTAACTTTAATCTTTATAGTTTATCATGTCAATTTGCCTCTCCTTCAACTTTCTATAAAATTGACCTTAAATAGAAAAAAATGCTATAAGTTCTCAGTTCACCTTAAAGTTTTTTGAAGTCAGTTAAACAAGATTAAATAATGTTCCTAAAAAAGTTTCAAACATAAAATTTTGCATACAAATTGCAAAACAAAAATAGAATATACAAGCCAAAAGAATCTTCTTTTGAAAAATAATATATTAATGTTATTCAATAACAAAAACAAAACATATTGAGCACTGAAATTCTCAATAAATGTCAAATTAAACTTAAAAGACTATATTGCATCCATTGAAATTTTCTGAAGGCGGATTTCTGTTTTATTTTAAAAAATTTCTTAATTGCAAAAGACTTAAAATGTAAAAAAGAGAAATACTGATAAACCACAAACATTGTGGCCTATCAGTATTTTTCTTATGAATAAACATGTTTCTTATAAAGAATAGATTCAACATTAACAGATATAGTTTTTTGCACAAAACACTGTGCTTATTAACGTGGTATTTATAACTTTTAGGCTCTGTTTTAGCTCTGATCAAAAATAACGGTTTAATGTCCAAAAATTATACTAAAAATAGGTTCTTAAAACCATTAGGTTTTAACAATCTGCTTATCATTTTCTCATTGAAATAATATCAATAAATTTAGGTCTTTAATGCGCACATTTTGAAAAAGATAGTATTAAAATAACTTCAAATCGCGAAATTTTAATAGAAAAAAGTAGCCTCTAATAAATTGTAGTGGGCGAAAAGTTAAATTTTAAATTATTTTACGTATCAAAAGATTATGTTAAATACAAAATGAAATCTTATTTAGAATCCATTGATTTTTATATAAAAATGTCGTACATTTTAAGTATTCAGTATCCTCCACAGTGTATATCAGTGTGCACATTTTTTCAAAAATTTTGCTTTGAAATTGATGATGATGACATAATCCCTGTACAAACTTACACTTAAGTTAAAAATGTTTAGTTAATATACTTCAGGGACTTATTTCATAATCCTTCAAGACTAATAATTACTGTCTGAGAAGCAAAGTAGATAAATAGAAAGATAGATGGCTTTCTATCTACCTAGCTATCTCTGTATCTATCTATCTATAGCTAGCTATCTATGCATCAAGCAATTTATCTATCTAACCACAAACATTGTGGTTTATCAGTATTTTTCTTATGTATAAACGTGTTTCTTATTAAGAATAGATTCAACATTAACATAAATGTAGTTTTTTGCACAAAACACTGTGCTTATTAACGTGTTTCTTATAACTTTTAAGCACTATTTTAGCTTTGATCTAAAGTAACGGTTAAATATCCATAAAGATTTATCCTAAGAAATAGGTTTTTAAAACCATATGGTTTTAACACTTGACTTATCATTTACTCATTGAAATATTATCAACAAATTTAGGTCTTCAATGCGAAAATTTTTAAAAGTATTTGAATATCTTTAAATCTCGAAAAAAAAGTTGATAGTTGAAACTACTGGAAGCTTAAAAATAATGAATGTCTGACTTCAAAAAAGCTTTCTTACTATTCCTCTAACCAAATTCTGCCAGGAACACATGATAATACATGTACACTAGGGTGTGTCATTTATTCCAACTCTTGTATTTCCACTTCAAATACCTCCAAAAAGCTGCTTTACATATTAAAATTAAGTTCTTCATGTGAAATTTTCGTTTAAGTTACTGGCTTTGGCTCGCTAAAAAAGCTTGAAAAGAACACCAAAAACTTTGTTTTAGGCTATTGATTATGTCCTAAAAAACATGGCAATAAGGTACTAAGACGTTCATGGGATTTTATTATAACAATCTTCAAAGGGGTCATTGAAGATGAAAAAAACGCTTATTGGAGAGTGGGGTGCAAAAGCACCCTTTTTGTTTTTTTGCATATTACTCGAAAACGGATCAAAATTTTGAGATAATTATAAAAACCTTTTTTGAAGAGAATAAAATTTACCATCGAAATGAATTTTTGAAAAAAATTAAAAAATTTTTTGTTAGCTAAATTAAAAAAAAAATCATTGCAAAAAAAAGTGCAAAACCGCATTTTATGGTGAAAAAACGTTTTTTAATGCTTTTTTGGATATGGTTATTTTGAGAAGGTTTCTTTACAAACAAATTTGAGTGTCATTTTCAATTTCAGTGCCATAAAATTAGCCTATAACATTTTTTTGGATAAATAAAAATTGACTTAAGAACAAATTATTAATATCTGTCGCACTTGAAAAATGTATAGGTAAAAATACAATTTTGAGTGATTTCGAATTTTTAATTCTAATGTGTACTGCCTTAAATTTTTTTCTTTTTAGTTATTTGTATACTTTAAGCAAAATTATTTAAATAAGTTAAATCAGCTCAGATTAACTATAACCATATCCAAGCAATAGACAGAAAAAGTACTAAAAACAGAGTTTTCGAAAATAAACCTTATCGTTTAGCGAGCCTAAACACCATCTAATTTCAAAAAAATTTCATATATTATTCCTACGATTCTAATGCAGCTTTTGGCAGGTATTAGATTTTAAATCTGAACAGTATTTTTTTCGCCATACCAAAGTGACACACCCTAATGTACACATACAATAATTTAATAAGCGAGTTAAAATACCACTTTATTTTTGTTTTAAATAAGAGTTATGCTAAATTACTTTGGTTCATATAGTTCTGTATTGCTCTTAAGAAAACCAGAACTTTAGGTAGCTACTAATGAAGTTCAGCCCTCAATGGTATTCAGCTTTATTACCTTCACTACATCTAAAATCGATCTTTTTAAATTATAATAATTGATTTTTTTTTGCAGATAGAAATTGACTATAATTTCTTGAAGCCTGGGAAAGCATTCAGGTACGACAAATGGGAAAGCTTTTGCAAACACGCCGTAGATATTTTTTCTAAAAGGATCAAGACTAGTTTTCTCAAAACCTTTCTACAAGACTGCAAAGAGAAAATTGATACGCTTGATAACGGTAAGTTTTCACTCATTTTTTTACTAAATACATAGTATATATATGTAGGGTGTTTTTGGAAAAGGACATTTATGTTAAGACCTAAATTAGTTAAAAATTATAAAAAATAATCTCCTATATTTTCGGCTTTTTAATCCGCTATAGTCACTGTAAGCGATTACTTACATTTTACTATTAAGAGTACCTTTCCTCCCTAAGAACGCTTTTTTATAATATTGAATATCAAAACTTCCAAACTTAATATTTTGTGAATAAAAAAGGAAAATATCCAATTAAAAATATTTTTTTGAAAATTCGATATTTCAAAAATCATTTTAGCATAATTTTAATATGACATAGGCCCATTAAAGATGAACTATCTTGCCAATTACCATCATACCTACACAAATTATTCATAAGACAAGAACTAATTTCCTCTTTTCATTACTTATAGATAATATTAACATTGCATACACCACTCTTCTTCACGGAGTTTTGACGCCAGCTGCTCGAAAGTGGCAGGGGAAATCGAAAAAATTCACCATACAGGACTCTATATCAGCGTTCACCTTAGAAGTACAACAAGCAGCGGATATCGACGTCCTACTCAGTCAAAAACGAGACGAATGCATCAAAGAAAAAGTAAGCCTGCAGCCTTTTATAATTGTAGTTGGCGAAAAGTTAAATTTTAAATTATTTTACGTATCAATTGATAATGTTAA